>JARYHS010008075.1:125555348-126158073 GCA_031002005.1 Vandiemenella viatica | reverse complement strand
ATCAGAAACCATTTTGTCCATTGCAGTCTTGAACATTCTTAATAAGTCATTACGCTTATGTAGGAAACACTGTAGATCAAGTATTACTTCTTGACTCAATCCTGCGATATTCGCCGAGCGTTGATCTACTTCATCTCTTCATTTCCTATGAAGTAAATTTGTAAAAACTTCAGCGTTTCATTTGGAAGTGGTAATAATGACCCCCTTTTTATGATGCACTTGCCCTTGCACTGGATTAAATCCTTCCTTCTCCGTTACTGCTGTTGCTCCAAACAATGTCATTTGGAAGCACGAGTTATAACATCTAATTTTTTGTAAAAAGTCTTTAGATTTCGATGTTTCTCCATTCATATATTTAAAATATTCAGGCGATGGAAAATTTAGTACTGGCAAATTAATTTTATCATTTGAACAACATACATTTGACGTTTCTACTTTGAATTTTTTGGCTTTGCAAAAAATTACATACTTTATCCATTTTCCCAATTATTACACTTGGATGTACACTATAATCTTTACTTGGATCATAATGAAACCCTTCGCGCTCAATACTATAATGTTTTCGTTTTGTTTGGCACACAGCATTCTCAGTTGTTTCCAATAATTGAGAATGGACCTGCACCCCTAATCGAAGATTACTAATTGTATCTCTATTCTGTTTATTTCTTTGATCTGTTTTTGCACCTGTTCCTCTTTCTCCACGTAATCTTTGACTTCTTCGATCTGTTTCAATAATGTTTTCATGTTGTCCTTCTGCCTGATTATCTCCGTTCCTTCCATAATTTTCTTGTACCAACATTACATGTGCTAGTGTTTCTTCTTGAGTTTCATTACTCCGCATGATCTTTTGCCTTTGCAATGCAATTCGAGATCTCGAATATTGCCTCCTTTTAAGCACAGCATATACAGTTGTTTGCATTAACTGTACATCGACTTGCACCCCTGATGGAAGGTTACTTATTCTATCTCTATCCTGTTTATTTATTTCATTCGTCTGCGCACCTGGTTCTGTTTCTCCGCTTAATTGTTGGCTTATTCCATCTACTTCATTACCATTTTCACGTCGTTCTTCTGCCTGCATACCTCTGTTCCATCGATTTTCTCGCCGCAGTGTTAGACGTGCTTCTCTTTCTTGCTCAGTTTCACTTCTCCTCACAATCTTTCGCCTTTGAGATACTATTCGAGACTGCAGATATTCTCTTTTACGTTTTGGCATTTTAATTTTTATATTTTAAATTTTTACACTTTACTATTCACTTTTTCTGTTACGCATACAATTTGCTTTATGTAATGTCAGAAATCAGGCCCAACACTCACGTATCTTTCTTCCTTAGTATGATTTCTGTACACCATCTTTTACCTATGGCCTTTTTTATCATTATATTTTTTCTTTTAACACTTCACTATTCAATTTTTAAATTTTCGGTTATACATACACTTTTATTTATTAAAGTCAAGAGAAGCATGCTCGTCACGTTTCGTCTTATATAACTATACATATACCTGTATGTAGAAAAGGCAAAGATACGATCGGAATCGCGAAAATTTCCTTTTGTCTTTATATTTTTACTTATCACACGACACTATTCATATTTTAATTTTTTTGTTGTATCTACACTGTTATATATAAATGTCAACTGATATATATTTATATAAACTCAGAATGGGGTATAGTTAAATGTGGTGTGCCTCAGGGTTCAATTCTTGGCCCTCTGCTGTTCTTAATTTATATAAATGATCTCCCACATATACTAGGTGATGATGAACACATGGTGCTCTTTGCAGATGCTACTAGCATATCCTTGAAAGACCCATCAGCACAAAACCTCAAAAACACAGCAAATGATGTTATAAAGAAAATTAACAGGTGGTTTAATGCCAACAAACTAATACTTAATGTAGAAAAGACACAGTTACTTCAGTTTGTTACAAAAAATAAAACAAAGAACAGCTATAATGTGATATCAGAAGGAAAAGCAATCAATGAAAGTAGTTTCACAAAATTCCTGGGTGTATACGAGGTGTGTTCAGAAAATAACGGGAATTTTTAAATTTCGCGGGTTTGGAGAGCCCAATTGTCAAATTTGTTTTTATTATGTTGGCATACATGCCCTGGAAATATGATAAAATTTTCAGCTGTATTCATTGCTTACTTTGTCTGTGGCAGCCGCTAAAGTTAGACAATTTTCGTTTGTTAAAAGAAAAGGATCAAAGAATTTGTATCAAATTTTGCGTAAAAAATGAAATAAAGTGTAACAAAGTGTGTGATATGTTAACAAAGGCCTATGGTGAGTCTGTTATGAGTAAAACAAGAGTTTACGAGTGGTATAAGCGTTTCCAAGATGGCCGTGAAGACGTTGAAGATGACGAACGCCCCGGACGCCCCAGCACATCAACAACCGATGAAAAACGTGGAAAAAAGTGAAAGTAATGGTTATGAATGATCGCCGAATCACAATCAGAGAAGTTGCTGATGATGTTGGCATATCAATTGGCTCATGCCATGAAATTTTTTCAAATGTTTTGGGTATGAAACGCGTAACAGCAAAATTTGTTCCAAAATTGTTGAATTTTGAACAAAAACAGCGGCGAATGGAAGTTGCTCAGGAGTCACTAAATGAAGTCAACGACGATACAGAATTACTGAAACGTGTTACAACAGGAGACAAAACATGGGTTTACGGATATGACGTCGAAACTAAGGCTCAATCGTCTCAGTGGAAGCATCCTGGCTCGCCAAGACCGAAAAAGACTCGACAAGTGCGGTCGAACGTGAAGGTTATGCTTACGGTGTTCTTCGATTTTACTGGCATAGTGCATAGTTAATTCTTGCCACAAGGTCAAATGGTAAATAAGGAGTACTATCTACAAGTTCAACGCCGTTTGCGTGAAGCAATCCGAAAAAAAAACGTCCGGATTTGTGGAAAAACAATTCATGGCTTTTGCACCACGATAATGCACCAGCTCACACTTCGTTGCTTGTTCGTGAATTCTTGGCCAAAAACAATACTGTAACGATGCCCTAGCCTCCATATTCGCCAGACATGGCTCCGTGTGACTTTTTCCTATTTCCAAAAATAAAGAGAACCTTAAAGGGCCGTCGTTTTACAAGCATAGATGACATTAAAAGCGCATTGCTGAAAAAGCTAAAGGCTATCCCAAAAATCGAGTTTGAGAAGTGTTTCGACGATTGGAAGAAGCGCTGGCAGAAGTGCATAATATTTAATGGGGACTATTTTGAAGGCGACAACATTAATGTAGACAAATAAATAAATATTTTTTTCAAAAAACGAAAATTCCCGTTATTTTCTGAACACACCTCGTATATAGATAACAAATTGAACTGGAAACAGCATATTCAACAACTTCTTAAAAACTGAATTCTGCAACATTTTCACTTAGGATAATATCTAGAATAGCTAACATAGAAACCAGAAAGTTAGTATATTTTGCATATTTTCATTCCCTGCTCACTTATGGCATCTGATTCTGGGGAAACTCGTCACAAGCACAGAGGGTATTTAAACTGCAAAAGCGTGCTGTAAGAACTATTTGTGGAGCAAACCCACAGACGTCATGCAGAAATATATTTAAAAACCTGGGTGTACTAACAATGCCAGCACAGTATGTATACTCCGTACTATCATTTGTAGTGGAAAATCCTGAAAACTTCAATCTTAATGCTGACATACATAGCCATAATACTAGGAATAAATATAATATTCACAAGGATTACAAATCACTGTCAATCGTACAGAAAGGGTTAACATTTACTGGAGCTTCCTTATTCAATGTATTACCAACAGAAATTAAATGTTATCTACAAAAACCCAACTACTTTAAGTCCAAACTGAAAGAGTTTCTGCTTCAGAACCCAATTTACTCTGTGAAAGAATTTTCTTCTTGGAATTTGTTAACTAAGAATGACTGATAAAATAGTATATAGCCTATGGTGTATGGAAGGGGAAGGTGACAAAATTATCCACAATTACTAAAATGATATATGGTTTTTCTTTCTGTTGAAACTTTTGACAAATGAACTAATTACACTGTTTACAAAATTTCACTCATATATAGTAACTAACATGGGAAAGCATGCACTCAAAAACTGCTATGAAAAATTATCATACTAACAGGTTTTTAAGTAATTGACTGCTTATGATTTGTTGGTAATATAATTGATATTGCTAATAGGTGTGTGTACTGTTCCACATAAATAGCAACTAACATAATATAATATGTAGTCACAAATTACAGTGAAACTTATCATGGTAACTGGTTGGTAAGAAAATAACTGGTTATTAGATGCTGGTAACAAGTGTATACACTGTTCCACATAAGTATTAATTAACTCGGGATTGTATTTGTAGATTACAGTAGATATTGGTTATACTAATGGGTTGTTGCTAACTTGTTGTCAATATATAATAATACTATCAATTATATAGTAATATTGACATTACTAATAAGTATATGTACTGTTCCACATCCCCAAATTATTCTCACATGGGATCAAAGTGAACATATCTATCTATCTATTCAACACTTGACTATTCACTTCCAAACTTTTCTGTTATATGTACACTTTAATTTGTAAAAGTCAATGATATGATCAGAGATAACAAATATGCTCCTTCACACTTTTCATTTTTTATCGTTGTATTTTAACTTTTCACGCTACACTATGCATTATTTAATTTTTCTTTTATATGCATAGCATTATTTATAAAAGCCAACTGATATATTTTTTCATTGCAGATGTTATTATTCATTTTTTTTATGTTTTCTGTTATACAAACACGTTTATCTACAAAAATCAAAGAAACAATTCCAGATTCCCATTGGAATTTTTATCTTTATTTTTTTAATATTTCCATACACCACTTTTTAATTTTTCTGCTATACGCATGCTCTTATTTATAAATTTCAACTTATGCATCGCACCACGCTTCCCCTTAAACAGTTATACGTAAACTTTTATTTATAAAAGTCAAAGATACAAATCGAAATCGCAAATAATCACTTTTACACATTGGCATTTTTCATCTTTGTATATTGCCTTTTGACACTTAACTACTCATTTTTTAATTTTTCAGCCACACAAAAACCAGTGCCCTGTGCTAGAAAGTTCAAAATAATACTTAAAACACTTTCTTTGAATTAAGAAACTATTCTACGTCAAACATTGACAAATATATAGACACACAGACGTCTAATTCTAAATACATACCAATTACAACCACCATGTATCCCACACAACCACAGCTACCAACACGCAACCTCAATGGCATATGATGCGAGAATTCAAGTGGTCAGAGCAAGGAAGCTGGGGCTGCAAGCTAAAATATTGACACACACACATCTTAATCGAAATAAGAAAATGCCACTTTCAACCACCATATCTTCGACACCCCCATAACTACAGCCATGTAACCATCATAGTGCACAATGGTAGCTCAGAGGCTACTATCACACAAATACTGGTGGTCTACGCTAGATAGTTTGGGCTGCAGGGTGAAATATAGGGACACACACGTTTTTTGGTCGAAATATTAAAGTGCCCCAGGTCAATAACTTTCAACCACCATTTCTACCACACCCACCCAAGCTTCCGACATCTAACCACCATAGTACACAATGCCAAACTCTATGCACACAAACACCAATATTCTATGATATGTACTTGTAGAAACAAAGTGAAATATACGGGCACTCATGTCTTTGTTGGAAAAACGAAAATATTCTTGATCGGCCAATTTCAAACAACATATCTCCCAAAGCTAATAAAATTAGGCCAATGTTGTGATCGATGGGTGACTATGCTACTATCACACAAAAACTTCAGTGATCTGCACTAGATGGTTTTGGCTGAAAAGTGACCATGACACATACGTTTTTGGTAGAAATATGAAAGTGCCGCAGGTCGACCATTTTCAACCACCATATCTCCCACACCCCCATAGCTACCGACATCTAACCACCATAGTACTCGATAATGGCAACTTACACTAAATTGTAAAAAGTGTAAGACAATGAGCATAACTAACAAAAGGAATCCGATTGTTCAGAAATATGAGGTAAACAGTTCAGTTATTGATATGGTCGATTCTTTGAAATATTTGGGAGTAACAGTACAAAGAAACATGAAATGGGACTTACATATTAATATGTTAGTGGGTAGAGCTAATTCTAGGCTACGATTCATAGGTAGAATCTTGAAAAACTGTAATGAACAAACAAAGGAGATAGCATACAAATTTCTTGTGCGTCCACATTTGGACTACTGTTGTGCCATCTGGGATCCATTTCGCAAGGGGTTGATTGAGAGTATAGAGACAGTACAGAGAAGAGCTGCTCGATTCGTGACCGCCTGCAACAGTCCTTATGAAAGCATTACAGAACTGATTTGTAGACTAGGCTGGGAGTCTCTGGTAGATAGACGACGCACATCTCGTATAAACTTATTGGTAAACATGTGTACTCCCACTTTCACTTACGAGTGTAGCGAAATACTTCGTCCACCAACCTATTTGGGTCGAAATGACAGGAAAGATAAAATTAGAGAATTAAGGTGCTGCACTGATTCTTATATGAATTCTTTTTTCCCTCATACCATTAGGGATTGGAATGCACAACAAAGAGATTAGGTTTGGTGCTGAGCACCCTCTGCCACCCATAGTTTTGTGAATTGCAGAGTATATATGTAGATGTAGATAGAAGACACGATAACACTACCACACACAAACACCAAAGGTCTATGCTATGTAGCTGTGGCAGCAGAGTGACATATACGAAGAGACATGTCTTTGGTCAAAATACAAAAATATCCTTGATCGGCCACTTTAAACCACCATATGTCCCACACTACCACAGTTACCGAAATTCGGCCAACGTTGCTATCGACCGGTAACTCTGTGCTGCTACCACACACAAAGGTGGGTAGGTAGTGGTGGCTGAATAGTGAAATACAGGAAAACACACGTCTATTTTTATATATATATAGATTGCAGTTTAGCACCTTTATGAATGGTCAACAGTTTGGTTGACAAATTGGGAAGAAATAGAAACAATTTTGACACGACTGTGTACTGTGTTTGTTTCGTGTCGAGTGTTAACATTGTTCAGAAAAACTGAAAATCCTGCTGCATATGCGGTCATATCTGTCATTTGTTTTCAGACTCCAAGGAAATAAAAACTGAATGACATTCATTACTAAGTTTCAGAGATTTATGAAATTGTCAGTTTAGTGGCAAGATGGATGAAACACTTTAATGAAGAAAGTGAAAATGTGCATGATGAACAACCAAATGCCCATTGTTGTTTCTAATGATTTCGAAAGGAGAGGAGAAGATTAAAGGAAACCAAGCATTCACTATTAGACAACCATCAACAAAGTTTCCTTATATTTTATGATATGTCCTTCACAAAATTGTGTCTCAAATTTTATCTTCAAAAACTGTGTGCTTGGTGGATACCAAAAAATTTAGCAAAGCAATGTAAAATGTCACCCCAGTTTTTATGGCATTTTGAATTTATATCACAAGCCCAGACTTCACATTCTTTTTTACACCTCAAAATGTTAATCAATGCAAATTTTAGCATCATACATTATGTTGATAATCCAGCGAGCTCATTAAACAAACCTCTTCATTTAAAGTTACAAGGGTGGTTCAAAAAATAAGATCTCCAATTTTTTTTTAATTTATTTAGAAAATCACATTTATTCACAACTTGTGATAGAGCATTGGAAATCTTGAAGTTTTAGCTATTTTTCTATGTAATTGCCTTCCCGTTCGATGACCTTCTGCATCCACGCCATGAGCTTTTTGATCCCGTCTTTGAATCAGTCTCCAGCCGTGTCATGAAGAAATCGAATGACTGCGACCTGCACTTCCTCATCTGACCAGAACTTCTGGCCTCTCAGGTGTTTTTTAAGTGCAGGAACTATGTGATAGTCACTTGGGGCAATGTCCAGGCTATAGGGGGGGTATTCAACAAATTCCCAACAAAATTGTTTGACGATGGAGGTCGTTTGATGTGAGACATGTGGACAGTCCACCGTAGTTTCTTCAGAGTTTCGCTGTAGCCGTCCGAGGTAATTGTTGTTCCTTTTGGCATGAAATCCAACAACAATACCCTCTTACGGTCCAAAAATACTGTTCGCATAACCTTACCGGCTGACTTCTCTGTCTTGAACTTTTTGGGCTTCGGCGAAGATGGGTGATTCCATTGTTTGGACTGCTCCTTCGTTTCAGGAACTTAACAATGCACCCAGCTTTCGTCTCCAGTCACTATGGAATCGAGGTAGTCTTCCCCTCCCCCTCTTCAAAGCGGCGAACAAATTCTATGGCACATTCCACGCACTTTCTTTTGTGTTCGTCGGTGAGCTGTCTGGGGACCCACCTGGCGGACACTTTACTGTATCCTAGAGTTTCTGAAACAATTGTGCGTATGAAGATTTTGCCCCACTCTTCATTATCTCATCAAGAGTTATCCTTTGGCTACTGCGCACCATCTCATCAATTTTAGTCACCAATTTGTCGGACATGATCCTTTTTTCCAGGCCGCTCCTCGTTGTGGACGTTGCTGCAACCGGCAGAAAACTCCCATCACCACTTCTGCACATTTTTAATGTACATACACTTTTCCCCATACACGATGGATTTATATCAGTGTAACGTCTTTCGCGTTCAAAAATCGGATCACTGAGCGCAATTCGTACCTGGCGGGTGAGCTAAGCGGCTGCTCCATCACAGACAGCTGTCAAGCAGCAACTGATCGTCCAATTGAGCTCGAACCTGTACCATTCGGTGGTGGGAGAACCAAGGATCATGGAATTATTGTCAGATTTCACCTAGTATTAGGGTCTTGGGTGGTTTAATTAATCCAGTAATTAATTAAATAGTCCCCAACAAGGTTCAGTTTAAGATTTTTTGTTTATTTTTTTTAAAACAACAAGTCAGCGATATTTTTCACATGCATAGATACAATCCAGAGATACTACTGACGCAGTTGTAAAGAGAATCTGTATAAACTAAATGTAAACTAACTGTAAACTAAACTCTGTCCTTCTGCCGATTTCTTTATATAGGCTCTATCGAAATTTCTGGAATTCTTCAAAAGCGTCCGCCAGATATTTCTCGAACATTAACAATTACTCAAACAATTAAACATGTTAAAAACAATCAGAATTAATACATAATCACTTAACATCATTACAAAATGGTCAGAAATGGAAATTAAAGATATTTAAACACAAAATTATGTACAGAAATAATTTTAAACAGTAGAAAATTGTCCTGCAGACATCGTAACTTGCATTAATACTTGGAATTACACACATTTAAGCAATTCTCTTGCACAATTCGGTTCTTAAACATATTAAATGGTCTTTAAATAATTTCCTTTCATAAAATAAAGTCTATATACCCTGATTTACAAGAAATTGCAAAACAAACATATCAGATTATATTCAAGCAAACTTTAGCTCACTACAGATACTTCATTAAATACAATTCTATTTAAAGTTCAGGTACGAGGGCTGTTACAATAGCTTTGTTGGTTTTGTCGCGGCGTCATTACAGACCTTATTTTTTGAACTGCCCTCGTAAAAACCCATGTACAGGGTTTCCAGAAAAGGACTCCCTGATTTCAAAATTAAATATCTCGAAAACAAAGATCGATAGAGGAATGCAGTAAACGGTATGCTTATTGTGACAGCTGTAGGAAGTGTATACAGCAGTGTGAAATAATAGTTACAAAAGCTGCTAACAGATGGCGCTGTAATCGCCATATGTAATGCCTAAATAGTGATCCGAAGCTCAGGGTAGTGCCAATGGTGAACATTTTTAAAACATTGTGATGTGATTGTTTGCAAAGATTGTTTTCATACGATTATTTCACTTATGTATGCTGATATGAGCTGTACAGCGTACAGCGCCATCTGTTAGCAGCTTTTTTAACTATTATTTCACAGTGCTGTATACACTTCTTACAGCTATTACAATAAATATACCATTTACTGCATACCTCTATCGCTCTTTGTTTTCGAGATATTTAATTTTGAAATCAGGGAGTCCTTTTCTGGACACCCTGTAAGTAGTACACAGATCCAGACTATAAATGCAACAAAAATCAATAACTTGTGTGGAAAATAGAAATTAGCTGTGTAGGAGGTAAGGATAAACGAGTAAATTATCACAGAAAAAGCTGGCAAACCACAATTAATGCAAACAGGATATCAGGTGGTATTAATGGTACCATCTGTAGTATTAAACTTTGGTGTTTAGAAATGACAGAAAAGCTATATAAAAGTACCAGAAGATATATATCAACACATGGTGCCAAAAGCAAGGCCAAAAGCTACAAGAAGAAAAATACAATTCACCAAAATGAAGATGCTAAAATTAAAATAGGAAAATACAGTGAAATACAATGCATTACAATGTGTAAAATTTTGGGGAAAATATAAAATAAGTAAATAAAAGGAAGGTGACTACACTGTATCAATCACAATGAGGATGGATGATGAAAACCTAGTTAAAAAAGAAAGAAATAATATTCTAAAAGGTAAAAGAAAATTGGGAACCAAAAATAAAAGAAAAAGAATATTGTTTTCTATCATTTGCCCGTTTATTTTGTTTGTTGTTAATATTACATTTTGAATATTTATTTTCTCATCTCTTTTTAAGAGATTTACGCTCAACTCATCTGGGAAATCAATGGCAAAGAAATAGGTTACGGCCTTTATGAGAAAATGAGCCTGGCATTCATCTGCATTGATTTCAGGGAGGAAAAACAATAATCTGAACTAGCTATCCAACCCACGAACTCAGATAGCAAGGCCCAATATTAACAGCTAATGTATTAGGCTCACCCACGACCTCAGATAGCAAGGCCCAATATTAACAGCTAATGTATTAGGCTCAGTTCTTCCTTCTTGTTCTTTCCTCACGTCGTAACCATTGGTAAATAGCAAATTCAGTACGCCGAGTAGGAGGGTTTAATGATTCATTTCCATACACAATTAAAAAGTTGTCCAAAGAACTAGATTCATCTTCATCCTTTTCCTTTATGTTGCAGCCTTCCAGATTTAGTAAATGATGGTTTTATTTTCCCTATCCATGTTTGTTTTGTGCTGCTCATAGCATTTTCCTTCTTATGATCAACATCATTATTACCCAACAAATCTGTAAGTTATGCAACAGTTGAATTACATGGATACAATAGTTATGTATTAGCTCACTTATAATTCACAGTCTGGAGGACGGTTGGACTCTTGTTTAGGAGGGAAACTAAATTAATGACAGCTGAAGTGGGGTGGCCATTTTTTCCTGTATTGTTTTCATCACGTACGTAACATTCACAAACCAAGGTTTGTAAGAGTTGAAGCTCAAGTTACGGGAATAGCTTAACCATAAGTTTTGAATCTTCAGTGAAATAAGGTGAAGATAGTGTAACAGACTTTGATGAATTACTATTTTAATGTTTTTTTGTTATTTTAAAATGTAAAACTAGGTAAAAACGAAAACTGTAATAACACTACCCAGGCATATTAATTGTGCATGCTTAGTCACACCTCCACATTAAATTAGGAATAACTAGTAACATATTATAGAGTCAAAACAATTCCGAATCTGCTGTGATACTTAAAAAAAACAAAAACAAAAAAAAACAAAAAAACACTTTGTAGATGCGTTGTACAGAAATAGCATTACAACTAACTATCTCATGGAGAAACTATGGGTCTATTAATTTGTCTATTATTTAGAGATATAATTTCTCACATAGTCAGGCTGCATCCATCCACTCAAATCTCTCTCTCTCTTCAAACTATACAGAAATTCTTAAAATTCTCAAGAGATAATCCTTATAGTCTATAGCACAGCCACATCAGATCAATTAATACATTTACTATGTTTAGACAAGAGAGAGATTGTCTGCGTTTAATACTTCTATTAATACTTTTAACTCCCTTCCTTCTCAATATAAATTCTTCAAACTTTGCAGGGTGGACCCGTAAGGTCACAAACAGGTCCAAGATGCATTTTGATCAGATCAGATGATTCAGTTACGACTTTTCACTAATTACTTAATAGTATGTATTCTCTGTCTGCATGAAATCTCTGACCAAACCATTAAACTCCCGTCACACTTAACACATCCTTCAAATTTTTCAAAGTGAATCCAAAGAGTAAAACATAGGACAAGCTCAATTTACAGCCAGAATGGTACATGTTGTCATGACCTTTAACTCTTTTATTGTTTAATGTATTGTCTCTGTTGGTCTAAAACCTGTGTCTTTATTACTCCGTAATAGTCTTCAAATTCAACAGTAATTCACAAACTCTTAGAATGAAATACAAGTCATGTTCTTATGTTAGTCAGATCTGGTAAAGCGGTCATGAACTCTGGCCCTTTACTATATAGTGGAATAGTATGTGTCTGTGCAATCTCTCTGTCTTTACTACAGGGGGTGATCAAATGAAAAGGTACGAAACGACACGGTGGGTACAAATGTAGACTTTATTCCAAATATACACCATAGGCCTGAGCACAACGATCCCACTGATGAACAAGCCGCAGGATTCCTTGTTCCCAGAATTCCTGTGGCCGTGACGAGACCCAGTCCTTCACAGTGTCCTTGAGTACGTTGTCCGAGTTGAAGCACTTCACTTTCAGGTGTTTCTTCAGTGGACCAAACACATGGAAATCGTAGGGCGACATGTCCGGACTGTAGGGCGGATGGTCCAAACGTCTCCCACTTGAACTTGGCCAGTTCCACGTGTGTAACTCTGGAGACGTGTGGACGCGCGTTATCATGAAGCAAAACCACACCCTCAGTGAGCAGCCCCGGTCTTTTGTTCTTGATGGACCTGCCTACGAGTCGGGTTGTCTCACAGTACACATCGGAGTTAATGGTTTTTCTGTGCTCGAGGAATCCGGTCCTCATACTGCCACATCATTTGGACGCCGCTTTTGATAAGAGCCTCTGCTCTCTACTGCGCATGTGGGCACATGCACATGCTCTGATCCCAGGCAGAGACTCCAGTCGCATCCCGAGATGTCTCGCTACGTTCTCCCATGGCAGAATATGCAAATATTTAACTGTTACATGTTTACGTCGTTTTGTACCTTTTCATTTGATCACCCCTTGTACTTCCAAGTCCCTTCAAACTTGACAGAAATAAGTAAAATTCATCAGTCAACCCATAGGAACACATACAGGTACATTACATATTTAAGCCAGATGAAATCATGCAGTCATTGATCCTTTACTACAAAGCGTATAATCAATGTTTGCACGAGGTCTCACTCATTACACATTCTAATTCTGTTCAATCTCTACATAAATTCCTCAAATTATGCACAGTGAATCCAAAGAGTGAAGCACAGGTAAAGTTTGTATTTTCAGCCATGACCTTTGATTTACTATGTAGTGCATTGTCTGCATCCATACAATATTTGTGTTTGTTACTTCAAGTCACATCGAACTCAACAGATTTTCTACAAATTTGCCAAAGCAAATCCTTGGGGTGAAACATAGGTTAAGTTTGCATTTCAGCCAGATCAGGTAAAGCTATCATGACCTTTGATGCTAAAAACAGAAAATATTCTAGACTTGTGACAATACCCAAAACACAGACACCAGCTTATAATAGGAATAAAAAAGGAATAGATTGTGAACACCTACAGGTAGATGGGGCTGTGGAAAAGATATCTAGCTTGGTTGGTCTACATGGAATGAGGACAAATGCAATCAGTGTGTTAGCTCATTATGTACTCAGATTTAAAAATAAAGCATTTTTTGTGATTATTGTATGGAGGAGAAATTTCTTGTGGAAGACAAGCGTAAATATTTTGGCATAGTATTTGATAATAAATTCAGCAAAGCAGGAATCATAAGATATAAGGCAGCAAGAGGTATCAAAATCCCTCAGGTTACAAAACCTTGGTCAAACCATTGCTTGAATATGATGATTTTAGAATAGGAACCACATTTTGGATATCAAATACAGGAGTGAAATTAGATTTATTTATGGAAATTACTACCGAACACGATTAGTTATCGATTCAACAAAAGGAGCTGAGTTGGGAATCACTGAAAGACAGGAGGTGGTACTGGGTGTGTATAAAGTATATACTGGTGACGAGGCTTGGATGGATATTGGTAGAAATATTTGGAGTTGTACATGGAAGGGAGGAGATGACCATGACCCTAAGTTGACACTTGATTTCATGCACAATGAAGTGGGAAAATTTTATATTGTAGGTAAGTGAATTAGAGGCTGTAATTAATTACCAAGAAAAATGGACAATTTACTTGAAACAATTGGATTTGAAGTTAAAATTTGTAAACAGCACAATTGAATGGATGGTGAAATAGCAATCCAAGATTAAGAAAAGGAATGAAATGCAAAAGTAGGTGTGCAGGGAAATTGCCATGCGATATGTGCTCCATTGCAAATTATAATAATAATAATAACAATAATAATTTGATAGTAAAGACTTGTGTTGACCTCAAAAGGTGTTTTACACAAAAGAAATCATACTAAATATTAGAAACTGTTAATAATAATAACATCAATCATTTGATAGTAAAGACTTGTACAGACTTCAAAAGGTGTCTTACACAAAAGAAATCATACTAAATAGTAAAAGCTAGTAATGAACTGAACATAATGACTGGACAGACTAAAAAATACAATCTATCAAGAAGAGTGTTTTTGTAAAAAATTATTACTATAGTAGTTTTGAAAAGAGAGTCTTGTGTGATATTTTTGAAGGGCGATTAATACGGTCTCTTATAAAAATAAGTTGTGTAGCATCTGATTTTTCACACTTTGGCCAGTACACAAGAACAGTCTGAGCAAAATAAATGTAGGTTTAGTATATTTTACGAAGTAGCAGATATTATTTATTTGTGTGTGTGTGTCAGAAATATTTACAGCTTTTCTACAAGGAATGAAAATATGAAAATGTTTAGAATGCAAAAGCAACAGGAAACAATTAACAACTGACCATGAGAAAAGCATTTGGTTTTGAAGTGTGGAGTGCATGTCTCTGTGAATTATTGATAGGTATGGTAAAACAGATCCTCTAATGAAATTGCACTATTTATAGCTGAAAATTGGTATGAATCAGGACCATAAGCTCAGCCAGAACTAAAACTTCTCAGAATTTGTGCTCGAACATCAATGAAGTCTGATTCAATGAGCTGGGAGATACATGTAATCAGAGAATTCATAAACATAACTGCTGGCATCATTTCAATCAATCCCACTGTTTATCAAAGCATATACCACCAAATTTACAACAATTCCAGGCATAATTCTCTTGTTGATGGTAGGTACTCAGTCAGTCAGACAGACCATTTGAAGACCAAAGAGTTCAATCTGTTATCCCCAGATTTAGGTCATCTATTCAAGGTATATTGACTTCCTTATTTACAATCATCCATGTCAATAGAAAGCTCTGTTAAATTAGGCTTTAGGTAATAATAGTATCTCCCTGCACTTATGCTGGTGCAGGCTAATTAATTTTTAGGAAAAAACTGAATTCATCAGGTCAAACACACTGCTTCTCACAGGGTACATTGAGCTTTTCATATCCATGCATACAAAACACTTTGATCACTACAAGTAACTATCATATACAGCCAACAATTAATTATATTAAATATGTAGGGTGTTTCATATACTAAGGAATATATTTGTGAGGATTTAGTTCTTTGTTTCTCAGCTTCCCAACTCTGATGCAAAGACTCTTGGCAATACAATGATCAAAACTTAACGAAAATCTGTCTGTTAATTTTTCCACGCAGCCAAAGAACAACAGGCAAAAATTTCAAAAAAATATTTCCTGAACAGTGCAATATACTAATTTTTCAGAAATATCCTCAATAAACAGAATTGTTACTTTCACTGTTTTATTATATTTATGAGATATTATTGTGTAAAGTATAACAAAATGAACCTCAGTCAATACTTCAGATATATAAGGTGATGATTTGCATATATCCTATCTGATACGACATAGGTTTATACCACAGTGGGCAAGTTATTTCAGCTGTCACCTACCATATCAGCACAGGTATCTTTCTACTATAAACTTTGTTCATACTACAGAGAGTTATTAACTGTTTATGATTGGATTTTTGTTAGCTTTATTAGTTGGCTAAACAGTGCTGAACAATGCATTACCATTTTTATTACAAATTCTAACCAAATTTGTAAGTATCTATTTAATTGCAAGGAAAGGGAAAATGACTCATCACTCACCATAATTGAAGGCAGCGACGAGAGAAGAACATATATTACGAACACACAAATAAACTCAATATATCGGTTATTAAACCTTATTCATGACGGAGAAAATGAGTCATGAGGCTCGGGAGGTGTGCACACGCCGAGGGTTGCTACCTGACTAGGTGGATTATCAATATGGCAGTGGGACTGAGATATTGTATATAAATATGTAAATCGCAGATAGTGGTACAACCAATACTTGACCAAAAAACGGGGGTGGAATAAAGTAAATAAATATGGACAGATAAATTTTGAAAAATTAAATAAGGTAATTAGTTAAATGATAATAATGCTACTACTAATCCTACTAATAATGAGTGATGCATCAAGGAAAGGAACTTTACCTGTGGCTGAGGCCGGGTGGGTGTCTGATATCTAGGATGTTTTGGTAAGCAAGTTCCCATCTGCGAAGTTCTGAGACGGCGGTAGTTGCAGGGAAAACTCTGATTGTTCTCACAGTGAAACAGTCATTTAAGTTGTTGGAGTTGTGTTAGTTAGCGTGTTCTGGTATGGGAAGATATAAATTGAGGGTATGAACTGTTAGTCTGTGGCCATTCATTCCGGTAAAGAGTAGTAAGCCATGTAAGAACTCGTGCAATGGCGACAAGTTAGCTGGTATATGATGTGCGTAGTGGAGCATGTGGCATGTCCGGTGATGGGAAAGGTTTCCCATGACAGGGTTGGAAAATGTAGTAGTGGGAGGATGCATGTTGCATCACACTCAGGCAGGGTGCTCTTCACACTTCTGTCCATATCAAACCAA
The DNA here is from genome assembly GCA_031002005.1 of Vandiemenella viatica. Classification (NCBI taxonomy): domain Eukaryota; kingdom Metazoa; phylum Arthropoda; class Insecta; order Orthoptera; family Morabidae; genus Vandiemenella; species Vandiemenella viatica. Next base: position 126,141,003 of record JARYHS010008075.1, on the reverse strand, counting down.
CTAATCTACAGCAATATCTACATTTTGACAGTTGCCACCCTTTCCATACCAAACGTTCCATCCCCTACAGCCTAGCTATCTGTGGCAAACATATCTGTTCTGATGCTAAATCCCTCTCCCAGTGTTCCCAAAACCTATCGCAAGCCCTTATTTCCCGCTCCTATCCAGCAGATCTTGTACATAAACAAATCACGCATGCAATCACCCACCCTCCATGGAACCACTCCCTCCCGGCTCCTCTAGCATCCAACCATAATCCTGTCTTTGTCACCCAGTTCTCGCCTGGTCTCGAATCCATCAATCGAATCCTACAACAGGGGCATGACTTCCTTCGGTCCTTTCCAGAAATGCACACTCTCTTGCCAAAAATTCTGCCAACTGTCCCCCGTACTTGTTTCAGCAGACCACCTAACCTCAAAAACATCTTGGTTCACAAATACCCTCCATCTGACTCTCCAAAAACACCTTATGGATCTTTTCCCTATAATAGACCCCGCTGCAAAACCTGCAACATGCATCCTCCCACTACATTTTAAAACCTTGTCACATGGGAAACCTTTCCCATCACCGGACATGCCACATGCTCCACTACATACATTATATACCAGCTAACTTGTCACCATTGCACGAGTTCTTACATAGGCTGACTACTCTCAACCAGAATGAATGGACACAGACAAACAGTTCACACCCTCAATTTATATCTTCCCTTACCAGAACTTGCTAACTAACACAACTCCAACAACTTCAATGACTGTTTCACTGTGAGAGCATTCAGAGTTTTCCCTGAAACTACTGTCGCCTCAGAACTTCTCAGATGGGAACTTGCTTACCAAAACATCCTACCCACCCGGCCTCAGCCACAGATAAAGTTCCTTTCCTTGATGCATCACTCATTATTAGTAGGATTAGTAGTAGCATTATTATCATTTAACTAATTACCTTATTTAATTTTTCAAAATGTATCAGTCCATATTTATTTACTTTATTCCACCCCCCTTTTTTTTTGTCAAGTATTAGTTGTACCACCATCTCCGATTTACATATTTATACACAATATCTTAGTCCCACCGCCATATTGATAATCCACCTAGTCATGTAGCAACCCTTGGCATGTGCATACCTCCCGAGCCTCTTGATTCATTTTCTCCGTCATGAATAAGTTTTAATAACTGAAATATTGAGTTTATTTGTGTGTTCGTAATATATGTTCTTCTCTCGTCACTGCCTTCAACTTTGGTGAGTGATGAGTCATTTTCCCGATCCTTGAAATTATATTGCCTAAAGCAGTTTCCTTTTTCCTTAGTTTAAGTTTCTATTTAAAAACTTGAATCAATATATTGGTAGCTTTTCCACATAGTAATGCTAAAATTATTAGTGTATCTATCGAATGACGAGTTAACGTGATGAAGAAAGATCTCAAAATTTAGGAAAACAAAAGGGCTTGCTTCTCATAGCAAAAGAGAAGTAAAATCCAAGCTACAGGAATGTAACCAATTGAATATTCTGCCAAAAAATAATGGATCCGAAAATATTACCAAATATCTTAAAAATATAAGATTTTATTATTTAAAATTCTTATATCACCACATGTCAGTCATATTTATTCCAGACAAGCATCATTTTCTGAGCCATAGATTCGTTTATGCCACAGATCTGCAGGATTTTTTTTTTTTTTTATTTCATATTCCCAATAGCAAAAAAACACACACACAACCAAATGCACTACTATGATTGTGGTATTACATAAAGCCAGATAGACTATATATTACCTTCAAGTGAAAGCTAGCTACAACAGGAAGCGTTTTCATAGTAAGTTGTTTGGTGGACTCTTGGTAGCTCTGGCAGTTACTGCACTTGATTTTGGCTGAGGAACCAAGGTGTTCAGCCCGTGTGAACCTTTCAAGACAGTCAAGTAATGATGTTGGTCCAAGAGGAACAGTCTGTTGTTGATTTGTCTCCTGATGCTGGTGCATACCAGTAGTAACATTTACCCCTGTAGCTGTTGCTGGACCAAGATCCAATGAAATGTCCCAGAATGGATCAATCGTTGTTGAGACACCACTAAAAATGTCAAAACATTAAACTCGTCACAAGTACTTATTACAGGTAATTTGACATTTAATGGTAAATTTCATTTACAACAATGTCATTTAAATGTAGAGAACTGAAGGGAGTTGGCAAGAATAGTTTTCATAACATTTATACTTCACTTTCTCTGATCATATTGCTAACCATAAATTCAATATTACAAAACCAACAACCTTCAACACAATACATATATGGATAAGAGAAAAAAAACACCGCTTGCCTCAAAGAAGGATTCCTGTGGCATCGAGACATGGATAAAATACGTAAACACATAGTGTATAATTTTTCAGCTTATAGCCCTTCTTCAGTAGTAGAGTGAGGTGGCTGCCTGATGGATGCTAGCAGCCAACTGGGTTAGCCAACAAGACCGATAGCTCATGGTGGGCAAAAAAACAACATGGTGGGAAGTCATAAACCAGAAAATAAAAACCTTTATGTAGGAATGTATCATGTAAACATGGTAGACATCAGCTGATGGTCCTAACTTGCCTTCAACACCATATATGTATGTATGTGCAGAAAACTGAGAAATATGTGAAACAAAAATATTTGGAAAACTAACGAATTAAGTAAATTTTGAACTTACAAACTACAAAAACATGTTCAGGTGAGCGATGGTCTTGTGGAAAAGGTATGGGGCTGTGGTTGGTTTTAGAGGGTTGTGGGCTGTTTATAGGTTGAGCGGGTTGTAATGTGCCCCGTGAAACTTGTTTGTTAACAAAATCTGGTCAGTAATTGCGCGTTATCAGGGCTTCGGAGATATTGCTACAATACTGTTGGAGGGCCTGTTCACTGGAACACATATCTTTTCCCTGAATGCCAAGGCTATAGGAGAGGGAGCATTTGACGTGATGAGGATGGCAGCTATCATAATGAAGGTACTGTTGTAAGTTGTAGGGTTTGATATGGACAGATGAGTTGATGTACCCATTTGTGAGGGATAGGTTGACATCCAGGAAAGTGGCATGTGTTTGTAAGCATGTCCACGTGAATTTCAGAGTGCTAGCGGCATTGATGTATTCCCCACGGGTCCAGATCATGAAAATGTTATCAATGAATCTGTCTCACAAAAGGCTCCAGCTAAGAATGACTGTTCCAGGTGGCCTAAGTAGAGGTTAGCGAATGTGACAGCCATACGAGTGCCCATGACAGCGCCACTAACTTGGTTGTAAATTTTACTATTGAATGAGAAAATGTAGTTGTTCAGTACAAGCTTGGCCAGGATGATTAGGAAGGATCAGGTGGGGAGGCTGCTGGGGAGACACTGATCTAGAAAATGTTTCATGGCGATGAGACCATGACAGTGCGGAATATTGGTATATAAGGAGGTCACATCAACCATTACTAGGAAGGAGTAAAGTGGGAGACAATAAGTGTCGGGTGTCATTGATGTGGAAGGGAAGTTGGCTGATAATGGGTTGTAGATGCTTGTCACCAAAGGATGAGGTCCGCTCAGTCAGTGAACCATATGCAACACTATGGGGCGTACTGGGTTACCACATCTACATCTACATTCATACTCTGCAAATCACAAACATTGTGGGTGGCAGAGGGTGCTAAGCACCAATCCTAAACCCGCCCATTCCAATCCCGAATAGTGCGAGGAAAGAAGGAATACATATAAGTATCAGTACGGCATCTTATTTCTCTAATCTTATCCCTCCGGTAATTGCGACCTAAATAGATTGGCGGAAGAAGTATTTCATTGCACTCTAAATTTAAATTTTTTCACATATTCTCCAATAAATTCGAACGTAAGCTACGTCGCCTGTCTTCCAAACTATCCCAGCCCAATCAATGTATCAATTCTGTGACGCTTTCATAAGGGCCGTAACAACAAGTCACGAATCTAGCGGCTCTCCTCTGCACCCGGTAAACTGAATCAATCAGAACCTTGCGATACGGATCCCAAACCCCACAACAGTAATCCAGATGCGGACGCACTAGTGTTTTATACGCTATCTCCTTTGTTTGAGCATTACAATTCCTCAAAATACGACCTATGAATCGTAATTTAGAATTAGCCTTGCCTACGACGGAAGTTATGTGCATGTCCCATTTCATGTTGCTTTGTACTATCACCCCCAGATACTTCACGGAATCAACCGTGTCAACAGCTGAATTGTTTATTTTGTACTCGTGAACAAACTGATTCTTCTTGTTACTTATTCGCATTGCCTTGTACTTTTTGCAATTAAGTGTAAGCTGCCATTTACAGCAACAATCGAAAATAGCATCCAAATCACGCTAAATTTCTAAGCAATCGTCGGAGCACCTTATTTCCCTATAGTGTGGTATGACATAGAGCCACATTCACGTGCAGTTTCTGACCAACACAACAAGGCACGCATTACGCTGGCTTAGAAGGACACTCTGCAGGACAGGGGTCAGCGAATTCAAGTGCATTACGGCGAATTCTGCATTCAAGCTGGAAGAAAGACTAAACACAAGAGTTGCCAGTTTGAAAAGGCAGATTTACGACCTTTCACTGCTCAGTATGGGGTCGGCCGCAGTTCGGTGGTCGGACAGCGTTGACGGGTGAGATGTATATCGCGTGAAGAATGCAGAAACATGATAACGTCAAGACACGCCAAATTAGAGATTCTGTGAGTGCTCACTGCATGAAAATATTAAAACCGAGTGGACACGAAAGAAAAACGACAGTTTCCGAAGAAATTCTCCAACCCTGTCGAAGGAATGATGTTTTGAACGATAGTGTGCTTGGAGGGGCGAATGTTTTGTCAATAGTATCTTAATATATAGAATAGTTCTTATATTTTTTGTATAATCTTGTTTCATGTCCGCCAATGAGGAGAGAGACAGGAACGTCTACATCGCCGATAGGACCAGAGAAAAATCGGCTGGAGGAGGAGAAGAGCATGCCGAGGTTTTAAAAGGTGCTGCGAGATGCTCTTCGTGGTCTTTCTTCGTCTTTTGGGTCTGACTGGTTCCTGTTCACTTGTGCTGGCGCACAAGAACGACCCAGAAAGCCGACAGCATATCATGCGATCGGTTGTGTCTGCATTTTGAGTCACAAGGTGACAAATAAATTCAGTGTGGGCTCGGAGTTTGCTGACTTCGCCAATGCCGGACAGACGGTAAAAGACAAACATTGCAGCAGTTAGTAATATTGTGTTTGCACTCTACCCAACATAACGCTCTGAGCGGAGAAGTCCGCACGATAAGAGTTCTCACTCTCCGATAGATAAACTGAGATATTAGCCGTGGCATTATTTTGTTTGTTTAACTTGATTCAGTTGTTTCTGTGATTGAAACGGACATTAGCAACTATCAGATAGTCTCATTACGTGTCTTGCCGAAGACTGTAAACTGTTATTTTATATATGGAAATCTGAACGGATATTTTGTCGTTTTGTATTGCTTAATTTAGTGGCCATTAATGTAGGGCAAAGGTGTTGTTTGTAAATAATTTTGATTGTGTATATTAATTAAATTTAAATTCACCTTATGCCTGTTGGCCTTCTTTCAGAGAATATATATGGTCAGGTTATGACTTTTCCATCCTTATTAGTAATTTTAAATCATTTTGAGAACCCTTTTCAATCCACAATATAAATACTCATATGCTTTTGGTAAAATTAAAATAAATTAATTACCATTCAGTACAGCGGTACACCGTACCCGCTTCATTGGCGCCGTAACGATTGGGGCTCGAGTTCAATTTTAGTCCGTTGGATAAAATTTAAATTTGAGTGGAAGTATAGTGCAATTTATCTGATAGTTATCATGCATAAATTTGTGTTGTTGTCTAAACTTTCAGGAGGACGAATGCTGGAGCCAGCTGCAGTAACTAATATAAATTTATTTACAGCGATAAAGAATGCTGCTAAAATCAATGTTTAGTAAATTTCGTAGCGGATGGCTGACGAGTGTACAAGTGATTGCTGACATTGTGTGATTTATTTCTGTGTATTACATGTCTGATGTTGTGTTTTATGTTCATGTATGTTGCATTTTAGGATGTTGTTCTTGTGTTGTATGCATTGAGGTGGCATATTTCAAATATGTTTACACGGCGTTGACTTGAATATCCTGGTTGCATATATGGTGTTCGATGATTTTTTTTGTTAAAAAGAGATGTAGGTTTTGAAATGAGATTTTTTCTAATTGTGTGTTAATGACTGGTAAAATTTCATGTTGCGTGTGAATTTAATTTGTATTGTGCGGGAGCAAAATTTACTTGTATTGTCGGGATTCAAACATTTAATTACGTGTTAGGGGTTCTATGATTCTGAGATCTGGACGTCATATCAATAAAATAGGCAGAATTGTTAATCAAAATTTTGAAATGGAAAATAACAATGAAAATATTGACAATAAGGGGGAGCAAATTGAATGTACAGAGACGAGATTAATGAACAGTGAAACTGTAGAACATAACACTAATCTTTCGGACAACTTAAGTGTAAATTCAATCATTATTGATAGATCAGAAGAAAGTTCTAACTCAACTGTAACTATGGATGAGATTGCGCAGGGAAGTTCTGATGCACAAGACATTGAAACATCACCCGTGACCAATCCCTCCACATCAACACAAAGTTTCAACAGGGAATCAGGTGCCTTCAGCATTACAGAATGAAGGAAATATAATGTTCTTCTTACAAGACTTTCGTAAGAACTTTGAAAAATCTCAGGCGGATGTTAACAAAGGGCTGAATAATTGTCTGAAAAGTTAGATGTTACAAACAATAGGATCGATTCTTTAGAAAAACGACAGGATGATATGCAGAAAAATTTAGATCGAAAATTCTCAAGACTTTCACTCCGAAATAAGGGCGGAAGTAAATGGTTTCAAAGCCAGTGTGAACACAGACGTAGTTCAGATTTCCGAAAAGACTGTACAACTGTCCAACACATGCGACCGGTTACATAAGGAAAATGAAACCATTAGCACTAAAATTGATTCAATTAATTCCAAGGTTGAACACATTCAAGCTGAAACAAGAGGTTCTATCGGACAAGTAACAGATTTCGTGCATGAAATTCAAGATCAGGTAGAAGGGAAAATCACACAAGTGAATACTAGAGTAGACAATGTAGCTAGCTCTATAATCACTCTGAAAGATGATAGCAGTAAACTTATTGGAGATCACAAAAGGTTCCAAGAGGAAATTACTTTAAAATATCAGCAGGTGGAGGGAGAAGTAAAATTATTAAAGAATTCACAGGGAATACACGGGACAAACACAGTAACACAGGTCTATTCTAATCAGGTGCACATCGATCTAAAACTTCCAAAGTTTGGTTCGAAATTTGATACCAATCCAAAGGCATGGTTGTCAGAATTGGAAACATATTTCAAAATAAAAAATGTTCCTGAGAATTTGAAATTATTAATAATCAAACAGTGCATGCTAGATCAATATAATTCTTGGTTTTCTGTTTCCTGTGATTTAGAGATGTCCTACAGCGAATTCAAAGATTTATTTTTGAAATCATTCTGGTCACATAAACATCAGAATAAAACTCGAATGAGGTTGTACCAGGGTAAATATGAACCAATGGCAAATTCTTCCATGGAGACGTACGTGGAAAATTTAATAGTACTGTCGAGATATCTTGACCAGCCGATGTCGGAATCGGAATTTATTTCTGCGGTTGCTACACACTTTTCTCCGTTGGTTCAAGCCCACATAAATCCGGCAATCATAACAAATGTTTCTCAATTTTTGGAAACACTAAGAAACTTAGATAGCATCGGAGAAAGAGCCACACATGGGCACGAAAGAAAGGGGGACCAAACAAACTATCAACAGAATGGGAGTCCGAACAATAACAGGGTAGGTTATAATAAAGACAAGCATCGTCCTTATAATAGTAATAATCAAAACCCACAAACATTCCGAAAAGACAATAAGGGTCATTGGAATGGCGAAAATCGTCCTGGCGGTAAAACTCAATACCAAGGAGTAAAGCAGGATGTAAATGCTATAGTAATTGAAAACCGGACCGATATGGGGTCACAAGAAAGCTTTTCAGTACCATCTACTGAACAGTGTCGAGACATTTCAACAGCAGAATCCTTTAAACAATGAGAATTTCGTGGGGATGCCGAGGCGGTTAATGAGATTTGCATTAACAGCCTTAGCTATTGGAGAAGTGAGGGCCCTGAAAATGCTAGTAATGACGGGGACGTTGTACAAAGTGACGGGTCTGTTTCAAGAGCGAGGTGTCCCCAAATTAAAGCCAATGTGTACGGATTAGATACTACGATCCTTCTCGATTCTGGATCACAGATTACGGCGGTATCCCAAAAGTTTATGTTGCATTTAAGAGCAAAGAAACCAAGGTTAGAAATCATTCCGGCCCTTGGGATAACGCTTGTCCCAGCTTTCGGAGCAAGGGAGAAAAAGGTAACTCATCAGATACTGATACCGATAAAGATTGCTAACAACGTTCTTACGCTGTCCGCAATAGTGATCCCCGGATTGGCGAAAGAAGCTATCATTGGTTGCGATGTACTTGAGAAACAACGAGTGATAATGGATTGGGGAAATGGAACTATTCATAATCTAGTGCCAGAAGCGGTACCGTGGATACATGCGGTAACTTCTAATACCGGAAGTCAAAGCATGGCAATCGTTGCTAAGAAAGAGGTGATACCGGAAACTTTCCAGGATGAAAATATTTCCATATGTGCCTTGTCGGACGAAAGGCAAATCATTGCCGACGTGTTAAGGAAAAATGTTGAGAAAAATGAATGTTTAATAGGGCCACAAAAGGAGAGATTGCATTCTTTATTAGAAAACAACCTACAAGCTTTTTCATATAGACCGGGAAAAATAAAAGGTTTTATCCATAAGTTTAGAGTCACAGATACGAGTCCTTTAAAGGGACATACTTACGGAGTGCCCCAGAAACTTAGACAACCCGCTAGGGAGGCAATTGCTGCATTAGAACAAAATGGGATAATTATTCCGAAGCCTCGAAACATCTGAATTCGATCACTTTTGTGACGAAACGGGATGGAAAGCTCAGGCTCTGCCTAGATGCCCGTATGCTAAATCTCAGAATCGAAGCAGACGGAGAGCGATCAGAAAGAATCCCGGATTTGATTACGCGATTCCACGGCAAGCGCTGGCTGTCTACAGTAGATGTGACGTCAGGCTTTAATCAAGTGGAACTCGAAGCTAGTTGTCAGCCGTATACGGCATTTGTATTTGAAGGTCGTCAGTTCTGTTTTTGTCGCGTGCCTTTCGGGTTGCTCGATTCTTCAAGTTCATTCATTAGGGCAATGAATTACATATTGCCGCCGGAAGTCAAAGAATTTTGCACAGCATACGTCGATGATCTTTTAATAGCGTCAGAGACTTTCGAACAGCATGTGTTGCATTTGGAAATGTTGTTTGATGTAATCATTAAGAGTGGTTTAACATTACGCCCGGACAAAACGACACTATGCACGCACAAAGTTGAATACTTGGGTTTTCTAATCACGCCAGAGGGGGTGACGCCTTCTCCGGAGAAAATTCGTGAAATAATAGAAATGCCAGCACCTACCAAACTGAAGGAGTTGAGAAGTTTCCTGGGTATCTGCGCGTATTATAGGGGGAATATTCCAAATTTTGCCAAGATACTTCAGCCCCTATATGAGTTATTGAAGGCAGGTAAAAGATGGGAATGGCAGGAACCACAACAGGAGGCATTTTCTGCCATAAAAAGGATGTTCGAACGAGACATATGTTTGGCTCACCCTGATTTCTCTAAACCATACTATTTGTACACAGATGCCAGCATTTTGGGTTTGGGCTGCTGTTTACAACAGCGAGACGATCGAGGAAATTTGCGTATTATCGCGACTGCTAGTCGTACGCTTAAACCAGCAGAAATAAAATATTATGTTAGTGAATTAGAAATGCTTTCTATACATTTTGCGGTACAAAAATTTAAGTCCTACTTGTGGGGATGTAAGACTTATTTGCGGACGGATCACCAAGCCCTTATCTTCCTACGAAATGCTAGATTTACAAGTAACAGGATAGCGCGCTGGGCCATGTTTTTGCAAGAATTCGATATTGAAATTGAATATTGTAAAGGCTCGGAAAATGTTCTAGCGGACTGGATCAGTCCGTCACCCTAGAGACAGGGATTCTGACGAAATACGACTTGAGCAGCCAAATGAAGTGCTGATCGCGGCTGTTACCCTTGCGGACGGGACAACCTCCACAAGCCTTAGACAGCAGTTGATCATAGCACAAAAGGAACAAACAGACATACGAAAGGTACGTGATTTCCTCATGCTAGGAATCAATGGCGAAGAGCCGCATGTGAGAAATACGGCTATGTTGAGCACAATGGAGGGCGAAGTATGTTTTCAGAGGACCGACGCTTGTAAGTCGTTGGAAAATTTGGCTGCCGAAATCGATGAATAGAAAAATAGCACAAATGTATCACGTACAGTATGGGCATCCTGGTACTGAGAGGTTGTACCAGATGATAAGGGCGGAATACCATGGCAAGGCAGTTGAGTAAGAGTGTCACCTGGTGCGCGCGCTCCTGTGACGTGTGCCAAAAGGTGAAACATCCCAATATAAAGAGTGCAGGTCCTTATGAACCAATAGTGCCAGACGGACCTAATCAATTACTATGTGTCGACCACTTCGGGCCAATTCCTGCTGGTCAGTTTGGATTTCGACACATATTCCTAGTTTTAGATGCCTTCACGAAGTTTGTCAAACTATACCCAGTAGCTCGCTTGAACACTAAGGGTTCAATCCGCATCATATTAGAAAAGTATGTTCCGCTTTGTGGGAGACCTAAATTTCTGCTTTCAGATCATGGGTCCGTATTTAGAAGTCCTAGATGGAAAAAGGCACTAAGCGACGCCGGAATTCGAGTAGTTTTCTGTTCGATTCGGAATCCAGCTTCAAACCCCAGCGAACGGTACATGCGTCAGCTGAGTGTGTATATATGAGTTTTAATTGGCCCAAAACACGCGTCTTGGGTTAAGCATCTGTCTAAGATAGAGGAATTTTTCAACAATACTGTGAACTGTTCAACATCTTTTAGACCTGTTGATCTTCAGTTTAAGAGCAGGAACAAAACGCTGTCGGAGAAGTTGATACGTCATCCGAGGTTGGATCTTCCTTTAAATTATGAAGAGAATGTTCGAAGGGCGCATGAGTTTTTGCTTGAAAAGGCCTCAAAGAGGAAAATGATTCACGATAAACAACCAACACAAACATATAAGATAGGACAGCAGGTATTGTTAAGAAACAGTCGTCCTTCCGATCCAGAAAAGAAACTGGTATCAAAATTCTTCTGGCTATTTAACGGGCCTTTCATTATAGATCAGATCATTGCAAACAATTCCTACATAGTAAGAGACGGAGATAAGACAATCGGACCCATAAATGCGAGAAGTCTAAAAGCATATATTTCCGCGTAATCACACAAAATATCGAAAGTAAGTAATTATTTCTTGTGTAAAAGGTTAGAAGTGTTAACACCAGCGTTCGAAGGTTGTAAATGGAAACCGAAATTGAAAGTTTATAGTAGCGAGATCGCATTAATGAAATGTGAATCTTTAGTCTGTGAAATAGTTGTGTTGTGCACTAGTTGCTGAGAAGCTTCTTGGGCATGGTAATTGTGTGGTTGACTTTACAGTATTGCGTACTGTAAGAGTCTAAACAGTATTGGTAATGGTGTTAGATTACGGGCTACGATAGTCGTAACTAAATTTGGATGTAAAGATGCATCAAACCATACCTTGCATTGGTAAGAGCTGCGAATATGTCGTGTGAAGACTGCCGCAGATTTAATCTATTTTTGCCACAGAATTACGTTTAATTTGTCGCAGACACCAAGGATAAATATTTCAAAGATGTCGCATTTTCAAAACGAAAAGACAGGACATTTAGGTTTCACTATACAATACTCTTGAACTTCTGTCACAAAACATACGTGAATACATACAAAAATGAACAAGGATGAACCTAGTACACAAGAAACACGATTATGTGATATAATGGGACTAAATCGTAAAGGGTAAGGAAATGTATCCCACTCATATGTAAGTTTTCATCGCTATAAGCAAGGTGGGGGTGTTTACTCCCTGAATGGAATGCCATATACGCAATCTGATATGAAAAGCCAGCGAGATTGGTAATTTCCTAAGAAAGTTGGTTCAGTTTTTTTTTTTTTTGTTAACAGGTTGGTTAAAACAAAAAACAAATATTATGACATACTGTTGGTTATAGAGCTCACAAAAATATTGTAGTGTAGCAGTCCTTTTACTTTCAGTAATTTATAACAATATATAATCTTTTGTAGAGAATCTGAATGCAATTTAGATATAGTAATAATTGTGTATATACATGAATAGGTTAAGTTGTGCCCAGAATGAATGTTGATTGCAAGCGAGTTTGTGATTTTGTGACTCCAGAGACGATTGAACATCGCACAAATAGTTTCATGAAACGTTATCTGATAACTGCACTAAAACGCGACTGGTTTTATTTTTATTTAAAGGCGGATATTCTTTACATATTGTTAAAGTCGGATTTTAGTTTCCACGAACGAGACTGTCGACTGAAAAGGGTGTCAAATTTAGCTTAGTACAATAAGAAGTTTTAATTGATTTGTATTCTATAATCTAGAAATTCGCAGACACGTAATGTTGATAGTTGCAGATGATGCAATTTGAATTCAAATGCATAAGCACTACTGATTACCAGTACGAACATTAAAGTGAGACGGGGATCAGCAGAGAATGGAAATTGTTCAAATTTTTAGATTACAAATTTTTTTATATACAAAAAAATTTGGTTTCCAAGGAAGAGGAGTAATGTGGTATGACAGAGCCACATTCACGTGCAGTTTCTGACCAACACAACAAGGCACGCATTACGCTGGCTTAGAAGGACACTCTGCAGGACAGGGGTCAGCGAATTCAAGTATTACGGCGAATTCTGCATTCAAGCTGGAAGAAAGACTAAACACAATAGCTGCCAGTTTGAAAAGGCAGATTTACGACCTTTCACTGCTCAGTATGGGGTTGGCCGCAGTTCGGTGGTCGGACAGCGTTGACGGGTGAGATGTATATCGCGTGACGAATGCAGAAACGTGATAACGTCAAGACATGCCAAATTAGAGATTCTGTGAGTGCTCACTGCGTGAAAATAGTAAAACCGAGTGGACACGAAAGAAAAACGACAGTTTCCGAAGAAATTGTCCAACCCCGTCGAAAGAATGATGTTTTGAACGAGAGTGTGCTTGGAGGGGCGAATGTTTTGCCAATAGTATCTTAATATATAGAATAGTTCTTATATTTTTTGTATAATCTTGTTTCATGTCCGCCAATGAGGAGAGAGACAGGAACGTCTACATCACCGATAGGACCAGAGAAAAATCCACTGGAGGAGGAGAAGAGCATGCCGAGGTTTTAAAAGGTGCTGCGAGATGCTCTTCGTGGTCTTTCTGGGTCTTTTCGGGTGGTCTTTTGGGTCTGACTGGTTCCTGTTCACTTGTGCTGGCGCACAAGAACGACCCAGAAAGCCGACAGCATATCATGCGATCGGTTGTGTCTGCATTTTGAGTCACAAGGTGACAAATAAATTCAGTGTGGGCTCGGAGTTTGCTGACTTCGCCAATGCCGGACAGACGGTAAAAGACAAAACATTGCAGCAGTTAGTAATATTGTGTTTGCACTCTACCCAACATAACGCTCTGAGCGGAGAAGTCCGCACGATAAGAGTTCTCACTCTCCGATAGATAAACTGAGATATTAGCCATGGCATTATTATTATTTTGTTTGTTTAACTTGATTCAGTTGTTTCTGTGATTGAAACGGACATTAGCAACTATCAGATAGTCTCATTACATGTCTTGCCGAAGACTGTAAACTGTTATTTTATATATGGAAATCTGAACGGATATTTTGTCGTTTTGTATTGCTTAATTTAGTGGCCATTAATGTAGGGCAAAGGTGTTGTTTGTAAATAATTTTGATTGTGTATATTAATTAAATTTAAATTCACCTTATGCCTGTTGGCCTTCTTTCAGAGAATATATATGGTCAGGTTATGACTTTTCCACCCTTATTAGTAATTTAAAATCATTTTGAGAACCCTTTTCAATCCACAATATAAAAACTCATATGCTTTTGGTAAAATTAAAATAACATTAATTACCATTCAGTACAGCGGCACACCGTACCCGCTTCAATAGATAACCGCATCGTCGCCAAACAATCACAACCAGCATTTGACGTTGTCACCTAGATCGTTTATAAATATTAAGAAAAGAAGTGGACCTATTACACTTCCTTGAGGAACGCCCGAAGTAACATTTATCTTAGAAGAGGCTTCCCCGTCAACGACGACATACTGTGATCGACCAGTTAGAAAATCACGTATCCACTCGCAAATCTTTCATTATGTTGTGGGAAAATAGGGCCAATTGTGTTTCACATGATCTCTTCTTCCGAAATCCGTGTTGACATGGTGTAAGTAACTCGTTCTCATCTAGAAACTTCAATATGTTCAAGCATATGACATGTTCCAGAATTCTGCTGCAGACCGATGTTAGAGATATGGGTCGATAATTCCTAGGATCACTCCGATCTCCTTTCTTAAAAACGGGATTTACGTGGGCTATTTTCTAGCTAGAAGGTATTTTTCTCTCTTGTAGTGATCTACGGAATATATCTGACAGAAATGGTTCAATATCCTCCGCGTATTCAGAAAATACTCTTACCGGTATACCACACGTATGAACTTGTTGAAGTAGGTGTTAGGAATGTGTGCGAGGCTTTTTTTGGAGTGAGGAGTGAGACAGAATGAGGAGTGATGCCTTGGAGGGATCCACTAAGCTGTATATAATCTTTTATTCCTTCACTGGTGTGGGGGCGGTACATGTTAGTGTCAAGACAATTGAAGCAGAGCTTCACTAATGTAGTCACAACAGTTCATGACCACCATTGTTGAGCATGATCAACTTTGGATCAGAGGAAAGCTCTCTGATAGTCAGGGTTTCTAAAGGAGTCAGATTGTTACATTGAGTAGCGATTTCACGAAACTGGGAGAAGCCAAACTGGTGGAAACCAGAACTTGAAACAATTGGAGAGAGTGGTTTTGTGGGAGAGATGGTGGATAAAGAATGGAGTATGGTTGAAATCTTTGGAGACTGGGTTTCAGGATTGCTGATCTTCAAGGCAAAATGGTACCTCTAGCAGAGTGTGCGGTACAAGGAGACAAGTACTAGCATATGGTTCACCGCCTTAGCAGATATCTGCCCTGGTGGACTAGCATTTACAGCCCATTGTCAGCCAGCATCACTCCCACATCAAAGACACCCAACACTTCCTCTTTCAGTTGGATACGGTGAGCACACCTCTTCCCTCTTACTCCAACATAGTTATGGTAGATGTAACCTACCAATGTACCAATATTCCCCACTGTCATGGTCTCAGCACCATGGAACATTTTATAGACCAGCATCCCCCCCCCCCAATAGCCTCCCCAATACATCCTTCCTAATCACTCTGGCTGAGCTAATAATGAACACCAACTTTTTCTCATTCGCTAGTAAAATTTATCAACACGTTAGCGGCATTGCCATGGGCTCCTTCATACGCTAACCTCTACTTAGGCCACCTGGAACAGTCATTCTTAGATGGAGCCCATCTGAAACCCCTTTTGAGGATCAGATTCATTGATGACATTTTCATGATCTGGACCCATGAGGAGGATAGCCTACTCAGATTCCTCAATAAAGTCTATACTGCCAGCACTCTGAAATTCACGTGGTCTTACTCCCACACACATGCCACTTTCCTGGATGTCGACCTATCCCTCATGAATGGCTTCTTTAACTCATCTGTCCATATCAAACCCTACAACTTACAACAGTACCTTCATTATGATAGCTGCCATCCTTATCATATCAAATGTTCCCTCCCCTATTCTTGGCATTCGAGAGAGACACATATGTTCCAATGATCAGGCCCTCCAACAGTTTTCTAGCCACATCTCTGAAGCCCTGATATCCTGCAATCATCCACCAAATTTAGTTCATAAACAAGTTTCACGGGCCACATTACAACCCACGCAACATATCAACAGCCCACAACCATTTAAAATCAAACATAGCCCCACGTTGGTCACCCAATACCTCCCAGGTTTGGAATCCGTCAACCGTGTCCTGTGACAAGGTTATGAATTCCTTGAAGCCTGTTGCGAAATGAATACCCTCCTTCCAAAATTCCTCCCTCACCTACCCAGAACCTGTTTCAGTACACCTCCAAACCTCAACCAATTGTCCATAAACATGGACCCCCCCCCTTTTCCGCACTTGCAAAATGGCCCCTAGGTTCGCTTCCTTGCAACAGATCCCATTGCAAATCATGCAATATGCACCCGCCTTCCACCACCTTCATCAACCCCGTTAGTGGGGGGAGCTTCCCCAACACAGGACTTGCCACTTGTGTTTCCTCCCACCTCATATATTAACTTAACTCTAACCTTTACCCAGCCTCCTACAGTGGTCTGACATCGAATCCACCGGCCATCAGAATGAACGGACACAGACAATCAGTATTCACCCACAACCCTGACCACCCTGTATCTTATCATGCCACCACTGATGGCACCAACAATTTCTACACATGCTTCGCGGTTCACACCATCAGAGTCCTCTTAGACAAAAGCAGCATCTCAGAACTAAGAAGGTGCGAACTGGCTTATCAGTACCAACTGGGTAGCAGACAACCACCAGGACTAAATTTAAGATAACACCAATTTTCCTTCCCCCTTCCAACCATCTGCCTCACCTCCTACCTTTTCCCACAGGACCATCGCTCACCAGAGCCTATCTTTTTGTAGTTTGCAAATTTGAAATTTGCTTAATTTGTTAATTTTCAATGTATTTTTGTTTCACTTATTTATCAGTTTTTTTGCACATACATACATGACGCCATATATGTATGTGCTATCATAAGGCAAGTTAGTACCTTCAGCTGACGTCTACCGCATTTCCACAATGGGTTCCTACGTAAAGGTTTATTATTTATTGGTTTATACATTTCTACCCCCGTCCTCATTTCACCCTACCATGAGCTTCCGGCCTTGTTGGCTAACCCAGTTGGTTGCTAGCCTCCATCACACAGCAATCCCACTCTATTAATGAAGCTTGAAAATTCTGCTTTATGTGTGTATGTGTTTTTTCCGTGTCTCGACACCGCAGGAATTCTCCTCTATGGTAAGCAGTGGCTTTTGTCTCCTATACAAATATTTAATGTATCTGCTCTCAGCGCCTTTGTTTCTAAATAACATGAGAGATTGGGAAGACAAAGAAAAGAACAATTTTAAGTAACTGACATGAAGGTAATCCTAGAAAATGGATCACCCTACCTATAACTTTTAATGAGTTTGGTACCTACAGCAAGAATTTTACAGAAATATTCTAAATGTTAAATCAGCCAAATTGCTAGTGAATCACATCACTGAGTCCGAATTATTATAGTATTTAGTTATATCTATATGCTTATAATTATTACTGTTTACAGCAATTTCCAATAATACTTTTCCATAGCTATTAATTACCTACTTCTTATTCTTGCACTCTCAGCCAACAATTATTTAATTAATTACTTATTAATTTAATTGTGATGGACTCCGGTGGCAAGCCGCCTAGTCATCTAATTACCCATTTTTAATTTATTTTTTTATTATCTCATATATAATTTTAATTTCCTCCCCATCTACTTTCGTGATTTACAAATTAGAATTTTAAATTCCTTCAGCATTTTGGTAAATTATTCATCACTTCACTTGGTAATTTGCTCCAATCCCCGACACACCTATAAAAGATAATTTTTCCACTACCTTTGTTGTATGTTCACTTATTCTAAGGCATAACAGGTATAGTTCTGAAGACTTAATTCAATTCATCTTTGCTTTTAAGTTTTCATCTCGCACCATTTGCCACCCAGAGAGCTTCTACAAAGCAGTAGCATTATCGTTTGTAACTGAGTCTAAGGCCTAGATTCAGTCATGTAGTGAATCCATGTTCCCACACCTGTAATACAGCACGTTGCTTAAGACCACGCTGCGCCGACCCTTATCACCGGCTGTACTGCTGCTTGAAATTACAGCTATCAGTTAGAACAGCAAATTTCTTAGCATTAGGGAGTTGCACTCAAGGAGAAACAACATGACCACTGTATAGTATAGCTTAGGAAGCTTATGACAGCTTGGAAAGCGCTGACACAATAGGCCCCTAGAGCCAATTAGGACAAACCTTCTCTTAGAGCACTCAGTGAGCCAATTGGAAAATGCCCATAAAGACCTGAATTCTTTAAGATAAGCCACCTCTCCGAGAACTAAAGATGTATAATATATTCTTGCAAATTTTTTCCAGTCAACCAGAAATCTTACGCATCGCCTTCATGTATCAATAGTAGCTAAGCCCAGTTACTTCCTTCACAATATAGCTGCATACTGGTCTTGAACCAATTCGAGGTAGGTACAAGGACGAACTTCTGCTATGTAGTTTAAGTGAGTGGAAATCAAGGTTTTACTCGGCCAATCCCTCACCCACTCTACACATTATGCATGAAATTGAGTTCCAGCTTCTAGTCATAGTCACCTTTCCCCCTCCATGGAACATTCCTAATTCTTTTGACCAATATCCCTCCAAGATATCCATGCCCAGTATATGCCTTGTACATTCCCAGCACTCTCTTCACCCCTCCCCCTCCCTCCTGTTCTACAATGACTCCCAAAGCAGCTCCTTTATTACATATAAGATACCGACTGGGTCCTGTGATAATGTCCACATAAAAATCTAGCTGCTCTTCTCTGCATGCCCTCCAACTCTTGTATTTAATACCCAAAATGTGGATCCCAACTACACCACCATATTCAGCCAATGGTCTGACCAAAGTTTTATAACTCAATTCCATAACTTCTGTGGTACATCCTCTCAGCACCATCTCCATTAATTTAGGATTTTGTAATCTTTTCCAATGCACTCTAACCAGTTTATTATCAAACGTTATGCCAAGATATTTACACTTGAAGCCCTCAACAAGCAATTCTGACCCCATCTATAATCATAATCAATCTTATGATTTTTTTTTTATCTGTGTACCTAATAAGCTGACTCTTCTTGTCATTTATTCAATCAATGCTGACCTACTCACTTAAATATTCTATACAGGTCATGTTGCAGCAGTTCACAGTTTTCTCGTGTTTTGATCCTATTATATACCACTAGCCCCATAGCCTGTCAAAAATGACAGTTTGAATGGAGTGTTCTGGCATTCCATTTTTTGTTTTGTTTTCAATTGCATAGCTAAATAGAATTGTTATAATATTAAGCTCACAGTAATTCCTCGTCCCTTGTGGTGTAGCAAAACAGTTGTCAGCTTGATCCAGGTTGCATTTCAGCCTAACCACCAACTCCACTAATATTGCTTTTAGAAAAATCAAAGCTGCAATCACATGTGAATTAATATGATTCCTGTATCGCATGTTAATGTTATTATGCATCGTGATATAAACTTGATTCAAAATCTTCACAGCTTCTTATATCTTTATTTTTTGCATTGATGCAAATCAATGTTTTAATGACACACAGCTTACATGTGGCTGAAATAATCACCCCAGTAATATGAAGTCAGTGAAAACTAAAGACACTAAAAATAAATCTTAACTACTTAACTTAAGACATGTAATATTAGTTTCAATTGTGGTGTAGGGTATATAGATAGCATTCAATTTGGAACTAATTTAATTCAAATCAAGTAATGATTTCAATAAAAAGTAGCAAATAATAATTAATATGACGATTTAAACAAAATACATACTTTTCTTTCAGTGTTCTGGCAATTTATTTATTTGCAGTTGCTTAGTTAAATATAAGTACTACAAAATAAAGTTCAATGTAATTCCTCATGCCTTTCACTGTACCAAAAACTTCAGTTGTCATCCTGGTCCAGGTAGCATTTCAACCTAACCGCAAACTACGCTAAAATTGCAGCCAGAAAAACAATACTTTAATCACACGCACACTAATACATGGTGATATAAACTTGATCAAAAATCTTTCCGGGTTCTGACACCTTCCTTTTTTCATATGCGTGATTCATAGGATATAATGACAATGTTTGAATGGCCAACAGAGTTACATGAAATGTGGCATCAGTAAAAGCAACGGAAATTGAAAATAAATCTTAATAACTTACGTCATTCCACATAATATTAGTTTTAATTGTAGTCTATGCTATATAGATCACGATCAGTGTGGAACTACTTTAGTTAAAATGAAGTAATGATTTAAGTAACAGAACACTCATGAAAACAATTTAAATTACTTTAAAAAAAAAAAAAATCCTTATGTCATACGCTATAACAGGTTTAATGGAGTGTTTTGACAATTCATTTCTCTGCAGTTGCCTAAATAAATAGAATCGTTGTTATGCAATGCTCATAACCTTACTTTGTAATTTGTACATATTTCGGGTTTAGTTTACACAGCAACACAGATGGAAGTTCTACTGAATGAATGATGTCAGAATTAGGTAACCAATTAAAATAAAAATAACTTAGGAAACCTAAAAACTTATGCTATAGCACGTGTTATTGTTTTTATTCCTTATCCAGGTCTCATTCAACATGATAAAAACAGAACTACTTCCATCCGTATAAAAATACCGTAACTTCAGTAATTCGGAGCTTATAAAAGCAGCATAAATTATTTATATATAAAAAAAAATCATTGTGATTTTGTCTGTAAAAAATGTATGCCAGTTGTCAGTCTGGTCCTGTCTGAATTTTGACATAACCACAACTTCTACTAATATTGCTGTTCAAAATTCATAGATTCTATTACCCGCATATGAATACATTCATTATATGCATTCTAAATTTGAAGCACTGAAAATATTTACATGTATCTGACATAGTTACATCAGTAATAGTAAAAGCAACTAATAATTAATATATTAATTCAAACGCAGTACATACCTTTATTTCAGTGTTTCGAGAAATCATTCTTTCCAGGATATTATAATAGTGAGTTAAAATATTTACATCTACATTGGATATAAATATCTTGTAAACCCATCAAAAACGACGCGTTGAATGCAGTATTTTAGCAATTCGTTTCTTTACTGACTAAGTACAATTTTCGTCAAATAACTTTCATTATATTCAAAATGGTGTAATGTTAGCTAACTGCAACAATATCGCTGTCCAGAGTGTATAAGAAAAATTTATATCAAATGAATTTTAATTAAGAAAAAGCAACTAATAATTAATAGGTTAATTGAAACGGAATACATACTTTTCTTTCAATGCTCTCCCAAATAGAACTGTTATTAAAATACCTATAACCTAGAACAACATATCTGATCGTAAATTGTACAAAAAAAAAAGGAGACGTAAAGCATGATGTTATAGGACGACGTCATAGGGTGACATCATGACATGACAGACGATGCCATAGATGACCAACAACAGTTGCTTATTATGATATTAGATTACGTCATCTGCAAAAAATCTAAATTTTTAACTGTAAACCGCCAACACAATAATTCATTAGAACAATTAACAGCAATGGTCCCAATACACTACCCTGTGGCATTGCCATATTGATTTCCACCTCTTTTGATATTGTATTTCCTACTCTAACATTTTGCCTTCCAGCTTTTAAAAAATCTTCTACCCAGGAAGTAACATTTTCATCTAAACATATAGTTTTCAGTTTGTTTAAAAACAATTTTATGGCTTACTCTGCCAAAAACCTTAGAACGTTCTAGTGCTACACTAGCAACTTGGCATCCCTTGTCCAACTCATCTGCAACATCTTGCATGTAGCACACCATCTGAGATTCACATGAATATCCTTGCCTAAAGCCATGTTATCGATTGGCAAACCAGTTTCTTTCCTGACAGATAATTCTGATATAGTTGGATATCAATCTCATTTTTATTTATTTATGGCTTTACGCCTCGTCAATGTCAATAGGGGTGGGATGGCAGGGGGACAAGGAAAGGGAAGGAGTTTGGCCATGGCTTTTTGAAGGAAGCATCCTGGCAATCACCTGGAGTGTTTTGGGAAAACCATGGAATACCCAAATTTAGAGCCCAGATGGGGATTCGAACTGGCGCCCTCCCGAATGCCAAGCCAGAACGTTAACCATTCACCCACCACACTTGGTATCAATCTCTCCATCATTTTGCTTATCACCAATGTCAAATTAATCGGCCTGTAATTTTCATCCCTATTTGTGAATCAGTATTACTAGCACTCTTTTCTAGTCCTCTGGTAAGCAGCAAAACACCAGACTCATTTTAAATAAAATTTCAAGGTTAGGTACAATATCATATCCCACAATCTTTTATACATCTGTAGCAGTATTATTTACACCAACCCCTTTTTCTTTTTTAGTTTTCAACGTTCCTTCATAATTTTCGGGGAATCTCTTTCAAATTTTGTAGTTACTTCATTTACACTTGCAGGGAGACTCTCCTTTGAGTTTATTCCTGCCATAACAGGATGATAGTCCCTAGAGGTTTCATTAAATTAGTAACTCAATTCTCTACCATTTTAAAACCCTCAACGTCTTTTAACTCCTTTTAATCTACAATACAGGTGAAATGTGCTGAAATAGAGGCTCTAAAGTTGAAATATGGCAATTTCAACATTCAGAGGAGAGGTAACAGGCAGATGTAGACCTAATACAGTGAATAAACTAGTGGACAGTGAGGGCAACATTATTGTTGATACTCAAGATATCAGAGATGCATCGAAGAGACACATAGAACAACTGTTCACAGATAGCTGTCTGGAACCTCCACAGTTTGAATGTGAAACAGGTCCAAGCATTTTACTGACTGAAGTACAAGCTGCAATAAAAGGAATGAAAGATGATAAAACTCCAGGCCCTGAAAAGATAAATGCAGAATTTTTTAAACTGCTGGATGAAGACAGTACAAAGTGATTGACCTCAGTGTTCAAGGACATCTACAACTATGGCAGAATTCCTCAAGATTGGCTCAAATCAGAGTTTATTACATTACCAAAAAAAAACCAGAGCTAAGTCATGAGGTGACTACAGAACGATCAGCCTTATGAGCCACACATTAAAACTCTTTCTGAAGGTTATTCACCGAAGGATATATAAGCTCTGTGAAGAATATGTATCACCTACACAGTACGGATTCAGAAATGCAGCTGGAACACGAGAAGCTCTATATAGCATTCAAGTACTATTTCAATGCTGCGGAGATAAAAATTGTGATATCTATGCTTGTTTTATAGATTATCAGAAGGCCTTTGACAGGGTAAAGCATCAGAAAATGATAGAAATTTTAAAAAGTATTGGCTTGGATGACAAAGACCTTAGAATTGTTGTTAACCTGTACTGGAACCAGTCTGCTCATGTGAGACTGAAGGGAGAAAATACGGATGAAGTAAAAATTCTTCGTGGTGTAAGACAAGGTTGTATCCTGTCTCCCTTATTATTTAATTTCTACTCAGAGTATATATATAGGGATGCACTGAGTGATGTGGAGATGGTAGTGCTGTTGAATGGAAACTGGATAAACAATATTCGCTACGCAGATGACACAGTCATTTTTGCAGACAGCCAGGAAAACTTACAGTATCTTTTAGATAGAGTATCACTAAGCAGCCACGAATACGGACTTAACTTTAATATAAATAAGACAAAAGTAATGGTCATTGGCAAAACAATAACTCCCAATGCCATATTATAATTAACCAGAAGATCATTGAATGTGTATCAAGGTATACGTATCTAGGCACCACAGTAAACAGCCAATGAGATCCTTCTGACGAAGTGAAGTCACATATTGGAAAAGCCAGGCCTACTTTCAATAAAATGAATAACCTTTTAAAAAGTCATAATTTATCAATTACCACGAAGATGAGACTCCTGCACTGCTATGTGTTCTCTGTCCTCCTGTATGGCATTGAAACATGGACATTAACTGAAACTATCAATAAAAGGTTAGAAGCTTTTGAAATGTGGCTATATCGAAGGATGTTGAGAGTACTATGGACAGACCACACCACAAATGCTGAAGTGCTTCGCAAAATGAAAAAAAGATATGGAAATACTGACCACCATAAAAACACGGAAGCTTCAATACCTTGGCCACATCATGAGGAATACTAGCTGTTATGAACTCCTGCAATAGGGCGTGTCGAATTTTTCAACTTCCTTTTTCAAAAAATGAGGGGAGTCAAAAAGTTGTGTTTTGGTTAGCTATTCACAAATATATTTACATGAACAGGCAATTACATTGGTTTGCTTGGTAAATAGCTACTTCAATTTCGTGATATTTCCCCGTTTCATGTAAAAATAGCAGTAAACTGTCTTCACTCAAAAAGTGCTTTCTTATCATTATTTTGTTTTTACTTCTGCTCTAAGGTTAAGAATATACTTATACAAGACTATAATATCTGTAAAAAAAATATTATTTCACTCGTAAAAGTTTTTAAACTGAGCAATACTCATTTGCAGCTGAGTGTATTTTTATTAATATCATACAAATAGTGACATTTTCTATATCTTCTTTTTCCAGTAATGATTAATTTCTTCCACTTGTAATATATAAAAGTTCGGAACCATGGATAATAAAAGGAAGTCAAGACTGGCAACATCCACTCACATGAGTAATTTAATTGGAACTGGTCGAGAAATGCTGCCTTCCGAACTACCAACTCTGCGTGATGTTCTAAGATATGGGCTTCTACTAAGAGAGCAGAGTAGAGAGAATATCAGAAATTACCCAGCAGCCAATCTTGCAAAGGATATTTATCTAAAAGTGATTGAACAGTGGGAACGAGCAAACAGCTCTTTTGTTACCAATTTTAAATTTGAGAGTCACAGTCCTGAAGAAAATAGTAGAAAACTGGGAAAATGCCAAAAACATATCACTTGGAAGAGGGAAACTGGAAGTGAAAGAGGCTTTCATAGCAACGTTATACAAGCTCTTTGACATCCTCAATTGAGCTATGTTCAGAATTTGAGAGTGGATGTCCAGGTTCTGCTGATTGTAAACATGAAGTGCACATCTCCTGCTCTTGTTCTAAGTATATGAAGATCCCTGTCAAAGAACTAGTATTTATTGGGAGTCAAAGAGAGAAGGTTGAATCTGTTGGACAGCATCAAATTGGATTACCAGATCTTCCTGAGCACAGAAGATAAATTAAAAAGCAGAAGAGGCAAGAAGATGAATTAAGAAGAATTTCTGAATATGAACAAAAAAGGAAGGAAGAGTTAACATTTCAAACAAATTAAGTTTTTTCTTCGATGAAAGTGAAGAGCTAACTGACTTTACAGATGAGCTATCTGAAGATCCTTTGCAAATTCCATGTGATGAGTCTGATGTACCTTCTAATTCAAGTACAAGTCAGTATAATACATTACAATTGCGCAATGTTGCATTGCAAAGTATTAGGCATGGTGTTGGTCTGCGTGCTGCAGCTTCCATAACAACAGCTGCATTTTTGGATGCTGGATTAATAACTGAAAGAGACAGGAGACTTGTGATTGATCAGAATAAAGTAAAAAGCGTGCAAGAAAAAGTTATGAAATCACTTGATGAAGAGTTCCATGTTCAACGCCGGACAGGCAATATTGAATGTATCTTCTTTGATGGACGCCAAGATTCCACTAAAGTTCTGTTGCAAGCTGATAACTCAAGTCATCAGTTTCCAGGTATAGTGAAAGAAGAGCATTACACTGTTTGCAGTGAGCCAGGTGGAAGTTATCTTTGCCATTTTACTCCAGACAAAGACTCAACGAAAAGGAAACCTGCTGAAGTTATTGCTAACCATCTTGTAGATTTTTAAAGAAAAACAGCATTGATAGAAGTTTGCAGGCTATTGGTGGTGACTCAACGAATGTTAACACTGGATGGGAAGGAGGAGTCATGCATTGCGTTGAGGTAAAGCTGAATCTTAAACTCATCTGGTTGGTTTGCACTCTTCATACTAATGAGCTACCTTTGCGGCATTTGATCACAGAGTTGGATGGAAAAACTTTGTCCAACAACAAGTGGAGTGGTAAGATAGGCAATATGTTTGATGCTGCAACAGAATTTGAAATCAATCCCTCATTTGTCGGAATAGCTTTTCCAGAATCTCTGGTTCCATTGAGTGACACTGTTGTGAAAGATCTCTCTACAGATCAGGATTTTGGTTACAGGATAACTCAGACCATAAGGACAGGTGGACTTCCAACTGATCTGGTATTATTAGAAATTGGTCCTGTAAGCCACTTTCGGTGGTTAACATCTGCAAATAGAATTTGTCACATATGGGTTTCAAAACATGGCCTTAAAGGCAATAACGTGAAGAAGTTACAACTGCTTGTGGAATATATTGTTGGTGTTTACTATCCCTGCTGGTTTACAATCAAATCAAAATTCTCTTGGGTGGAAGGAACTCGCCATATTCTTTATCAATTGAAGCTTCTAAAATATCAGAAGAAGGCAGTAGCAGATATCGTTTTGCCAACAATCCAACATTCTTCGTGGTTTGAATTTAGTGAAATTGTGCTTCAGACACTTTTATGCTCGGAAGACCAAGAAGAAAGAAAAGCTGGGGTCCAGAAGATAATTCAATTAAGGAATGAAGATGATGATACTCCAGGAGACCTATCTGTTCGACCTAGGAAAACACCTGCAGTAAACCAAAATACAACTTCCCCCTTGGAACCGATAAACTGGTCAGAAGAAGTATATGAACCTCGACTTACTGTAAACTCAAAATATCAGAAATAAAAAAGTTTCTTGAAGAGCCAATGCAAGTTCCAAAGTGGCCATGTCATGGACAGTCCATAGAGAGGTGTGTGAAACAAGTAACAGAGGCTTCTAGTGAAGTGTATACTAATGAGAAATGAGGATGATTCATTAGAGGCCAGGAAGCAAGCAGAAGAATGATGTCTAGGAATGAATCGAAGCAAGATTTGATGAATATTGTTGGTTGAAGCATTTAACTTTTCTTATAATGTGTTTACAGTGTTTGATAATAAAGACAAAATTTAAATACAATTGTTTGAGTTCATTAAACCACTTTTTGAGGAATTTTTGTCGAAGTTTATATTAAGTTATCCCTTTTTTTCGGAAATTTCTGTACTGATTATAATCAAACGCAAATTTACCAAGCTAAATCTTTATGAATAAGGAAAACTCTTTTAAATTTGGATATTACACATCAAAAGGCAAGTTTTTGGACCCCCTCATTCACAGAAATCACAAATTTTTATTTTTGCCCTACAAATTAACACGCCCTACTCCTGCAATCTGTTCTCGAGGGGAAAATACTAGGAAAGAGAAGTGCTGGTAGAAGAACTTCTGAGAACCTCCAAGACAACTACGGAGTTAATCTGAGCATCAACCAGCAGAGACAAGACAGCCAAGATGGTTGCCGCTATATATAACGGATAGGGGGCAGAAGAAGAAGAATCTGCAATTGTCTGAATACCTTCGCTTCTCATCAGTTTTCAAACATAACCATAGAAATTTCTTGATGCATCATTCAATGGCAACCTTCATAAAACCACCCTATCCTTTTCTCTCATTAATTGCTTGTTTAGTTGTTTTAAGTATTCCATATTGTCTTCCTGTCTCTTAAATCTGTTGCGTTTCCATCTCACTAACCTCTTTAACCCTTTAACTGCTACGGTTTGCCCGGCCGAGCTCTCGCTGAGTGCTCCCTTGTTTACGCCTAAGCCGTTTACCTGCGCTGGAATGCCGCATTAGACCGGACCGCTGTGTACTGAATACGTCTGGAGCATTGTGTGTGATGTTCTTCTGCTGTCGCTCTGCGATTTGAAACCGCAGATACAAAATAACTGCTGTTAATATAACATCTAAAGTTTTTCAATTTAAAGCTCCTCTAAAAGTGAATGTCTGCGTAATCTAACATGCCGGTACTTCATATACTAAACAGATATTACAGCAACTGAAATGTTTTTAGTTTGTGAGCGTAGTAATTTATCTGGAGAGAACCTTTCCGAATACCTTTCACAAATTCTGCACAAATTTTCCAGCCTTCTTTTTGACACGGGCTAATATATTTTTAATTTTTTTTTTTTTTGTATTTCGTTTAGTTTTAGAGGCGTATAAATGTAATATAATTATTACTCTGCAGTTAACCATGGTTAGTAATTCTTTTTGTGTGATAAGCCTTGAAAAATGGTACAAAACACAGTGATACATTACATGTTCTGCATTGGTTTCTCGACGCACTTTCTGTATCGAACATACAGCGCATTTACGCATTGGCGTGCTCTTCTTTGAATTTGCAATATGAATGAAATTTGGAAAATGTCTCCCAGTAAATGCTTGACGATATTCTTTATCAGAGCGTCTTCCATTGCTAGGTTCGTTCTGTTCTGTGGCATATGCTTCAACAACTTCTCTCAGGGGGCGTCCATGAATTATGTGAGGTGAAATGGGGGGGGGGGGCGGCGAAATATTACCAAGGGAGAGAGGGTGTCAACGGAAATCTCACGTGAAATTCTTTGGACTGTAGAGTTAAAAAAAAAAAGTCTACAAATGACGTGAAAGTAGATTTATTTCCTCGAAAAGTGCAGCTTTGGAAGGTTGCGACCTAAAAAAAAAAAAGGTCTCAAAAAGTTGCGAGGGCGATTTCTATGGGGGGGGGGGGGGGGGGTCTCACGGACCTGATCTTACAAGACGGGGGGGGGGGGGGGGGGGGGGTGTCAGGAAATCCTGAAAAATACCTCACAAAATTTAAATTTATGGATGCAACAGACTAAACTCTGCAACTGGCATTTTTTGTCCGGTTACTATTCGGTGAAGAGCGTGAGCATTTAAAATGCAGTGTTCGAGAATGTGGAAAAAGAACTTTTTAAACCACTTCATAGTGAAAATATAGTGTGAATTGATTCTCAAACTGCTGGAAAGTTAACTTATTCCCCACTTGTGTCCTGCAGCTTAATCGACAAGCACAAGCTGTCAAACGCGTCACTAAAGCATTCTCTTTTTCCACACATTTCGCTCGCATAATCTGTAGCTTCAAACTCTGAAAAATGGTCATTTACCACTAGCTGATGTACACAGCTTAGGAAAATTACATCTAGATCCTGTCGAAGGGTTATCACTGTCATCCATATCAAAGTGATCATATTCACTGTCGCTTCTATTAAGAATCTCCATGATTTCTTCCGCGGTACAAACACGTCGGCGTATTCGGGAGGACGATGGTTCGAATCCGTGTCCAGGCATCCAGATTTGGGTTTTCCATGGTTTCCCCAAATCACTCCAGGTGAATGCCGGGATGCTTCCTTCAAAAGGCCATAGCCGAATTCCTTCCCATTCCTTGCCCCCCATTCTTTACCATCTCTAAAGACCTCGCTGTTAAGAGACGTTAAGCAGTTAAAAAAAAATAATGACTGTAGGGGAGACCGTTGTACCTTGGATCAAAATTTTTACTTTAATTGTTTAAAGGTACTTTTTCATAATTTTTCATGAAATTAATATTCTCACCCACAAACACCATTATTTTTACACCTCTAAACATTTTAATTAATATAAAATACTCTAAGGATTGCGCACAAATATTTTTTTTTAATATCTTTGTGATGTGATCAATGGTACATGACCATAATGTACCATTGATCACAACCTATTGTACCTAGGATCACTCTCTTCATGTAAATTGAATCATGAGGCACTGGATTAAAAATAAGAAGGAAATCATTTTAAATGAATGTTTGATTTTATTTTACAACACAAAATGAAGAAATATAAATTTAACTTTGGTACATCACTAACTTTAGGTGATTAAGGTCAAGAAATTATTTTTTATTTAACATTAAAGTTCGAGAAATCAATCTGGAACCATAGCTGTCCTCGAGTTCTTGCTGAACCACTTACTTCAACTGGTATTGGAAGCCTAAGTATAATATCTTCTTCTGCAACATCAAACACCTCTTCAGATTCTTTCACAAACTTGCTACTATTTCCAACACGTTTGTAGAACTGAATCTGATATTCTAGACCATGTTGATCTTTTGACATTATTTGTCCCACATAATGTTCTGGAGACCTGTTCTTTTAGTAAATATTACCAAAACATATTCTCCTTTTCAAAACCTTCCATTTTAAAATTAATTTGTTCTTTGACCCCTAATACTTCTTGATTTATGGTTAGTATTTCTGTGACTCCATCTAAGTCTTCAGAATACAAATCTGTGTCTTCATTTTCAGATTCACTTTCAAACTTTAGTTTCCTGGCTTTTTTGTTTTTATTTCTGTTGATTTTTGTTTGGGCTTTTATTTTTCTACTTTCTTTTTGTTTCCGGATTTCCTCCTTCTCAGGAGTGTCCGTTGCTATCTTTGATCTCCCTGGTTTTCTTCCCTTTCGTAGGCTTATGTTCTTTCGACTTGCAGCCTTAGGATAAGGCTGAATCTCTTCTGGAGTTACAATAATATTCAATTCTCTTAACCCAGAGTGCTCATTATTTAAGATTATGGAACTTGGTGGAGTTGAAGACACAGCTCCTGAAGTTGATGGCTCTTCGATACTCTCCTCTAAGCAGTTAGGAATAGCAATGGACGTTTCTGCAGTGGTTTGAGCGAAAGATGAGCAGATCTTCCAGATTATCAAAAAATTTCCTCACATTACCTTGATTAAAACTAGTTGCACGAGACAGACTAGTTTTTTCTGGTTTTCTAATTGCCAGGACTTCAGAATGTCTTCTTAAAAATAACCTCATCCACTCTTCACCGGCAAGTTTATGTTCCTGCCAGTTATGAGGATAATTTTTATTGTTAGCAACAGAAAAATTAAAAGCTAATGCACGAACTCCTTTTTTTTGTCATACCGTAGTTCATTTTAGCAACAGAGATGATGTAATTGACTAATTTCATTTCTTCTTCCTCTGTAAAAACTTTTTTAACATCATATTTTACTTTGTATTCAAAATGTTCTTCACCTGATGCTTTGAAAGCATTAAGATTTCTTACAAGAGTAGCAAATTTCACATTGAACACCTTGCAGGCCTCTCTAATTGAAATTCGTTTGTCATGGGATGCAGTCACAGATTCAGTAGCCCTTTTCATTGCCTGGGGATCAATGGGGTTTCTTTTCTTCCCAGTTTTACTACGTGGCATTTTAATCTAAAAAAGAGAAAAAGAAATATATAACATCATGTACCTCTGATCAGTGATCCAAGGTACAGGGTGTTCTTTTGATCCAAGGTACACAAGGATACATGTTTACAAACAACATAACCTATTGTTTCTAGGTTAGACATGAGGGTAGAATCTAATGTACCATATTACTCACCAATAAGGAGTGTATCAGTAGCACAGTGATTTAAAATAATACACACAACCATAGATCACTGAAAAAATAAATAGTTACTCCAAATTTTGCTACTTTTTGCAGCGAAAAAATTGTTTTTATTTTTCACTTGAAAATAACTGCATGGAATTCATTCTCCATACACTAACACTGCTATCTGGTGGGTAAACTATTAACTATTACAAATTTTGTTGCACAGATAGCAGCACCTGTCAAGAAACTGCAGGGTGATCAAAGGTACACTATGATCAAGGTACAACGATCTCCCCTATGCCATTTTCTCAGCGAAAACTAAAAGGAAAAGAGCAACACAAATTAGATCGCAGCTGCCAACGCTCAAGGGCCGAATGAGGAAAACAACTAACCACCCTGGGTGGAAATATGGCTTCATAGCCAGGCCGCTAAGAGGCTAGCGTGTTAACACGTCTGGAGCACAGACAGGGCGGCGAGGCGGCGCATGTATACACGTCTGGAGCACAGACAGAGCGGCAAGGCGGCGCATGTAAACACGTCTGGAGCACCTGGGCGCAGTAGTAGCCGCGCGCGTTAACACGTCTACAGCAGTCAAAGGGTTAACCATCTCGCATCCCTTTTGAAGTATGTAGGTTCTGTACTTCTCTATTTTCTGCTTTGGAATAAACATTTCTTCACCCTTTCTTACTATCTCCTCAAACTCTTCCCACTTCGCCTCCACTGTACTTCTCTGATCCTTCCATTTGATGAAAGTTTCCCTGAAATATCTCTTCAGTTCTAAATTCTGTGCCCTTTTATAACTATACCTGACTCTATTTTGGCCACTGGTTTACTGAATCCCCTAATCCCTAATCGGGCTTTATTAGAAAGGTATACAACATGTTTGGTTTCATTGTGTAAAACCTCCATTCCTTGCTAAGGTATTTGCAAATCTCTGTTCACGTGTGTTATTAGTCTTATTTCCTGCCCAGTCGACACCTGGTAAAATTAAATCCCCCTCCAATAATGAACATTCTATGCTCACCTCTGAACCGTGAATTTAGTTTCTCTCCAAGAATTTCATCTTCATCATTCATTCCTCCACTACAGTAAACAGGCAATGCCCTGATTTTTTTTTCTTTTTTATCACCCCAAAAATCTACCCCTAGTAACTCATGGTCATGATCTAATTTTTGCTACACAGTATGAATACTCCTCCACCAACAGCTCCTCTGTCTCTGTGGTACCCTCTGTAAACATCAGGGAAAACCTCCTTGTCCAATACTACTCCTTTTGACCAAGACTCCACCCCTATAATCACTTGTGGTTCATGTATCTCCATTAAGTTTGCAAATTCTATCACTTTGTTCATTTGTTCACCAATAACACTCTTATTTTTGGTTAATCTTTTTCTTTCCAGCTGTACCCTCATTTATTATTATCAACAACATGGTAAGACAGTGTGTGCGCACATTGAGCCCCCCCCCCCCCAATCATGTTTCATTTTCATTTCTCTGCCTTAATAAGGTTTATGTGTACATATAACCTATGAGGGAATTATTCAAGAATAAGAATATCACCATCCTCCCAGTTGATAAAGGATCAACCACCATCACATGAATCACAGGGACTGTGTTTCCAAGATTCACAAGACTGGCAACTCCGGGCAATTATAGTTGTAGCATATGAATCATCCACAGAATCATGCAACAGATAATTGATACATTAATAGCTCAACTAACAATTTTATTGCACCGCAAATAATGTGAAATGATAAGTAAGTTCTTTCATTGTTAACTACTCTCTACACTTCTTATAGTTATGTAGTCCATGCGCCCAATGTTTTTCGTCACCAATCTTACAAGTATTTTAATAGCTATCAAAAAGTTCCAAGTATATGTGGTTTTATCCTTCATAAGAATTAGGGAAATTATTTTATACTTTTTAGTCTGTTAAAACATGGTACATTAAAAAGTATTTTTTTATTTTAATATTATTAACTGCTTCTTAGGGTAATGCGAGTGAAAATTTGTAAAGGTCATGGGTTTCCGACGGTTCCTGCCGTATCCTGTAGGATTCATGGAGGTAGAGCTCCACACGCCCTGTTCAACCTTCAGCACTAGAATGGATGCGACGGGGTCAGTGCCAGTAATGGATTTTAAATACTTGGATGACAATCACAGAGACATGATACAAATTCCAATTTTTTAAAATAGAAAACATTTAACTGAGTTATTTCCATCCAGGGGAAATAAGGAACAAAAAAAAAAAAAAAAAAAAAAGAATTATGCATATCCATCGTTCGAATCGTAAGTTATGGGCTGGAATTCGAACAAAAATACAATAGAAAAAAGCACTTTTAGTGCTGCCAGAAATCTTCAGTCAACATTTCCAATTTTTTTTCCCTAAAAACATTATTCAGACTACTGCAAACAGATTTAAAAAAATTAGCCTAATCAGTCGTTAGAAAATGTACTTTCAGTTGTTACTGAATTTTCCTATTTCCTGGGCAACTCTTCCACTTTTCCGTCTCTGAAAACCTTATTCAGCCTATTAAAGACATTTAAAAAATAACTAAATTGGTCCACAGAAAAAAGTACTTTTAGGTTTTCCTGTATTTTCAAGGCAACTTTTCCAATTTTTCTTTCTTTAAAAACCTTATTCGGACTATTAAGATTTTTTTAAAAAAAATTAGCCAAAAATTAGAAAAAAAGAATTTAAGTTTTCTCAGAATTTTTCAATTTTCCAGGCAACTTTTACAATTTTTCATTAACTAAAAACCTGATTCGGACTATTACAAACATTTTAAAAAAAGAAAAAAAAGCCAAATCGGTACACAGGGGGAAAAAAAAGACTTTCAGTTTGCTCCAAATTTTCCAATTTTCCGGCCAACTTCTCAATTTTTCATTAACTAAAACCTTATTCAGAAAATTACAAACATTTAAAAACAATTATCCAAATCGGTCCATAGAAAAGAGTACTTTCAGTTTTTCCAAAAATTTTCAGATTTTCCAGACAACTTTTCCAATTTTTTCACATTTTCATGCATTGTCATCCAGTTCTGAACTATGGTCAAAATTTCCAGTCTCTAGCTCATCGAGAAGTTGGCTTAAAATCAATTACTAAATTCCACCCAGACAGACAAAGCCCAAAGCGAGTTAACAAAAACATTTTAAAAATGACCAATACTTTCTTGCAAATACACTATGGAACACTTCACTTATGTTAGCATATTATCAAAATTGCCGACTGACATTTACTCCCAGAATCAAATTGGTAAATCCAGGTCAGAAAACCATCTGGAGTCTCAATCTTCAAAAATACTCAGCATTTATTCAAAACCATTTATCTTGTGTATGCTTCAGTACATTTGTTAAGTTGCTGATTCAACAAGCACAAAGAAAGTGGGGATATAGGCCATTATGAATTAGTAAACCTATATAAATTCCTTAAATGTGTTACTTCTTCAAACTTAGAAATACATGAAAGCCAAGATTTCCATCCCACTTTTTCAAATCTGACAAGTATATATTATGCCTTTCATTTCAGTTAAAATTATGACATGCATAAAGGCCAAGTCAGCACATTTTTTTATTCTATACAAACAATCTATAAAACCGATAGAAAGCATACTGCAAAGTATAGACTTGACTCAGAACAAGATCTCATAACTTTTTGTCATCACACAAGCGTGAGACTTGGCCTATTTTTACAATAATTGTTTTTGTGGGATCTCATTTGTTTTTGCAAGTTGTTCGCTTATACTGATCATTGTGAAAATGAAATGATTCCATTTTAAAATAACTACATTTCAGAATTGAAGACATCAATATACGTTAACAGCAATGCCCCACTCTCAAAAAAAACAATGGGTGTGTGCCCTAACCGAGCAATTCAGACTGCCGCTGGTTTAATTATCCACCATAAGTAAATATGAGTAACTTAAAACTAAGCATAGGAACAAAATAAAATTTAAGACGTTAGTTAAACATACTAATCTGTATGCATTAAAGAAATCTCATGCATAATCCAGAGCAAAGCAATTAACCTGCAAATATGTGCCAGGATATTTCATGTTTGGGATTGTAATTAAATAAATACGGGAGAAAACAGTCATATTAGACTTTTCTTATGATTTAGGGATGAAACCGTGTGTGCCAAATTACTTATTTCAAGGATTACTGGAAGTACAGTGGAATTTTGATCTCCAAGTGTCTTGCTCAAAATAAAATTTTGAATTTCAATAACTCCCAAAGTATGGAAAGGAAAGAAGTAAAATTTAACACATCAGTTAAACTTAGTAAGCTCACTCTACAACAAAAATATGAGGTGTATAAAGTTATTAGGGTAGAAACAGATTTCACTTTAGGGGTAGGTAAGGGGTAGATATATGGAAATTTACAAGTTTCAGATTTTTCGTATATGTGGCTAAAATGTTATCTGTGTACTAAATTTCAACTTTCTACAACTATTATCTTAGAGTTTTGATTATCAGTGAGTGAGTGAGTGACAAAATCACTGAAGTTTGCATCTGAATAACATCTGAACTAAGAACAGTAACGAAATAAAATTTAGCACGTTTGTTAAGATTGCTGATATCTATACATGAAAGATATCTGAGACATATATCACCAATACAACCGAAGAAATTGAGGTACAAAAATGGTCCGAATCACAACAAGAAAGGGGTAGGCAGTATTGCCGCTAACTCGACTTGGCGGGTGAACTGCCATGCACCCAGATTCATCTGGATTTATGACAGAATACAAAGGACATTTAAGTAACTGATATGGATAATTATTAATGTTATTTACATTATCCTACAGCCCTCCCCAAGTTTACGATAGATTTTGAAAGAAATAACATTGGTAAACTTTTTCATACTAAGAATTTATTAGGGAGAACTTGTATTCATTTGCACCTACTTAGCGCTCTTGTTCGGTGTTGGGAGTTGCAAACAAATTTTAGAAAATTATCATATGCTTAACATCAATAAAATAGTAAAATAACTCTAATAATTCTTCAATAATGCAACCATAAAAAACTCACAAGGTTCCAGTATTGTCATGGGAGATGTCAGCATGTTTCTCATTCGTTACACTTACAATGCTTCATGACAACGAAAAGTGTCTAACATACAAACACCTCCCACCTCTTATCAGCCAAATCAAAGCTATTATACATGATTATGACACCAAAACATAGCCTAAATAATAATAGTAAACACTAAAGAAACATTCCACTAATGTTTAAAAATGTATCATGTGTTAACTAACTTCATGAACCATCGAAGTATATAGCCAAAATAAATATTATCGGGTGACTAGCCGAGTTATAGGAGTGTTATAGTAATCACACGATATTTCGGTGCTCTGAATCATCGGCGCCATCTTCCGGTGAAGTGAGGACAGGAACGTGCGAAATTGCTGAGCTAGACCAGATTACCGCTGCTAACCTCTGATTGGTCGGCTGTAGAACCAGTCGTAGCAGGGGTCAAATCTCGTTGCGGCTTGAATCGATGCCAAGGTGGTGTTACGGATAGATTTGATGTCCTTTTTTCACATGGCATGTAGCGGACGGGCTTAAAGTCATCGTTCCTTCGAAGATGATATCCAAAAACAAAGCATTCACCATAAATTGTTTATCAAACTGATGGGTCAACACGGATCCGTTGCGGGCCTCATATTGAGCCACGCTGCCACGTGATTGGTCAGATTTGTAACCAATCGTAGCCGGGGTCCTGCCTCGTATCAACACATCGTTCGATAGAAGGAAAAATCAGAAGGCAAAAACTTTCCCGTAAGCTGATCATTAATGCTTGAGTAACAAATTGCTTGCTTATGTTACTACCGAACCTCCCGTTGATCTGGATGCGCCGTATAATGCGTCCCGGTCGCGCTGATGACGAATAGTATTGATTATTGGCGTCCAGGCTTCACTCAGCTGGTACCCGCTGTCGCGGTTGACGAGGTTAGACGCGAGACGAATTTCTACTGCTTCTGTAAGGATGCTGTTCCAGAAGCTCCCAGTATGCGCCAGTACTCTGGTATTTTCGAAATCAAAACCATGGCCATGTTCGATGCTGTGTTCTGCCACCGCAGACTTGTCTTTCTGCCCCAGACGAACGTGTCGTGCATGTTCTAGACAACGTTGGTGAACACACCGCACCGTTTGGCCAATGTAGCTCTTTCCACATTCACAACTAATGCTATATACCCCAGGTGTCCGCAGAGCAAGGTCATCCTTGGGGGAGCGCAAGATGTTCTTCACCTTCGGCAGATCAACGGGAGGTTCGGTAGTAACATAAGCAAGCAATTTGTTACTCAAGCATTAATGATCAGCTTACGGGAAAGT
This sequence comes from Vandiemenella viatica, assembly GCA_031002005.1. Taxonomy (NCBI): domain Eukaryota; kingdom Metazoa; phylum Arthropoda; class Insecta; order Orthoptera; family Morabidae; genus Vandiemenella; species Vandiemenella viatica. The sequence continues at coordinate 126,103,266 of JARYHS010008075.1, read as the reverse complement.
TTTTGTCTTCTGATTTTTCCTTCTATCGAACGATGTGTTGATACGAGGCAGGACCCCGGCTACGATTGGTTACAAATCTGACCAATCACATGGCAGCATGGCTCAATATGAGGCCCGCAACTGATCCGTGTTGACCCATCAGTTTGATAAACAATTTATGGTGAATGCTTTGTTTTCGGATATCATATTCGAAGGAACGATGACTTTAAGCCCGTCCACTACATGCCATGTGAAAAAAGGACATCAAATCTAGCCGTAACACTACCTTGGCATCGATTCAAGCCGCAACAAGATTTGACCCCTGCTACGACTGGTTCTACAGCCGACCAATCAGAGGTTAGCAGCGGTAATCTGGTCTAGCTCAGCAATTTCGCACGTTCCTGTCCTCACTTCACCGGAAGATGGCGCCGATGATTCAGAGCACCGAAATATCGTGTGATTACTATAACACTCCTATAACTCGGCTAGTCACCTGAGAACATTATTTGTATTCTCAACGCCGAGAAAGATTACGTAATTATAAAATAAATATTCACAATATCTAAATGCATATTTACCATGTTTTATAAGTGCTTTCTCAACGATCAAATAATTCTTAAAATACATATATTAATAATAAATAAAAGTCTTGTTTGATACCATATCACAGTATGGCATCAGTGCAAAATATAATTAAGTCAGAAGCATCAATTTTTTTTTTCCCCTGGCCTGTTTACAATGGGGTACTTGACACTAACTATGAAACCTTAATTTACACTGATAGCGTAAGTTGTAAGCATACCGAAAATCAACTTCATTTGTTGGATAGGAGTTAAAAACATACTATTTTTAATAAAATAAAAATGCAAAAAGATACGAAACACCATTTGGAGTGCATGATGTCAGTTATCGCCTCGCGCCAGTTTTGCTCCCGTGTATTTACATTTGTTGACAATCTTTCCGTCTCTTATTTAAGATTTTTAAGGTTTCTGTGCTGGTTGCAAAACAATTGCTCCACTTATACTTGAAATGTATGTTGGTTTCATCAAGGAAAATTGCTCTAATTTGCCCAGAATTGACATGATGATGCTGGGAATGTTTTTTTGCATCAAACAGCGATTTATGCTCAGCTGAATTCCGTAATGTTAAAACGTCCAAGTAAGTATATCTGTTACGTTATATATAATACCATATTATGATAAAACATTAGAATATTAGGTATTTTGGAAGCATTTTTGTTAGTGGAGCGTTTTACTTAATACACATCTGTAATTTGTGATTTTAATCAGTGGGTCTACATTTTGAGTAATTTCGGATACTTCATTGCAGTAGCTCTTAAAATTTGTTTAATATGACTGTTGCTTCGCAGAAGCATGTGTATTTATTAATTGTTAATGTAATTACTATTTAAAAAATCCTTGAGTAATTTCTTTAACTATTTTTTGCTACACTGGGTTAGTTAAAGTTAAAAGTCTGTTTAGAATCGTTCGACGCTTTCTTCCAGCAGTAATGTTGTGAATATAAAGCTTTTTCTTCCTGTATTAGAGGTTATAAAAGTTGTTGTATAGCTAGAAATTTAGTTTGATCATATTTTCTAAGAATGTCGCAACATATCGTCCTAAACAGGTCAAAATATTTTTTGGTTTTCATTGAAGTGGTGATTCAACGATAACCATAATGCCACAATTTAGTGAGATTCTTATGTAACTCAACGAGAAAAATCGAAAGTAAGGAATACATTTTTTTGATATCTCACTTAGTTGCCAAGATATACTGTCTCAGAAGTGAGCTGGTTAGGTCTGGACCAAAAGAAAAATTCCTTCAAAGCCAAATTCAATGATGGATTCTTCTATGACTCACTGAGACAAGTCGAAAGTAAAGTAATATATATATATATATATATCTTGCTTATTTCACAAGATACTGTATCTCCAAATTAAGGTAGGTTGAATGCAACCTGGACAAGAAAAAAAATTCGACAAAGCCATAAGGAACTACACGCTGGACATGCACAATAGGTGTTCTATTATCTCCCTAGCGGTTGTGATTAGGTTGAAATATGGCATGGACCAAAAGAAAAACGTCACCAAAGACAACTGTCTATATCTATAACCGATTTTTGACATTCGATTTTTCAAGAACTAAGCAAGATACGAAAAAATTTTATTCTTTACTTTTGGTTTGTTTCATGGAGTTACATAAAAATTCAACATCAAATTGTGGCGCTATGGTTATGATATTGCTGCCTATGATACTTCATGTAATTTTCCATATCGTTTGACAACTGTACTAATAAAACATTTCTGCACATTTACAACGAACAGTGTTTTAACATATGAAATTGTAATTTATTTATCGATAATAATTTTTAAGTTTTGCAATTAGCAAAACATTGAGGTACATTGCTTATCAAACATAATAAAATATTAATTCAAAACATATGTCAAAGTAAACTTCACAAAAATATATTGAAGACTTTGTATGCAAATACGCCAAGTCGCATCTTGCAAGCTTTAGCCACTTCTTCGGCATATTTTCCATGTGTGGAAATGAAAAAAAAGAACTTGTTGGGTGTCTTAAATGTTGTGTTTACACACTGAGGCATTACACACCACTTGTAAACCATAGAACTCATTTTATCCACGAAATAAGCAAACCACTCATACGTTTACACTGGCACGAGCAGAGATGTGACGTCACAAGAGACGCCATGACAGCTGCGAGCGTTTTGGTGCCAATATTCAAATCAGTGCATAAAAATGCAATATTTTGCATTTTCCCATTTGTTTTTTCAAGAAATAACTTGGTTTTTTTTTTTGGGGGGGGGGGGGTTATAGTAGATAGTCAGCTACAATACTGACTACTTTCCCAAAATTAGTCAAGTACCCCATTATGAACCAGTTAACAAAACCGGTAACAGGCTTGATAAAAAATATGTTTCCTCTTACTGATATGACATTGTTTGTTACCTCCTTCAAACACACACACACAAATTATCAACAATACACCAGTTCATGAATGAAGTAGTTAATCACGAGGGAGGGGGTACCTGAACCTCAAAGTATATCTATATCTATAAAACGAAAACCGGAAATATTGGACGTATAAAAACTCGGAATCTACGCAGCAAAATTCGATGGGGTTTTCACCATTTTAAAGCTTAGAAGCTACTTGTCTGGCATGTCTTATGTTTCAACATCAAATAATTTAGGAGCATTAAATGAAATTCTGAACGTATGGTGAGGAATTCCACAGGAGGAATGACTAGATGCTGCATACGTCGCACTAAACACACAACTACAATATAATATCTCTGACCATAGCCTTTGATGAGCAATTTACAATAATAACCATTTTTTCATACTCCAAACTGAACAAAACTGGAAATATTATTTCATTTAATATGGGGTGTTTAGTTTTTAAACGCTCGATGGCCGTATTGAATGCGAGGAATTAAGAATGAAAAATCAGTAGAGGTTTTCTTTGCCCCTGATGTCTGGCAGTGTCTTTGACCATCAGCTTTAGTATTTGTCTCTGATATCAATGTTATTAAAATCAATTATTTACGATAATTTTCTGGATAAATTACGTTGAAATATAGGTTCAAGTTTACGTAGCGATACACGACGTTGCTAACTTAGGACAAAATGATTGTATCAATGCGCATGTGATTGAAGCTTTGAATTTGTGGCGCCAATATTAGCGGAGATTCTGGTTAGGTTGAAATTCAGCCTGGACCATAATGAAAACTGAACCTGTTTGTTACAACCAATGGTACGAGGAATTTAGTTATCAGTTATTTAAGCAACTTTCATAAGCACTATGTCACGTTGTAACATCATGTATCGGGACATAAACTACTCCTGAATTATACAGGTAATACTAAAATATCTCTGGCGTTTCAGTTTGGATTCAGTTACTCACATTAACCAACGTTTAACGTATTCCCCCCCCCCCAAATTGATTGTGTTTTTCAGTATTGGATTTTCTATATTTGCATAAAAGACTGAATCTGTATAGCTAGATTCATTTTATTCGCAGTAATTAATTCGTACGCTGATGGTTTTTTTTTATCATCTGAAGTTTGTATTAAAACTTTAGTGTTGAAAATAATAACGACTTAGGACAACTGAACATTTTTTGGTATTAGGGTGCAATTCTACGCTATACGCGCGTGTATCTGATGTAATCTAGCTTTTATTGATTTTATATTTTATAGCGTTGTTTAGTAATGCAATGGCTTTTAACAGCTTTTATTAATTTCATAATTTATTCAATTGTTTACTAATGCAGTTTTTACGTCAACTGTTGCGCCACAATTTGATGATGTCAATGAGACAGATAGAAAGTAAAAAAAAAAAATACATGTCTCGCTTAGCTCTCGAGTTATCGAAAGTAAAAAATTATTTATAGGTATAGATTCTTTTCCGTTTGACAACGATTTTCTTCTCAACTTGACCACAAGCGCTAGAAAGAAAACAAAACTTCCATTGTACATGTCCAGCATGTAGTACCTTGAGACTTTAGGGATTTTTTTGGTCCAGGTTTCATTTAAAACTGTCAACCTCAATTTAGAGATACAATATCCCAAGGACAAAACAATATTTTACATTTCACTTTCAATGTGTTTCGTCAAATTAGATAAGAATCCATCATCTGGTTTAACGAGAAGTGTGAATGATATATATATATAAAATCTTTTGTTTTGATTTGTCTTGTGCTGTTACATAAGAATACATCACCAAATTGCAACACGACAGTTGAAAGATTTTTCATATAAGAGTATTCACATTCAACGAATACTGTTCTAGTACTAAATTGAAATGGAATTTTGTTTCCTTGTGAAGAAAGTTTAAATGCAACATTTCTGAGATACAAAAACTTAACTCAAACAGCAAAAATACTCTGTTAGGCGAAAAAGGGTGTGTGGAGAAATTGCTACAGGGACGTGGGCTTTATCGCAATTAAATTAAACTATAAAGCGAGCTTGATGGTTGAACGGTAGCGCTCAAGCCTTGAACTCGAGATCACCTGTATTCAAATCTTCGCCCAGCCATCCATTTTTCGATTTTACATGATTTCACAAGCAAAATACTCAGGATGTGACGCATACATCTTGGGCCTGTAGCTAAACATTAAATTTTTCCTTACTTTCTGACATAATCTAGCTTTCAGTCATATTATAATCAATTCGATATATCGAATGTCAGACAAAAATATCTGGCGTTTGGAGCTAAAAGTAGAGTCATTGTGTTCATAATAATTAATGCGTCGGCTGATGGCTTTTAATAGAAATAGAACCTTGTATTAAGACTTTAGTGTTGCAAATAAAAACAGTTTAGGACAACAAAGCAGCTTTTCTTCATTTTATAATTTATTGCGTTGTTTCGTAATGCAGTTTCTATGATAACCATGGTGCCATAGTCCGTAAATCCCTGAAATAAATCGAAGTAAAGAATTTTTTTATTATTATTTCTCGCTTATTTCCGAATAACTGATATACAGCTGTGAATACCTGATATTCAATTATACAGGTACGAAATAGAATTTAATTTTGAGCTACAGTGCAAGATGAAGTAACATAATGAGAATTTTTTTTAACTCCAGCGGCAGATGAGCCAGCACATTCAGAAATATCTAATGTTTGACACTGTGAAAACTCCTTCAAAATCGATTCAGCAGTTTTCAGATAATGCTTGATTATTGTTAAAGTAAAGTTGCTGTAACGGCTTAAGATATATGTAAAATTTTAATTTTGAACCAAAAGTTTCAAATTCTGAAAATCCACTCAAAATGTGTATTTTTTGCGTAATGCTGGAATAAACAGATATATTCCAGATAAATTTTTATGTATGTGGTATGTAATAATGTGCGTAATGTTTCGATTTTCGAGCAGCAACATTAGCAAATGTAATTAGGTTGAAATGTAACCTGGACTAAAATGAAACTGACATTCCGTATCAAAGCACCCAAGCCACCCCGTTCTTGGAAGTGTGCTGTTAAATCACCAGTTAGTTTAGTACCAGAAATGGCTGGTACAAAAGCAGTAAAACTTGGTAAGCATGAATCTGTTCAGATGAATAAAAATAGTGTACGGATAAATCAAATTAAACCCACTTCTTTCTTGGTAAGTTTGGGATGAATCTAGGTGTGTTTTAATTCCGGAAATTGATGGCCCAAATTGTATGAAACTTGGAACATGTTACTGATTGTGTGAATAGAAACAGTGTATTGGTAAATCAACAACAACTAAACTGGGCAACGCCGGGACCTCTGCTAGTATAATACTAAACTACTTGATATGGTTCTGTTAGACGAGGTTTTTAATGATAAATATTGCAGATAATATTTTACAAAATTTATGCAAATGTTTCACTGATTTTACTCCTTATTTTTCCTTTCAATGGGACAAACAGTTCACGTAACCTTCTCTTCTATACTCATTAGGACTCTTTACAGAAGATTGGACCTCTTTATTTACAATCCTTTATGGTAAATGTTTTTACTGTGAACAAGTACATACAACTTTATTTAGCATTCTTTATGACATTCAAATAATTGTTAATCTGCTTCTTTGAACTAACAAAGTATTTCTATTATTTTCATTTTGTTTAAAGTTTAGTAAATCTTTAATTTTTTACACTTTCAATTGCAAATCACCCATGCGTGGTGGTGTAACGGTTAGCGTTCTCGCCTCGCATTTGGGAGGACGCTGGTTCGAATCCCCATCCAGGCATCCAGATTTGGGTTTTCCATGGTTTCCCAAATCACTCCAGGCAAATGCCGGGATGCTTCCTTCAAAAGGCCATGGCTGAATTCATTCCCATTCCTTGCCCCCCATCCTTTCCCGTCTCTAAAGACCTCGCTGTTAAGAGACGTTAACCAGTAAAAAAACAAATCACCCATTCTCATCACATAGCAAAATTTTACTTGTTTCGGTTTTCTTTTTTACTATGACCCACAGTTCCTGCATCGATATCCTCCTCTGTGTTACCACAAACTTCATCACTTACTATTTTCCTTTTACTGTTACAACATTTTCCTTCGTCAGAATCATTTCTGAATATTCAATTTCCAGCTCAGCTAATATTTTCTGAATGTCTTCTTCATTCTCATCTCATCATTTTTTCCTACCTTTCTTGTCACCACTAACACCTTCCTCTTCTTTTGTTCTTTTAATATCATTTCTAAATCTGTTTGTACTCTCCACAGTCTGTTCTGCTACTCTTCAGCTTTTTCACTTTTTTCTTCTTCAGGTAGTGGGTTTGCGAGAAAAAAAAACTGTTATTTTCTGTTTCACTTTTTTCTTCTACAGTTAGTAGGTTTGTTAGGAAATTTTTCTTTTCTGTTTTACTTTTTAGGTTTGTAAGGAGATCGTTCTTTTCTACTTCATCCACAAGATGTCTAATAGCACCTTTTGCCCTGTCAGAAATAGAACTTCACCCAATTCTCCCATATCTTTGTACTGTGTACGTACTCTATTGAGATATGTTACTGTATTCCCCACCTGATGGCCCACTTATGTGTAGCTCTCTTCCATTTTACTAGTTTTCTCATCAGAATATGTTTCTACTTTCAGGTCACTGACTGCTGAGCTACTGTTGTCAGGAGATGTTTTGAAATAGTCGACTTGTTTTGTTAACTTTTGGATGTTATTCTCCCAAATATTTTTGACTGATATAATTTCAGTTTGAATACTTTTGAATTTCCTATACACATCCTGTAATTGCACATTAATCTGGTTTTTTAAGCTCTGTCTAAACACTCCTTTTTTTTTTTTTTTTAGTCTGATTGTGACTGTTTGAACTGACAGAACTTAAATTGATGTAAATTATACCCAATAATCATCATAGTTGAAGGGAGAAGGGCAGCAGCAACAAGAAATAATATACAAATGCAAAAAAAAAAAACATAATATTTTGGGGCTAACCTTTTGTCAAGTAGAAAGAAACATGTAGCTGAGCTCACACAAGCCTCATGGTCAACACAGCCACACATAGAATTAAATTGACCGTTGGAGGTGGTGGGGAAGCTACGATAATATACTCACAAGTATTAATCGCAAGAAAGAAAGATGGGACATTTCAAAGGAGAAATAATAATGATAATAATAAAAAATTAAATTGGAATAAGGTCTATATATAACGAATCTATTAAACTGGACAATGATGGGTATAACAGGGTGAGATTGGAAGGAATTATCTGAAATTGAGGTCTGGGCCAGCAGTTCTTAAATTGATAAAAGTGTCTGAATTACTCTCTTCAAGACACAAAGAAGGTTAACCAAAGACTGTAGCTCAGTATTATTACTTTGTGTATGTGTTTTATTACTGATTATACCTTTTCCATATATTGGAACATGTGTAAGTGTTGGGGGAATCATTTATGAACCAACTTCTGTGGTTTTATGAGTAGATACTTGCAAGGCAGGTTGAGCTAAGAATTGTTCCACAGCAGATATAGTTAGTCCTGGACTGCCAAAATTGCACACACACACTGAAACTTTCGCAAAACTTCTATATAGTATTGGCGACGATACATCCAGGAAACTTGCAGAAGTCCTCTGGTACATCATTATTGATTGTAATCCAAATGTCAGATGGATCGAATGGCACCCCTTCTCTAGAATCACTGCATTCTTGCATCATCAATCACAAATATTCAAAAGAAATTTCAGAAATACACAAAATCTGGAGTAGAAAAGGGGGACAGATAGAGAAAAGTTAAATTTTCCCTATTTTACACTAACCTAGGGAGATGTCCACATTAACATATAGGTTGTCACTTGACAATGGTGGCAGAGTATATGACCGCCGAAACGTCATGTTAAACAAACGTTCTCATTCGGTTAGTTTGCTGAGAACATTTCATCTATGAGTGTGGAATGTTAATCTAAACTTCAAAGTAGAATAAAAAACAATAACTGTCTAGTTCATATGAAATTATTCATTATTCAGAATTTAGTATAGAGAAGTTGAATATGCATAACTAATTCAATACACACAGCCTCTCTCAAAAACTGTCATGCAAATCAAAACACCATCAAATACACTCAAAACTAATAAAATCTGTTATGAATTTAGATTTTCCATTCTGTTTGTTACATTAACTTTAATAGAATTTGAGTTTATAGGTGCTTCTAAAATTATGTTGGAAATCTGAAGAATGTTATTGAATTAACTACAAGATATTAGAACAGGTTAAGAAGTAATTATTTGTGCCAAAGGATTTCTAATGGATGACATAAATTGAGCCAAACATTTTATATGTCATGCACAATATAAAATTTACTTATTTGTGGATGGAACAGTTACAAGTGTTATTAGTGGCTGCAGTTTTCTAACTATTTCTTCCCACCAGATGCTCCAACAGCCAGAGATAATATATATGCCAACAGCCGTGTTCATCGCCAATGTCGATTCATGCTGGGTAGTTCCTATAGTTTCGCTAGTAGCATTACTGGAATTATGCGTTGTCATGTGTTGTCATCAAGTATTCTTTCTTCTGCCAAATTTTGGTTTGGTGCTTTAGTTGCTGTTGTGAATTTCATACAATTTTGTCACTGCTTAGTCCTGTTCTGGTCGCCATGTTTGATAACTCACTGGATATTTTAGGTCGTCGTTCTTTTTTTGGCTGCCATGTTCAATTTATTCCCTTTTTTAACTGTCCCCAAATTGAAAGAATGCAGTTTTATTTTTATACTTGAACAAGATAACTTTAATATTTTTGTTTTTATTTATTCCTGCACTGAACTGCATCAGAGAGGCAATCTTTTGGTGTCCGAAAATGCAAGTTCTTTATTGGGAGTGACTGTAATGAAATTAATATTTCACGTTTTTTAAAAATCCATTCTGAGAACAATGTGATCATTTTAGAAAACACTATAACTATCATATGTTCTGGTACATAATAACTTCAACTTGACTTATTCATACACTAGCATTATGGACTTATTTGTGTGCATAACCATGACAACTAAACACCACCTTAGAGTAATCGATATTCATCTGGATTTATGAGAGAATTAAAAAAATTTATATAATTGAGTATAGATAATTATTATTTTAATTATTAATTTGGGAGACAGTTATGTTACAAGTGGTATATTTTAAAATGTCACAAGTCAACAGAAGATGCTGAATTCTTAACTTTGCAAAAAAGTCGAAGAATAAGTAAATGAGATAAAAATTACAGAGACAGTATTTCTATGGAAGTTAGAACAGAAATCCATCCAGATCTGTTGCAATTTTACACCATGTATCATGGTTTTTAATTTTAATTTGTAGTTATGGCAAAATTCTGATAAATTTCACCATAACTACAAATTTAATTTGTGAGATTCAATTAACAGCAAACACTTCTCATATTTATGTTATTTTTAGAATTTAAAATCAACTTAAAAGTAAAACCATTCAGATTTCGTTGATGTTGTAGCCATTTCCACTGAGCATGCTCTGAGAGCACACAAACCTTTGCAGTTTGTGTTCGCTGCAAATGTTTGCTCATGCATGCTATTCATGTCTCCAATTATACAAATACGAGTTTGCTATCATTCACAAACTTCTGTAAACATCTTGTGCATTTAGCATACCCACACCCTTAGACCATAACGCATCCAACAGGATGAAACCTTTCTGATGCATAGAAATTTGCGCAGGAATATTTACACTGTTGGCTTCTTCAATTTCCTTAAGTCATTTTTGTTTTCGTGGATCATTTTTTCAACAACTGTGATGATTTGCTTAGTCACTAATGTGGCTGGATCGCAACTTGTCTCCTAATATTTTGGCATTGTCTGGCCGCTCTTAAACACCTATGGAAAAAAAAAAAAACCTGTGGTACAGAAAGAAGCAAGGTCCCCTAAAAGCCCGTTTCAAATGCTCAAGATGCTGAAACTTGTTTAACCCACATTTAAAATTGTAGAAGATCATGGTAAGCATGGTAGCAATCAATGCATATGGTGGTGTTTTTCCTCGTGCTGCTGGGATGTGGAGTGTGAAGAAGACTACCTGTTATCCATTTACCCAGAAGAGCTGTGGCTACCCAGTGGTACTTTCAATGCATAGGTCACCTTTCATTTTTTCTTGTCTCAAAACTTTTGTAGTGGACCTTGTAAGTAGTATACACAAAAATATGAAGAGAAGTACAGTAAACTATAAGCTGCCAAATATAAATGGCAGCTAATGGATTTTTTACATCTTATATAGCTAAAATATGAAATATGATGGTAGCAGGTGCAGCAGAAGAAATTACACATTTCTATTACAAACATTAATTTTCAAAGATTAACTTGGAGAGCAAATAAAAAATAATTTAAAAACAAATGTGGAAGTATTTAGAAAACTAATTAATATTTTTACTATTAATTTTGTTCAGTTCTTCAAGGTATATGTAAATACTCACTTGCATGCTTGACATACAACATCTGACTGCAAACCACCTGTGAATATCTGATCTATAATGCAATTGCAATGATGTGGGTTGCTGGTTGGCAATGGACTCGTACCCTTACAGTGTCTATGCAACACATCAAGTGCCGCCATGAAAAATTCGTGAGCATCCTGTTGTTCATATCCAGCAAGATGTCTTGCATGGGTCCAAATAAGATGAAGAAGCCTATGCAGAGTCAGTGGTGTCTTTTTCCCGGAATAAAACTGAAAAAGATACATAAAAATATATGAATATGAGAAAATTGGTTCTTTTAATCAATTCATGTATTTCTGAAGGCAAAAGACAGAGCTTAGCTGTTTTAAAAGAGTGCACACACAGTGGAAAAATGGGAATGCAAACATATCATTTAAAAGAAATTTGATGGTAACTGGGTGTGCATCAAGGCTGATTTTGTATATATTTCTTTTAAAGGTTATTTTAAAATGCTCTGAGAATTTGTTTCCTGTTCATCCCAAACAACTGAGCAATGTTATATAAATTTAATACTAAAATTTTAAAAGTTTATATTAACTTAAATAAATCTGTCAGAACAGTAACATTTTAAATTTAAATAATATTTTAAACTAGCTCCTCCTCTTGTACATGTTTTCTGTTGTATATAGCCTGATGGGCTAGCAGTAACATTAGGTCCATATTCAAGAGTAAACTGGTTCAAATCCCTGTCCAGCAATTTAGATTTCAGTTTTCCATGGTTTTGTGAAATCAATCCAGATAAAAGTTTGGATATTTCCTTCAAAATGAGATGGCTAAATTCCTTCCTATACCTTACACCAATTATTTTGTTGCACTAATGATCTAGATACAGGTGAGCCATAGAGCCCCAAGCAAAAACCTACTTTTAGTGCAATATAGGTATTACAAGTTATACAGTGAATATAATTCTTATATATATTTTTTTTAAATTTGTATTTGTATAATATTTTATATAGTTATAATTTTTTTCATATTAGTTCTAATTATATTTCGATCTTTCCACCGAACAGAGATTAGTTTGGATATTTATCTATGCTCGGGTATTAGCTCTGATTCACTGCCCCTCTACTTTTCCAATGTTTGAATTTACCCCCACCATTTTCACGACCGGCGGTCTTTCTGTGAGGCAGTCTCCAGCTGCGCCCACCTCTCATAATGTTCTGTGGTGGCTCATTTCCCTATCCTAATTTGATTTCTTTCCACTACTTAGCGTCTTGATTTCATTGTTGATATATATATAGCGAAATGAACCACCACTTACCTTAGATGATGGTTTCATGGGGTGAACACACAAAAAAAAAACACAAGAACAGGAAAATCAATGAATATTTCGGGACTTGGCCCTTCGTCAACAGGAGAACATCACGGAGGGAGGGTGGTGCAGGATACGTTCTCACAGAATGCAGAAGTGACTCCGCCTGATGTTTCACTTCTGCCAAAATATTGTGTTTCTCTTGTGTTTTTTTTTTTGTGTTCGTCATCCCAGCCGCCTTCATCAGTGGTAAGTGTTGGGTCTTATTTCCCTATCCTTCCTTAGTTTTATTACCTTAAAGCATTTTACTGCTCATTGTTACTATGTATATATATATATATAGTATATATATATATATATATTAGACATTGGGATAGGAGAAAAACCACCGCTTACCAAAGATGAGGGCTCCAGCGGCGTCAAAACACGAAAAACACACAAACACAAACATAATACAAATTTTCGAGCTTAGCTCTTCATCAGGTTGTAGGATGAGGTAGCTGCCCCACGGAAGCTAGCAGCCAACTAGAAAAACCACCGCTTACCAAAGATGAGGGCTCCAGTGGCTTCAAAACACGAAAAAACACACAAACACAAATATAATACAAATTTTCAAGCTTAGCTCTTCATCAGGTTGTAGGATGAGGTAGCTGCTCCGCAGGAGCTAGCAGCCAACTCGGGGCAGCTACCTCATCCTACAACCTGATGAAGAGCTAAGCTCGAAAATTTGTATTATGTTTGTTTTTGTGTGTTTTTTCGTGTTTCGACGCCGCTGGAGCCGTCATCTTGGTAAGCGGTGGTTTTTCTCCTATCCCAATGTCTAATATATCCGCTCTCAGCGCCTTTGTTTCCAAACAATCTATATATATATATATATAGTAGAACTCCAATTATCCGAATCAATTGGGACCGGACCCCGTTCGGATAATCAGAAATTCGGTTAATTGGATTTTTTTCTGAAAAGGGTCTATTTTAATTAATAATTGGATGTATGTTGAAAATGGGAGAAAAACAGATTTTAATTAATTAAATGAAAAGGCAACACTTGTATATGTTAAGCTTACTTACAAGTGCTGTACATTAGTACAGTATGTACTAACTGTAACGTAAATAAGTTATTGCTTGCTGAACACCTCGGTCAAAGTGAGCTGTTTGACTGTACTCATCCGTTTTTGGGCAGCCAAGTTGCGCAAATGCTTGACAGTGAGAAGTTGCATGTGGTCACACTCGGACTGACGCTCCATTCACATCAATGCTGATGGTCCCGTGTCTGATTCAACTTCGACATTAAGGTCAATTTCTTCCTCGACACTTTCTTCTCTCACACTTTCAATAAGTTCATCATTTAGAATTTCATGCCCATGGTCTGACGAATCTATATCTTCAGCACTAACTTATGAACATACAGGAATTTTTAAAAGAATTTCTTTTTTCGTGGCTAGCTAACACACCTTCTTCGTCTTCGCCCTCCACCAAAAGTTTCCCTAAAATTGCCTTCTGCAATGGTTTTTCATGGCTTCAATATTAGACTGGTCCATTGGCTGCAACAAGCTTGTGACATTTGGTGGTTAAAAGGTTGTTTTAAACTGGCCATTCCCTCTTTCCAAAACTTCTTCATTGGCATGAGTTGGTGCATTATCAACAACCAAAATCACTTTACTTCCTTCTTTTCCAAGAGATTTTTAGTTCTTTTTCACTTCAGGGATGAAAATTTCGCCGTACCACTCTGTAAACAATGCTGCAGTTATCCAAGCTTTAGGTTGGTTTTTATAAAAGAGGGGAAGCTTTTTTGCAGTACATTTCCATCTTATTTAAAAAAGCGATTAGGATAATCAGAGATCTACTGTATTTTAAAAGACACAAGCCAGGTGCTACCAAAGGTTCAGGTTGAGGTCTATAAAACTTGAATATTGTCATCTTGAGAAGTTTTAGCTTCCTATATTATCTGACTATTAATTCACACTGCAACTCCTATATATTGATATTAAAATTACTAACTTAACAGTTTGTTAAGTGCACTCATCTACAACAAACAGTGACTAGAGTATTGGAACAGTGTGTTTTACAACAATTTTAACTAATATTGATTACTTATCATATTACCTAATAACCTTCTCACATTTCTTTTACATTTTACAAGAAACTTCAATAAATACATTGTGTTTTCAATTTTTTTTTTAAGTTTTCAACTAAGTATGTTGGCATAATAGGTAGCCATCATTTAAATTATTCGGAATTATGAAAATGAAACATACAAAGATGGTTTGAAATCAAATTAACTCGTAAAAAGTATTTTACTTTCTGACGTCATCACCTGAGAGTCCAACACACTTGCTCCAATGTTTCTCGAGCTTTTTTGATTCCCTCATGGAAATGGGTTTCTTCAAGGCCCTCAAAATATTTGGTAACCTTCAGTATGACCTCTTTTACCGAACGTTAACTAGTTAACAATCTGGCCTCACATTTGGGAGGACGCAGGTTTGAACCCCTGACCAAACATCCAGATTTGGGGTTTCCATGGTTTCCCAAAATCACTCCAGGCAAATGTTGAGGTGCTTCCTTCAAATGGTCATGGTAAAATTCCTTCCTGTTCCTTAACCCAGACCTTTTCCGCCTCTAATGACCTCGATGATGATTAGGCATAAAGTCATAACAAAATTTGTGTCCAGCAAGAAAAGATTTGAGTTTCGGAAACAGATAGTACGTGAATGGAAGTGAAACCATCGTTCACTAAATTTTTCAGCAACATGGATCAGCGCATTATCACAGTAAGACAAGATGTCCTTTTTGATGGTTTTCCACAATTGCTGTCTTCAGTCTCTGTAAAGATGATGAGTAGCTTTCACCAGTAATTGTTTTTCCCTACTTCGAGTAGGCAATCAAGAGAAGGCATTTAGCGACCAAAAAAAAAAGAACAAAAATCCGATGACACCACCTTTCCATAGATGCATATCACGAATCACCATTTTCGGAGCTGATTTGCCTCGTGCAGTAATCTGTTTCGAATGCTAACTGTGGTGTGTAAAGATGAATTTACATTTCATCCATAGTTACCAATTGCCACATAAAATTGATTGCATCCTCCTCAAAAACTTCCAAACAGTCTAGCAATGTTTGTATGCACTTTCGCTTTTGTTCCAGAGCAAGTAGTTACAGCACCCACCTTGCACATAGTTTTTTCATGTGTGATTCATTATAAGAAATAAAAAGAACCTATTCAGTTGAGATGCCTGTTCTATCTGTTTCACTTTTACTCATCTAACCGTCAAAACAATATCATGGACTTCACGAATGATTTCTGGCCTCACAGCTGCTTGGGAGTTCTGCGATGTGGCTTTTTCTGCAATGTTTACACTCATTTACCCAAAATTGAATGATTTCACTGGAAAGGCAGGTGCCACTCAATGTAGGTAAAATCCTCTCGTGAATTTTCGTTGCTGTTTTCCCTTCTAGAAAGAAGAATTAACACCGTGAATCCCAATTATACAAATTTTTTACCGGCATTCAACACGCTATGGTTTAAGCAACTGAGAAATAAAGAATAACCTTTGAACCGAAGATTATTATTTCATAGAAAGCAAAAATATGACCACATACACCACCTTCTATTAGTATGTGAACTAAGTTACTTAACAACTCACCCTCATAAATCTCTTCCATTGAGGCTAATAAAACTGTTGGGCTTAGCCAGGATATTTTACTAAAACTTTTCATGTTCATTGACATATTTTCACTTGTATGATATGGAGATGAAAAGTGATGGCTACATTTACAGTTACAAAAACATTTTAAAAAACTGAAAGTATTGTCAAAAATTAAAACGTATTTATTGAAAATCTGTATTTTCATGCCCCTCAGAAACTGTTTAGTTAATAACTATAAAGAAATAAATAAATAAATAAATAAAGAAATAATAAATAAAATAAAGCCAAATGTACAAAAATTGCAATGTCAGTTAATTTTATTTTTCCTGTCATGAGTCTCTCGACTGATTTGATACAATTCTCTATCCCTTTCATCATCATTCCTGCTTCAGCCATCAGTTGCAACTTTACTTCGTAAGTAGTATAATTCACTTATTTCTCCTACCACATCAGATCCTATTTTTATATTTAATCTACTATTACTGCTATCATTTCTGCTACATTTTGTAACATTTTTATTGCTTTGATTTATATTTAGTACACATCTTCCTTCAGTATTATGTTCATGCCATTCAATAACTCTCAAGATCCTCAATCCATCCTGCTACCAGAATAATGTCATCAGCATATTGTAATATACTAATTTCTTCTCCCGGAACATTTATGCCACCTTCTAATTTTTCTTTCACTTCCTTTCTTGCTTCCTCTACATACAAGTTGAATATTAATGGCGTAGACTACAACCTTGTCTTACGCCCTTTTTAACTGATGCACGTGTCTCAAGATTCTCTACTTTTATTATAGCCACTTGATTTTTATATAGATTATGAAGTATTCTTCTGTCTCAGTATGTTAGACCTAATTTCTTTAAAATTTTGAACATCTTGTCCCATCTAACATTATGAAAAGCTTCATCTAAAATAAAAAATGCCATGGAAGTATCTTTGTTTATCTTGATCTGTCTCTCAAGTATTAATCTTACACCCAGAATTGCTTCTCTTGTACTGCAGTTTTTCCCAAACCCAAACTGAACTTTATCTACAAGCTCTTCTACTATCCTTTCCTATCTTCTGAATATTATCCTGTTCAGTAATTTTTGAAGCATGTGATGTTAGACTTATGGAAGTGTGGAGACGATACTTTTATTAAAATCAGTTGGGATCACTCATATGATAACTTTTTGGTATTAGTTTGAATAATCTTTGGATTCCTTCTTCTCCTAGTGATTTCAAAAGTTCTGCAGCGATCTCATTAATTCCAACTGCCTTATTTGATTTCAAAGTATTTAAAGCTCTATCAAATTAACAGGAACGCCTTTGTTATCGATGTCGACATCGTCTTCTTTCCTCAGTAAACTGTTGTTCAAATCAACCCCATCATACAGTTTCTCTATGTATTCCTTCCATCGGTTAACTCCATCTTCTGAAGTTAAAAAGAGCTTTCTGATCAGCAGCCTTAATGTTTATAGATCTTTTCTGAAATTGAACTGACAATTCCCAAGGTAATGACACTAAGTTTAATGGCTGATAAATGATGTAGTTTAATTTCTCAAGATAACTTGCTCAACAACTTCAGTAGTTATATTGGTTTCTTTAACTAAACAACAGTTTACTTCACTTAAAAATTATATGTGTAATTTGAATTAATTTCATCACAAAGCTATAAAAATTTAAAACACAATGTAGGGACAATAGTTTGTCAGCTCTAATAAATGATGGATGAAGTTAACAAAAGCCGTGACAAGGTTATCATAATTTTGTAAATGAATCCGTCAAAAACAACTGGTTTGGTGAATTTTGTTTTTTATTTGATTCCCCAGACGCGTTTCGCCCTTGTGGTGTAGGGCATATGTACACACAAATTTATTAAGAGTTTTATTGTCGATAATTATTGTAAAAACACATGTAAAAACACTTTACAGCCGCTGAGGATGACCTACACCACAAGGGCGAAACGCGTCTGGGGAATCAAATAAAAAACAAAATAAACCAAACCAGTTGTTTTTGATGGATTCATTTACAAAATTATTATTCAACAACTGCGGGAAGATGGCCTATCACCATATTAAGGTTATCATGCTTAACATCGAATTTAAAAATTTCTTCCCTGATGAAAATATTGATAAAATACCCTTTTTCCCACATGTTTAATTAAAGATGGATTCATTATGAGTAGATACTGCAGTTATTGTAAAGCAGCCCAGTAACATTATTTTCAGAGTACTTTACAGAAATTTAACATTTTCTGTCTTATACATATTTTTAAATCCTTAAAAGCAACATAAGTACTACACAAGAAGTCCCAATTTTCAAGAAGGGAGATCTCTAACATGGGTTTGCAGTATAGTTCTAGAGCATGTTACATGCTCTAATGTTATGAAGTTTCTTAAAAAAATTGCGTGCACTAAACTAACACAGATTTCAGAAGAACATAGCAGGCTCTATCTCTGCATGACTTAATGAAAGCTATGGATGCAGGATCACAAGCTGACGCAATATTTTTGGATTTTCAGAAAGTCTTCAACAGCGTACCACATAATTGCCTTTTAGCAAAGGTTCAGGAGTATGACAAATTAGAACATATTTGTGAATGGATCTCATCATTGACTGAGAAGCCTCAACTAATCTAGATGTTACAACAGATGTCTCTCCTCAACAGCGTGACAGTACCAATTTTCTTAATTTTTATTAAATATCTTGGAGAAAAATGTTAATAGCAGTTTGAGATTGTTTGTTGATGGAATTACCTATAGGGAACTAAGGAATTTGGCAGATTGTTTAAAAATTCAGAGCAATCTGGACAGTGTTATGGCATGGTATAATCAATTCCAACTTGCACTAAATTGCAAAAAGTGAAAGTCAACATGCGTAAATAACAAAAAGAAGCTGTTTGTTCCAGTTACTGACATGGTTGACTCCTGGAAATTTTGGGCAAAAAAGCATAAGCAGAATGAAATGGGACCAGCACATAACTTCAGTCTTATGTAGAGGTATTTCTAGACTGCTATTCAAAGGTACAAATTTGAAAAAATTTAATTCACATACAAAGGAGATAGTGAACAAAACTTTCGTGCATCCATATTTGAACTACTTGTGTGCTGTTTGGGATCCATATCACAAAGGATTGATTGACAGTATAGAGAAAGTACAGTTAAGAGCCACTCAATTTGTGACTGCTTCCCATAGTCCTTATGAAAACCCAGAATACACACCGAATGGACATTGGAATTTCTTCCTGAGCGATCTGCCAATTCCCTAAAAGGCTCAATATAATATCTAATGTTCGAGTTCCTGATCATAATAATTCCTTTCAGCGGTTGCTCAGACCTATAAGGCTGATGCACAGGATAACAATTATGGAACTGAGTCAGTCCCAGACAATATGTTAAAGCAGCTTGACAAAGGCACAAGTTCAGCTTCCTGGCATCTAAGCTTGTTTGACTGCTCCCACTAACCAGTCATTATTGCACAACATCCATACTCTCTGCTTGGGTTACAGGTACAATAGATGACAGGTAAGAACCTTTGAGCAGTCATGCTGTGTCAGTCACACATATAAGATCTGCTGCAAACTCTCACAGAACCTTCCAGCTTTGTCACATTCGTGAAATAAGCTGCACAACAAAGCTAAGTGCACAGGTCAGCCTATGTCTCCACAAAGCAATTGTAGTTGCTACACATCCTAACTTTTGAAAATAAAAACTAAATCAGAGTTGTGTATAAAAGAGTGAATTCTGAATATACCCTAACCAGTACGTTGATCTTCTTCACTGACTTCATTTACGAGTTTAGAAAAACTCGTAAATTAAGTCAGTGAAGAAAGTTGCAACAGAAAAATAAAACAAATCTTAATCACACGTAATCACAGCATCAAAACACTACTCGCACCTTATTTTTAGAATCACCAGTAACTCAACTGACCATTAATACCCAATGTAGATGAAAATACCTGATCATAATCTAATGCAAATGCCATTTGCTCTACCCAAATGCAAAAACAGCCAATGTTTAAATACAAGCTCAAACCTACACAAAACATTAGTAAAAATTCGAATAAGGGACTTAGCAGCTAATAACCTGCTCTCCCTACACACATAATTTAATAAAAGGAAAATAATGTTAGATAGTAACTAACGACCTCAACAGTTTCTGGAAACCATCTGTCACATGTGCTGCCTATAAACAAAAAGTAATCAAACATTATATAAAGATTAGTACTGCAGTACCAGATAAATATTAAGCAAAAATCTTCTACAAACCAACTGTCACATGCACTGCCTAAACACAAAGTATTCACAAATTAAATGTTAGTAATGTGCTACAGATAAATATTAGTCATAAGGCTAGCAATGAAATCAACAGTTACTTTAACTCAACTGTCATATTCACACTACAAACACACAGTATTCAAAGGAGTCAATGTAGAAAAGAGAAATAGTGACCAACTTCATTAAAATTGTCTCCACCATAAAGTAAATGAAGGGTCAATGGAAGGATTATCCATAATGGATCTCCTCTTCTCTTTAATAGATATTAGGGTACTTGGCCATTTTGAGCTTCCATCTCCAACATTTCCGGCACTTTCCCGTTTTTTTCCTCCTAGCGTCTAGTCATATGCCATTTTTGAAATTCTATTTCTTTACTTTCCATTTAGATCTTTCCAGTTTTTCTTATTCTCCTGGATTATTTCATTTATTGAAAACTAACTGTGCCTGTAACTTTGTCTACACAGCATTTGAAATTTATACTGATAATTCATACCTAAACAGTAAAAGAAATATTGTTTAAGTAAGAAAAACCAGACTTTTTTCGTTTTATCTCCTCCCATCCTTCTAAGTTTGGGTTGTATGTAAGTGTTTTAAACAAGAATTCTTCTCGGGTATTCTGCAGAGTAAGTTCTTCTGTCCCAAAACGTTTCAGTCACAGTCGGTGCTTTGTCGTTGCAGTGGTAGCTTTGCTATGATATATCACCTGATGAAGGCAGCGGAGGTTGCTTCCGAAACATTGTGGACAGAAGAACTTATCCAGCAGTATACTCGAGAAGAATTTTTGCCAGCCATTCGCTGGGAAAAACTGAATACTCACACATTTACAGACATTTTATTTCCACCATTCCTTGAAACTGCCACAAATTTGTAATATTTTATGGTTGTGGATGGCCTACAGCTATAGTTTGGTATTGTTAACTAAGCTTCTCTGTAAGCAATATCTGTAATGGCGCCATTTGGAATGTGTTCAAACAGAATGTTTTATTTGTAGGTATATAAGCTATGATATAAAATATCAAACTGAATCACAAAATGGATTTGTTATGGTTTGTTCAGTTTAAACACTATCACCAGGCATATGGAGCTAATTGTTTAAGCTATCACCAAGCAGTTTGATTGAAATAATCTGTGCACACATAAAACTTCCAAAATTTGTAGTTTTGGCTTATCATGGACTAGCACTTACCCGCTGATTTGCATCTAGACGGATGCGGGCCTTGGCTATAAATCAAGTTCACTCACTGACCAAAAACGCAGTTCTGCCCTGGAAGAAGACCCCAGAATGAGGGTCGAAACGTCGGTTTCAAGAAACATGACGCCGTGCCACCCAGACAGCCAAGAATCAACATTTGTTGTAATAAGCAGTAAGATGCATTTACGTGTGTATGTGAAAGTATCAACGAATATTCTGAATAAACTAAAATCATTTGCACAGCCTATCATCTACTTAAAAATTTCAGGAAGTTCAGATTATTCATTGGAATGGAATGCTTTCTATGTTAATCAATGTTAACTGTTTGGTTACATCATGACAGCTGTGAAAACTGCATCATTTTTTATGATGTTAAATGTACATTCAAATTTGATGTAAGAGGCTTACACAATGAACAATTAACTCAATCAACATCTTGTTAACCCCTTATAATCTTAACTTACTTATTGCTACACACGATTTTCTCGGATTAAGAGAAATTCGTTTTAATATATTAGATATACACGTGTAGGTAATTTGCAGATTTCTTTCTTCCAGAAACTAAATTTATTGTAAGTATGCTACACTCAGCTACATTTACCAAATACATCTCAAGCTGAAGATGTTAATGTTATATCATTAGCAAGTAGTTATCTTGCCATGGTATACCGCCTGTCAGTGACATAAAATACTCCATGAATTCATCTCCCAATCAGAAGCATTCAAAGAATTTTCCGAAGTGGGGCGACACCAAGTGTCGGGAGCAGTTCCTGTGATGGCATCTTCACTATCCAAAGATTGTACAAGGTATTACTGCCCAGTAAAATCAGGCTGCCTATGAATGAAACTGTACAAATATACTCAACATAAGACTATGTTTACAGTCGTGTTTTTAACTTTGATTTCCATTGGCCTCCGGAAAATTCAGAAAACGGAAGCAAGCAGGTCAAAGGCATTTTTAACCGTGAGTCTTGTTCTTGACAGCCTATAATTTAAAATCCTAGTTTTGGGCAAACCTCGATCCACATCAACTTTATATGTAAATGGAGACTTTCCCGGCACACTGATTCAATGAATTCTTCACGGGTGTCCAGCCGGATGGAGTCAAAGAACGGCAACGTTTCAACAACCTGCTCGGTTCTCTTCATCAGATCTATTCGAGATAATTACTTCTCGAAATCACCAACAGACTGACTTAGCTGCCACTGAAAATTCTAAGGTCGTTTATCGAAGGTTGCCAGGACGCCCAATCAGCGCGCCGGAACTGAGGGTATCAATGTTGCGGACTGCATATGGAGCCATAACCGGTCACCTATCCAGGCACTCACCACGCTCAACGTTCCTTAATCTTGGCACCAAGATAAGTGATATGCTTCGCTCGGTTAAGGATGATTTAGGTCTAAGAATTTCTCATATTTACTCCATACCTTGTGAATGCGGCAAAGTTTATATCTGGCAGACGATCAGAACCATCGCTGAACGTATTACCGAACACAAACGACACTTGAGACTGGTGCAAGTGGAAAAGTCCGCAATAGTTGAGCACGCTTTCGGTGAAGAGCATAAGACAGTGTTTGATGAAACGGTGGTGCTGGCCAGGGTCTCTTCATTCTGGGACTCAGTAATTCGGGAAGCATTGGAAATACAACTTAACGATAATAACATCAATAGGGATAGCGGACTGTACTTGAGTGAAGGCTGGAGGCCGATTATTAGGGATCTACATCTTGAAAAACAGAAATCTTCTCAACATGGCTAAATGGATGCAAACTGACGCCATGGATTAAGTTCGCCAGCACTTACGGCTTCAAGTTAAGCAATGTTCAGCTTGGTGAGTAATTGGATGGGTGACCTGTTATGGCTCCATACGCAGTCCACAACATTGATACCCTCAGTTTGCGGTGAACCGGTTAAGCAATGTTGAGCGTGGTGAGTGCCTTGATGGGTGACCGGTTATGGCTCCATACACAGTCCGCAACATTGATATCCTCAGTTCCGGCGTGCTGATTGGGCGTCCTGGCAACCTTCGATACACGACCTTAGAATTTTCGGCGGCAGCTAAGCCAGTCTTTTGGTGATTTCGAGAAGTAATTATCTCAAATAGACCTGATGAAGACAACCGACCAGGTTGTTGAAACGTCATCATTCTTTGACTCCATCCGGCTGGACACCCGTGAAGAATTCGTTCAAGTTTATATGGTTTAATTAGATGAGTTGTCAAACATAAGGCATCCTCTGTAACCACCGGTATTTCGCTAATGTAATATTGGCAGCTGCAATGCCCGTTAGACAAATTGGATTGTCCATCTTGCTGCGGTTACACCAGAACACTGAGGGGCATGCCTCATGAAGAGTGAATGTGGACATTAAAGAGCATGCCTCCTAAGGCGTGCCCCTAGGGCATGCCTCAAGATGAACATATAGCAAGAGGAACAGGCAAAAGGAAAAGGCAAATTGAAAGGGAAGAAGCACAAGTGTGGAAATAGCTTATTGCCTCCTTTCCCAATTCCTCCTTACTCCATGCCTGAAAGGATAAAGCATATCACGGATCTCGTAGACTCAACCATTTGGTGGGTATACATTTCCAACCACTTGACTGTACATCAGCAAATCACAAGAAGTAATGAATTTCAAATCACTGTTAACTTCCATTTGCTGGAGTGCCTTTGAGAAAATGCAAAACTAAACAGTATTAACACTGCAATGTTACGATTGTGTAGCTAATGAGAACTCTATGAAAGACTATGTTATATTAGCTCAACATCTTATTCAAATTTATCAGCATATACAGGCATATTAGTGCAGAAGGCTAGAATACTGTCATTGGTACAGAACTTTTTTAAATGAAACTTGTTTGGCCCTGAAGTAAATCAGACATTGTATATAAAGATATATATAATAAAAATAAGATAGGATAGGGAAAATAAACAGTTACCCGTCACTTACCACAGATGAAGGCAGGAGGGCGAGACACGTAAAAACACAAAAACAAAAGAATTACACAATATTTCGACTTTAGTCTTACTCATGTAGGAGGCGAGACATATGGCAGGGGGAAAGATGTGGTCACATCCGAGCCCTCCACATGAATGAAGCACAGGCGGAAAACGCGTGGTAGTGGAAGAATTGCCGGGAGGTGGGGGGGGGGGGGGGGGGGGGAATAGGCTTGACCAGCGATAAAAGTGAAACAAATCAATATAATCTCTGTGTAGCTTAGTTCAAAAAGTTATAATTGAAAATAAAGGGAGATAGAAGAATTTAAAAAATATATATATACAGAGATTATATTGATTTGTTTCACTTTGCATTCTGAAGACCATGTGAATGAGACACAATAGGTATGATAGAAATCTACATCTATACTCTGCAGGTCGCAATATTGCAGGGTGCAGAGGGAGCTGCACACCAAAATCAATCTCTTCCCTGTGTATTCAAATCCCTAACAACACAATGGAAGAAGAAACACACATAAGTATTAGAGGGACACCCTATTTCCATGATTTTCTCTCTCCTGTCATTGTCATCCAAAATGTTGGTTTGCGGGGTTTTTCTCCACAGTTGTAAATAAACGCGAGTTTTTGCACGATTGACAATACATTAATTCAGAAATTATGATGCACATCTAAAAAAGTAAGAACGGGTAGCAACAAAAACAATATATATATCTTCATTGATAAAAGTTACTACATACATTTAACTACCTTTCTATGTCGTCACAATTTATACCGAGGCATTTGTCATATCGTGACAACAGCACTTCTGTTGCCTCATGACTGTCATTTCATTCAGCCATTACCACACAATTTTATTTTGTTTAGTGTATGGCTGTTTCTATACCTAGAGAGATTTTCTGGAATGTAGTGCATAAAGATTGTCATCAATAAACAAAAGATATCCTACATAATGATAATCACTGGAGCTAGGTCCGGACTGCCCAATCAATATTCAAAAATTTCCCAACCAACTGTTCAAATAACCAACATGAAATGGGACTTGCACATAACTTCCGTTGTAGGCAAAGCTAATTCCAAACTACGATTCATAGGACGTATTTTGAGAAGTTGTAATGCTCATACAAAGGAAACAGCATACAAAACACTAGTGCGTCCGCATTTGGAATACTGTTGTGGAATTTGGGATCCGTATGCCAAGGAATTGATTGACACATTAGAAAAAGTACAGAGAAGAGCCACTCGATTCGTGACCGCTAGTTACAGTCCTTATGTAAGTGTCACAGAGCTGATTCGTGGATTGGGCTGGGATTGTTTGGCGGACAGACGTCGTCGTTTTCGTTTGAATTTGCTGGAGAATATGCGAAAATCTTTAAGTTAAGAGTGCAATGAAATACTTCTTCCGCCAACCTATTTAGGTCGCAATGACAGGAGGGATAAGATTCGAGAAATAAGATGCCGTACTGATTCATTTATGTATTCCTTCTTTCCTCGTTCTATTCGGGATTGGAATGTACAGAATTAGGATTGGTGCTTAGCACCCTCTGCCACCCACAGTATTTGTGATTTGCAGAGTATAGATGTAGATAACGAATGTGTGCATATGACAGTGTATAGTTACATTCTGTCACACAGGTTGTAACAGCCCTAACACCTGAATTTTGAATAGCATTGTACTGTATGAAGTATTTGTAATTAGCTAAAGTTTGCTTGAAAGTGATTTGATATGTTTGTTTTGTAATTTCTTGTAAATCAGTGTATATAGACTTTGTTTTAGGTAAGAAAATTATTCAAAGGCCATTTAATATGTTTAAGAACCGAATGATGCAAGAGAATTTCTTAAATGTTTGTAATTACATGTATTAATGTAAGTTACGATGTCTACAGGACAATTTTCTACCGTTTGAAAGGATTTCTGTAAATAATTTTGTATTTAAGTATCTATAATTACCATTTCTGATCATTTTGTAATGTTGTTAATTAATTTTGTATTAATTCCGATTGTTTTTAATATGTTAGATTGTTTGAGTGATTGTTAATGATCGAGAAATATCAGGAGGATGCCTTTGAAGAATTCTCGTAATTTCGATAAAGACTATATAAACAGATCGCCTGGACAGAGACATTCATTCATGCATTCAGTTAGTAAGTCATTTTAGTTGACAGTATTCAGTTTCAATCATTCAGTTGAGTTTGCGACTGTGCATCTCTGTATTGTACCTATACTAGTGAATATCGCTGACTTGTTGTTTGGATCACAATAAAACAGACATCTTCAAATATAACATTTTTTTGGTGGACTTTTTTAATTAATTAATGCAGTTTTTACACCACCAAGAGAACCCTAACATGGCGACCGTGACAGGACGAGAAGTTCTTAAACATATGTGGGATGTTTATCTTCTAAACAGAATCTGCAGAAAATTGCGACGAATTATCGGCGATAAGTGGACATAACCTGTTCGGTGGATTTTTTTAATTAATTAATGCAGTTCTTAAACCACCAAAAGAACCCTAACATGGCGACCTGCGAGAAAATTTCGACCGGCTACGACACGTAGAGGTTATACAGGCGACACGGATTTGACGGCAAGCGGATCTTCTTCGGCCTAAGGCGGAGATTTCCATCGGGAATGGGCTGTAATCTTCCGACGACGAGTGGATTTTCTTCAGCCTCAAAATCGTCTTCCTACAGTGAATTGTGAAAAGTGTGGTTAAGTATTTGAAGTCAGTGTGGTGTTTAATGGTTAAATAAGTGCTTCTAAGTGAAATTTAATGTGATACAAAATTGAGGAATAACTGTAAGTACTGCATTGAATATTCAAGTGATTTCTTTTGCATGTTATTGTGTGGCAGATTGGAAAGATTTTAATTTTTCTTAATTTTGTTTTTTATGTCGATTTTGCTAATTACTAAAAATGGCTGATAATCAGAACCTGCAAGCTTTTCTAGAGTCTTTTGTAGCCAAATCTGATGCAAAGTTTTCCGAATTTGAAGGTAAATTTTCTGAATTTAAGGATGAGTTAAAGAAAGATATAGACAGCAACTTTGCTAAACTTAATGATTTATTTGACAACAAATTTTCTGAACTTGGTAGAAAACTCTCTGAATTCAATGATTCATTGGATAGCAAATTTTCGGAAATTAATAATAAATTTGACAACCAATTTTCTGAATTTGAAAATAAGATTGAAGGCCTAAATTTGGTAGGAGCTAATAGTGAAGTAGTAGTTGCTGAGGGATTATTTAATGAAATTGAAAGCACCAATCAAATTGAAGTGTTACCCGTTAGTAGTATGACAGTTATTACTGCTACTGGTTCTCGAAGTAAGAGAATTAAGCAGGAAATGTTGATGGAAGGGTGTACGGGGACTGTAAATGTAGAAATACCCATGTATGTAGTCCCTAAGTTGAATGTTAATTGTATTTTAGGCATGGATTGGCTTACAAAAGTAAAGGCTTTGGTAGACTGTGGAGAAGGTAACTTACGGATTAAATTAGACAGTGGGGAATACTGGGTTGATTTTGAGAAGACTGTTTGGAAAGGCATACAAGAAGTGGATCACGTGAAAGTTAAATATAAGAATGCTGGTGTAGCTAGAGTTTGTGACGAACTGTTACCACAGATTTGTGTAAATGTGTTAAGGCAGAGTAATGAGATTAATAGTCTGATTGAAGGTCAGGAGATGAGTGAAGGAAACGTTATTAATTACCCAAACAGTATGAAACTATTGCCGTCAGACCAACAAGAAACTCTGAAATGTCTAATTGAAGAATATAGGGACGTATTTTCTGACAAACCAGGTCTAATCAAAAATTATGAGTGCAAGCTTACTGTAAAGTCTGAAGAGCCTTTCTTT
The DNA here is from genome assembly GCA_031002005.1 of Vandiemenella viatica. NCBI lineage: Eukaryota > Metazoa > Arthropoda > Insecta > Orthoptera > Morabidae > Vandiemenella > Vandiemenella viatica. The sequence continues at coordinate 126,074,697 of JARYHS010008075.1, read as the reverse complement.
ATTAAGCCATATCCAATCCCTTTGACAAAAAGAGATGAAGTGAATAAGGAAATAGATCGAATGTTAGAATGGGGGGTAATAGAGAGGTCAAGGAGTCCTTACAATAATCCCTTGGTTGTGGTAATAAAACCGGACAATTCTGTGCGACTAGTTCTTGATGCTCGCACATTAAACAAGCATTTAGTAACAGAACGGGATCATCCTCCACCTATCAGTGAGTTGTTGCACAGGTTTAAAGGTAAAAGATATATTTCGTCTATCGATCTGACTGCGTCCTATTGGCAAGTCCCGCTTTCGGAAGAGTCCCGGAAATACACTGCCTTTCTATTTTATGGCCGTTGTTATAATTATCGAGTGTTACCATTTGGGTTAAATATTTCAGTGGCCACCTTTATTCGTGCTTTGGATAGTGTGTTAGGAAAGGAATTGCTTGAACAAGTAGAGATATACGTAGACGATATTCTTATAATGTCAGAAACACTTTAGGAACATTGGGTGCTACTTAGAAAAGTTTTAGAAGCATTGAGAAAGGGGGGTATGACTATTAAGTTAAAGAAATGTACATTTTTGCAAAAAGAGGTTGAATTTTTGGGCCATCGTATTACACCAAGGGGATCTTGCCTAGTAATGATAAAATAAATGCCATTAAGAATTTTCCCCGACCTAGAGATAAGAAACAACTACAGAGTTTCTTTGGATTGTGTGAATACTATAGGAGATTTCTTCAGGGACAAGCTTTAAATAGTCCAGCCTTAAGAGATTTGGTTAAAACAAGTGTCAGGTGGGTGTGGTCCTCAGAATGTGAAAGAGATTTTCAAAAAATCAAAGATGACTTATGTAATTCCAATATCCTCTATTATCCAGATTGGGATCTAGATTTTTGCCTTGCCGCAGATAGTTCTGACTACGGTTTAGGAGTACATGTCTTCCAGGAAGTGGAAATCAATGGAGAAACAGATTTTAGGACTATTGCCTTTGCCAGTAGAAAACTACAACCAGCTGAAACTAGATACACAATTACGGAAAGGGAGGCCTTATCTATTTTGTGGGGTTTGACTAAGTTTAGGTACATACTGTTAGGTAGAAAAATTATTGTATATACAGACCATAAGACTCTTTCATTTTTATTAGAATGTAAGTTAGTCCACAGTCGGTTAACCCGTTGGACATTGGTTCTGCAGGAATATAATTTAGAGATTCGGTATAGACCTGCTAGTAAAAATCAAGTTGCAGATGCTTTGTCACGTCTACCGTTAGGTCTAGATTCCGAAAAGCGATGTCTAGGACCACAGACTGAGGTTAGAATTGCTTATCTAAAAGGAGTACCGTTTGAAACTGAGGTTAAGTATTCCTTGAGACAAATCAAAGAGGAACAGGACAAAGATGTAGCTATAGCAGAAGTAAAAACTAATCTTGATAGCCCAGAACACAGAGATAAGCTTCAGAAATATTATACTTTGCATGGGGGAGTATTGTTTAGAAGGACTAGTGAAGATGAAGATGGTTGGAAGTTATGGCTTCCAGAAAGTTTGGTTGAAAAAATTGTTTGGCATCACCACTATAGTTATGGGCATTATTGGCCATCCAAGTGTTACCGAGTGTTAAGGGAAGATACATATTTCTATAATATGAGAAAGAAGATTTCCAAGCTATTAAAATCTTGTCAAGTGTGCCAAAGATCTAAAGTAGATAGTGTTAAACGAGTGGGGAAAATGCAAAATATCATCCCAAGTAGTGTATTGGAATTAGTTTCTGCTGATGTTCTTGGCCCGCTACCCATGTCTCGGGGAGGGGTGACCCAGGCTTTAGTTTTATTTGATGTTTTTTCCAAGTTCGTTAAACTTTACCCTGTAAAGAAATCTACGGCTAAAATTTTGGTTAAAAAGTGATTGATGAATATTGTCAGAAGGTAGGTAAACCAAAGAGGGTGCTTTCGGACAATGCCCCGCAATTCACTAGTAAAGTGTGGACAGAAAAACTTAAACAAGAATGGATAGAGGTTATACGTACTTCTGCTTATCATCCAGCAGGAAATCCCGTAGAACGCCTAATGAGGGAAATAGGACGTTGGTTTAGGACATATTGTAAAGACCAACACAGTAAGTGGGCATGTGAAGTAGAAAATTTTGAAAATGTAATTAACTCTATACCTAGTGATACAACTGAAATACCACCCATTGAGCTGATGTTTAAGAAACCGGCTAACAGATAAATTCGAGAATGTGTTAGTTTTCCAAATAGAAAGAGTTTCAACTATGAGGAAAAGGTGGCTTTAGCTCTTAAAAATTTAAAGGAGAAGGCAACAAGGAGAAAGAAAAAGCATGATGAAGGTCAGAAGTGTATAGAATATAAAGTGGGTGATTTGGTGTTAGTTGAAGTTCATAGTAAGTCATCAGCTTTGCGACAAGAGACTCGTAAGTTTAACCGTTTGTTTGAAGGCCCTTTCAGGATAGAGTCTATACCAAGGAAAAACTCTTATGAGCTAATAGACCCTGAGAGTGGTAAATGTAAGGGTGTGTATAATGTTGAAGCCCTAAAACCCTTTTATGAATAAGTAGTCACTTATGAAGGGTGCCACTATATGTGTAAATATCTAATTTTGTAAATAAGTTTGTCAATTGATGCATGTAAATAGTTTGTGTGAGTACTTAAGTTCAGATGCAGATGTAATAATACTGAATGTTTAAGATGTAAACATTTCACTGTATAAAGCAATTTGTGACAGTTTTGTGTAGAAACTTTTGGGGGTTTTCATGATGTTGTGACTTTCTACATTGTGTTGACAAATTATCAGCTGTAAAATGTAAACAGACTGTTGTCATTAACAAGCAGATATCAAGTGTGTAATTTGGTGTGAAAATAATTGTGACTTAAGGTGATGACATTGAACGTTTGTTGTGTAAAAACAGTAACTGAAAAAATGATTGGATCTGAGAAAAAGACAATTATTGTAAACCAAATCAGTGTCATGGACTATGTGCAGATGTTGTATGAAGAATTGTATTTGTTCATTGTAAAGTCATTATGGTTGATTGATTCTAACCTGTTTGTGTTGGCATTATGTGTACATTCAACCTGCGCAGATTCGTGACGGATTCAATCAATTTTAACTGTGTAAAATTAAGTGAATCCTGGGGAGGGGTTGTAACAGCCCTAATACCTGAATTTTGAATAGCATTGTACTGTATGAAGTATTTGTAATTAGCTAAAGTTTGCTTGAAAGTGATTTGATATGTTTGTTTTGTAATTTCTTGTATATCAGTGTATATAGACTTTGTTTTAAGTAAGAAAATTATTCAAAGGCCATTTAATATGTTTAAGAACCGAATGATGCAAGAGAATTTCTTAAATGTTTGTAATTACATGTATTAATGTAAGTTACGATGTCTACAGGACAATTTTCTACCGTTTGAAAGGATTTCTGTAAATAATTTTGTATTTAAGTATCTATAATTACCATTTCTGATCATTTTGTAATGTTGTTAATTAATTTTGTATTAATTCCGATTGTTTTTAATATGTTAGATTGTTTGAGTGATTGTTAATGATCGAGAAATATCGGGCGGATGCCTTTGAAGAATTCTCGTAATTTCGATAAAGACTATATAAACAGATCGCCTGGACAGAGACATTCATTCATTCATTCATGCATTCAGTTAGTAAGTCAGTTTAGTTGACAGTATTCATTGTTACAGAGAGTTTCAATTATTCAGTTGAGTTTGCGACTGTGCATCTCTGTATTGTACCTATACTAGTGAATATCGCTGACTTGTTTGGATCACAATAAAACAGACATCTTCAAACATAACATTTTTTTGGTGGACTTTTTTAATTAATTAATGCAGTTCTTACACCACCAAGAGAACCCTAACAAGGTCCAGCAGTCAGTAGACCATGTCAACGGTTCTGAATTCCCGAGTGTAGCTTCTTCAGAGTTTCTCAGTACAAATTTTCAAAACTTCCATAATTGCTTTGTAAATTTCTGATGCACAAACTTTTTTTTTTTATTTTGCAAAAATTTTACTACCAACTGCAGTTTACAGCCGACAGAACTTTTTATTTTTAATGTCAATTTTAAATTAACACAGCAAAATGAAAAACTTTCGAATACCATTATTACTCACACAATTGTGGCATAAAACATGAAGTAACCAGTTGAAGGTGGCAGCATTACATATACACGAGTTATGTGCAGTCAGTTCTTACTTTATGGATGTACTTCATGTGTTGTCAATTTGTCACACAATCCTAACCCAACCTCCACAAAGTCAGTGACACTTTTGAAAGGGTTATAGCAAACAGTCACGAAAGGAGCTGCTCTTATCCATAGTTTCTCCGAACCAGTAATCAATTCACTGCAATTCAGATCCCAGAAAACAGCAGTACTCCAGATGATAATGCACAAGTGTTTTATATACTATCTACTTTGTATACAATTATTCAAAATTCAACCTATGAACTGCAATTCACTTCATCCATGATTGAACTTATATGCCGATTTCACTTAACGTTGCTTTGTATGGGTGCATCCAAATGCTTAAGGGATTTGGTCCTATCAAGAGTTATACAAGTTTTATTTTATTTATGTAGAATGTGAATATTTATTTGTTATGCACATTACCATGCACTCTTTGCAATTTAGTTTAAGATGCCATTTGTGCGGCCTACCAGAAACAAGTTCTTTTTCATTATTCAGGTATCTCTGTATGGCATTTTGAAAGTAAATAGTGGTTATTCACATAACTGGCTTAACACAACTGGATTACAAATCTCTTGTTAAAAATACTTGTATCTAATTTTGATATCTTTTCCTTTAAGTTAAATATGTTAATACACTTCAAAATACATTAATTACTTGCAAATCACATTAATCACTTTTCAGCTATCAAGAACACAGGTATTCATAAAATTCTGCCAGTTGACATATATGCCTTGAATTACAAAGAACTTTTTAGAACTGATGTACTGATCATTCACCAAATCGTTTAGTGTCTGTTGTAACAAAAGACGACGTGTCAGGACACAAGGTACTACTTTTTGTGTCCTTAATAAAATTTGTGTTTTAAAGCATGGAATCGCAACACAAAACAAGAGACAATGCTAAAACATGTTTGATAATACTGAATCCTTCAAATCATTTTTACTGCATAAAATAAAAAGGGCTAAATATATACACAAATTTTGTGCTTTAGAACTTCATTTCTTATCACAATTTCCTTTTAACCATGACTAACACTGAAATTTATATTGAAATAAAAGCACTGGCACCAAATACCTCTTGAAAAAGCCGGGAAACTTCACACACTAAACATCGGCCAGGTTGTTCACGGAACTGGCAGATGTGCTTCCCTGCCAAGAAGTAGTCTCGTAGTAAAGGTGTGTGTGTAAGTGCCTGTACGATGCAGTTCATAAAGCAAGTATTACCTAAATTAATGAGTCCTCGTAGACCTGCAAAATGCCATACAAATGATGACATATTGCACAGCCAGAATAACAGATAAATTAACCTATAATGGCAGTGACGTAAATTACCTTAAAACTGCTCAGTTTTGTCTTTCTATACTTACATAGCACTATGTCATTAGAAGTTAGCAAAAACAATTTGTTATCTTCTATATACACAATAACATTAATATTAATTAATCAATTGTTAGGGTGTTTAAGCCTCATTAGAAACTTCTCTCTAACCCTTTGGTATTCTTTACATGAAACTGTTACTTTAAATTCTTTCAGTTTGGGGAAAACTGGACAGTACCTCATTTGATAACTAACACCAGTTCCTGAATTCTTTACCAATAAATGAAAACTTTCCCTCTTCTTTATATGAGAATCCGAGAGCTACTTTATGGTCATCTCCTCTCTTCCACATACTACCCCTAATTGTTCTTCCAATATTGATCCTGGTCTCCTAACAAATATGCCTTATACACACCCAGTTTTCATCTTCCAATGACTACAGGAGGAGAGATTGGGTAAAGGGAAGGAGTGTTAGACAGTGAGATTTTCCCTAATGGTTATGGTATTGACATAAGAGATAGAGGAAGAATTGATGGAGGGTTTTCACATTGGTTAGCACAGACTTCTGGTGTTCACAGAGCATGCTAATGAGTTACTGGGAGTAGATTTTCAGGACAATACAAAAGAAAGTAGAATTGGTTTTTTTTTTTTTTTTTAACTTACTTACATGTTCTGAGGGTTCTGAACACAAACTGTATTTTTGTATTAAATTTCTATTTATAAAAAAGTAGACCTCTTAAAAATCAATAACAAGATATTTTTTAAGGAATTTTATTAAATGTTTTGTATAAAATCATCTTTGTATTCAAACATAAGATAATAAATGTAACGTACTTCATTTATGCTTTCCCAAAACACACACCAAAAATAGAGTGCTACTTTTGTCACAGCATCTGATGGATGATGAAATGATTTTTTATGAATGTTTTGGAATGGCAGAATAGTGAGGATGAAGAAAAGACACTTTAAGGCAACCAATAACAAGGATACATCAATTGGTCATGAAGAAGTGGAAATTTCCAAACTGACTATATGGTTCTCCACATGCACCAGACTGCCACAGAAAAAGTAAACCAAAAGCCCTGACTCCAACTGAACAAGAAAGGCAGCGTTGGAGAGACGGTTTACTGCTTGCAATTTTAAATTTTCTAACGTTTCACAGTTGGCCTTCTGAGTTCAAAAAGAGAAATTGATATCTGACTCAGATTCAAGTGAGACTAGTGGCAACTTTATAGATTTAGTTAATATCCCAATTTGATCCAATATTACGACTTCACCTAAAACAAGTAACAGACTAGACAATTAATGACCATTATATCAAAATGAGGTTATGCAATTAATGGAAAGTCACTAGAAGATTGAAATTGTTGACAAAATAGTACAGAATAAATATTATTCAATTATTTTTGATTGTACTTGTGATATAAGATTTTTTAATACAAATACATTTTATTGGCTTCTTAGCTGTCTGGGAGGGGGGGGGGGGGCACAACTGAGAGTTTCAGTAATTATATAATCACGGAGTTAGAACATTGCAAACCTGGAGATGCCAATATGCGTGGATAAAAAAGTGGTGTCCAGAAACCTACACTTGAAATTAATCAATAACTGGAATCTCATCATAGGAGATGCAGAATCACCTTGTGTTCCAATTTTTTTTGGTACGATTACTGTACACACTGCCGGATTGAGTTATAGGTGGGCTATTTTAAAATCCTTTTCATTAAAACTACTTTCTGAAACTAGCTGTGAATGCAGTGTAGAATCAGCGAAGACCTTTAAATACCAATCAAGGGAGATATTTGATGCTTTAAGGGATTCAACAGAAAATACAAGAGATTTTCAGTTTGTTAGTGAATGACAGGCTATAGAAAAGGAAATAATAACCTACTAATTTGTATTTTCTCTCATCATATGTTATGACATTCTTACAAAGATAAATGTTATAAAAATAATGTTGCAAAACAACACATGCAACTAGATGCGGCTATACAACCCTTAAACGCATTTACACATTGCTTGATAATTATCAGGAAAATGGTTTCCTACCATCCTCGGTAACAGCTGATGAAAATATATTGACAAAGTTCATAATCGTGAAAAAGAGATGTTAAAAAAAAATTGATTACGAAGGGGAAGATGAAGCCCTTGAATTGCATGTGGAGAAGATTTCCAAAATAAATTATTTGTATGTTATTGTTGACTATATGTGCACAAGCTGTCAACGTAGATTTGAGGCACTTAAACATGATGAGAACATATTTGGTTTGATGTATAACATTAAAATATTAAAGGATATTAGTGACTGAACTTTTGAAGCAATGCTGTGACTCGCAAGTACCTTTAACAACAGGAGAAACATCTGATATTGATGTGCAAGAAATGTATGAAGAACTGAATATGTTTAACCGTGTATAAGAAGAAACCGACGGCGTTATCTTGGTGACGAGATAAATAGAAAAAACATTAACTTAAGTATACCCCACTATCAAAGTAGTCCTGAGAATTATTACCACCACACCTAAGACGGTTGTGTCTGCAGAAAGAAGTTTTTCATGGTTAAAAATTATTAAAACATGTTTGATGAATTTGATGACACAAGATGGGTTTTCAGCTGTTTCTATTCTTTGAATTGAAAATGACATAGCTCATTCATTAGATTATTCTGATTTAATTAATTATTTTAGCCTTAGTAAAAGCCACAAACATCATTTTTAAACCCTGCGTATATCTTTCAAGGCATTTATGTACTTCAGTTTATTCTTAATAATTTGACCTCTTTATAATTGATAACTTTTAATAACTCTTCTAATATAATATTTAAAACTTCAAAATTTATTTATTTATGACTTTTACATTTTTCATCAATCATGAGAAAACCCAACTTTCGACTCACTTACTTTGCACAAAGGATAAGGCCCTCGCAAAGATCTGCCACCCGCGCTTTGCAATAGCTAAGGCCGCCACTGAGCAAGAGGACCATACATGTTGGATATATTCCCAATAAAATGAGATGATAAACTTCTGTGGTTTCAAGTAACTGAGGGACTAAGTGATCTCAAAGTATTTATGAATATTAGAAGATTCAGCAAACCAGTGGCCAAAATTGAATATTACAATTATAAAAAGGCACATATCTCAGAAGTGATATTTCAGGGGAAAGTTTATTAAGTGGAAACAAAGTACAGTAAATTGGAGAGGATGTGAGAAGAGTTGAAGGCAATAAGAATCGGGGGAGAAATGTTTATTCAAAACCAAAAAAAAAAAAAAAATAGAGAAAATAGAGAATCTACCTTTTATAACTGGGAGGTGCGAAGAGCTTGGTAAGAAGAGAAACTAATTGAGTTATAAGACAGCAAGGTTGTAGGGAACACTTGAAACAACTAAACAAGAAATTAATAGCAACAAAGGAGGAGTTAAATGAAAAACGTGATGGATGCGAGGGAGAGGAGGATGGAGACATTGAATAATGCATCAAGAAATTTGTATGGTTATATCGGAAAACTGAGGGGAAGCGAAAGTTTTTAAATAAGTGTGATTAAGGATGGGGAGGAAATTGTAAAGGATTTGTTTCACCAGATGGCGGTCGCTGTATACAGATCTGACTCCGACTGTTGTACCACTTCTGCACAAATAAGGCTGTATGCCAAAATATTGCGATTTTCTTGTGTTTTTTTTTTTGTGTTCGTCGTCCCAGCCGCCCTCATCTGTGGTAAGTGTTGGAACATATTTCCCTATCCTTCCCTAGTTTTATTGCTTTAAAGCATTTTCCAGCTCATTGTTATTATATATACAAAGGATAGCGAAATGAACCACCACTTACCTTAGATGATGGTTTTGTGGGGTGAACACACACACACAAAAAAACACAAGAACAGAAAAAACAATGAATATTTTGGGACTTGGCCCTTCATCAACAGGAGAACATCATGGAGGGAGGGTGTTGTAGGAGACCGTTTCACAGAATGACCGTGGGAACATGGTAGAAGTAAATTCAAACGGAGGACAGGGAGAGGGGGACAGTGAATTGGAGCTGGTACCCGAGAATGCAAAATGTTACGAAAAGTGCAGAAAAATATATAAAAATGTTCATAACATAAATTTGAGAAAGTAAATAAGTAAACAAAATAAAATTGAAAAAATATAATAATAATAAAAGAATCTATGTAGTTAAACCTCGCCTCTGGTATGTGGCGGTTCAATATACTGTAGACAGTGTGCATGGAGGCAAATGGAGGATAGAGAAAAGGAAAAGTACTAACTGGGTATTATCTCAAATTGAAACCAAGAGGTTGCCTTGTCTCTAATTTGAATTGATAGGCAAGTTCCCACCTTATGAGTTCAGAGGAGCTGCTGTTGTTTGGGAGGACTCTGGTAGCATGGACCATGAAACAAGAATTGAAATTATTAGTGTCATGGAAGATGGCATGGATAGCTACTGATGTTTTGGATTCTGAGTGAAAACTTTGTGGAACACTCTGCTGGCAGTACCACTTTGCCATTCATGTCAGTGAACCTGAGCCTCAAGACTACTTGGAACCCAGTCTCCAAAAATGCAAACCACTATCCACACTTGATCCACCACCTCTTCCCCAGAGCCATCCACAAATTTCTGAGGAATTCTTATCCACCAATTTGGCTTCTCATAATTTTCTGACGTCCTTGACGAATACCAGCTGAAACCAGTGCCAGAAAACAACTTTCGACTAACCCAGATTTTATCATTCTACCCGTGGACAAGGGCTCAACCACAGTAGTTATGAATCGCTGTGACTATGTGGCTGAAGCCCTTCGTCAGTTGTCAGATGCCAACACTTACTGCTGCCTTGCTGAAGATCCCACACCAGATGTCACCAAAAAAATACAGGAATATGTACAGTTCAATGGGCTCCTCCAAGGTCTTACCCCACAATCAGTCTCTCCCCTTACTCCTCAAAATCCACGCATGCCTACCCTTTACCTCCTTCCCAAAATCCATAAGCCTGCCAATCCAGGACGCCCCATTGTTGCAGCTTATGGATCTCCTACTGAACGAATCTCTGCCGCCTGGAACAGATGTTTTTGGAGAACGCCCCCCCTCAAACCCATCCTCATCCCATCAGACAACCCCAAGGATCCTTCCCATGCAATAGACCCCGCTGTAAGATGTGCAACATTCACCATACTTCCACCTCTATCACCAACCCTATCACTGGTGAGAACATTCCTATCATAGGACATGCCGCCTGTGAAACCTCCCACGTAATATACCATCTAACCTGCAAACACTGCCTGGCTTCCTATATAGGTTTGATTAAAAATCCGTTAGCCATTAGTATGAATGGCCACCGTCAGACAGTTTTCACTCAGAATCCGAAACATCCATGCCATCTCCCATGGCAATAATAATTTCAATTCTTGTTTCACGGTCCGTGCTATCAGAGTCCTCCCATACAACAGCAGCTCCTCTGAACTCAGAAGGTGGGAACTTGCCTACCAATACAAACTAGGCACAAGGCAACCTCCTGATCTCAATTTGAGATAATATCCAGGTAGTACTTTTTCTTCCCTCTATCCTCTACTTGCCTCCATGCACAATGTCTACAGTATATTGAACCACTACATACCAGAGGTGATGTTTAACTACATAGATTCTTTTATTATTATTATATTTTTTCAATTTTATTTTGTTCACTTATTTACTTTTACTTTCTCAAATTTATGTTATGAACACTTTAATATATTTTTCTGCACTTCTTGTAACATTTTGCATTCTCAGGTACTAGCTCCAATTCACTGTCCCCCTCTCCCTGTCCTCCGTTTGAATTTACTCCTACCATGTTCCCACGGTCATTCTGTGAAACGGTCTCCTATAACACCCTCCCTCCTTGATTTTATCCTGTTGACGAAGAGCCGAGTCTCGAAATATTCATTGTTTTTCCTGTGTTTTGTGCTTAATTATGTGTTCACCCCATGATACCATCATCTCAGGTAGGTAGTGGTTCATTTCGCTATCCCTTTGTGTGTGTGTGTGTGTATTAGGATCGGGAAATGAGTGACCACTTACCTTTAGATGATGGATGTAGGACGCGAACACACAGAAAAGACAAAAATACAACTCGTAAAGAAATTTTCGGGGCGAGTCCTTTATCAACAGGAGAACATTATGGGAGGTGGGTGATTTTGGACTCACAGAAATATATATGTGAAAAAAAAAATAATAATTTTAAATTTTTTTAAACCAAAGACACAATGAAGTAAACATCACCAAATGGTTAGTGGTGGTTCAATATAGGTAGTGAGGATGGAGGCAAAGAGAGGATTAAAAATAATAATAATGACCAGGTATTATCTGAAGTTGAGACCAGGTGGTTGCATTGTGCCCAGTTTGTACTGGTAGGCAAGTTCCCATCTTCTGAGTTCAGAGGAGCTGCTGCTATTAGGGAGGACTCTGATAGCTCGGACTGTGAAACAAGAGTTGAAATTATTATTATTATGGGTGATTGCATGGGCAGCAACTTTGCTTTGGGTTCCATGTGAACACCGTTTGTAGGTGGCCATTTATTCTTATGGAAAGTGGAATTGTGGTCAAACCTATATCTGAAGCCAAGGAAGTGGTTGCATGTTAACTGGTAAATTACATGGGAGGTTTCACAGGTGGCGTGTCCTTTGACAGGGTTGATGAAAGTGGTGGAGGCATGGTGTAGTTCGCACATCTAGCAACGGGGTCTAATGCACGGGAAAGAGCTTTGGGGCTGACTGTTGGGATGAGGAAGACTATGTTTGTGGACTAATAGTTCTCCGAGACCAGGTCTGCTGAAACAAGTTCTAGGAAGGGCAGAGAGGAGTTTAGGAAGATAAGATCGCATTTCAGATTTGCAGGAAATCATAGCCCCGCCGGACGATTCTGTTAGTGGATTCAAGGCCTATGTAGTATTGTGTGACCAAGACTGGATTATGTTTTGTTTTTGCTGTTTGTTCACCAAAGCCGGAGGGTAGTTGCAAGATATCATTGCTTGGGAAATACTGTTTGAATAATTCATGAGGGACTGTTGGTTGAAACATATGCAACTATCTCGAATGCCAAGACTGTAGGGGAGGGAATGTTTGGTATGGTGTCGGTGGCAACAGTAGAAATGTAGATACTGTTGAGGGTTGACGAGTTTGATCTGAGTTAGCAATTGGAGAGAGAAAAATCCGCATCCAAAAATGTGGCTTGGGTGTGAGAGTAGGACGAAGTTAATTTCAACATGCTAAAGCAATTGCGATGGTTCAGGAAATTTAGTAGTTCGTTTTCTCAATGCATTCAAATCATAAAGATGTCATCAATGAATCGAAGCCAAATGAGGGGCTTGAGAAGGACTTCCTCCAGAAATGTCAGTTCCAGATGGCCCATGAATAGATTAGCATAAGAGGAAGCCATGCAGGTGCCCATGGCAGTGCCACAGGTTTGGTGATATATATTGCCTTCGAAGGAGTAGTAGTTATTGAGAATCAGGTGTGCCAATTTGATGAAGGATGTCATGGGTTGCTGTTGGGAGAGCACTGGAAGTCACGTCCTGTACACAAACATTCCACACTGGCATGACATCAGGGCAACGGAACATTTTCTGGGCCAGTGTCCTCCCAACAGCCTTCCTATCACATCCTGATTCATTCCCTTTGAACACAGGATGATTGTCCTTAGCTGTCTCACTAAACCAGTCACTCTGCAATTTTAAAATCCTCAGTGACTTCAACTCCACCCTTATCTACAATAGTCTGAATACCTTCCTTCCCCCTCAATTTTCTAATATAGCCATAGAAATTTCTAGATGCATCATTCAGTGGTCCTCTTGCACCAATAATATTCTACATAAACCTACCTTTTGCTTCTCTCTTTGCTCTTATTAATTGTTTGTTTAGTTGTTTTAACTATTCCCTACTGCCTTCATGCGTCTGAACTCTCACCTCCCTATTGTAATATGTAGGTTCTGTACTTCTCTTTATTTTCTGTTTTGGAATAAACATTTCCTTGCACTTTTTTACTATCTCATTAAACTCTTCCCATTTCGCCTCTACTGTACTTGTGCCATCCTTCCATTTACTGAACCTTTCCCTGAAATATCTCTTGAATTCTAAAGTCTCTTTTTTTATATAATTGTGTCTTTTCCCCCTCTTCTATTTTGGCCACTGATTTATTGAATCCCCTAATATCCATCAGTACCACACAGTGATCACTTATTCCTTAAGTTACTTGACACCCGATAAGATTTTCATCAGGCTTTATTAGAAAGATATCCAACAGGTTGGTTCCTTCGTATTTTGCTCTACCACTTCCCTTATTAGGGTATATGCAAATCTCTGTTCCCTTGTATTGCTTATCTTATTTCCCACCCAGTTGACACCTGGTAAATTTAAATCTCCTCCAATAACCATTCTACGCTCACCTTTTAACATTGTGAATTCAGTTTATCTCCAAGAATCTCATCTTCATCATTCAGTCTTCCACTACAGTTCTACCGTTGTAGGTATGATGCAGACAGAGGTATGCAAGTGCTTTAAAATGTTACCTATGTCAAGGAAGATGAAGTGGGTTTGAAAGAAGGACTAAGTGAATTTAGGGAGTAGATGCTGTTCAGAAGAGTTTAGGAAGTCATAAAACTATTATCATTTTGCAGGTAAGTGTTGGATACAGCTATGGAAATGAGTTAAGGAGAAGTATCACTGTTTTTTAAAGAATGGAATCCAAGCTCTACTGGAAATTATTCTGTCCAGCAATATAAACTGAATGAATGGTATATTTTGATTAAATTAACTGCTAATTTTTCTTTTTATCTCCTCAAGCCTGCATTCTCCAAGACCATTCAAACTGTAACCCATCTGTAACTTTCCGCATTTTTTAATGTCTACTCAGAACTCGCATATTACAAGAGATTGATTAAAATAACAAAGAGGAAGCAAAGAAGGCAAACAAATCACATGTTATGGGGATGGTTGCAACAGTCATTGTGGTGCTATAACGCAAGTAATGCAACAGGTAGACTGGGAAGATTTGAGGTATAAATAGCAATTTCAAAATGAACTTATAAAGAAACCTGCAATGAAACATTTATCCTTCAAACATATTTGGATCAAAATGATACCTTATTCTGCTGTGTTGAATACTGATAATGACCATAAATTTTATAACTGTCAACAGTTAAATAACATTTAGACACATTAGTGACAGTATCTACTGCTCTAATTTTAAGGAAAGTATATATATATTATGACTATGTTTAATTAGATTTCTTTTAAGCCTATTTCTGATTTATTTTTTATTTTGAATTTCTTTAGCTGTTTAAAAAGCATATTTGTAAATTGTCTATGAGCTCAAATTTTATACTGTTTGTTTATATGTTGACATTACTTACAAGGGAAGGCCGCCAATTGTAAAATTCAAATTTGATTAATACTGTGTGTTATAAAAGCTCATGGCCAGCGGTGTGATGTGGCAAAGCAGTAACATGCACTAATTGGTCATTGCTGAGAAAATAGGAATTGAAGTCTTCTGTTGCATTCAAATACTTTCTATGTTACGGAATTTAAAATAACGCGTAGCGCAGCGGGTAAGCTCTCTGCCTCATATGCGACCTTTTTTAATTTATTCAAATGTGTATACAGATAATTCCTGGCAATCACTTTCAACAATTATGCATATAATAAGATTTTCGATGTTGATTGTTGTGGGGGAAAAATAATGCTTTCAAAAATCATAATTTTGTCTGCAAACAATTATATTTCAGCAATAGAAATATTTGCTGTGGCAGTTAAAAAATACAAATATCTTTACTCGGCCATTGCGGTTTATTCCTACACCAGAGGATGGGTGGGTTGAAATGATAAATGGCTAGTTTTTCCACAAAAAAAGGGATTTAAAAAACTTATATGAATTATTATTGAAACTGATAGGCAGGGGCGTAGCTACTATGGGGCTAGGCGGTGCAGTGCACCGGGGCCCCGACGCTGGGGGGGCCCCATAGCATACCTCAGGGGGTCCCAAAACGCACCTCTGGGGACCCCCAAGCGCAGTCTAGAGGGCCCACGAGCCTTCACGGCAAACTGCAAACTGGCGACCTATTTTTTTAGCTCTACCGTCGTCTAAGGGGACCCCTGAGATACAGAAAGCCCCTCACTAAGGGCTGCTCAGGGGGTCCCCCAACCACTACTCAGGGGGCCTCAAAGCACAACTCAAGGGCCCCCATCTTCAGCTCAGGGGGCCCCTACCAGCACACAAAGCAAAAACAGGTCACCCATCTGGCCTGAGGGCCCAAAATAAATGTTTTGCACCAGGGCCCTTGTTGACCTAGCTACGCCACTGCTGATAGGTGGTATATTTGTGGAAGCAATTGGACCTGATGGATGGGGAAATCAAAATAATGAAGGAAAGAAGTTGCTGAAATAATCTTGATCACTGAGAATACCTGGTTTTCCAAGAAAGTAATGTATAAGAAAATTTGGTATCGTTGATATAGATGGGACAAGAGCATCTGTTGTCGATGGTGATCTACGACAGAAAAATTAGTAAAATGGTAAAGGTCGTCAAAGTTATACCAGCTGAGACCTTAGAAAGTGACTATCACCTATTAGTGACATACATGAGAGAGAGAAAACCAAAAGGTTCTGCAGGAAAGAAGAATCAATATAAAGAAGTTGAAAGAGTGAAGGTCCTGTATAGAGTATCCTTCACTGATTGTGCAGAATACAAGGCAGGTCCGATAAGTACTTAGCCTCTCTTCCCGATGGTGCCACTATCACCAGAGAAATTTATTATCGTGTAGTACATTATCTTAGACAGCTATTGTTAAAATTTCAGCCAAATCAGACTCATAGTTTTGTTTTGATCGTATGTGAAATTGGGTGTGTCCGCAGATTTTAGAAAAATGGAAAAAGAGCAATATCGGTCGGTGATTCGATTCTTGTTTTTGGAAGGAAAATCACACAGCGAAATCAATAAGCGCTTGGATGCTGTGTACAGTGACTCTTATCCTTCGATGGCGACTGTCAAAAATGGGTTTCAACGTTGTCGCATGTCGGTTTTTGATGAAACACGCCCAGGTGCCCCAAAAACAATTACCACGGAGGATAATGTGACAAATATCCACGTTCTCGTATTGGCAGACTGCCGATTGAAGGTGTGCGAGATTGCTGGGACAGTAGGCATCTCAAAAGACCAAGTGGGTCATATCTTGCATGAAATTTTGGGTATGAGAAAGCCGTCGGCACGATGGGTGCTGCATTTGCTCACTCTGGTCATAAGCGCAACCATGAGACCATTTCACAGCAGTGTTTGATGCCGTTTGAGCACAATCCGAAGGAGTTTCTGCATCATTACTTGACCATCGACGAAACATGGATCCACTGGTACACACCAGAGACCAAGGAACAGTGAAAATGGTGGACTTTACCCGGCAAACATGCTCCGAAAAAGGCGAAGACTGTCCCATTGGCCGGAAAGGTGATGGCCACCATTTTCTGCGATTCACAAGGTGTGATCTACACCGACTACCTGGAGAAGGGCAAAACGATCACAGGACTTTACTATGCCAAATTATAGGGCTGATTCGACGCAGAATTGCAGAAAAAACGGCCACATATGGCGAAGAAAAAAGTGCTCTTCCAACATGACAACGCACCGGCTCACACCTCCACCGTCACTACAGCCAAATTGGTCGAATTGGGCTACAAACTGCTGCTCCATCCACCATATTCTCCACATTTGGCCCCGTGCGACTTCTTTTTGTTTCCAAACTTGAAGAAGACACTCACCGGGTAGAAATTGGAGTCGAATGAGGAGGTTATCGCCGCCATGGAGGCCTACTTTGCAGATCTCCACAAAATGTATTTTTCAGATGGGTTAAAGAAGTTGGAGCATCGCTGGGTCAAGTTTATCAAGCTAAAAGGAGACTATGTTGAGAAATAAATCGTCACTTTTCCAAAATTTTCATTTTTTTCTTTTGTAAGCTAAGTACTAATCGGACCACCCTCATATGCCACTGGTGAAATGGAGGGGAAAAGGATGGGAGAAGTTTATAAGGGCACTGGTGAAAGCAGCAGACAGTAAGTGTAAAGTGTAAACATCTTGGTGGAATTTTGTATGTAAGGAAGTAGTACTGAAGAAAATCTGTGCATTTAGAGATTGGTTCAGATTAGAACCAAAGACGTTTAGAAAAGGTATAAAGAAAGCTGAAAAAAGAAAGGGGCTTACTGGTGTCTTAAAAGATAGCAGGAGGTGACACTGTACCTTATCTTGAATTATTATTATTTAAATTGAGTATGTATACTCGCTCCTTACCAGAGGAGTGGAAAACTGTGATAGTAGTGCTGTTACATAAAGGAGGGGTGAAAAATAGAGTCGAAAATTATAGGCTAAACAGTATAATATCAGTGGCAGGTAAATTAATGGAGAGATTGATAAGCAACCACATCAGAAATATTTGTGAGGAATGTAAGTGGTTTTCAAGTAGGCAACATAGATTTAGGCAAGGATATTCATGTAAATCTCAGCTGGTGGGATATATGCAAGACATTTCAGATGAAATGGACAAGGGAGGCCAAATAGATAGGGTAGCACTAGATCTTTAAAAGGCTATTGACAGATTGAACAATAAAATGGTAGTAAATAAGGTAAAAACTATTGGAGTGGAAGAGAAAGTGATTTGCTGAGTAGAAGAATTTGTGAAAGGTAGAAAACAGAATGTTAGGGTAGGAAATGCAGTTTCAAAAGGAATGGAAGTAAAAAGGGGAGTGCTACAGGGTAGCATATTGGGACCACTGTTATTCATTATTCTAATGAATAATCTTGTTGATGGTTTACTATCAGAAATTAGATTAACTGTTTTGTGGGTTCTTTCTGCCTTGCAACTAAACAAAATGCTTTTGATGGCATACGCGTTTCGCCTTTATTCAAGGCATCATCAGTGCCCTAGATAAACATATATACACATATATATACACAATGCTGTTGTTTGATTTTTGTACAGTTTTCTAAAAAAGTATTAAGTGGGTACTTACAGTTTTTATATATTCATTAACACGCACAAGTTCGTGTTTCCATACCAGCTACTCTTTTTGCACTATCACTACTGTCCCAAGTTTGTGTAGGCTGCATTTTTAGGTAATTTCACCGGCCACGAACTGTATATATAGTTATTTGTTGTTGTTGACATCGAAAAGTCGTGAGCCAAAGATTATGTGTTGTGTAACTATTTGTTATTTTGAATCTGCGGTCATTAGCTGTGTGTATTTTGTGGCGGTATGTTTGATTATAGGATATGTGTTATTTATTCCTGTTTTAATGTTTTGAACAAGGTTTGGTTCGTTAGGTGTATGTATTCGTTCATAACTTTTTTACCATTATTGATTGCTTTTTGTATTTGCAGGTTTTCCTGAATTGTCAGCATATTTTTGTTGTGATTATTAATCTTTAGTATTTGCATATCTGTCTGTATATTAGTGTGTGAATGATTGTGTTGTAACAAGTGTTCGGCGAATGTTGAGTGGTTGGTACATCTGAGGGCTCTCAGGTGTTCCTTGTATCTGGTCTCAAATTTTCTAGCTGTTTGTCCTATGTATACAGTGTCACACTGCTGGCATGTTAATTGGTATATTCCAGATTGGTGGTATTTGTCTGTAAATGTACCTCTGTTAAACTGTCTTTGGATAGTGTTTTTGGTTCTAAATGCTATTTTTATTCCCATTTTTCTGAAGACGTTTGCTATTTTGTGTGTGTTTGTGTTTTGATATGTCATAGTGTACCAGTGTTTGTTGTATTTTTGTGTGATGGATTGTAGTTTTATGTGGTGATCATTGGGTGTTTGATTTATGTTCTTGTTTGTTTGTTTTCTGATTTTTTGGTTAAGCTTTTCTACTGTGTTACTATTGTATCCGTTGTTCACAGCTATGTGTGTTATGCTGTTTAGTTCCTTGTTATAGTTGTGCTTAGTGAGTGGTATTTGATTCATCCTGTGTAACATATATCTGAGTGCTGCCTGTTTCTGACTGGAGGTTGATTGGAGCTTTGGTGGATGATTATGTCAGTGTTGGTGGGTTTCCTGTGTATGCTAAAACTGTGCTTGTTGTCAATCTTTTTGACTGTAATGTCTAGGAAATGTAGTTGGTTGTTTGTTTCTGTCTCCATAGTAAAACTGATATTTTTATGTATGTTGTTAATGTCTGTGTGAAATTCTTTTATGCGTTCTGGTGGTTCATTTAGGAGACAAATTACATCATCTACATATTTAAGCCAATAGATTACATTATATTGTTTACTGGGGACAATGGATTCGAATATTTCATTTTCTATATAATCCATGAAGATGGAGGCCATTATTCCAGATATTGGGCTCCCCATTGGCAATCCTTCCTTCTGTATAAAGTAGTCATTATTGAATTCAAAGTAATTTTGTGCTGTGACTAAATTTAGCAGGGCCAGTATTTCTGTTATGAGGGCCGAGGGAATTTTGCTGTGTGTTGTCAAGTTTCTGTGTATTTGGTCTATTGTTTGGTTTACAGGGATTTTTGAAAACATGCTTACTACATCAAATGATATAATGGTTGCTGTGTCTGGGATGAAGGTATTTTCTAATATTTCTGTCAGGTGTTGGGTGTTTTTTATGTTTCTGTCTTTGTGGTATTTGTAGTGTTTTGTCAGATATGTATGTAAATATTGGGCTACTTTGTAAGTTGGAGCATTCCTGAAATTTACTACAGGTCTTACTGGAATGTTCTCTTTGTGTATCTTGATTTGGCTTCTCATTTTGGGTGCAGTGGGATTTTTCTGAGTCATATTTTGTTTCTTCCAGTCCGTTAATAATAATGTGGTGGTTTTTAAGCATTTTTTAACATCTGTTTGGAATCGATTAGTGGGGTCTGACTTGAGCTTGGATATGTTATTGTTTTCTATGAAGTGGTTAGTTTTTGTGATGTAGTCATTGTTTTGTATTAGTACAACAGTATTACCTTTATCTGTCTTGGTTACCACAATATCCTGTTTTGTGAGTTTTCTCTTTAGTTGTTGCAAAGTTTTGTTTCTGTTTTCTACATTTCTGTGGTTGTGAGTAGACTTGATGCTGTTTATTTCTTTTACTATAAGCTCTCTAGCAAGAGTTGTGTTTATCTGGTTGTTACTGTGTTTTTCTTCTTGTGTCAGTATGTATTCTGCTTCAGTTATGGTGTCTTCAATGAAATTATTCTTGTCTGAGTTATTTAGATTGTGTTTGAGACCTTTTTCTAGTAATTTTTGTTCTTTTTCTGTTAGATTGGTAGTTGTTAAGTTGACTACACGTGGGTGGAATGTCTGTATTGGTATGTGGTTGTTATATTGTTTGTTATTTGTACTTGAAACTAAGGACTTGGGCTGAAAAAAATCACCAACATGCAGAAATTAGATTGTTTGCAGATGACATAATGCTATATAACAGGATCAAAACGGTAGAGGACTATGACCAGCTGCAGGTTGATTTGGACAGGATATCTATTTGGGTTGGTAAACATAGTATGAAGATGAAAAAAATTTTCTCGGGTAGCTAGCCGAGTTAGTCCATCGTTTGACCACGACGTTTCGGCGGTCACAATCTCTGCCGCCATTGTCAAGTGACTGCTGCCGGTAGGTTATTGAGGTGCTTATATATCACGCGAAGTCCGCGCTACGTCATCCTTTTTCCGGTCGGCCAATGGCTAGTGACGGGAAACGTTGGCCACTAGCGGGAAGCGTTCCTATTGGCGGAAGCCATTAGCTGCTGGTGGGTTCCGCTGATTGCTGGCGCGCAAGAGAGGTGCGTGTTTCCCAGTTGTCCTGCTGCACTCTCATTTTCTGGATTGCTGGGCTCCAGGCTTTACTTAACTGAAATCCAGTATCTCTGTTAACGAGGTCCTTCGAGATACGAATTTCGATAGCTTCCGAGAAAACACTGTCCCAATAACCTCTCGTACGCGCAAGAATTCTTGTTGCTTTGAAATTAAAGCCATGTCCCGTGTCAATACTGTGTTCAGCAACCGCTGACTTGTCGATCTGGCCCAGGCGGACGTTGCGCGCATGTTCGGCGCACCTTTGGTCAATACATCGTGTTGTTTGTCCGATGTAAGCCTTTCCGCATTCGCAAGGAATGCGATATACGCCAGGTGTTCGTAAGGCTATATCGTCCTTGGGTGACCGCAGTATATTCCTAATTTTGGCCGTTGGTCGGAAAATGGTTTTAATGCCACATTTACTTAAAATTCTGCCAATCTTAGCGGTAGTCGTTCCGACATAAGGAAGGAAGGCGAAGCGGCTCGGGTCTTCCTGCTGTCGTATTTTCCTCCTTCCTGCTCGTGTGCAAACCGAGTTTATTAACGCCTCGTTGAAACCGTTCTTGCGGAAAGTTTCCCGTAAATAACACATTTCCGCCTGCAAACTATCCTTGTCACATAGAGTTTGCGCCCTGTGCACCAAGGTTTCCAGTAATGATCTGCGTTGGGCCGGGTGGTGGTAGCTGCGCGCGTTGAGATATAGATCAGTATGTGTTGGTTTCCTGTACACAGAATGACTTACAGTGCCATCAGCTCTCTTTTGGATCAAAATATCCAAAAATGGAAGGCGGCCATTCCTCTCCATCTCCATTGTAAATTTAATGTTTCCGTTGATCCCATTAAGATGTTGTAAAAATTCTTGTAGACTATTGATACCATGCGGCCATACTATAAACGTGTCATCAACATAACGAAAGAAACAGGTTGGCTGTTTTGGGGCACTTGCTAGAGCATGTTCTTCGAAATGTTCCATATAAAAATCGGCAATTGCTGGGGACAACGGCGAGCCCATAGCAACCCCATCAACCTCCTCGTAATATTCCTCATCGAATTGAAAGTAGGTTGACTGGAGCACATGACGGAACAGTTCCACTTCCTTGGGAGAAAAGTGTTTCGCCAGCAACGCTAATGTGCTCCAGTCAACCTACTTTCAATTCGATGAGGAATATTACGAGCAGGTTGATGGGGTTGCTATGGGCCCCTGTAAGTCATTCTGTGTACAGGAAACCAACACATACTGATCTATATCTCAACGCGCGCAGCCACCACCACCCGGCCCAACGCAGATCAGTACTGGAAACCTTGGTGCACAGGGCGCAAACTCTATGTGACAAGGATAGTTTGCAGGCGGAAATGTGTTATTTACGGGAAACTTTCCGCAAGAACGGTTTCAACGAGGCGTTAATAAACTCGGTTTGCACACGAGCAGGAAGGAGGAAAATACGACAGCAGGAAGACCCGAGCCGCTTCGCCTTCCTTCCTTATGTCGGAACGACTACCGCTAAGATTGGCAGAATTTTAAGTAAATGTGGCATTAAAACCATTTTCCGACCAACGGCCAAAATTAGGAATATACTGCGGTCACCCAAGGACGATATAGCCTTACGAACACCTGGCGTATATCGCATTCCTTGCGAATGCGGAAAGGCTTACATCGGACAAACAACACGATGTATTGACCAAAGGTGCGCCGAACATGCGCGCAACGTCCGCCTGGGCCAGATCGACAAGTCAGCGGTTGCTGAACACAGTATTGACACGGGACATGGCTTTAATTTCAAAGCAACAAGAATTCTTGCGCGTACGAGAGGTTATTGGGACAGTGTTTTCTCGGAAGCTATCGAAATTCGTATCTCGAAGGACCTCGTTAACAGAGATACTGGATTTCAGTTAAGTAAAGCCTGGAGCCCAGCAATCCAGAAAATGAGAGTGCAGCAGGACAACTGGGAAACACGCACCTCTCTTGCGCGCCAGCAATCAGCGGAACCCACCAGCAGCTAATGGCTTCCGCCAATAGGAACGCTTCCCGCTAGTGGCCAACGTTTCCCGTCACTAGCCATTGGCCGACCGGAAAAAGGATGACGTAGCGCGGACTTCGCGTGATATATAAGCACCTCAATAACCTACCGGCAGCAGTCACTTGACAATGGCGGCAGAGATTGTGACCGCCGAAACGTCGTGGTCAAACGATGGACTAACTCGGCTAGCTACCCGAGAAAATTTTATTCATTTACAACGCCGAGAAAATCTCCAGTCTTACATAGTATGAAGATAAATTCAAAGAAGAGACAGTTTATTGGATACACAGACAAAAAACTAATAGTTGATTATGATCATAAGGCGGGGAAAGAATTGCTTGTTGGACTAGCAATATAAATATCTTGGCATTACATTTGATAACACGCTTAACTGGGCAGGACACACTGGACAAGTAGTAGGGAAAAAGTTTCAAAATTCTGGACTTATTGGAGATAGTGATGAGGTGAGTACGAGAGAAGTAAAGGAATTGGGTTATAAAACTTTGGTCAAACCACTGCTTGAATATGGTAGTGTAGTATGGGACCAACATTTTGAGTATCAAATTCGGGAGTTGGAGAGGGTGCAAAAAATGGCTGTTTGATATGTTTCTGGAAACTACTACAGAACGTAATCAGTAACAGATATGATAAAAGAATTGGAACAGGTCTCATTGGAAGACAGAAGGGGGGTGAAGAGGGTCTTGGGAGTGTATAAAGTGTATATTTGTGATTAGGCATGGAAAGATATTGGTTTAAGAATGGAAAGAAATGCATGGAAGGGAAAAGATGATGATGACGACAATCTGGCACTCGATTTCAGGCGCAAGGGTGTAGGAAGGTTCTCTTTTTTAGGTAAGAGTGTCAGGGATTAGAATAAGTTTCCCAGAGAAATGATGAACAATTTCCAAAAAATGGTGAAAGAATTTAAAGTTGAAATTTGTAGAGGGAAAATGTAGGTGGGTGCAGGAAGAGGGGAAGATCGGTGTGTAGGTAAATTGTCACCGGAGAGTGTGCTCCATTGCAATTTTAATTAAATTAAATTCATATGCAACCACATCATAAATGTCCGAGAAAAGAAATTGTTTGCAAATCGGCAACATGATTTTAGGCTAAATTATCGCAGCATGTTATGTAGTTCAGATGAAATATACAAGGGTATCCAAGAAGATAGTAAGCATTTGATATCACCAAAGAATTTGCCTGTATAAGCCACAAAATAGTGGCAAAGAAGATATAAAATGATTGTAGTGGATGAAAAAGTGACTTACTGGGATGAAAAATTCTTAAAAAGTAGAAAGCAAAGATACAGGGTAGGAGATGGAATGCAAAAGAGCAGGAACCAACAATGGGAGTGCCAAAGGGTAGTATGTTGGGATCATTGTTAATCATCATTCTACTGAATGTTTTATATTTATAAGTTTGGTCATACACAAATGACAATGACATAATAGGATCAGAATGAGAGAAACCATGAAGGACCTGGACAGGCTAATAGATAGGTCAACATGGAATGAAAATAAATACCAAAAAGAGTCGGCACTAAGTACACAAACTAAAAAAGAAAGTTATTTTATTGTTACTATAGGACAGAAAATGAATTGCTTGTTGGTAACATAAAATGCAAATAAGTAGGCATAACTTTTGATAGTAAACTCAATTGCTCAGAAGATAGAAAGAGTTTTGAAAATTTGTCATTCACTGGAGATGGTCGTGGATGGTGTATAACTGGAAAAGTAAGGGAATTCAGTTGTATATGAATACAAGTATGGGACCCACATTTTAGGTATCAAACACAGGAATTGTACGGCGTGTAAAGGAGAGCAGCTAGTCTTATTTGTGGCAATTATTGCAGTAAACATGTATGTTGGTGACTATTCTTGTGCAGATATTCAGTAGAAGAATTTGTAGTAACACATGGAAGGGGAAAGATGACCATGACCACAAGCAATCTCTATATACCTGACAAAAGAAAATGGGAATATTTTCTTTTGTTGGTAACCGATTCTTGATTGGAATAAATTAATAAGCGAAGTACTGAACAATTTACAATCAAATTAATAAAGGGAAAAAAGAAGGTGGGTGAGAAAACTGCCCTAAAAGTTTTTTTTTATGTGGAAGTGTGTAGGAATCCTGCCACCAGGCATATGCTTCATCACAATTAAATCTGTTTACTTTCGCACACAACTATGTGCACATATGTAGCAAACATTGTTTAATTGTTCATCTGATGGCAGGTGATGTTGCAGCTCTCCATCTTTGATAAGCAAGGTTTGAGTTTTCTCATTAGTTTTACAATATCTCTGATTTTCACATTTTAATCCTTCACATTCTTATCATCAAATCTGTCACATGGTAGTTTAGGCTACATGATGTAACAATGGATGTATTCAGTTAATGAACATAACAAAGGCTTGGCAGAAAAAATTAGCATCAAATCAATAAGACCAAGAAGAAAATGTTAGGAACTGCATCTAAATAATATAGATGTATAGTACATATTTAAAAATATATGAATATGATAAATAATTACTCTCCAGTTCCATTTACAATTAAGCACATAAACTAGAAAATACAAATTAAATGCAAGTAATTCTTTAAACTAACAAATTAATACGTGCAGCCTACTCTTTTGCTCAAAACTCAGAAGAATTGCAGGGTAATATCAAGATGGGGATACCACTGTGTCCTCGCGTAGTAAACACACAGATCACGTGGTATGACATCATTGTGACGTATTCACTCTGCACATACCAACACAGTAACAGCAATAGATATGATCTGAAAATTAGAAATCTACAATATCGTACGTTATGGTTACGTTTCACTTTGGCCCAGTCTGCATTACGACCAAAATGCATATTTATAAAATATGATTTTGTCAATCATCATTTGAGTTTATGTTGTAATGCAGCCTGGACCATACATCACAATGATGTCATATATACCACGTGATCTGTGTGTTTTCTACTCGAGGCCGCAGCAGTAACCCCATCTTGATATTACCCGAATTGCATATTCTTCTTTCAACTTCATTCTGCAAAATGTATTTAATGAGTCTAAAAAATTAAGATAAATAATAAATCAAAGGAAAGTAGCAGGTGTAATTGCTAAAAAAAAAATAACTTTTATTAGAAGCAGATAAATTTTCTTCTTTACATAAAGGAGGAATAGAAACTAACCATGTAAGTTTGCTAGAAGGAAATACCAAATCTCATATAAGAAACTGTAAACAAGGTGAAATGGTTTAATTATAGATATGTGATGCCAGTCTGCCACCAGTGCTACAAAAATAATATCAATCTCTTGAAATATTTATTAATTCCTTCATTGTGTTCTTGAAATTTGAAATCCTCTCCATTACAAAAAGTCATAAAAAATTTACGATAGCAAAATGTCTTCCACAGGACTCTGGGCGTTTTCACTGTATGCAAATACCTCATTTCTATTTTTCCCCATGGTTGAGGGAGCATTTTAACCTAACCCAACCCAACCGCTAGGAAGAAAACCAAAGTTTGGATTCATATGATCCCTTATCGACTATGGTATTGGTGTAAAGTGTTTACAGTTTTGTAGTGGCATTGTGATCTAGAATTAAACCTCTGAAGCAGAGAGAATTAACTTCATTTAATTACAATGGAACACAGGCTCCGGTGGCAATTTCCCTACACACCCATCTTCCCCCTATCCTGCACCCACCTACATTTGCCCTCTACAAATATTATCTTTAAATTCTTTCAACGTTTTCGGTAAATTATTCATCATTTCTCTTGGTAACTCATTCCAATCACTGACACCCTTACCTAAAAAAGAGAATCTTCCCACACCCTTGTGCCTGAAATCGAGTGCCGCCTTGTGGTCATGGTCATCTTTTCCTTTCCATGCACTACTTTTCATACCTACTCCTATATCTTAATACTATTCATACAGAGAGAGAGAGAAAAAAAGAAAAAAAAATACAATGAGCCATTTTAACAGCCACGGAAAATTCCGCCAAAACAATTCAGTTACTATCATCTCACCTATAGTTGAATTTTCCAGTATCTTTCTCCTGTGTGGATTACTTCCTAACAACCTGACATCATAAGCTGTAGGTTCCCATGGTCTGTAAGGTACAGATAGTCCTAATTTTTTACATGCCTTAGCTTCGTTAGCTAAGGCAATAGCAGAAAAGTCCTTATCATAAACATAATCACCACAGTGGAAGCACATCACCATCCCATATGTCAGCTCAATTGCTGTTGAAAGAAAAATGTCATCAGAACTTCTTATTTATTAGTTCCAAACATACAGAAGAAAAAGCTTGGTAAATTAATTTTAAAATAATTACCTAAGAAATGTTTTTTCACTTTGGCATGATCCTGCATGTGGCCGCGTACAACGCAACCAAAGTAAATACAATGCAAGCATGAATGTAATCGTGGCCCACTATACTTGCACATAGTACAATGACTTGAAAGAGCCTGTAGTGGAAAACAATGCACGTATATACAATGAACAAAAAGTGTACTCGATTTAAGAGAGGTAACAAACATTTCTTTTGTGAAAATGCAGCGAAGTCACTTATGTTAAGCCAACACTATTCGTCAGGACGCACCTTCCGTCTTCGAGCTTCCGCTGATGAGCACGTTACAAAGAAAGAATATAAAATTTTGTAAGGTTTTGTACCCTTGGCCGCTTTGAAACTATTCAGATGGGAACATCCATTTTCATTCATCTCCAAATAGTGCAAAAAAACTGCATTGGTACAGGTTTCAGTTGTTTACATGCAGCGTGTGCTAAATATCCTTCTCTGCCTATGCCGGCAACCCTTAGCCATTTCCCCTTCTCGGACAAATAACGCAGGCCTGTAGCACACACACATATATAACAATTCTAACAAATGACTAAGAGACTATCAGCTGCAAGGAAAATAATTAATTTACATTTTAATCATTAAGGGAGGTTACAACATCACTGTTATTGAAGATTCAAATAGACCATCATTGGACAGGGATAACCTTGTTTTCCATCATCGATAGTCTAGTAAGAAACAAACAAGTCATAGCTTATGTTAATAAACTTAATGAAAATGTTTCGTGATATCATTGTTTGTAATCTTTTTATCTTTCTTTCTTTATTTACAAAAAAATAATGCAAAAAACCTGTACTCTGACAAAATATCAAGGCTCTAGGAGTTTATTTTAAATCAGCCAGATTAAGTCAGTCAGGTAAATTCCGATATGAAAAGAAGTAGTGTATTGCTAATATTTAAACTGGATATATACCATAGAAATGTAAATATGTAATTATAAAATAATTAAAATATTATAAATTTCTAATTGGTTATTTTGTAAGAAAGAAAAAATATGAATTGCAATGACTTTATATTAGAACATAATTTCCATGTCTATAAAAATACAGATTCCGAAAATTAAGTAGATAGGGACTCATGGTGGTAAGACGTTTGACAGATGAGAAACTTTGACTGTAATGCATGATTGTAGTAATATTTAAATATGATGCAAATAGAGTATTCCTGTAATGTCGAAATAAGGTCTCCTTCATTTGTATATAATTCAACGTACCACAGGAGAAAACGATGTATGTTATTTAAAACGGTGTTAGGAGCATATGGGATCAACTGTTCAAACTGTGGAGTTTGTTTAATTTAGAACATAACGCAACTTAGGCCCTAGACACTTTAAAAATGAATCCTCACATTAGCTCGACATTCTGGTATAACTGGAGAATCAAAGCAAGTCATGAGCACTATCACATAGCGTAGATACACCAGGTATCTTTAAAGCGAATATTTTATCCTCTAAAAGAAGAATAAAGTAATTGCTAAGTATAGGAAAACGTTCCTCAGTAATATTTCGTGAGTTCAGTAGGGCCAAATATCTTCTTCTTCTAATCCCATTCACTGAGCCAAATCTCTGGTATCATTAGAATTACCCCTAAATACGGGTTTCATGTTCTGAGTTATATAATAAAGTCACATTACTGTGAAAACATGTCCTTGTGAGAGAGTACAAGAAAAAACTCCCGATCCACTTGGACTTCAATGATCTCCAGAGAACTAGGTTTCGCTACAGACATCCTTGATAGTATATATATATTTAATTTAAATGCAAAGGAGCACACGCTCCAGGTGGCAATTTCCGTAAACACACATCCGCTTTTCATTCACATATCTACATTCACCCTCTACAAATTTTAACTTTAAATTCATTCAACGTTTTTGGTAAATTATTCATCGTTTCGCTTGGTTACTTATTCCAATCCCTGACGCCCTTACCTAAAAAGAGAATCTTCCCACACTCTTGTGCCTGAAATCCAATGGCATCTTGTGGTCATGGTCATCTTTCCCATTCCAAGCACTACTTTTCATACCTACACCAATATCTTTCCATGCCTCATCAACAGTATACGCTTTTTACACTCCCACGACCAGTGGCGGATCTAGGATTTTTCCGAATCGGGGCAAAAACTTCACTCTGGCGCCCCCCCCCCCCCACCCTTAAAGAAAACACCACACTCAGTTGGGTACTATTAAACTAACGTGATAAAAAAGACAAAAGACTTAATAGGAAATGAGTTCTTTTATTGCTTGCATTATATATAATACACACAATCGGAATACATAACGCACGAGCCAGACTGTACTCACAATTGCAGTCCTTAGGCCCTAGCAAAATTTGCACTAAATATTCCTAAAACTTCACTCGTCGAGCTTGCATTTCCGCGAAAGTCTTAACTTAATCAAAATTCGTCTCATAAGCTGTTCTGTTTTCGATTGATAAGATCGCGAGGCTAGAAAGACGTTCCTGACTCATTGTAGATCGCAATTAGGTTTTTGTGATTTTTATTTTACTAAAACTCCGTTCGCAACTTGAGGACGTCGTTGGTAACGTGCAGTATATTCTCAGAGCTATACAAATATTAGGAAAGGATTCCTGCAAGTCATTTTTATACATGTGTTGCAACAATTGGAATGGACTAGTTGTTTCATCGATTCCAATTAAAAATGGAGCTTTTTGTTTAAACATGGCAAGTTCTTGGCAGAAATCAATTCGTTTAAGTCCTTGGAGTATCTGCTTGCTACAACGGCTCCATCATCTTAATTTAATTGATGTGAGAGACAAGGCGTGGGCAAAATTTTCATTTTATATTGTGGATTAAGCGCTAACAAAAACAGTAATAAGCCAGAAAGAAATAAGTTAACGTTATAACATATTTCAGCGTTTCCAATATGCGGTATGTGAAGATGGTGCAAGTTTTCCGAAGGCAGAGTTTTAATAATTTGATTCTCAAAGGCATCATGTCAGAAAATATTAGTGAAAAAAAAATGGGTATCGTATCGTCCTGCATAAGACTGTAAGCGAGAA
The DNA here is from genome assembly GCA_031002005.1 of Vandiemenella viatica. Taxonomy (NCBI): domain Eukaryota; kingdom Metazoa; phylum Arthropoda; class Insecta; order Orthoptera; family Morabidae; genus Vandiemenella; species Vandiemenella viatica. The sequence continues at coordinate 126,044,006 of JARYHS010008075.1, read as the reverse complement.
TAAGATAGTAATCTAAACTTTCTAAAAACAATTAAGCATAAAAATTCTGGTATTTTCAGGATTGACTGTTTAACAGTCTATTCCCTAAATATGTTTTCGGAGAGCGACGTTTTATGAGTGCTTTATTGTAGGTATATGCTAATAACAATTGATAGGTTTGGTTCATAATATATACAGAGGTAAGAAATAAGGCCCATATAAGTTAATGAACCTAATTTTTTTTGACATTTTATTGCTCCTCGGATTGACAAAAGATGAGAAACGTTGAGATATTTGATAACGATAGATTCTTCCTTACCTGTTATGGTTCGTTTCCAGTAATCAATATTTAAACTCGTTCATCACAAAAGTAGATAAAACTGGACTAATCACTCGAACGCAGCTGCAAGAATGCGAACATCAGATCGCAAAAATTATAAATCCAAGAATATCGGGAGTTTCCGTTAACAATGACGGAATGAATACCATTCCGTGAATAGAGATTTTTTTAAGGCCGCTCAGTCAAAGAACAATGAATTTTCCGTCCTTTCAATTTGCCGCCGCGGTCAATGTACCATGGCGCTTTATCTAAAAAAAAAAAAAAAAAAAAGGGTCGGCGGCACATGAATATTTCGCCCTGGCGCTTATAACCAACACATGATTTTGGCACCCCCCTGAAGTTGTCGCCCGGGGCAAGAGCCCAGGTTTGTCCCCCCCAGATCCGGCACTGCTCACGACCCTCTTCGCCCTCCTCCTGTCAGCAATGAATCCCATTCCAGCTCCTTTATCATATCTGTTACCGATTGCATTCTGCGATTATTTCCAGAAAAAAATCTAGCAGCCCTTTTTTGCACACTCTTAAACTCCTGTATTTGATACTCAAATGTTGGTCCATACTACACTACCATATAACGTACACCAAAGTTTTGTAACCCAATTCCATTACCTCCTTCGTACATCCCCTCATCACTTTCTCAAACAAGTGCATAATTTTGAAACCTTTTCGTACCACCTATCCAACGTGTCCTGCCCAGTTAAGCTTGTTATCAAATGTAATGCCAAGATATTTACTTTTCAAGACCTAATAAAGTAATTCTTTCTCCATCTTATAATCATAATCAACCTTCTGTTTTTATTTGTGCATCTAATAAGCTGACTATTCTTTGAATTTATCTTCATCTCATGTTTACCATCCTAAAGAGATATCCTGTCCAGATCATCCTGTAGCTGTTCATAGTCCTCTACCGTTTTGATCCTTTTATATAGCTATGTGTCATCTGCAAACAATCCAGTTTTCAGTTAGTAAACAATTAATACAATTATTCATTAGAATAATGAATAGCAATGGTCCCAATAAGCTACCCCGCGGCACTCTCATTTTTACTTCCACTCATTTTGATACATTTCCTACCCTAACTTTATGTTTTCTACCTTTAAAAAATTCTTCTACCTAGAAAATCACTTGCTCATCCACACCAATAGTTATTTTACTTATTTACTACCATTTTATGGCTCACTCTGTTAAAAGCCTTTCACAGATCTAGTCCTATACTTTCAATTTGGCCTCCCTTGTCCATTTCATCTGAAATACCTTCCATATATCCCACCAACTGAGATTCGCATGAATATCCTTCCCTACTGCCATGTTGCCTACTTGAAAACCACTTACGTTTCTCACATATATTTCTTATGTGGTTGCATATCAATTTTCCATTAATTTATCTACCACTGATGTCAAACTGATTGGCCGATAATTTTTAACTCTATTTCTCACCCCTCCTTTATGTACCAGCACTACTAACACACGTTTCCAGTCCTGTTGTAAGCGGCAAGTATCTAGCTTCAATTTAAATAATATTTCAAGATAAGGTACAATATCACATCCGGCTATCTTTAAGATATCTGTAGTAATATTATCTACACCAACCCGTTTGTGTTTGCTTTCTTATTTCCTTCATGATTTCATCAGGATGTATTTTAAATTTTTTTATGTATTCATTTTTAATTGTGTTGTTAAGCTCGTTCTCCGAATTAGACCCTCCTATTTCTGATTCATTGTTCATAATTCTCTCACTAAACTAGTGTCTTAAAATCTCTGCCTTTTTCAAATCCTCAGTAACTTCTTCTCTATCCTTATCTATAAGTGTCTCAACACCCTCGCTTCCCATCAGTTTTCTAACATAGCCATAGAAATTTCTAGATGCATCAGTCAATGGTCCTCCTGCACTTCATAAGCCCATCTTTAGCCACTTTCTTTGCTATTATTAAGTCCTTGTTTAGTTGTTTTAAATATTCCCTACTACCCTTCTGTCTCTTAACTCTGTTATGTTCTCTTCTTACCAGCATCTTTAACCTCCTCACGTCACTATTATAGTGCACAGGTTCTCTACTTCTCTTTATTTTTTGCTTTGGAATAGATTTTTCTTCCCCCTTTCTTATTACCTCCTTGAACCCTTCCCACCTTGACTCTACTGTACTTGTGCCTTCCTTCCATTTGCTGAAATACCTCTTCAAATTTGAAATCTGTGCCTTTCTATAATTGTGCCCATTTTGGCTGCTGGTTCACTGAATCCTCTAATATCTATCAAAACTGCTTCATGGTCACTTATTCCTTCCGTTACTTGACATCCCACAAGGTTATCATCGGGCTTTATTAGGAATATACCCAAAATATTTTGTCCCCTAGTATTTTGCTCTACCACTTGTGTAAATCCTACTTCCCTTAAGGTATTTACAAATCTCTTTTCCTTGGGTTATTAATCTTATTTCCTACCCAGTTTACACCTGGTAATTTTAAGTCCCACCCAATAATGACCTTGTATTCTCACCTCTGAAATTTGAGTATGAATTTAATTTCTCCCCAAGAGCCTCATCTTCATCTGTCATTCTTCCACTGCGGTAAGCAGGCAACACCCTCATTTGTTCTTTTTTATTACCCCAGAAATCTACCCAATGGGCCTTTAAAAATAAATGCGTGGAAGGAAAAGAGTTCTGCTGTAAGGTAGTAGCCATTGGAGAGGTGTAGAACCTTTTTTGGGGGGATAAGTTAGGCACAGGATAAGTCACAAATTTTATGAAACTTAGTGCAATCTTAGGCCGGGTAATAATTTCATTTTAATTTCAATAGTGATGGAGCACACACGGCCCGGTAGCAAAGTCCCTATACATGCACCTTCCCTTGCCATGATTTGTCACCACCTATCTTCGCCCGAGCTTCAGAATTGCAACTTTAAATTGCTTCAGTGTTTTTGGTAAACTGCCCATTATTTCACCAGAAAATTTATTCCACTCCATGACCCCCTTACCTACAAATGAAAATTTTTCCCACTCTCTTCCACTTAAATTCAAGTGTTTTTTTTTTTTTTTTTTTTTTTTAACTGCTTATCGTCTCTTAACAGCGAGGTCTTTAGAGACGGGAAAGGATGCGGGGCAAAGGATGGGAAGGAATTCGGCCATGGCCTATTGAAGGAAGCATTCCGGCATTTGCCTGGAGTGATTTGGGAAACCATGGAAAACCCAAATCTGGATGCCCGGACGGGGATTCGAACCGCCGTCCTCCCGAATGTGAGGCCAGAACACTAACCGTTACACCACCTCGCTCGGTTAAAATCAAGTGCCAGCTTCTGATGATAGTCATCTCTTCCCTCCCATGTAGATGATGTAGTACTCTTAAGGGGGGTTTACACGTTCAAGCCATTTGCACAAACTGGCTTGCGCAAGCCAATTTGTGCAAATGAACTGAATGAAATGTTGCCGTTCACACGTTCAGTTTGGCTTGCACAATTATGAAGTGAGGAACCCCGAAAATTATAGTTTGCTGTATTCAAAATAGAAAATTTTGACGAAGAAAGGCTGCGGTTTATATTACATATAAAAAAGATAAAATTGAAGGCAAATGAATGGACTTGGTTGCTAAAAAGGTTTTTTTTTCTTTTTTCAAAGCAATAGCTGAATTACGCAGTGATCCTGACGATATTCGGATCTATTTGCGTATGGAAAAAGCCTCATACCAGCATTTGCCAAATTTAATCACGCCAACAATTCAAGGGCAGAAACTGCTTGCAATTTTTCTAACAAAATGTTACGCCCATGAGATTTAGCATTGCGGTCACTTTATTCTTTACTCTCAGCCAAGGTTTGCATTATTAAATCATTCTGATTAAAATAACAATTTTGATCAAGATTTAAACCAAATGAATTTTTCACTAAAAATCTGGGATTTCACCAAATTGTCATTTAGTGGACCAACCATAGTAAAAAGCTAATCAGTGTCTGAATTGTAATACTCAAAACGAAATGCTAATTTTTCATGCTTTCTGTCTCCAACGTATTTCGTAAAATAAACTGGACAATCCGAATGTGGAAAATACTATTTTCACCGACACTGATAATGCTATGGCTCCAACTAGTTGCCTGAAAATTGGATATAAATTGGTTTGACCCTCTTCATTAAAATGCGACTCCCATCACTCCAGAGCTGTCATTTTTTAAAACTTCTTCAGTAAACATCACAGATTTGAAGGATTTTGGTGACTTTAATTTTATAATTATTGGCAGTAAACCTCAACCATAATAAGTTCTAGTTTCATCCAACGCACTCTCTTCCTCTTCTTCTGTCACCCTTAATTCAGTTTGAGTTGGGTCTAATAAATCCACCAAAAAGTTGCTGGGCGGTATAGCTTTGTTGTATCTCTTTTTAAGCTTAGATATATGGCTAATGCTAGTTTCATCGAATTTGGCTTCAAGTCTTGTCCATGGCTTTACTGCATCTGACAGAGGCCCATTACTTTTTTGTAGGATATCCATTGCGATTGATACTGTTTAAAGATCTCAGAAATTATTCAACAGACCTTTTTATTACCATATTTTCGACTTTTTACTGAGTTACAATCTCTATTATATTTCTGTTCTCTTCACAAATCTTTATTAACTTTTGCCACTCACAAATGTGTACATCAAAATAATCAGTCGGAGTGTTCCAACGAACGTCTTGTGGTAACACAAAAGCTTCTCCACCTTCTTTTTTAAACAATTTGTAGCATGACTGTCTTGGAAATGTTTCCACAACATGCACCTTTGTATCGAACATTTCCACTTCCAAATCCTTTGATAGCAAATTCAGAAAATGTGCTGAACAACCATATGTTATAGTATTTTAATTTTTAAAGTCACCTAATTTTAGCCATATTGAAAGCGTTATCTATTACGAAATTTGCTAACCCTACCATTAAACTTAGATTTCAGATGCTCTATTAAAGCCATATCAAGTTTAGTGAGATATTCAGACGTATGTAGCTTTTCGGATGTGAGTATAGTGTCAAATAGAAATACTTCGTTATAATTCGTATAAATAGGTTATTTCGGCGTCAGCTGACAAATAAAGAGCGAGGAATACACTTACCTCTGCCGCCTACAAATGCGTTTCGTTTAGCACATATAATAGTTGAATTATGGTGTTTTATTTTAAGTGAAAAATCATGTTTAATTTCATTTTTTTAAATGATATTTTTATTTTTATGAAAACATCCTGATTTTTTTAACAACGCTGCTGTCAACTTTCCACCAACACCGAAACGACTTGTATTGTTCAATAAATCTCTTTGTATTTTTGAGTAATACAATAAACAAACTTAACAACAATGAACACGAACTGAATGACTAAACAATAAAATAAGTGAATAAGATTACCGAAGAGATAACTGCTAATTGATAAGTTCGGGGGAACAGGTGGTCGAACGTCGCCATCACCCATGCGCATGCGCAAGGTTGGAGCTGAGGCTTGAGCCTTGTTCAGACGCTCATGCCAACACTCCAATCTCAAGCCAATTTTCTGTCGGGACAGATTTTACTCAAGTCAAACTTTTTGGCTTGTACAAACGTCATGCCAGTGTTCACACGCAACGATTTACTTGCACAAACTGGCTTGCGCAAGCCAATTTGCGCAAAATGGCTTGAGCGTGTAAACGCACCTTTAATATTTCTACTGTTGTTGTTGTTGCTTAAAGGAATTTTCTACTAATATCCGTCCATATATTATCGCTATTATAAGCCTTGAACAAATCAAAAACTCTCTTCCCCCTCCTTCTGTCTTCCAATGATTCCCAACTCAGCTCCTTTAGCATATTTATTTAAGTGTTTTCAAATAGCCTATGTCTAATATAAATCCATTACAATTTATACATTATATTAACAAAAGAGACAAAAAAAACAACAAAAAAAAACAACAAGGTGTTAATTTCATTTAATCATTAACAAGAAAATCTTACATGCTCTCTCCTCTCGCCATTTACCCAGCTATTCTCTGAAACTTGTAACAGTTCTGGAACTTTTTATTTCTTCTGGTAATTTGTTATACATTGTTAAACCTTTTTGCAACACTGTTTTCTGTGCTTTACTACTTCGATTATAAGTCGAATTGAAATGATTTGCCTGTCTTGATTTCACAATCGGGGACAGAATTTGTGAGACCACTCGCCTATCGATTTTACTTCATTCTAGACACGACTACCTCATGGGACAGCATAGCTGGTAGGCTGTACACTAAATTCATCATGAAATAGAACTCTCATACCCAGCACTTTATCCAGGACTAAAAAAATTAACCCGCACGCAAGAGACTCGCAGACACTCAGAAGCAAAGTTCGGATTTTTACAGTTACAATAATCATGAGTATCACCATTTTAGTCACAATAATTGTTGAAACAACGAAATCGATTGATTATTGAGGAATGATACTGCTTTTTTTCGTAAAATTGATAGCCATTGTGTAAATTTTTTTTCGAATAAACAGTTGACTTTTTTTTAAATTTAATTTAATTGCAATGGAGCACAGGCTCCGGTGGCAATTTCCCTACACACCCATCTTCCCCCTATCCTGCACCTACCTACATTTGCCCTCTACAAATTTTATCTTTAAATTCTTTTAAGTTTTCGGTAAATTATTCATCATTTCTCTTGGTAACTCATTCCAATCCCTGACACCCTTACCTAAAAAAGAGAATCTTCCTACACTCTTGTGCCTGAAATCGAGTGCCAGCTTGTGGTCATGGTCATCTTTTCCCTTCCATGCATTACTTTTTATACCTATTACATTTCGCTAGCAAACGCAATTACATGTCGAATTTTGAACGAATCGCTAAATTAAGAACGGATAAACATTTGTAAAGTGAATAAGAGAGTTTAAATGCACTTAGTCACACTTTCTAGCGCTGCAGCGTTATAGAAATGTGTGTAACAAACACACACAAAGTTTATGCGTAAGTAGAAACTGCATTTACAAAGGTACTCTAATGGTGAACTAAGTCACTAAATATAAATTAACTATTTCTAGATACTGGAGAGCAATAACGGCTTAATTTTGTTTTAACCACAACATATTTAGAAGCTAAGCTTAATTTGATCGCAGTAGTAATAATAAAAATTTATGACAGTAAATCCTACTTCAATGATAATTAGCAGTTCCAGATTTTAGAGCTGAAAGAAACCTTTCATATTTCCGCTTGTTTCGAACTAACAATGATACTTCTTTAAAGTTTTGTGTCAATCATTAGTTCCTGTCTTCCGCTTGTTTCTAACTAACAATGATACTTCTTTAAAGTTTTGTGTCAATCATTAGTTCCTGTCTTCCAAGACTGGTGGGTTAGAGGTAACACTCTTGCCTGGCATATGGGAGGACGCGGATTCAAACCCCGTCGGACATCCAAGTTGAGTTATTCATAGTTTCCATAAATCTCTCCAGTTGAACTCCGGAAAAGTACCTTCAAAAAACTGTGGTCGAAAATCTTTACAGATTCTAGTTTCTAATACTCTCAGCATTCAAATCACTTTGACGTCCAAGACAAGGAGAAGAAGAAAGAAAGAAAGAAACGTGGTGGGCATGTGGTAACACTCTGACCTGACTTTTGGGAGGACGTGGGTTCGAATCACCGTCTGGTCATCCAAACTTTGTTTTTCGATGGTTTTCCCAAATACTATAGGTGAATGACCAGATGGTTCCTTCAAACAGCCATGGCCGAATTCCTACCCATTCCTTCGCCCCAGTTATTTCCAGCCACTAATGACATCGATGAGTTGTGAAGCTAGAAGCAAAAAACAAATAATTTTTTGAAAAAAATCTTGCCAATATCAATGTGCATTGAAACAAAGCACTTGCCACCACGATTTCATCACAAGAAATTTTTCCAATAAAAATAAATACATGTCTGTGATGTGTTTTGGACCTCTTTCTTGTTGGATTTATCTTATTCAACTGCCGATCACGGTAGCGAAGGGTCTAGAGTTCTAGTTCCACTTACCGAGAGCCGGCATTCCGGTGTTACTTTTTCCTTAGGGCTGGTCGACGTCGAAATCATTAGAGGGGAAAAAGTATTAGGGAATGGATCTGGAAGGAATTCATCCATGGCATTTTTACGGAACCATCCAGGCACTAATGGAGTGATTTTCGATTAATCACGAAATATCGAAATCCGGATGGATAGATGAAGATTTGAACCCGTGCCTTCCGAATGCAAGGCAAGATCGTTATCGGGACTCTCGATCACTGATGCGATTCCGGCCCGGAGAATGGGTGTTAAAGTAAGTGTTGTGTACGTCAAGTGTCGTCTTTCACTTGTGTGAACAAAAAGCATTTGGAAATATGTCAGCACACAAGATGATCACATAAAAAGGCTTAGCTGGATGAATGGCTATCGGGTGGAATGCCATTAAAAATTTAAAACGATGTTATTGAACCAAAAGACAATTGGCCACCTTAAAAAATATCTCACAGATACACCCCATATAACAAAAAATGTTCTTTGTTTTGTGCCAGCTAATAACATGGCTGAGTACTAAAAAGAGTTTAAGGATATTAAGATTAAAAAAAATGATAAATAGGCGGACTGGTAATACACAGGGAAGGGTGTTTAATATCAGTTGAATGTATAGGACGTGATCTCTTTAAGACTTTGTGTGGTTATAATGCATAAGAAGAAATTCTTCCAGCTGACTCGACGAAATTGCAGCTCAGAGGCAAGGAGGAATAAAAGATCTGACAAACATTTCGAGGAAGTGTTTATTTACCAGTGGCCCTGAGGAAGAGGAGAACACTTGTTCAGTAAAGTTAGCTCTAATAATGATCATCAGTACTCGAAATAAGCCCCTTTTCCAATGACGAGCACCTATAAATACAGTGACAGCCATTTCTCGAAAACAATAGAATCAACTTCAAATAAAATATTATTAAAGTTACGTGATGATAGTTAGAGGACCAATGAATGTGTTGAAAAATAATTTTGAAATCATTAAAAAAAATTGAAAAAAACTCCTAAATTTCTACTTTGGGAAATTGTATTGCATCTTGTAAATACTCGTACTATTTGATTGCAAAATGAATTAATTAACATTACGTAATGATGGCGCTATTTCTTAAAAGCTAGAAGTGCGCGTTATGAAAAATTGATCTGCCTCCATCTGCTGATTTAAATATTTAAGACCTTTGGTGTCTGCTACCATTTAGCCTGTTCCAACTTATATTTTTCTGATTATTGTGTCAGGTTTTGCTATAGTAATGTGGCACTCTATAGTGAAATCAACAAAAGACTAACAATACACTCGTTTAAAACCATCTCTGTGCGAGGACGGATTCGAATTTGCGCACCTTACAACGCGATGACAGCCCTTACACTGCTGCAGCCAGCTTAAGTGTTTTGGTACGGACTCCAGTGAAGGAATTTGTGAATGTGTCTGCATTCAACATTTGCTAACACGGATGACAATACCGAAGGCCCACATAACAAGGAAATTATCAGACATTTTGGGCAAGCAATTTTCCTCATCCTTCTTAATCTGCTCTGCGTATATTGATACCTGAGGCTGTTGTAGGACACAGTTCAACAGACAAAAGAATTAATCAATAGTAGAACCTTATATACGCGAGAAACCAGGGCTTTCTGAACTTCTTAAATTTTTTTTCTAGCTTTACCCTTCTTCGACGTGGAGGTAATTGGAGTCGTAAGTTAACTGGGGGCAAAAAACTGGATTTATGATAGAACCATCCCGACGTTCGTCTGGAGTGATTTGAATCCGCGTTCTCTCGAATGTGAGACCACAATCTTACCGCTCACCCGCCACGCTCAGTTTTCGGAACTAAATATAACAAGTATATTTTCAGGAACGATAATTAGAGACTGTTCTTCTATCCGTTCTGCAAGGTCCACCACCTCCTTGAACTCTGACAAAACCGCAACCCAAAGGCCGCAGAACCGGAGAATCGAAAAAAATGCAGTCCCAGCGGCATGGTGCATCACAGCACATTCACGACGTATACTGACGGTACCGCGCCCCTAAAGACAGCAGGGACATTACTTCCCTGAGTCACCAAATTGGGCCACACTGGACCCACAATCAGCGACCTAGGTATTGTAGTTTCTCCGCTCTGCAAGGTCCATCACGTCACTTGAACCCCTGGCCAGGTTCGACCGGCGAACCAACGGCACTGGCCACCAGTCATTTCCCCTCCTCGTCCGAGCAGGAGACAATGGCACAGGGAGCATAACTGCGGCGGTAGCTATGAACCTGGTCTTTCGAAAACCAGGATCTACCGGTCCTAGGGCTTCCGTTCTGCAGGGTAATCCCAAGTCACCTGACCCCAGACCAACCCTCAGTTCCAGCCAGCCGCGGGCGATCAGGACCGTCGGAACAGTGTGCATTCCCGGTGGCAGGGTGCACCACTCCCCTGTAAGCACGTTCACGTCGTATACGGCCGCGACCAGTCAGCTCGCGCCCCAAGTAACTCACTTTGACGAAGTCTTATGGTATTCTTGTTAGCAGGGCTACCATCGCAACGTTTGAAGAGCCACAGTCGGGTTAATTTTAGTGAACCCCTTCCACCCATCTGATGAAGCAGGTTGACAGTAAATACCGGATCAACGCCGGATCGGGTAGTCACAACCACAGATTTAAGGGTACGCGCCGTGCGATCTGCCGAGGGCTTGACTCGGATACTAGAGCTTGGTCACTATCAAGTCCCGACAATTCAGACGACTTCCCTATGGTCATACTCTGACATGGAAGCTCGGGGTGCCTCCCTGTTCTCCACCATAAATCTGAAGCTTTGTAATCTTGTTAGCAAATGCTTCCCTTGCAGCGTTTGAAGAGTCACCACCAGGGTCGCTTGCATGATCCCCTGCCGCGCATCTAAGTTCAGCGTCCAACGCCAGTTACCCTATACCTCTATTGGGGTTGGGTGGTCGACGAACTGCTTTACAGGTTTGCGTCACGCGGTCTACAGGGAGCTAATCTCGAATTCTAGAGCCTCGCACGCTCCGACACCTCAAGCGAATGCTCCTCGCGCTCACCCCAGTACAGGACCCCAGGAGCGCCAATCCCGTATCCGGATGAACCTCGCGGAGGAACCCATGAATGCCCCACGAGGGCCCGTCCAGACCCCTGCGAAGTGATCTTAGTGATAGACGGGAGGCGGCGAGCGCAGCGGTATCCCACCACCGCGCGAACTGGGAGCCAGAACGACGCAACGCCAGTAGCCGCCAGACGGCGGTCGCTGAGCGAAGCAGACGCTCACAGCCGGAGCGCGGGGTACACAAGGTGGAAGTGACCAAGTGGCCGTCCTGCAAGAACTTCTCAGAACTCTGTGGCACCTACGCGACTCCTGTGACCTGCTCATCCTTCTTACCGAACGGTCGACAGTTTTACCACAGGCCACAGAAGAAACACGGTGCAGATCATTGACAGGATGGAAAAGCGGCAGAAGCTGCCTATAACATCCAGTAACGTCACGGGTTAAACTGCGGCGTCACAACCCTCAGTTCGATCGCATTCACAGTCGGAGGCGTGTAGTCGTAGTATCAACCTCGACCTACATTTCAGTAGAAAAAGACGACGGAGGTAGCTGTTGAAACGGCATGAATGGTAGAACATTGAATACGGTGTTTCGGAGAATTCCGATTCCCTTATATACAAAGAAAAACCTTGCTTTTCCTACGCAGGAGCATCCAGATTATAAATTTCTATGAGATACTTTAACCATTTCCAATAATATTAATATCAAAATGTTCCGCAAAAGCATCGTTCAAACATCACGCGTAAATCGGTCCGCTAGTTTTTTAGTCTATAGCGGACTCACGTACGAAATTGCCTTATATATATGTTACGAGTATTGTTGATCAAGAATGATTTACTGAGCCACCTGGCGTACGCATTGAACTAATTCTTCTTGTGAGTGAGTGATGGTTTCTTTCTACTGGTCAGATTGAGAAATAAATAGCTTTAAACCGTATCCTGAAAACAGGGACGATTTTACAAAACCCTGCTCATAAATCAGTCCAGCAGTTTTTTAGTCCATAGCGGACACACATACTAACATTTCCTTTTACACACACACATATATATATACAAATATATATATATAAGACTGAAAGGCTGCTACTACAGTTTAACTAACTGAAGAAGAAGTTGCTGTATGAGCCGTCAACGTAGCATATTCCTTGGACTGTAGATCTGATTTTGTTTTCGTCGGTGGCGAAGTTGTGGATCTAGTTATGATGACAAGTAGAAGGAGTTTGGGGTTTCTGTATAGAAACCGGGAAAACCCATGAGTCACGAGGTGGTGGGGGGGCACCTCCCTCCCCTCCCCCTCCAATGGCGGCTTGGCGGGCTTTTGAATAAGCCAATCAGCGTTCACGTCACAAGATGGCGGACCGTTAGTTCATTTGGTGGCCGCTAGGGGGGCAGCACCGGCCGCGTTTGCGCAAACGATAGTTCCTTGACCGGCCGCCCAGATGGCCGCACAAACCTCAATCTGCGCAGACATTCCAGTGGTAACCTGAATCTATCTGAGTATTCTGTGGAGCTTAGTCTGGCGCACACCCCCGCAGGCGACAACGATTGTTGCTATTCCCAGCGCGCATCACAGATGACGCGTCGGCGAGCAACGGGTCCCGTTATACGCTATTCCTGGATTGCGTACTGTAACTCGGTGTGGGTGACAGCGCGCGCCACAGATGACGCGTCAGCGAGCAACGGGTTGCAGTTGGACGGTCACTCAGTAAAGTAGCGTGTTATAGCTTTACATTTTATCTTTAGTGGTGTGTGGATTTAGTTAGTTTTATCTTTGAGTGTTTACTTTTGTAGAAAGTAGAGGTTAGTTGCAATTGGACGGCCACTCAGTAAAGTAGCGTGTTATAGCTTTACATTTTATCTTTAGTGGTGTGTGGATTTAGTTAGTTTTATCTTTGAGTGTTTACTTTTGTAGAAAGTAGAGGTTAGTTGCAGTTGGACGGTCACTCAGTAAAGTAGCGTGTTATAGCTTTACATTTTATCTTTAGTGGTGTGTGGATTTAGTTAGTTTTATCTTTGAGTGTTTACTTTTGTAGAAAGTAGAGGTTAGTTGCAGTTGGACGGTCACTCAGTAAAGTGGCGTGTTATAGCTGTACTTTTTATCTTTAGTGGTGTGTGGATTTAGTTAGTTTTATCTTTGAGTGTTTACTTTTGTAGAAAGTAGAGGTTAGTTGCAGTTGGACGGTCACTCAGTAAAGTAGCGTGTTATAGCTGTACTTTTTATCTTTAGTGGTGTGTGGATTTAGTTAGTTTTATCTTTGAGTGTTTACTTTTGTAGAAAGTAGAGGTTAGTTGCAGTTGGAAGGTCACTCAGTAAAGTAGCGTGTTATAGCTTTACATTTTATCTTTAGTGGTGTGTGGATTTAGTTAGTTTTATCTTTGAGTGTTTGCTTTTGTTGAAAGTAGAGGTTAGTTGCAGTTGGACGGTCACTCAGTAAAGTAGCGTGTTATAGCTTTACATTTTATCTTTGGTGGTGTGTGGATTTAGTTAGTTTATCTTGAGTGTTTGCTTTGTTGAAAGTAGAGGTTAGTTGCAGTTGGACGGTCACTCAGTAAAGTAGCGTGTTATAGCTTTAAATTTTATCTTTGGTGGTGTGTGGATTTATTTAGTTTTATCTTTGAGTGTTTACTTTTGTAGAAAGTAGAGGTTAGTTGCAGTTGGAAGGTCACTCAGTAAAGTAGCGTGTTATAGCTTTACATTTTATCTTTAGTGGTGTGTGGATTTAGTTAGTTTTATCTTTGAGTGTTTGCTTTTGTTGAAAGTAGAGGTTAGTTGCAGTTGGAAGGTCACTCTAAAGTAGCGTGTTATAGCTTTACATTTTATCTTTAGTGGTGTGTGGATTTAGTTAGTTTTATCTTTGAGTGTTTGCTTTTGTTGAAAGTAGAGGTTAGTTGCAGTTGGACGGTCACTCAGTAAAGTAGCGTGTTATAGCTTTACATTTTATCTTTAGGTGGTGTGTGGATTTAGTTAGTTTTATCTTTGAGTGTTACTTTTGTAGAAAGTAGAGGTTAGTTGCAGTTGGACGGTCACTCAGTAAAGTAGCGTGTTATAGCTTACTTTTTATCTTTAGTGGTGTGTGGATTTAGTTAGTTTTATCTTTGAGTGTTTACTTTTGTAGAAAGTAGAGGTTAGTTGCAGTTGGACGGTCACTCAGTAAAGTAGCGTGTTATAGCTGTTACTTTTTATCTTTAGTGGTGTGTGGATTTAGTTAGTTTTATCTTTGAGTGTTTGCTTTGTTGAAAGTAGAGGTTAGTTGCAGTTGGACGGTCACTCAGTAAAGTAGCGTGTTATAGCCTTACATTTTATCTTTAGGTGTGTGTGGATTTAGTTAGTTTTCTTTGAGTGTTTCTTTTGTAGAAAGTAGAGGTTAGTTGCAGTTGGACGGTCACTCAGTAAAGTAGCGTGTATTTAGCTTGACATTTTATCTTTAGTGGTGTGTGAATCTGCTTAATCTCTGATTGTTTACTTTTTGTAAGAAGTACAGGTTATTTAGCAGTTTAAGATCTTTTTCTCAGTAGCTTATCCTTGTGTTACATTTTATCTCGAGTCGGGTGTAGATGTGATTATTGTTCTCACTGAGTTTTTGCAGTTTATCCAACGTACAGATTAGTTCGAGTTTCTGTTCATTTTTCTTTTTTTTTCGATTTTAAAAAGCAGTACGTCTAGGGACTGTGATTGGTGTGTGCAGACGCGAGCTGAGGTGGCTGATCTGCGCGCTCAGCTTGCTGCTGTTAGCGAAAGTTACACAGCTGGAAGCTGCCGTAGAAGGTTGCAGCAGATGTGATATTGGTGAACTCGATGTAGCCACGCCGCTCACTGATTCACCTATGTCGAGCATTGTACCTGCATACCAGGCTGAAAAGTTGGAGGCCGTGCCTAGGTCACCTTACGGTGACTGGCATATGGCTACCAGACTTCGAAGCCGCACACGGGGCAGTCGAACAGGCTTAAAGGCCAAGACGGTGAACTTGTTCGACTGTCCAACCGGTATGACATATTGTCGGAGGCTGATTCAGTCCCGCAATTGTCATCCTGCGAGCTGACGGCCCCCCAGCCCGCTAGGTCTGGGCGATCGCAGAAGGGTATTCTGGTAGTTGGGAGCTCTAATGTTAGGCGGTTTATAGAGCCCCTTAGGGAAATGGCGGATTACTCGGGGAAGAAATCCAACGTCCATTCGGTGTGTATTCAGGGTGGTCTGATCCGAGATGTGGAGCAGGCCATCCCGGATGCCATAGAACGGGACGGGGTGTAGCCAATTGCAGATTGTGGCTCACGTCGGTACCAACGATGCTTGTCGCCTTGGGTCGGAGGTTATCCTCTCTTCCTTCCGGCGGATGGCTGAAAGGGTGAACTCTGTGCCAAGTGGCCGCAAGATTTCGGCGAAGCTAACCATCTGTAGCATCGTAGACAGAGTTGATTGTGGACCTCTGGTTCAGAGCCGTATTGAGGGGCTGAACCAGAGACTACGACGTTTCTGTGATGATATTGGCTGCAGATTTTGTGACAGAACAGAATAATTTCATAAGAAAATCATATTTTTGTGAAATGAAATTAAACAAAAAATTATATATTTACTCCTATAGCAAGGAAATGTAAGTTGCCATGGCGATAGGAAAATCAAGAGATAGCTAGAGGTTTAGCGTCGTACAGGCCGAACGGTTGCTTTGTTACGAGTTCACTGCTGAAGAACTTTGCATTCTTCGGATACTTTAAGACCGATGTAGTTCCTAGAAGAATAAGAATTGGGAACAATAAATGTTAATCTGTTAAAAGCGTAAGAACTGAGTTATTTATAATTATAACCAGACGCGCGACAATTTCTCGATCTCCGTCGTAGGGTTGAGTCATGTAGGGTTCCCTTGAAAAGGTCAGGTGTGCACTACACACGTGAATCGGCTACAAGGGTGGCAGGGGCCGTGTGGAATGCACTGGGTGGTTTTTTAGGCTGAGGGAGGAAGACCCGAAACATGAAATACAGTTACGGACAACCCAATCAGATAAAACACCGGAATGTAAGAGGAACGTACAACAGTCACAACAGTTAAAAGTACTCGTAATTAACTGTTGAAGCATTTGTAACAAACAACCAGAACTTGAAAACATTATTTGTAGCACAGAAGCGGATATCATTATCGGTACAGAAAGTTGGCAAAAACCGGAAATAAGTTCCGCCGAAACTTTTAAAGACAGCATGAACGTTTTTCGTAAAGACAGATTTCATTCTCATGGAGGTGGGGTATTTATAGCTGTGAGTAAATTCCTCCCATGTAATGAAATAGAAGTCGATACTATCTGTGAAATGATATGGGTTAAACTCAATGTTGCTGGGTCAAAACTCGTCATAGGTGCCTTCTACCGTCCACCCGATTCTGACATAGCTATCGCCGAGGAATTAAGAAGTAATGTTAACAGTATAGCTAGCCGTTTTCAGGATCATGCTATGATTCTGGGAGGCGACTTCAATCTGCCTTATATCGACTGGCGAAATTATGTTCACATTACTGGTAGCAGGGATAAGGCAGCTTCTGAAGTAATTCTCGATTTATTCTCCGATAATCATCTGGAGCAGCTAGTGAATGAACCTACGCGGTGTCATAATGGTAGCGAAAACATTTTAGACTTGCTGGTTACCAACAGGCCAGAATTATTCACCGACATTTCAACGACCACTGGAATAAGCGATCACAAAGCGGTAATTGCGACTATCAAATTAATGACCAAGCGAAAAAGGGAAAATGGACGGTTTGTATACAGATTCAGTAAGGCCTCAAAGGAGTGTTTTAGAACCTAGCTGAGGAATAATTACCATAACTTTAAGTTAAAAAAGGACACCGTTGAAGAGATGTGGCATCGATTTATACATATAGTCAAGGAAGGTATGGAAGTACATATACCGAAGCGGAAAATAAATGGGAGAATGATCCACCGTGGTACACATGCGAAGTCAAAAGATTACTCAAAAAACAAAGAAGGATACACGCACGCTACAGAAGGAAGAGGTCTCGCAGCGTTTTAGAAACCTTGGCTGAGTTAAGACTAGGTGTGAAGAATGTGATGCGTGAGGCCTTCAACGATTTTCATTCAAACACTCTCTCTAAGAGTCTCGCAGAAAACCCAAAGAAATTTTGGTCGTATGTTCGTAAAGTCAGTTGTACCAACAGCAATATTCCAGCACTAGTTCGCGAAGGGTCCGAGGTTATTGAAAGCCGCGATGAAGCTAATGTACTAAATACTGTATTCAAAAATTCATTTACTGACGAAAATAATGATAGCATTCACGTTTTCCCACGTCGTGTCGAGTTGGAGATGGAATCATTACGAATAGATACTGCAGGTATCATAATGCAATTACAGCTCCTAAAGTGGGGAAAAGCACCTGGCACGGATGGTATTCCAGTAAGAGTATTTTCAGAGTATGCGGCGGAAATCGGGCCATTTCTGTCTGATATATTCAGTAAATCCCTAGAAGAGCGAAAAGTACCTTCAGACTGGAAAATAGCGCAAGTAACTCCGATTTTCAAGAAAGGTGATCGAAGCGATACTGGAAACTATCGTCCCATATCTATAACAACTGTTTGTAGTAGAGTTATGGAGCATATTATATGCTCGAACATTATGAATTTCCTAGATAAAAATAATTTGCTTACAACAAATCAACACGGATTTTGGAAGAAAAGATCATGTGAAACACAGCTGGCCCTATTTACACACGATGTAATGAAAGTTATTGATGCAGGTTCACAAGTAGATGCAATTTTTTTAGATTTTCAGAAAGCCTTTGACTCTGTGCCACACAACCGCCTTTTAGCGAAACTACGAGCGTACGGTATATCGGATCAGCTTTGCGAATGGATAAAGGATTTTCTAACTGGTCGATCACAGTATGTCGTTGTTGAAGGAGAAAGTTCTTCTAATCTAGATGTCACATCGGGTGTACCTCAAGGAAGTGTAATAGGACCACTTCTTTTTTTAATTTTTATAAACGATCTCGGAGACAAAGTGAAAAGCCTTTTTAGATTGTTTGCTGATGATGCGGTTATTTCCAGGGAAGTAAGGAATTTGGCCGATTGTTTAGCAATTCAGCGTGATCTGGATGTTATTTTGGCATGGTGCGCTGAGTGGCAACTC
This sequence comes from Vandiemenella viatica, assembly GCA_031002005.1. Taxonomy (NCBI): domain Eukaryota; kingdom Metazoa; phylum Arthropoda; class Insecta; order Orthoptera; family Morabidae; genus Vandiemenella; species Vandiemenella viatica. Next base: position 126,025,563 of record JARYHS010008075.1, on the reverse strand, counting down.
ACACTAAATTGTAAAAAGTATAAGACAATGAGCATAACTAACAAAAAGAATCCAATTGTTCAGAAATACCTCGCATTCGGGAGGACGGCGGTTCGATCCCCGTCCGGGCATCCAGATTTGGGTTTTCCATGGTTTCCCAAATCACTCCAGGCAAATGCCGGGATGCTTCCTTCAAAAGGCCATGGCCGAATTCCTTCCCATTCCTTGCCCCCATCCTTGCCCCCCATCCTTTCCCGCCTCTAAAGACCTCGATGTTGAGAGACGTAAATACAATAAAAAAAAAAAAAAAAATTCAGAAATACGAGGTAAACAGTTCAGTTATTGATGTGGACGATTCTATGAAATATTTGGGAGTAACAGTACAAAGGAACATGAAATGGGACTTACATATTAACACGTTGGTAGGTAGAGCTAATTCTAGGCTGCGGTTCCTAGGTCGAATTTTGAAAAATTGTAATGAACAAACAAAGGAGATAGCGTACAAATCTCTTGTGCGTCCACATTTGGACTATTGTTGTGCCATTTGGGATCCGTTTCGTAAGGGGCTGATTGAGAGCACAGAGAAAGTACAGAGAAGAGCCGCTCGATTCGTGACCGCTTGCTACAGTCCTTATGAAAGCGTTACAGAACTGATTAGTAAACTAGGCTGGGAGTCTCTGGAAGATAGACGACGCACGTTTCGTATAAATTTATTGGTAAACATGCGTACTCCCACTTTCACTTACGAGTGTAGTGAAATACTTCGTCCACCAACCTATTTGGGTCGGCATGACAGGAAAAATAAAATTAGAGAAATAAGGTGCCGCAATGATTCTTATATAAATTCCTTTTTTCCTCGTACCATTAGGGATTGGAATGCACAACAAAGAAATTAGGTTTGGTGCTGAGCACCCTCTGCCATCCACAGTTTTGTGATTTGCAGAGTATATATGTAGATGTAGATGAACGGGTCCCGTTATACGCTATTCCTGGAGTGCGTACTTTCCTAGCGCAGCGCTATTTCCGGGTGACGCGTCGGGTCCCGTTAGGCACTTTACACGTCTTTCAAGAATATTTTCGTCTGAATATGCAGCTTACGCTATTTCGAGCGTGATTTTCTGCCGTGGAATGTGCGCGTCATGTTATACACTGCTAGCTGGTACAAACGATAGATCCCTCAACAACCGTTATTACCAAACCTATAATTTTATTCCTAGGACCTTCGAGGAGCATTTTTCAGGTCTTCTAGATATTTCGAATCATTATAATTCGTTAATTATTTAGTTACCATAAAATTAACTTCTAAAACTATTTTTTGGGCAAAACATATTGTTGCCTTCTGCAAACAGTATTATTGGTTCAAATAACAAGTGTTGTTCGTTGTACATTATGTAAGGTCATTTATTTGTAGCTGCCATTTTTTTTTATACCCACTCCAAGTTGTCTTATTACCTCAACACGCCTTTTGTGATATGTCAGTTTTAAACGCTGTTCTCTTTTTATTTCTACTATTTCATACTCGTAATAAAAATACTATACTAATCCATCATACTCAAGGAATATAAAAAAAATGTGGGTAGGGGATTCGTTAAATAAAAAACATAATTTCTTGATAAATGTTACAGATTTATTGAAATTTTAAAATACATTTTATTGCAATATAATACATCATTCAATACTTATGATTCCATGTGTGTCATAGGCCTCTCTTGCATTCACATCCTGCCCCCTCTTTTTTACCTGAGTCTTCACTTAATATCCATTTATTACCTTACACGTTATGAAATTCCATGCCAAAGCATGTATACCTTTTAAACGTTGCTAATGTTTATGAGATGAGAAATATATTTATGTGGGTGACACATACTCTCTGTCACACATTGCTGTGAATAACATAGACAAGCAACTTACGGGTGTATCTCAAACTCGAATGTCACGAGGGAAGAAAGAATTCGTATAAACATTAAATCGCAGCATCTCGACAGTGCCTCAGTGGTTAAGGCGTCTGACCGGAGATAGAAAGGTCTTCGGTTCGAATCCCTGTCTGGGCGGTGATTTTCATAAGCCCTTAACCCACCTTCACCTCTGGTACAGAACGCTTCTGTGGCTCGGATTCCACGTTAAACTGATAACAACTATATGGTTGTGTACACTTTCAAAAGCAAAGATTCAAAACAGACGAAGGCCTAACGTGACCTAAACGAGCATTCATACTTCATTGAGGGGGAGGAGCAAACAGTCTGCCAGTCGGTTGAACAATTTTAATATCACAATCGTCTCTTGTCTCTGTTGCTATATACATAAAAAAAACACACCCGTACTCATTAAGGGATAAGTTTTAGGAAGGATTTGGGTAGGTATAAGGCAAATGGATGTAGGTATGGGCCCTGTAGGTGAAACACCAGTGGTAATTATAAATAATATACAGCAAACTGTGAGAACAATACCTGATGAGGATATGAACACACTTTTTCTATAGTTTCATTAACCCTGGAACCAGAAAAAAAATCCATCAGTAACAGCTACCAGGTACCACACTGTTCACATTAGTATCGCCTCGCCTCTCACACACATCAGCCATCTTTGCCATCTAGTAGCATTTGCACAAGTATGAAACTTTTTACATCAGCATCATCTCATATCACCCACATGACAACAAGCCATCTAGTAACATGTGACCCCCTAGTACCAGAAAGACATGAGTAGATGCAAGAACATTTCTTAACACAGGTTGCAATGTCGTACTGTGGATGCTCACTCACAGCTGCAGACGTCACAAAACACCACACACATTAGTGGAGGAGATGAACCGCACATCCTACATCCAGACAAACGAGTTAAAGGAAGGTCTGACCATATTTACGCATACATACGCAGAGAGAGACATACGCAGAAAGACGCACACACACACACACACACACACATTAGTGGTGGAAATGAAATACACACACTACACGCAGAAAGACGAGTGAATCACCATATTTACACACTAGCTACCTTCCCTCGCAAACAGCATTTCAATTCCAAAAACTGTGGACTCCACATTAACCATCTAACCAGAAAAAAATCCATCAGTAACAGCTACCCCCAAGGTACTAAACTGTTCACATTAGCATCGCCTCTCAATCACCTCAGGCAACGTTGCTATCTAGTAGCATGTGCACAAGTAAGAAACTGTTCAAATCAGCATCACCCACATAGCCACAAGCCATCCAGTAACATGTGCCCCCTAGTACCATAAAGGCATGAGTAGATTCAAGAGCATTTATTAATACAGGATGCAATACCGTACTTTGGATGCTCACTCACAGCCGCATATGTCACAAAACACACATTAGTGGTGGAAATGAACTACACACACTACATGCGGACAGACGAGAGAAAGAAAGGTACCACCATATTTACACTCTAGCTGTCTTCCCGTGCACACTGCATTTCAAGTCCAGAACCTGTAGACCCCCACATTATACCACTACATACAAGCAATGATCTGACAGTGGGTTTGTAACACAAGTTCTTCCTTCTCTGGTACATCCACTCATCACGATTTTTGCTCCGAAGGACATATAGTGAACAACCTGAGAAAAATAGTTCGTACCCAAAAACTAACGGCAGCAAACTGTAAACAGAACAGTGAAATGGAAGAGTGCTTGGATTCCTGAAATCACTCCAGACGAATGTAGGGAAAGAGACCTTCAAAAGTTCATGGCCGAATTCCTCACCGTTTCTTGCCATACATCCTTTCTCACCTCTAATGACAATGACATCGACGAGCCCGAAAAAGGCCTGATATGCTGGAAATACTAGAATTTTGGATGGTCGTTGAAATTTGTCTGTATAACGACAGCACTGTGCTAGTAATAATACACGGTAGACTGGGAAGTTAAGATAGACGCGACAAACACTAATTTTAAAAATTTAATCACATACAAAGGTATGGAAAAAACACATCACACACGATAAAGTTACCATAATACTCTTAGCTAACTCATAGTTTCATGGTCATCAAACAGACATCATAACCCACATTTTTCATAGTGGATCCCTACACACTGAAAAGTATCCAAAACGTCACCATAGGTGCAGACACTGGTTCTATTACGCCGAAGATAGCACCCATACTTAAACTGTCGTAAATTGTTAGGTCATTTGTATGTGAAAGTGCGTGTTTGGATATTTTATCCACTCAGGCCTCATCACCTAAAGTCTAATGCCAGATTATGACCATGGTTAACTTAGGCTCCATACACCACTCAGAATTATTCTACCAATATCCATTCTAACATCATTATACGCCATATACAGCTCTCCCAGCACTCTTCATATCTTCCAGTCATATCCAGCCCAGCTCCTTTATTATGTCACTTGTTGAATGTTTTCCACTAATAAATCTAGCTACGCTGCTTTCCACCCTACATTTGATGTACAAAAAATGTGGACTCCATACTACACCACTATAGCCTGACTGTGTGTTTGTACTTTGCTTCTCTGGCACAACCCCCCCCCCCCTCAGCACCTTCTCCATTAAATGATTTTTACCCCGAAGTGCATATAGTGAAAAACGTAAGAAACAGCAGTAAACTGTACACAACACAGTGGAATGGGATAGTGCCTAAGCCCTGAAACAATGGTTAGAAACACATATTGATGGTGGGTATAATTCTATAACCAAATATTTTAGACTCAAATCCACAGAGGAATCACGCAGACACGCACATTTCCATGCCTACACACAACAGAACCAAGATAGAACTCACACAGAGGAAGAAGACATACACACACATTAGTGTAGGAAATGAACTGCGCATCCTACATCCAGACAAACGAGTTAAAGGAAGGTCTGACCATATTTACGCATACATACCAGATAGAGACGTACACACAAAACACAAACACACACACACACGTACATCCATACAGCGAGTTCGACATAAACAACAGCAAGCATCATGGAAACGATGAAGTGGGACAGAATTGTCGTTACCACTGATTAACTGGACAGAACTCTCGTTACAAAAATCATCAGACAGACGAGTCAAAGACAGGTACGACCATACATACGCTTACAAAGAGTGACACAGGTACACAAGTCCATGTCTACAGCGAGTTCAGCACAACTACCTGCACCAATCATGGAAACGAAAAAGTGGTGAAGTACTCTCTTGCATCATGACTGACTGAAAAACAGAACTCTTTTCACATATCATCGGCCTGACGAGAGAGAGGGTGTGCAAAAGATGTTTTCGCTACACACCTCAGTGTTTATCCCATTAATAGTGTTAATCAGACACAATTGATTACATGTACCATCAACAATCAGGTCACCACCACGTCTCCTCCACTCCACAACCCTTTCAGCCATTCATTAACAGTGCCCGCCCACGTACCATGAGTTGCAATAGACACTTGACTATCAGCAGATACCAGAACCCCTCATATTCATACTAGACCCCACCCACAAATCCATACGTCTCCACACACAAGCACAAAGAAACTTAAGTGGAGGTACAGCAAATCATACATCCAGACAGATGAGTTTAAGTAATGTATAACCATATTTACACATACAGACACAGAGATAGACGCACACACACTTACATTTCCATACCTACAGTGATATCGACGCGACAACCATCCCAATTATGGCAACGAAAGTGATGTAGAACCCCAATGGCTCATGACTAACCAAAAAATCATCAGTAACATGTGTGCAAGGTACCAAACTCTTCACATCAACATCATCTCATTTATCTCACACTACAGACCTCTCTACCATCCAGTATCATGTGTCCTAGGTACAAAACTGTTCACATCAGCACCACCACGATTATCCCACATCTAAGCCTTTTCGGACATACAGCAACATATGCCCCAGGTACCATGAGTAGCAGTAGACACTTGGTCATCAGACAGATGTCATAATTCCCATATTCATACTAGGTCTCACCAAGATATCCATAAGTCACAACACATAAGCACACACAAACATAAGTGCAGGATCATCACATCATATATCCAGACAAACGAGTTGAAGGAAGGTATCACTATATTTACACATGCATACACAGAAAGAAGCACACACACGTGCATTTCTATGCCTACAGCGATCTAGACACAACAACTAGACCAATCATGACAACGAAAAAGTTGAGCTGACCCCCACATGACTGGCCAAAAATCATCAGACAGACGTGTTAGGGTGTGTGCAACGGATGACATGTTGTCGCCATCCATCCCAGTACTTATGCCATACGGGTTATTCATCACACCCAACTGATTACGTCCACAATCAACACTGATGGCCACTGATGGTAAAATCTCGATATGGAGTAGACTCCTATCACCATAATTAGACACACAACCACTTAGAAAGACACACACACACACATGCCCATGCCATTGGGGTTCTACATCACTTTTTCGTTGCCATAATTGGGATGGTTGTCGCGTCGATATCACTGTAGGTATGGAAATGTAAGTGTGTGTGCCCTACTAAATTTAGTCACAGCACAAAATTACTTTGAATTCAACAATGACTACTTTATACAGAAGGAAGGATTGCCAATGGGGAGCCCAATATCTGGAATAATGGCCTCCATCTTCATGGATTATATAGAAAATGAAATATTCGAATCCATTGTCCCCAGTAAACAATATAATGTAATTTATTGGCTTAAATATGTAGATGATGTAATTTGTCTCCTAAATGAACCACCAGAACGCATAAAAGAATTTCACACAGACATTAACAACATACATAAAAATATCAGTTTTACTATGGAGACAGAAACAAACAACCAACTACATTTCCTAGACATTACAGTCAAAAAGATTGACAACAAACACAGTTTTAGCATATACAGGAAACCCACCAACACTGACATAATCATCCACCAAAGCTCCAATCACCCCTCCAGTCAGAAACAGGCAGCACTCAGATATATGTTACACAGGATGAATCAAATACCACTCACTAAGCACAACTATAACAAGGAACTAAACAGCATAACACACATAGCTGTGAACAACGGATACAATAGTAACACAGTAGAAAAGCTTAACCAAAAAATCAGAAAACAAACAAACAAGAACATAAATCAAACACCCAATGATCACCACATAAAACTACAATCCATCACACAAAAAGACAACAAACACTGGTACACTATGACATATCAAAACACAAACACACACAAAATAGCAAACGTCTTCAGAAAAATGGGAATAAAAATAGCATTTAGAACCAAAAACACTATCCAAAAACAGTTTAACAGAGGTACATTTACAGACAAATACCACAAATCTGGAATATACCAATTAACATGCCAGCAGTGTGACACTGTATACATAGGACAAACAGCTAGAAAATTGGAGACCAGATACAAGGAACACCTGAGAGCCCTCAGATGTACCAACCACTCAACATTCGCCGAACACTTGTTACAACACAATCATTCACACACTAATATACAGACAGATATACAAATACTAAAGATTAATAATCACAACAAAAATATGCTGACAATTCAGGAAAACCTGCAAATACAAAAAGCAATCAATAATGGTAAAAAAGTTATGAACGAATACATACACCTAACGAACCAAACCTTGTTCAAAACATTAAAACAGGAATAAATAACACATATCCTATAATCAAACATACCGCCACAAAATACACACAGCTAATGACCGCAGATTCAAAATAACAAATAGTTACACAACACATAATCTTTGGCTCACGACTTTTCGATGTCAACAACAACAAATAACTATATATACAGTTCGTGGCCGGTGAAATTACCTAAAATGCAGCCTACACAAACTTGGGACAGTAGTGATAGTGCAAAAAGAGTAGCTGGTATGGAAACACGAACTTGTGCGTGTTAATGAATATATAAAAACTGTAAGTACCCACTTGATATTTTTTAGAAAACTGTACAAAAATCAAACAACAGCATTGTATATATATGTGTATATATGTTTATCTAGGGCACTGATGATGCCTTGAATAAAGGCGAAACGCGTATGCCATCAAAAGCATTTTGTTTAGTTGCAAGTCAGAAACAACCCACAAAACAGTCCTCCACTAATGTGTGTGTGTTTTGTGACGTATGCAGCTGTGAGTGAGTATCCACAGTACGACATTGCAACCTGTGTTAAGTAATGTTCTTGCATCTACTCATGTCTTTCTGGTACTAGGGGGTCACATGTTACTAGATGGCTTGTTGTCATGTGGGTGATATGAGATGATGCTGATGTGAACAGTTTCATACTTGTGCACATGCTACTAGATGGCAAAGATGGCTGATGTGTGTGAGAGGCGAGGCGATACTAATGTGAACAGTGTGGTACCTGGTAGCTGTTACTGATGGATTTTTTTTCTGGTTCCAGGGTTAATGAAACTATAGAAAAAGTGTGTACATATCCTCATCAGGTATTGTTCTCACAGTTTGCTGTATATTATTTACAATTACCACTGGTGTTTCACCTACAGGGCCCATACCTACATCCTTTGCCTTATACCTACCCAAATCCTTCCTAAAACTTATCCCTTAATGAGTGCGGGTGTGTTTTTTTATGTATATAGCAACAGAGACAAGAGACGATTGTGATATTAAAATTGTTCAACCGACTGGCTGACTGTTTGCTCCTCCCCCTCAATGAAGTATGAATGCTCGTTTAGGTCACGTTAGGCCTTCGTCTGTTTTGAATCTTTGCTTTTGAATGTGTACACAACCATATAGTTGTTATCAGTTTAACGTGGAATCCGAGCCACAAAAGCGTTCTGTACCGGAGGTGAAGGTGGGTTAAGGGCTTATGAAAATCACCGCCCAGACAGGGATTCGAACCGAAGACCTTTCTATCTCCGGTCAGACGCCTTAACCACTGAGGCACTGTCGAGATGCTGCGATTTAATGTTTATACGAATTCTTTCTTCCCTCGTGACATTCGAGTTTGAGATACACCCGTAAGTTGCTTGTCTATGTTATTCACAGCAATGTGTGACAGAGAGTATGTGTCACCCACATAAATATATTTCTCATCTCATAAACATTAGCAACGTTTAAAAGGTATACATGCTTTGGCATGGAATTTCATAACGTGTAAGGTAATAAATGGATATTAAGTGAAGACTCAGGTAAAAAAGAGGGGGCAGGATGTGAATGCAAGAGAGGCCTATGACACACATGGAATCATAAGTATTGAATGATGTATTATATTGCAATAAAATGTATTTTAAAATTTCAATAAATCTGTAAAATTTATCAAGAAATTATGTTTTTTATTTAACGAATCCCCTACCCACATTTTTTTTTTATTCCTTGAGTATGATGGATTAGTATAGTATTTTTATTACGAGTATGAAATACTAGAAATAAAAAGAGAACAGCGTTTAAAACTGACATATCACAAAAGGCGTGTTGAGGTAATAAGACAACTTGGAGTGGGTATAAAAAAAATGGCAGCTACAAATAAATGACCTTACATAATGTACAACGAACAGGACTTGTTATTTGAACCAATAATACTGTTTGCAGAAGGCAACAATATGTTTTGCCCAAAAAATAGTTTTAGAAGTTAATTTTATGGTAACTAAATAATTAACGAATTATAATGATTCGAAATATCAATAAGACCTGAAAAAATGCTCCTCGAAGGTCCTAGGAATAAAATTATAGGTTTGGTAATAACGATTGTTGAGGGATCTATCATTTGTACCAGCTAGCAGTGTATAACATGACGCGCACATTCCACGGCAGAAAATCACGCTCGAAATAGCGTATGCTGCATGTTCAGACGAAAATATTCTTGAAAGACGTGTAAAGTGCCTAACGGGACCCGACGCGTCACCCGGAAATATCGCTGCGCTAGGAAAGTACGCACTCCAGGAATAGCGTATAACGGGACCCGTTGCTCGCTAACGCGTCATCTGTGGCGCGCGCTGTCACCCACACCGAGTTACAGTACGCACTCCAGGAGTAGCGTATAACGGGACCCGTTGCTCGCCGACGCGTCATCTGTGATGCGCGCTGGGAATAGCAACAACCGTTGTCGCCTGCGGGGGTGTGCGCCAGACTAAGCTCCACAGAATACTCAGATAGATTCAGGTTACCACTGGAATGTCTGCGCAGATTGAGGTTTGTGCGGCCATCTGGGCGGGCGGTCAATGAACTATCGTTTGCGCAAACGCGGCCGCTGCTGCCCCTCTAGCGGCCACCAAATGAACTAACGGTCCGCCATCTTGTGACGTGAACGCTGATTGGCTTATTCAAAAGCCCGCCAAGCCGCCATTGGAGGGGGCGGGGAGAGAGGTGCCCTCCCCCACCACCTCGTGACTCATGGGTTTTCCCGGTTTCTATACAGAAACCCCAAACTCCTTCTACTATGACAGCATTAGCATCATTCCGAAGCAGCAACTACTTTCGCAAGCCTGGGAAAGATCTCTTATTTTGATTCAGTTATGGTCTTGAGCTTAATTTTTGGGTTAGATGCTTACAAAGTAAAAAAGTTTTCATAGCAAAGAGCTTCTACGATGCAGTGTACTGTAAAACCAAAACCTTCGTGGAGAACTTCTCAATATTATAACCATTACTTCACAGCAAATGTATTCTCTCATTTACCTCGGCATAGAATATTTTAATTTGTTTACATCTATTTCTCACGCACACAAGGGAAAAATAATAATAACTTGCACAAAACTCAAATGTTATTATCATTAATATAAAGTGGGTTAATTACTATGGGAGACTGTTTAATAAACAACCCAGCGTATAGAAATGGTTTGTAGGTAATCTATAGTTACATGTATATTCTAAAATTCACAAAATGATGGGGCGGGAGGGGTGGGGGGAGGTGGCAGAGGGTCCTTTCCACAAGAATTAATCTCTACTCTGAGTATTCCAATCCCTAATGGCACAAGGGAAGATAGTATTCAAATAAGCATCAGTGCGGCACCTTATTTCTCTAGTCCTATCTCTCCTATCATTGGTACCCAAATAGGTTGGTTGGCGTAGTATTTCTACACACTTGTAAATAAAAGTGGGTGTACGCTTGTATACCAATAAGTTCATACTAAACCTACCTCATTTTTCTACCGGAGAATCCCAGCCCAGTATAAGAATCAATTATCTAAAACGCTTTCATAAAGACCTTGGCTAGCAGTCAAGAATCGAGCGGCTCTTCGTTGTACTTCCTCGTGAATTAGTGATGATGTATTGTCACTACAACGGACTTTCCTTAAATTTTACCTAAATCTGTATGGGTTTTCTGTGAAGCTATTAAAAAGAGAGTTCAACGAAAATTATTTAAGGCCTCTTGCATATTTAACACGTCCTCTTAACTCAGCTAAGATTTCTATCAGTACGACACCAAGTCCTTCCTGAGCGTGCGTGTATCCAGCTTTGCTTTATGGAAATTCTGTTTTTTCTTAAGGCTTTACATCGAGGTCATGAGAGGCAGGGACAAGAAACGGGAAGGAATTTGGTCATGGACTTTTGAAGGAAGCATCCCGGCATTCGCCCAGAGTGATTTTGGGAAACCATGGAAAACACAAATTTGGATGCCCGGACGGGGATTCGAACCCGCGTCCTCCCAAAAGCGAGGCCAGAGTGTTACTGCTTCCCCACCACGCTTGGTGACATTCTTTTGATTTCATCCATATACCACGGTTTTACTATCATTTAGTTTTATTTACCGTTTAGCTCTATACAAATCCATACTTTCTCTGACTACACGTATTAATCACATCTCTTCAACGGTGTCTCTTGATAACTTGAAGGTATGTTAGTTATTGATCAGAATGTTGTGAAACCCTCCTGTGGGGCTTTATCGAATCTGTACACAATCCTTTATTTTCTCTTTTTGCGTTCCGTTATTGATTAGACGCTTCGTGATGACTTTTTCTGTGGTCCTCGAAATTTCAGTGAATAATTCTGACCCATTGGTAATCACAGGATCTAAAATGATTATAGTTGCCATTATAGCATCGCGTTGATTCAGAAACCATTTGAGAACAGAACAAGAGTACAGAAGTTGCCTTATCCCTATTGCCATTAAAGTCAATGTAATTATTTAGCTGTATATATAAGGTACGTTGAAATTACCTCCTAGTGTAAGGTGACCATATTTTCAATCCACCAAACCGGGACACACCCGGGGGGGGGGGGGGGAAGATCGCCGACAAGTTTTGAGGCGAGGGTCACCCAGGACCACTGCCGACTGGGGGAGGAGGCGCCCCATGTGTAACCTAGGGGCCCACGAACCCTAGTTGATATACGTCAACCTCGAACAGTGCAACCTGTGGAAGGTCAGGCGGTCATGGTAATAAATAGGTGTCATATTCTAAAACGCCTCTTTGCATGTGCACTGTTTTTATACATGGTTCGGATGTTTACTAAAGTGTATTCAGAGGATTTCAAACATATATCTTAGAAACAATAATAGCATTCTGATTGCGGAGCTACAGCGAAAGGTAATCTATACTATTATAAATCTGTAAGCAAGCTGCGTTTGTAGTGAGGCTTGATCTCTAATAACGCAAAAACTACCGCATCAATTTGCATGGTGTTTCCAAATTTTTAAAGCTAATGTTGCTGATCAACATCTGCAGAAGTAGCTAACGACTAATATGTACCATGGGAAGAAGCAAGTCAGTAAAAAACTTCAGAAATGTGAAACTGTAGACCACAGATAATTATATACATTCAGACGGTCACTCCTTTCATAAAGAGACCTGACAAAATTTAGGATTTCCTTTTTTTTTTTTTTACTTCTGCGATTCATTTTTCTGGACCGCAGTACTTCAAAATAAAAAGAATACGTGAATCAAGTATAATCAGCATTTACTTGAATCGTAACAGGTCAGTTGAATTACTAATATTGAAGACATGTATTGTCTTTGGTAGACTGTTATACAGTTTGTCTCTGGAACAAAATTGCTACGTGAACGCTGTACAATACAGCCACAATAAGCCAATACTTAATACGAAATTCAGTTTTTTCTCGAAGAGCGATGTCTGAAAAACAGCTATTATAAATATCAGCAAGTAATAAAACATACTTCTTTCATAATGACTTGTGCGGAATTGCACATATTTGGAAGTACTTTATTCGATTAACATGTCTCGTGGCTATAACGTGCAAATATAACTAGGCATCCGAAAATTCAGGTACGTGCGACTCAAATAATTACATAGAAAATAAGGATATATTGAAAGAAACTCAAATAAAAAAAAATTTCATATCCTAATGCTACACCGCGTAAATTATAAAGCTAAAAGCATCGTCCCTTTGGCCTATAACAAAGCATATCAGCTGTCATCACTGTCCAGGTTGCATTTCAATCGATTTACAACTTGCGATAATTTTTATCATAATGCTACACCGCGTAAATTATAAAGCTAAAAGCATCATCCCTTTGGCCTATAACAAAGCATATCAGCTGTCATCACTGTCCAGGTTGCATTTCAATCGATTTACAACTTGCGATAATTTTGCCACTCAGAAATAATTGCTTGAGTTACATGCACATTAGTACATATACTGTACCGTGATCCATTTGGACATTTTTGAATTAATTATATCTGACTGAAATAATGACAATAATGATACGACGATTTGAAACCAAGATTAACTCCAATTCACGTAAATTTCTATTTTAAAGCAGGAATAATTGATGGTGTATCAACATAAAATATAAAACCAATATCCAAACAGCAAAAAATAAATAAATCAGAAAAAATTGAGATGCTGTGATTATTGGTAACGAATTTTTATTTCAAATATAACTAGGCATCCTAAAATTCTATTCTACACCGCGTAAATAAAAACCCGTTATGCCTGATGCTAAACAAAACGAGTCAATTGTCATCTGGTCCAGGATGTTGTTTCGCCAGGTACTTACATGCGACTGAAATAATTCCATAGAAAATACGGCTATATTGAAAGAAACTTAAATTAAAAATGTTTCATATCCTAATGCTACACCACGTAGATTATAAAGCTGCAGGCATCGTCTCTTAGGCCTATAACAAAGCATCATATCAGCTGTCAGGTTGCATTTCAAGCGATTCACAACTTGCCATAATGTTGCCACTCAGAAATAATTGTTTCAGTTACATGCACGTTACTACATAAACTGTACCATGATCACATCTCGACATTTTTGGATTAATTATATCTGACTGAAATAATGACAGTAATGATACGACGATTTGAAATCAAAAGTAGCTCCAATTCACGTAAATTTCTATTTTAAAGCAGGAATAATTGATGGTGTATCAACATAAAATAAAACCAATATCCAAACAATAAAAAATAAAAAACAACAAAAAATAAATAAATCAGAAAAATTGAGATGCTGTGATTATTGGTAACGAATTTTTATATTTCAGCACACTTCCAAGAGGACTAAGTCGTAGATTACTGGTATATTTACATAAATTTATGGCACCGCGGTTATGTTGCAATCCTCGGTATCCACATTTAAAAATAAACTTTTTTTAGTTAAGTATCATGGAAACAATATTTTTCATTATATCCACTTCTGGTGAAATCATTGCACAAAAACATCATTGAGGCCGTTATTTTAACAGGATGTGGACGAGGAGAAGAAGTATTCCTTCCACGAATACCATTGGTTCCTTCAAACTTCCCGTTCAAATTTAAGCGCCTACAATTTCCCGTAACGTTATGTTTTGCCATGACAATTAACAAGTCTCAGGGACAGACACTAGGAACCGTAGGCATTGATCTTCGGACACCATGTTTCTCGCACGGCCAGCTATACGTTGCTTGCTCCAGGGTGAGTGGCAGATCACGCCTGTACATATGTACAATGAACAATCAGACCAGAAACGTGGTCTACACATAGGCATTACAATGAGTGACCTACGAAGTATGCTGAAGATAGTATATTATTTCTCTTAAGCATTGCTTTATTTACTTACTAGCATTTGCCCGCTGCTTCACGCGCGCGTGCCTTGGCAGGTGTAGAAATTATTTACTGATTTTATTCTCTTATCAGACATTAACGTGGAAAGGCATGAACTGTTAATGTATTCTGAATAGTTTCGTTTTGTTTCGGTTAATACGTTAGGTTCGGTTTTCATACTGATGTCAGAGAGTTGTTTTATTCATATTTTAACATGATGCAATCGATTCAATAGTAGAAAAGGTTCCTGAAAAATTAACAGTAGTAATTCGTGGTTGTAATTATTGTGCGAAGTATAAACATTTATTGTTTAGAAAGGCTTTCACGGTTCAAACGACGTTCTTTCTTCTGTGCGCTTTCAGAAGCTATGGATTTAGCGTATAGAATCCGGTTATAGGTCAATCGCTTTTCTCGGTGCAGGTTACTTTCATTTGCTCTAGCTATTTCATCTAGTTCTCTTTGACGTTGCAGACGATGTTGTCGGTCTATTTCACTCTCATTTAGCCGAATATTATTTCTGAAAGCAATATTTAACTCAGCTAAAACATAATATTTTTAAATGCTGATATGGAGGATTCCACGTTAACCGTGGTACCGAAAATTTAAATGGATGTATAACAGTTGTAACGTTAAGAAAGCTGTTATTATAATCATTATGTGTAATTTTTTTTGCGATTTTATGTGTAAACTTTGCCTGGGATTATATAGCTAGGTATAAGCTTTGTTAAGGATGTATCTGTGGATTTAATAAAAAATATTCTTTCCATGATACTTAACTAAAAAAGTTTATTTTTAAATGTGGATACCGAGGATTGCAACATAACCGCGGTGCCATAAATTTATGTAAATATACCAGTAATCTACGACTTAGTCCTCTTGGAAGTGTGCTGAAATATAAAAATTCGTTACCAATAATCACAGCATCTCAATTTTTCTGATTTATTTATTTTTTGTTGTTTTTTTTATTTTTTGTTGTTTGGATATTGGTTTTATTTTATGTTGATACACCATCAATTATTCCTGCTTTAAAATAGAAATTTACGTGAATTGGAGCTACTCTTGATTTCAAATCGTCGTATCATTACTGTCATTATTTCAGTCAGATATAATTAATCCAAAAATGTCGAGATGTGATCATGGTACAGTTTATGTAGTAACGTGCATGTAACTGAAACAATTATTTCTGAGTGGCAACATTATCGCAAGTTGTGAATCACTTGAAATGCAACCTGACAGCTGATATGATGCTTTGTTATAGGCCTAAGAGACGATGCCAGCAGCTTTATAATCTACGCGGTGTAGCATTAGGATATGAAACATTTTTAATTTAAGTTTCTTTCAATATAGCCGTATTTTCTATGTAATTATTTCAGTCGCATGTAAGTACCTGGCGAAACAACCACCTGGACCAGATGACAATTGACTCGTTTCATTTAGCATCAGGCATAACGGGTTTAGTTTTAAAATTTACGCGGTGTAGAATAGAATTTTAGTATGCCCAGTTATATTTGAAATAAAAATTCGTTACCAATAATCACAGCATCTCAATTTTTTCTGATTTATTTATTTTTTGCTGTTTGGATATTGGTTTTTATTTTATGTTGATACACCATCAATTATTCCTGCTTTAAAATAGAAATTTACGTGAATTGGAGTTAATCTTGGTTTCAAACCGTCGTATCATTATTGTCATTATTTCAGTCAGATATAATTAATTCAAAAATGTCAAAATGGATCACGGTACAGTATATGTACTAATGTGCATGTAACTCAAGCAATTATTTCTGAGTGGCAAAATTATCGCAAGTTGTAAATCGATTGAAATGCAACCTGGACAGTGATGACAGCTGATATGCTTTGTTATAGGCCAAAGGGACGATTCTT
This sequence comes from Vandiemenella viatica, assembly GCA_031002005.1. NCBI lineage: Eukaryota > Metazoa > Arthropoda > Insecta > Orthoptera > Morabidae > Vandiemenella > Vandiemenella viatica. The sequence goes on along the minus strand of JARYHS010008075.1, from coordinate 126,008,768 downwards.
TTAGCTTTATAATTTACGCGGTGTAGCATTAGGATCTGAAAATTTTTTTATTTGAGTTTCTTTCAATATATCCATATTTTCTATGTAATTATTTGAGTCGCATGTACCTGAATTTTCGGATGCCTAATTATATTTGCACGTTATAGCCACGAGACATATTAATCGAATAAAGTACTTCCAAATATGTGCAATTCCGTACAAGTCATTATGAAAGAAGTATGTTTTATTACTTGCTGATATTTATAATAGCTGTTTTTCAGACATCGCTCTTCGAGAAAAAACTGAATTTCGTATTAAGTATTGGCTTATTGTGGCTGTATTGTACAGAATTCACGTAGCAATTTTGTTCCAGAGACAAACTGTATAACAGTCTACAATATTTGTAATACAACTTTTTCGTAATTCAACAGACCTGTTACGATTCAAGTGTAAATGCTGATTATACTTGATTCACGTATTCTTTTTATTTTGAAGTACTGCGGTCCAGAAAAATGAATCGCAGAAGTAAAAAAAAAAAGGAAATCCTAAATTTTGTCAGGTCTCTTTATGAAAGGAGTGACCGTCTGAATGTGTATAATTATCTGTGGTCTACAGTTTCACATTTCTGAAGTTTTTTACTGACTTTCTTCTTCCCATGGTACATATTAGTCGTTAGCTACTTCTGCAGATGTTGATCAGCAACATTAGCTTTAAAAATTTGGAAACACCATGCAAATTGATGCGGTAGTTTTTGCGTTATTAGAGATCAAGCCTCACTACAAACGCAGCTTGCTTACAGATTTATAATAGTATAGATAACGCAAAAATAAAGGCCTTTCTAAACAATAAATGTTTATACTTCGCACAATAATTACAACCACGAATTACTACTGTTAATTTTTCAGGAACCTTTTCTACTATTGAATCAATTGCATCACGTTAAAATATGAATAAAACAACTCTCTGACATCAGTATGAAAACCGAACCTAACGTATTAACCGAAACAAACGAAACTATTCAGAATACATTAACAGTTCATGCCTTTCCACGTTAATGTCTGATAAGAGAATAAAATCGGTAAATAATTTCTACACCTGCCAAGGCACGCGCGCGTGAAGCAGCGGGCAAATGCTAGTCATTTATAAAATAAAATAACATTTTTAATAGAAACTACCGAACCTACATAGATTGCTACTGACTTACAGACTTCTCTAGGCCTAAAATAGATAGATACAAAAGAACTTACCTTAAAAATTATTGAGGGCAACATCTCTTGACCTGCTGATACTTTTGAGATGAATGAATCCTTTTCAGAAGGTCCTTCTTATCACACAACATTTTATAAAAGTTGGTACAGGAGTAATCGAAATTAATTTTAGTGATGAGCGTCGCTTTCAAGGTATTTATGGATAGCTGAGTTTTGTCACTTGTCCATAAGGCATTCATGTGGGAAAACACTCGTTCAGTAGGGGCATTAGTTCCAGGCAAACAGAAAAAAAACTCCAATATTTTAAGCATATTTAAATAAGGTACATTATGAGAATTGAAGTGGGAGATAATTTGTAGCCAACATTGGTCAGCTGAAGTTTTATTCAACCTCTACTCGGCTAGTATTTCTGATGTCACATACTGTTTGACATATACGTAATCGTCGTACAAAGCAGTTTCATCAATTACAACAGATGGGTTTATTTTCTTAACGAAATCTACCGAGTTTTGTATCTCTTCCCAGTTAGGTATCTCTTTCAGTGTTACCCACCCAAACTGTTTCAAATGCTCTAGGGACGCTGTCCATTGTTCTAAATACTGAACAGCAACTTGGTAGAAAGTATAAACATACTGTCGAAATTTTGCCACTTCCGAAGTAAGGCCCTCTTTCTGCAAATTTGCAAGAATGGTCCTAACAACTGATGTAAGAAAACAGTCGTTCCCTTTTGAAGCCAAGTTGGACTTTAAATCACAAAGTACATGAATTACTTCAAATACTGTCACTGTTTCACCTTCTATTTTTTGTATAGCTGAATGAAAAGTTAAAGACTGGTTGTGAATAAAATAGAGCCAAGCCTCTGACAAAGGGTTCTCAAAGAATGTTTTTATGATATGTGGACACTTATCTTGTGATTCAAAATAGGATTTTAAGGGTGAAAACATACGGAGAAGACGTTCGACAGCAGGAAGTAGGGCCAGCCACCTTGTTTTACTGTATCCTAATACCTGTCTGTACTCCTGTTCCACAAATTCGCAGAACTCTTTAAGACTTTCAACCCTAACTGTGTACAAATAGAAATATGAATATGTTTTAGAGACAATTCCTTCTATATCAATTGTGAGAATATCAGCAGCTGTCTGAATAGTATTGTGGATGATATGAGCATTACAACCTACTCCTACTAAATCGTGTCCTATGTTATCTTTTAACTTTGTGAAGACGTTGTTCGCACCCTTTCTCGCCACACCACCAAAATTACAATTTGTGTTATCAGCACACAGAGCAACTACTTTCTCCTTTATCTTAATATCATTCAAACAATCTATTAAAAACGCAGAGATAGTTTGCGCTGTTTCTCCAGGCAGTGAATTAAGTTCTAACAATTTAACACTAATTCCCTCAACAGGGAGAAAATATCTCACCAGTATAGGAAATATTTTAATATCCTTATGATTTGAGGCATCTGTCATTATTGAAACGAAATTAGCTTGTTGTAAGTCAGAGTGTAATTGAGAAATTGCAAATGGACTTAATACATTTAGTAAAATTGCCTCCGCTTTCGTGCGACCGCATGAGAATTTAGGTTCAAAAACACACTGTACAAGTTTGGAAGTGCAATCTAATGACCTAAAAGACTGATTATGCCGCACTGTGTGATAAACAAAAGCTCCTTCAGTGGCCGCTAATCTCATTTCTTTTTCACCAAAAGATTCACTTTTAAAAAATGAAGTAAGAGTGGAACTGGATGCACTTGCACGCACTGCATTTCTATGTATTTCACTAGCTAAATGATGTGTAATATCAGGCCGTCCCCTGTGACTTATGCTAAATGAAGATGAACATGCATATCCGAATCAGAGATGGTTTTCTTAATAAATGGATATTCTTTCTCAAGTTTAGAATCAAATACACACTTTCGTTTCGGTGGTGACATTATTATCTTCTCACGGTGCTATTAAATCAAACAAACTTAACACTTGCAAAAAATCGCACTGTTTACTGCACGTCTTACCATCACCAAAAAAAGGTTCAACTAAGTGGTAATGTAACATCTTCAACTTTTAAAGCACGTGCAATATAATATAACAAGTAAACGACAATAATGAATAGGCGCGGCGGTAAATGTTAAAAGATACGCCAGCCGCAACAATGGGTAGAAGTGATTAAATGAACTCATGTATTCGCAAAAGAATAGAAAAAAAAAGAAAAATATTTAAAAGGAAATAATACTTGTGACAGTTAGGAAAGGTTTCCTGAGGATGCAGAAAATAGTCAAAAATGTAAAACGAGGAGGGTGGGAATACCAGGCCTTGAAAATCGGGACATTTTGGGTCCCGATTTGGATTTTAAAAAATCCAGGACAAAAGCTGAAAAAAAGGACTGTCCCGGCTGAATCGGGACGTCTGGTCACCTTATCCTAGTGTTATAGCATGATTCTGAAAAAGCCGAGTGAAATTATTTAAATTATTTCTTAAAACCTCGGGCCTCGGGGATAACTACTGAATAAAACTGAATTTAATTGCTAAGGAGCGCATGCTCTAGTGCCAATTTTACTACTCATATCAGCTTTATTATTATCACTATTATTATCTTATATACTTTCAGTATTAAAATTCCTGCTCCCTCTATTTCCACAATTCACAGATATTAATTTTAAATTTCTTCAGCGTTTGTGGTAAATTGTTCATCATTTCCTTGGTAAATTATTCCAATCCCTCATTCCCTTACAAACAAAATAAAATTTTCCCACTCCCTTACGCATAAAATCAAAAGGCCTATTACCATCTTTTCCATTCCATGCGCTACTCCTAATTCTTCGACCAATGACCCCATCGCTAATATACCCCTAGTACACTCCCAGCTCTCTTTATCCTCCTCTGTCTTCCAATTACTACCAATCCAGCTCCTCTATCATATCAGTTATTAACTGAGTCCTGCAGTTATTTTCACAAACAAATCTGGTTGCTGTCCCTTGTACACCCTCTAACTCCTGTATTTGATATCCATACTGAGGGTCCCAAACTATTCCACCATGTCCAAGCAATAGTAACCCAACTCCTTAACTTCTCTGGTAGATCCTGTCGTCACTCTCTCCAAAAATTGAAGGATTTTGTAACCTTTACCTACAGGCCCGTAACTACCGCCGGGGCAGCCGGGGCACTGCCCCGGGGCCCCCAAGCCCGAGGGGCACCAAACTAATGGTTAAAAAATTATTTTATTTTAATATCTAATACCCAGCACCTAGGTAAAAGTTAATAATAAAGAAAATCCATCAAAGTGCTAGAGGAAATGTTTTTGCGTGTCCATTTATATACTCCATACACTTCACATGCAAAAGCAGCTCTAAAGCAGACAGCAGAATGTCGAATCGAATGTTTCATGTCGCTCCAGGTGCCTGCGGCGTGATGTGTTGTAGCAAGACGTTATTACGTCTACTACAATTTTAATAATTAATATTTTTTATATTTTACATTTTCTTAACTAATTTTTGTATATATATAATCAGATCTATAAATTGATTTAATTCTTTAATCTCGGGGCCAGCCAAAGACTATATGTGGTGTAATGAATGCCAAGTTATTCAGGGAGTGTACGTAAAATAAGCGAGGGTTGATTTCTGGCAAGGAGCGGACAGCTAAGACTCCGTATCCTGGGGCGGAAACGGTCCCGTTACCAAGCCCGCCACGGTGTCGCCTTCCAGGCCAGCGGACGTTGCCCTGACGCTGGGGGTTGCAATGGCGAAGGTCGGCGAGTTTTCTCCCGCCACGCCAAGTGACGCGTGAGGGCGAACCCACGTATCTGAATGCGCGAGGTGGAACACGTGATTTCAAGAAGCCCATTTCCTCCAATGAGAAGTGATATTCGGGTTTTTTGATATGTTTCTTTCTGTCCATATGTGACTACGGAGAGGAAGAAGGGACTTTGTCTCCGACAGTGGAGAGGAACGGTCGACTCTTTCTACGGCAGTGGAGAGGACGAGGACGGTTCGACAGAGCTGATGTCGTACTGGTAGTCGTCTTATAAGATCGCAGACTGGCGATCCTGGAGTGACTATAGACCGCCATGTCACGCAGATAGGCTGTGACACAACTTGCAGAGTCGCTGTCAGCAAATTGGTAAAGTACTCCGCCAGGCATGACGAGTTCACGAGACTGTTGAATTCCGTAAGCGTCCTGAGATTACGAGACTTGCTCTTTTACAAAACCCTGAGTTAGCTGGCAAAGATTTGTGAAACGTGATAGTACGAATTTTATTGTGACTATTAAACTATTAAAGGCACCCGAGATTCCATGTTGTAAATATCTAATGTTACAATTGTTAACGTTGTTCATTTTAAATATCATTTGTTAATTTTGATAGTTAAATTTGCAGTAGGTGATTCATGACTTACTTTAAAAATAAATTCAAATATTGTTTGCTTGAAATAACGGCGCATTGTAACGTCTAGGCTTGTTGTTTGCTTGTTTGAGTGATGTTAACGGTAAATGTAAAGTGGCCTAGCGATGTAGAAGCCATAGCAATAAAAAATAAAAAAATCGATGTCAGTTCTTTTAAGACCTGACCGATGTTGGAAGATTCTTGCCAATCAAAGATTTTTAATTATGATAATTAATTTCAATAAAAATTAATAAAATTCCCCCCCCCCCTCTCTAAAGCAACCTTTTACAATTGGTGCGCACAACGCTGGGGCCGATTAATTAATCCAAAAAAAAATGAAAGTTTTTTTTTTTTCAAAATAGTCTCAAAGAACTCAGTTCATGACCTACGGCATTTATTTTCTAGTATAGAAAGTAAAGTTAATTTTTTTTCATTGTTTTTCAAAATTCAATGTGATGTGATTTAATTCTTTTGCAAATCATAAATTTTTTAAATTAATTCTGTTTCATGATTGATCAGTGATTGCAGAGAAATGTTTGCTCTTTTTTATGACATGCAATGTTCAATTTAAAGTCACATAATGTCGAGCCAGTAATTTTTTTTTTTTGCATGTTAGCAATTAATAATTTATCTGCGCATGTTCTGTTCATGTGACTTGGTTATGCATGATTCAGCGTTGCTTTCTGGAGTTGCATTTTTTTTCTTGAATGGGTTGTAACTCGATATTGATGGGATTTGTGCCGATGATTTGGGTAAATTCAAAACTTTCTCGTTAAAATTACGTTTCCTGGTGTTCGTAAGTTTCCATTGCGTGATAAATAATCTTTGGCCGTGAATAGAATTTCCTTTTGTACTGTAATCCTATGCTTTTGAGGTCCGGACGGAAGCTAAAATTCAACATGGAAGGTAGCAATTTAATTACCGGGGTGACCGATGATTGCGGAAAATTTGAAAATTCTAGGGAGCCGACAGCAAGTGCGGGAGCGAGCCTAACGGAAACTGGAGCAAGGGATGATACTAGAATTGTGGACAATGTCATTGAAGATCTAAACGCTGATGATAGATCGGAATACGGTTCTAATTCTACTGTAATTATTGCCGATGTTGCATTGGAAAATTCCCTCCTACAGAGTGACGCGGTGATAGTAACACCACCAGGAAGCTTTACACCCCCATTAACTGAAGCCTTACCCGCCATCCAAAGTCCCATTTTAATGCAAAGCCAACCAGAAATACCTCCCTGGGTCCAAGTAATGATGGCAGAGTTAAAGAAGGGACAGGAAGATTTAAAGAAAGAGTTCAATAAGGGACAAGGAGATTTAAAGGCAGAAAACAAAAGAATCCATGATGACTTATCTAGGAAATTAGATTCTACCAACAACCGGATAGCAGCCATGGAAACGCGGCAGGATGTAATGTGTAAAAGCCTAGAACAAAAACTTTCCAGTTTACACACAAAAATCAGTGGGGAGATGGCAGAATTCCAGACTAAGATCAGGACTGATATCGACGATTTGTCAGAAAAATCGGAGCGAGCAATAGCTGTGTGCAACCGATTGGAAAAGGAGAGTGAAATCACAAATACAAACATTGCCACTGTAAAATCAGCAGTAGAGCATTTGTAAATTGAAACTAGGGAAACAAATGGACAATTGTCTAATTTTGTGCATGAGGTACATGATCAAATAGAAGGGAAAGTATCTCAGATCAGTGCGAAAGTTGACAAAGTTGCTACCTCTGTTACCAATTTGAAAGAAGACAATAATCAGTTAAAGGGAGCTCAAGAAAGACTTCGGGAGGAACTGCTGTTGAAATATCAACAAGTGGAGGGTGACATGAACACGTTAAAGAATATCCCTGCAACGCAACAGACTCACACTGTACTGTCTGGACAAGCTACTCATATACACATTGATTTAAAACTTCCTAAGTTTTGTTCATACAAAGATATTAACCCCAAAGCATTTTTGTCAGAATTGGAAACCTATTTTAGGATCAAAACAGTGCCAGAAAATCTAAAATTATTGATTATCCGGCAAGCTATGCTTGAACCTGATCGTTATTGGTATGATGTTTCTTGCAACTTAGATATGTCCTACGCGGATTTTAAAGGGTTGTTTCTCAGAACATTCTGGTCCCACAAACACCAAAGTCAAACTCGCATGAAAATATACCAAGGCCGTTACGAACCAAAAACAAATGATTCCATGGGGGCTTATGTGGAAAGATTGGTTGTTTTGTCACGGTACTTAGACCAACCCATGTCAGAAACGGAGTTTATTACGGCCGTAACGACGCACTTTTCCCCGCAAGTGCAGGCACACATTAATCCGGTTGTCATAACCACTATCTCGCAGTTTTTGGAGACTCTGAAGAATCTTGACTCAATAGGACATAAAGCGAGTCAAGAACAGAAGTCAAAGGGGGAAGGTAGTGGCCAGATAAAAGGCCAACAAGATGGGAAAGAACGTGGTAATTGGGGAAACTATAATAATAACAATTCCAGTTATTATAATAACTACAAACCACAATTCCGAAATGAAAGTGGAAACCAATGGAAGGACAAGAGTCGTAATGAGAAAAAAGGGGCGTATCAAGGGGGAAAGCATACCACAAATGCGATACTACTTGGAAATCAGAACGAGGGGAGCAACTTGGGAACCACCCGGTACCGCCTCAAGAACAGTATGCGGAAAATACCCGAGCTGAGCCCTCGCAGCACTTATAATGCACGGAGCCTCAAACCCTACCATTCTGCATAAGTCTGTTAGGATTAATCTTTTTGTTGTTGTAAATACGAATTATTGAATTAGGGAAGTAGGATTTATTTTGTAAGAAGTCTTGTGGAGAGCAAGTGTTGTTGACATTAGTCTAAGTACTCGTATAACGACCGCTAAACAGTTACCACAGCTGAGTGCCGGCGACTAAGTTTCTGAGTAGATTCTTATCTGAACTCAGGTAGAAGGGAGCCCGCCGCAAGAACAGATGAGAGTGAAAGTGTTCAAAGGCCCGGTCCCACTGGATTATAACGGTGTAATGTGGACGAGAAATATTTGTCTGACGACACCAGAAGCAAGAAGGATTTAAAATTTTGTTTTGAAATGATATGGCGTCGGAAAAATGAAGAGTGAAAGAGATATATTCCTCAACGTGCAGTCTCGGATTGCTGTTGGTTTGCGAAAGGGAGGCGGATATTTATTTTGTCGCTGTCACTATCATAATAGGTCAGGACACAACTTAGATGTATGATTGCACCATTTCGGCAATGGGAGATAAAATTTTCCTATAAGGTTCCCACCGATGGGCTTGTACATCACCAGAATTACCGTCACAAACCTTTCAAATTGCAGCTAAACGGCTTACAAAAAGTGATATGTATAGAAATCACTTACTGACGCTTTGCATTGTGTAGAATTGACGCATACGGCAAGAGACACGTATTCCAAGTTCACCATTATATGGGATGGCATATGGGCCGAGTACAGAATCAATAAGAAATATTTCGGGTGAGATAATTTGCACGCCATTTACAAAAATTAACGGCGGTTGCTTTATTTTTATTTTCCTCTCTTTTTCTTTCATCCTGTATATTGTATGTGGAGTCGTTGGTGATTTCCTATGAGCGCATTCCCAAATATGCAAAAGGGTACGATCTATTCAGAAAATGCAACTGGTTACTCTAATATACGAGGTAGTTTTTGTTCAAGTTCTTGTAGCTTTATAAGCGGTAAATTTGGCCCATGCGTGAGCAGAACTGGCAATGAGAGTGTATATAATTATTTAATTCATGTATGTAGTTATCTGTTGTATTTGTCATTGTAAACAGCATTCTATGTTGTATATTGTTTTAACATTAGGATCTATTATTTGTAAATTACTATAAGGAAGTGGGCAAGAAATCACCCATTATAGTAATAGTCGAAAGGTCATGGACGTGAATTCGCAGTTCAGCTTGGCAAGAGTCACGGTATTGTCCTGTTTGAGTGGCTTAAAATAAAATTATTTTCATAATTTTATTTTCCGTACCACGTCGCATAATTGTAGCAAGACGTTATTACGTCTACTACAATTTTAATAATTAATATTTTTTTATATTTTACATTTTCTTAACTAATTTTTGTATATATATAATCAGATCTATAAATTGATTTAATTCTTTAATCTCGGGGCCAGCCAAAGACTATATGTGGTGTAATGAATGCCAAGTTATTCAGGGAGTGTACGTAAAATAAGCGAGGGTTGATTTCTGGCAAGGAGCGGACAGCTAAGACTCCGTATCCTGGGGCGGAAACGGTCCCGTTACCAAGCCCGCCACGGTGTCGCCTTCCAGGCCAGCGGACGTTGCCCTGACGCTGGGGGTTGCAATGGCGAAGGTCGGCGAGTTTTCTCCCGCCACGCCAAGTGACGCGTGAGGGCGAACCCACGTATCTGAATGCGCGAGGTGGAACACGTGATTTCAAGAAGCCCATTTCCTCCAATGAGAAGTGATATTCGGGTTTTTTGATATGTTTCTTTCTGTCCATATGTGACTACGGAGAGGAAGAAGGGACTTTGTCTCCGACAGTGGAGAGGAACGGTCGACTCTTTCTACGGCAGTGGAGAGGACGAGGACGGTTCGACAGAGCTGATGTCGTACTGGTAGTCGTCTTATAAGATCGCAGACTGGCGATCCTGGAGTGACTATAGACCGCCATGTCACGCAGATAGGCTGTGACACAACTTGCAGAGTCGCTGTCAGCAAATTGGTAAAGTACTCCGCCAGGCATGACGAGTTCACGAGACTGTTGAATTCCGTAAGCGTCCTGAGATTACGAGACTTGCTCTTTTACAAAACCCTGAGTTAGCTGGCAAAGATTTGTGAAACGTGATAGTACGAATTTTATTGTGACTATTAAACTATTAAAGGCACCCGAGATTCCATGTTGTAAATATCTAATGTTACAATTGTTAACGTTGTTCATTTTAAATATCATTTGTTAATTTTGATAGTTAAATTTGCAGTAGGTGATTCATGACTTACTTTAAAAATAAATTCAAATATTGTTTGCTTGAAATAACGGCGCATTGTAACGTCTAGGCTTGTTGTTTGCTTGTTTGAGTGATGTTAACGGTAAATGTAAAGTGGCCTAGCGATGTAGAAGCCATAGCAATAAAAAATAAAAAAATCAATGTCAGTTCTTTTAAGACCTGACCGATGTTGGAAGATTCTTGCCAATCAAAGATTTTTAATTATGATAATTAATTTCAATAAAAATTAATAAAATTCCCCCCCCCCCTCTCTAAAGCAACCTTTTACAGTGTCAAGTGGAGGTTGGCTTGTGCAGTGAGCTAGTGCTATTCATGACGATTTATTCGTTTGCTAACTGCTCATCATTACGAGGGTTGCCTTTTAAGTTTTTACAATCGAACAATAGGTGGCGTTAATGAGTTGTGGCACCACTGTATTTGTGAACAATGACGTTTGTTATTGTGAAGCCAGTGGCAATTTAGAAATTGACTGAGTAGGTTGTTGATGGTGAACGTTTAAAAGAAGCATGTTTGTGCAAAAATCGAAATCACCCGTGAAGTCTTATATGAAGGCTCGTATCGGACTGTCAGTGCAGTTGAGAGTCGTATAGCAGAGATAGTACGCGTGTTGTTTATTAATTAGTCTCAGGGCCGGCGTTAGGGGAGGGGGGGAGGGGGTAAGCGTGTCAAATGGTCGCCCATTTGGGAGGGCCCTAACTGATGAATTGGCCAAGGGCCCCCCAACTTGACTGCTAAGATCTCTTACCCCGGGCCCCAAAATCCTAGCGCCGGCCCTGTTTAGTCTTACTTTGCTCGTGTTGAGATAATAGTTTATATTATGAAACGAATTCGGCACAAGCCAAGTGGAAATAAAAAAAGACAGACTCTAAAAAGAAGAAACTTGGCGGCTGCAAAAAGTTCGAAGAAGTTGTCAATATGGCTGGACAGTGGAAACCACTCGACAGGGAATGGTGATAAGAAGGGTATGTATGGTTTGCTTTATTCAGTGTGATGTGTAATTCATGTAAAAATAGTCGTCAGACTTGAATAATTCGAACGTGTATAATTCAAATGTTTCTGTCGGTCCCTTGACATTCCTATAAAACACAATCAGTGGTGGATTAAGCACTCAGGAGGCCCCAGATGCAATTCAATTCCTCCAAATAGTTTCAGTACCTCTATAGCGTGTATTTTTTGTTTAATTTTTTATCTCCGGTGGGCTCCGGCGTAATTTAAGCCCTGCTTATATACGTATATATACTAAATGTATGTGCCTATATACGTATAGCTCTAAAATATAAGAGGAAAAAAAATATATTTTTCTCTCTTTGACCTTTCCGATATTTTTAAAATAAAATTTTACAGATTTTCTGACACACATTTTCTTTTTAGGGCCGGGGAAAACAACGAGACAAGCTTTGGAAGGCACTTCGGAAGAAAATGAAGTAGAAGTGGATTCTCCTGATATAAAAATTTCACAGAACTTAAGTGCAGATACGTAGAAATTGAAACAATGACTACAAATCGAATCAACAAAATTCTTTATGCGAAGCAGTTGTGATAGACCGAACCAATGATACACCAAGTTGTTTGCAAGATCTAGATTCTGCCTATTACGATGTCTTTCCTACTTTAATAGAAAATCAAGATAAGAAACGTAGGCTGGTAGCAGTTGGTCCAATACAATCTGACGGACCATTTCCCAAGGATATCAATGAACAAGGCTGATCTTTTTCAAGTAACTACAGGGTGCTTCAAAAAAATGTATACACACTTTGAACTTCCATAGAAAATTTATTTACCGTTCTACAAAGTTAAATTTCAGGAAAATAGAAAGCTAAAAGTCCAATGTAAATCAAACATAAACAACAAATGTTAATACTGTTCAAATTGGTGACCTGCAGCATCAATACAATTCTGAGTACGTGTCACCACAGATTCTGTACATCGTATCAAAACGTCCAATGAGATTTCTCTACACACTGCTTGAATCTCATTCCAAAGAATGTCTAGGTTACGTGGTTTACGTTTGTACACCTCATCTTTTACTGTGCCCCACAAGAAGAAATCCAGTGGTGTAAGGTCTGGAGAGCGTGCTGGAAACTCGATTGGCCCCCTGCGTCCTATCCACCGGCCCGACAAATTTTGATTGAGGTAAGCTCGTACGTCCCTGTGATAGTGCGGCGGAGCACCATCTTGTTGAAAATAAAAATCATCATTACCGTATAATGCACGAATGGCAGGAAATATGGAATCAGCAAGCATTGTTAGGTAATTAATACCAGTTACAGTGCCTTCAAATCGAAAAGGTCCAATGAGTCCCCTTGAAGACAAACCGCACCACACATTTACACCTGGCAAATTTACAGCTTTTTCAATTGTAATGTGAGGATTTTCTTCACCCCAGTAAACACAATTGTGCCTATTGACAGTTCCATTAAGTTTGAATTGGGCTTCATCCGACCAAATGATGCTACCCATAAATCCCGGTTCACGTATCACCATCTCCTGAATCCATTCACAAAATTGCAACCTTCTATCTGGATCGTCGTCACTTAGCTGTTGCACCAGCCTTGGAATGTAAACACGATACTTGCCTCTCTTCAGAATTCATAGCACGCTGCTAGCACTTACATCACTTTCACGTGCCCCTTGCCTTGAAGATTTGTTAGGAGAGCGTTGAAACAGTTCCAAGACTGCCATTGATGACTCATCACTTGTAGCTGTTCGAGGCCGACCTGAATGACCTTTATGCACATCACACACTGTTCCATGAACTTCGAACTTGTCTCGTATGCGTGTAATTGTTAATCTTGAAGGTGGTTCTGTATCATACTCCCTTCTCCACTGTCTTTGAACTTCATTTACATTCTCAAACTTCCAGTACCACTTAATAACCTGCTTACGTTCTTCAAAACTCAAACGTACGTCCCCCATGTTGATATTACAAATTCCAACTGATAATATAACATAGAGGGACGATTATGCTGGCACCTGGCGAAGAAATATAACACTAGCCTTGTAGAGCGGGAAAACAACAATAGTTTAAAGTGTGTATACATTTTTTTGAAGCACCCGGTATTATAGTACAAACACGAAGTCAGGGTTGAAGCTTAAAAGAAGTTGGTTATGTTACTAAAAAAATTAGATTGAGTCTATTGCCAATTGGAAGTACTTGAATGTAGCAACCGGAGTTCGAGGCTGGAAGCATATTTCAGAACTTATTTCAGTTCATGAAGCATATAAAAGCCACACACAGTCTTGTGTAGTTTATGGGTAGTGCCGGAAACATGGTACTTTCGAAGACGTTTTCGACAAAAATTTGGAGAATGGAAGAAGATTCTGGCGAAAAGTTCTCGAAAGAATGATAAATGTTACCTCAACACTTGTAACATATAATCTCGCATTTCGTGGATCTAGTGAAAAGTTAGAATGTAGCAACAAAGGAAACTTTCTCTCGATAGTTTAGCTCTTGTCAAAACATGACCCAGTACTGCAAGAATTGATTCAGCGTTCGCAAGGGACTGTGAAATACCTCAGTCCTAAAATTCAAAATGAACTTATAAACCTATTAGCCTTAGAAATCAAAAATGAAAAGACCGTTACACTTCAAAAGTGCTTTTTTTAAATATTTATTTTAGATACTACTCAGCACATTGCTAAAGTTGATCAGTTAAGGGAAGTTTACAGGTAGGCCTATATCAAATCAGTTAATGATGAGAGGGGACGATATCAAAATATGTGAAACTTTTGTATCCGTTAGAGGGGTAAAAGATCAGTCTGCCCAAGGTCTTGCAGCAGAAACACTTACTTCATTCGAAGAGAAAAACTTGGATTTGATCAAATGTGGACAAGGCTACGACGGGGCTGCAGTCATGAGTGGGGCATACAGTGGAGTGCAGCAGCTTATTAAAGAAAAAGCCCCACACGCATACATTGTGCACTGCGCTGCACATAACCTTAATTTAGTATTAAAGGATGCTGTGGAAGGAAACAGAGTGGTCTGCAAGTTTTTTAATCCATTAAAAGTGCTTTTTTGATCATAGTATTTTTGCGCTGACAAGATTTGAAGTCAGTGTACGAAATCGAGGCTTATACTGATTCGCTGAATTCGAAAATAAAACTGAAAACTCTTAATTCAACTCGCTGGGCTGGTAGACATGAGGCAGTGTATGCACTGAAACACAGGTTTTGTGACGTGTTGAAAAGCCTTACCCGCCTGTTTGACTTCGAGGAAAAACAAGGAAAGAAATGAAGTAAAGCAGCTAAAGAACAAACTTAAAAATTTTGATTTTGTATTGCTTTTGGTCGTGCAGTGTGAAGTTATAGCGCCTCTCAAACACGTATCAAAATCCTTAAAATCTGAAACCATGGACTTGTTGTATGCATATGGGTTAGTGCGTAACTTATTGCTAAGGACAACCGAAATATGTGGAAAGTTTGAAGAACTCGTTTCTGAAGCATCAAATGTTTGTAGTCGATGGGGAATATACAAAGAATTTCGCCAGAACAAAATGATGAAAACACTTTGATGAATTGAGTGAAGACGAGAGATTAATAGACCCATAATCTTGTTTCCAAGTCACTGTGTTCTATCCAATGGTAGTAGACACACTTTGTACTCAACTTGATCACCGTTTGGAGGGACAAAACCTCTTCTTGACACTTATCAATTAATACAACCTGATTTTTAGCCAAAGCAAGTGAAAGTGATATCCACTAAAAAGCAGTTTATTTCGTTAATACGTTTCCAAATGATGCGAGTCTAGCCTTTCCTTCACAATTATGTTCAGTGAAAAATTCGTTTCAAAATAAACTGGAAAAAATGAAAAGTTTTAAGGAATTTGCTAATTATATAATAGTCGACCACAGTTCCCTTTCATCATATCAAGCTATCCAGATATTTTCACAGCGTGCATTATGTATTTTACTGTTCCTGTGACAGTATCTAATGCTGAACGGTCCTTTTCTAAGCTTAAATTGATTAAAAATTACTTGAGAAGTACAATGGCTCAAGAAAGACCCAGTAGCCTAGGTTTGTTTTCTATTGAGAATGCCGTCTCTAAAAACTTCGCTGTTAAGAGACGTTAAGCAGCTAACAAAAAAAAAAAAAAAAAAAAAAAAAAAAAATGAGAATGACCGAGCTCAACAAGTCAACTTTGACAAAGTAATTGATGAATTCACTTCTTTGAAAGTTAGGAAATAAATGTTTAGGAAACAATCAAATGTAGCTAATCCTTAATCTTTTCAATCTACTCTATTTTCCAGTCATCCGTTACTGATTCCTTGTCTTTTAAGCAAAGTATGCATTTTAACTTACTTAATTTACATCTATTATAACTATACCTTTAATCTACCTAAACTTTTATTTAGAAAAGTCAAATTTTAATTTATCAATTAAAAGTTTTCAGCAAGTTTAATCTTATTAAAAGTTAGTGTATTAAGTTTTTTTTATGTTAACAACAGTATAGTAAATATTTTACCATGTATTTTTAATGTGTGATTTTAAAAATTTTTAATAAACATATACTCTTTTTTAGAAATTGTACTTTTGTAAGTACTTTGCTTTTGCATTGTTCACCTTATCCTTTTTACAACCATAAGTACTGAATATTTAGTTTCCAAAACCTGTATCATAAAAATAATGCATTTAAAAAATTGTTAAGTGTATAAGCTAGATAAATACTTGAATATTTGGCTTAGTGAACCTTTTGTAGCTAGTTTTGATACCATTGTATGGACCAATAGATAAAAACAAATTTTTGTCGAATTGGAATAAATCCCCATGCATACAAAAAGAAAGAAATATTTAGGGGCCTCACTATAAAGCTTTGCCCCGGGGCCTCCAAGTTTATAGTTACGGCCCTGGACCAATGGTGTTTGTATGGTAATGGTATCGTGTCTCCTATCATGTACTATGGTAGTTAGATGTCGGTAGCTATGGGGGTGTGGGAGATATGGTGGCTAAAAGTGGTCGACCTGCGGCACTTTCATATTTCTACCCAAAAGGTATGTGTCATGGTTTATCAGTTACAACCAAAACTATCTAGCGCAGATCACTTGAGTTTGTGTCTGGTAGTAACACAGAGTCACCCGTCGATCACAACGTTGGCAAAATTTCGGTAACTTTGGTAGTGTGGGAGATATGGAGGTTGAAATATGCCGATATATATTTAATGTGATTGAAGTTTTATGAAAAATGACTAGGTAACTAAACTACTTAAGAAGCAATTAATAAAACTTAAGGTAATGGATTTCGAAACAAACTTAAGATGGAAGGTCGATACTATTTAGTGCTGATGTGGATAACAACTAATTTGTTACTTATGAAAGTTTAAAAAAAAAAAAAAAAAGAAAGGTAGGAAGTTTTGTTTAATATATATATATATTAGATGGCAAATGAACACTATTAAATTTCAGACAGAACAGGTTAATTATTAGAACGTACGTTTTTGTTACCGTCAACTTGATTTCGATATCGATAGTCGAACTTAAAATAACGAAAATGTATTAACCTAATGTGAGTAACTAAATGCTATATATGAATACTTATGTTTATTATTTCCAGTTGATTTTATTACTATTCCGGAACTAATTAATTAACAAACTGTGTTATTTTAAACCTAATAAAACCTTAATATAGGATAATAAAGAAAGCTGTAACTATCGAAATACAAACTAGTGATTTGAACTATTTTTTATGGTTTATAAGAAATTTAACACTACAAAATAACTTAAACTACTATTTTTATTTATGCTATAGTATTATAGTAATCTAACTATCTCGCTTATGCTAAATTTAATTCAGTAAAACGTGCAATTACTAGAAATTACGTTAACAACAATGTCGCAAAATTTAAAGACTGTTATTTATGGTGTCATCTTAAATAATTCTAAGAGTTTAGATGATAATTAAAGATTTTAAAATAATTTAGTCTACAAAAACTTAGCTGATGAATGCAAAATCGCAGTTTGATGAGCAGCTCTCGACAGACACAGCCAATCGATCGCACAACCAGAGAGGTTCAGCTCTCAGAGGAAATCTAAGAACGGCCTACCGCAGGGATCAGTGCTTGCTCATGGAGGAAGGAATAATATGGAGACGACGCAAGAGACCTTTACCACGCATGGGAGTGAAGCAGGCCGGCGGAGGAGTGGGGGGGCATGGCCGGAGTGGTGGGGGCTTGACCGCTTCCCAACAAACACGGGGAATATGTACAAACACCTCAAGGGGACTCTAGGATAAACGTGACGCCGCAATCTGGTGATGGATTATTATGTAACTCGATGAGACAAATAAAAAATGAAGAATAAATTTTTTTGATATCCTGCTTAGTTTTCGAGATATTCTGTCTCAAATGTGAAATGGTTTTGGTTGAAATTCAGAAGAAAAAATTATTCAAAGTCAAATTTTATGATGAATTTTTATTTAAAAAGACGAGACAAATAAAAAATAAAGAGTAAAATTTTTCGATATTTCACCTAGTTCTCGAGATATACTGTCTCAAAAGTGAGGTGTCTTGAGTTGAAATGCAGAAGAAAAATTTCGCAAAAGTCAAATTTAATGATGGATTCTTATGTAACACGACGAAAAAACTCGATAATAAGGAATAAATGTTTTCGATATCTTGCTTAGTTTGGGGGATATACAACATCCAAATTGAGGGGTTTAGGTTTGGATGCAGGCTGGACCAAAAATTAATTCTGTCAAAGCCACAATGATTACATGGTTGACATGCAGAATGGATATTTCAGTTTTATTACTACCACTTGTGGTTAGTCTGAAATGTGTCCTAGACCAGAAAAAAAGTAAGAGGACCCACTCTAGGGATGAGCAACCCAGACATTTTGTAGGCTGGTACCAGAAATAAAATGTTTATTCAGTCACCTTAATGAACATTCTCTTGATCAAGATGTGTTGTCTAATTTCACAGCCCTACTTATTAGGACAATTGTAAAAAAATTATCTCTCAGTTAGATTTAGATACGGGGGGGGGGGGGGGGGAGAATGTTGTACAAAAAAAAAGAGACTAAATTAGAAACACATTCCCCAAATTAATTTTGTTCAAAGGCCAATAACTTCTTTATTTATGAAGCCCATTTTTATTTCTGCATGAACCTGTTTCGACATAAATAGATGAGAAAGATTTCAAAATCGGTAAAAATAGGTATAGACGTATTTACAAACAGAAACAAATCTTATATGTAGCTTTAAAAATAACCTAAGTCAATGGCCTGAAATAGCTATTTAAAAAAATTAATAAAACTCACAGCTTCTCACATAACAGTTAATTTCATCATCCATTGTCAGTATAATCAGCAACGTGACGAAAGAAATCGTAATAGTAAATTCACTGAATCGCGAAGTAAAACACGCCCCTTTAAATCTCATTTTAAAAACTCGTTAAAAAATAATGCTAGTCTATTATGTGCAAAATAGCAAGTTTGCTGATTTTCTACACTACACCAAGAAAAATTTGAGAACAAAGTCATCCCATTGAGAGCTATGACTAAATATTTATAGAGGTGCTGCAAAGTTTGCGGTGTCTACCGCTCACTTCAACAACGATAATTACAATTCAACTTACTTATGAAATGATATTCCAGGTTCTTTCCTGTCTGGCCTATTTGTGCAACCGTACGCAACACAAGCTGGCATTTTTAAACACTTATACACAATACTAAATTAAATAATCACTGCATCTACCACAATGTGAACACCTTAATTGTTGGGAAGCGCCATATGGTCGCTGCCGGTGCTGCCACCATGCGGGAGAGTTTAGTGCTTGCTTCACCGATTTAACGTCACTTCTCCTCCATATAATTCCTTCCTCCATGTGCTTGCTCCACTCCTTTTCAGCCTACATATCGCAGACATGCCGAAAACGAGATCAAAATAGTTTGGTTATGCCGATGACTGGGTTCTCGCCACGAGGTGCAGGTCAATCGAAACGTCTGAAGAAATCCTAACAGAAGACCTGGAAACAATGGTAAAATATTTCCGCAGGTTGCGACTCCAACCCAATGCTTTTAAAACAGAGGTTACCTGCTTCCATCTAAATAGCAAACTCGCTAGAAGGGAACTTAACATACGGTTCGAAGAAACCATTCTTACCCACAATAAGACACCAAAGTACCTGCGTGTTACCCTTGATCGAACATTATCCTTTAATGCACATCTAACGAAAATGACTGAGAAGCTAAAAACAAGAAACAATATCATTCAGAAACTATGTGGTACCTCTTGGCGTGCATTGGCCTCCACTCTCCACTCCTCTTCTCTGGGTCTTGTCTTTTCGGCTGCCGAGTACTGTGCCCCGGTCTGGCTGAATAGCCCGCACGTGAGAAAAGTAGACATGCAACTTAATAACGCTATGCGTATGATTGCAGGCGTGATCAAGACAACTCCCACAAGATGGCTCTCGATACTGAGCCACATACCACCATGTAACCTGCGACGGATAAATGTTCTTACACGTGAGTACAAGAGAATAATGGACAACAGAAACTTACCGATCCACCAAGATATTAAGGATGCCAACATCAACAGGTATCGCTCTAGAAAACCACCAGTGAAATCGGCAAGGGATGCTATTCGTGATGATTTTAACATCACCAAAGCTTAGATCCAGGAGTGGACTGTACGCCAAAACAGCAGCTTACCTTGCATCACTCAAATGCCACCAGGTTTTGATTTACCTCGCGAAACTTGGTCCACACGCAACAGAATCAGAACTCGGCATGGCAGATGCGCACACTCCCCGTACAAGTGGGGCAAGCAACCATCCCCCTTATGCGAATGCGGAGAGATTCAGACTATTGGTTATATTATTGAAGAATATCCTATAAGATCTTACAGTGGTGATCCTGTGGACTTCCTGCTGGCAACTCAGGAATCGATAAACTATATTAATAAACTAGACATATGTCTTTAATCTTATAAAGTTGCAGTGTATATATTTTATCAATGTTCTTAAAAGTGTCTAAACTGCCATACGATAAATAAATAAATTCTTAGTGAGGCGAAATACAAAATTTTCACTCAGTAATAGAGCTTCGAAAATCGCTTATTACTTGTGGCTAATACTATTTCTTTTTAGCTAGTTTTTTTTTTTAAAATTTACTTAGAAATTAGCTGAATGCTTGATAGTTAGAGCAAATTGTAATTAAGTTCTTAAACATATATAATTTAACATTTCAAACTTCTTACATAGCTAAAAAAAAAGTGTTACAGATTCAGATTGTCGTCGATTGTTGCTAAGACATAATTAGACTTTTGTTTTGTCTGAAACACAAT
The DNA here is from genome assembly GCA_031002005.1 of Vandiemenella viatica. NCBI lineage: Eukaryota > Metazoa > Arthropoda > Insecta > Orthoptera > Morabidae > Vandiemenella > Vandiemenella viatica. The sequence continues at coordinate 125,987,897 of JARYHS010008075.1, read as the reverse complement.
AGTTTGTTATTTTTATTAGTATTAAAGCATAAAAATAACAATAATCCACTAGAAATACAGCAAACAAATAAATAATAGTAAATATCTGACTTCTAGTTCGATAGTACCCATTAAAAAAATCGTTATTTATTTATTAATTATTTCAGTCTGAAATACCATAGTTCCGTATTTACTTATTTCCAAAAATATTTAAATATTAACTTCTTAATAAAAAATAGGTATTTTTATCTACTTATTAATTACAATAATTTCGTTCCAATTTAATAAAAAAGTTAAAAAAACATAGTATAAACTTTATTAGACTATTTTATCAAATAAATTTAAGGTTCGTTTAGAAGGTGCTAGAAGTTATAACTGGAAAGTGTGGCGCCTGTCGCCGGTACATTGCGAAGGGTTTGGGTTGTATTGGTGTATGAAGTGGTTTCATTGGGCATGTAGGGAAGAGGAAATGTGGGAAATAAATGGGGCTCTCCCATGGTTTTGTCCACTTTGTCCTAGGGATGAAAGGATGAGGGAGATAAGCGAAATGATCAAGGAGTTGCGTGAAAGGATCAAGGGTTCTTGCGGCTTTTCCTATGGAGGCTGAACCTGTGGGGGTGTGACCTGTCGAGGCTGAGCTTGTGGGGGCTCAGCCTTTGAAGGCTCATGCTATACAGGCAGAAAGTAGAGATAGTAGGTTGAAGGAAGTTGAGAAGGATGGGTGGGAGCTGGTAACAGGTCGTCGGAGAAATATGGTTAGTAGGATAAAGAATCCAGACACATCTGAAACTGTGGGGAAAAATAGGTTTGACCTGTTGCCAGAGTCAGGAAGAGAAGAGCCTCATGTAGATGTAGGAGTAAGTAAGATGCAGCAGGCCTTCAAGAATAAGCGCGTGGAAGGCAAGAATAAGAAAAAAAGGGTTCTGCTGCTGGGTAGTAGCCATGGGAGAGATGTAGGCCCTCTTCTGCAAAACCAGTTAGGCAAAGGTTACCAGGTCACAAGTTTTTACAAACCTAGTGCAACATTAGGTCAGGTAATAGAGGATATAGGATCACTTTGTAGGAGTTTCACTAAAGATGATAGAGTAGTGATAGTGGGAGGTACGGGTAATAGTATTGATTGAAACGTGACTTATAGTATAGAGTGTGACCTGAGGAAGGTGGTGAAGGAGCGAAGCATACCAGGGTGGAATTCTTGCAGGTCCTAAGTCGCCATGACCGGCCACAATTGAATTAGGCTGTCAGGCGAGTAAATGTGGAAACGGAAGTGCTACTTGGGGCAGGTATTTGTTCTGTTTTGGGGGTTGTGCCTGCGAACACCATTGGTAGATGGGGTTTTACTAGGCATGGCCTACACCTCAATAGGAGGGGTAAGAGAAAGGGTAGTAAAAGAGATAGAAGGTGAAGATCAGTTTGGGTTTAGGAAAAATCGAAGAACAAGGGAAGCAATTCTGGTTTGAGATTAATATTTGAAGGGCGGATCAAGAAAAACAAAGATACTTTTAAGGCATTTGTTGATTTAGAAAAAGCTTTTGATAATGTTAGGTGGGACAAGATGTTCAAAATTCTAAAGAAATCAGGTCTAAAGTATCGAGATAGAAGAATAATCTATAAACTATATAAGAATCAAGTGGCTATAATAAAAGTAGAGAATCACGAGAGAAAAGCATCATTTAAAAAGGATGTGAGACAAGGTTGCAGTCTATCGACATTAATATTCAACTTGTATGTAGAAGAAGCAATGAAGAAAGTCAAAGAAAAATGTCCATATGGCATAAGTTTTCAGGTAAAAAAAATCAGTATGCTACGATTTGCTGATGACATTGTCTTGTTAGCAGAGAGGGCTGAGGATATTGAGAAGTTATTGAATGGCATGAACAAAATACTGAAGGAAGATTTTGGACTAAATATAAATCAAAGCAAGACAAAAGTGATGAAATGTAGCAGAAATGATACCAATACTAGTAGAATAAATATAAAAATAGGATTGGATGTAATAGGAGAAGTAAGTGAATTCTGTTACTTGGGAAGTAAAATTACAACACATGGCCAAAGCAGGAAGGATGTTAAAAGCAGAATAGCACTAGCAAAAAGAGCCTTCATGAAAAAGAGAAATCTTTTAGTTTCAAATATTGATCTAGGAATTAGAAAGAACTTTTTAAAACTCTTTGTGTGGAGCACAGCACTTAAAGGTAGCGAAACACGGACTTTAGGAATACCGAAAATAAAGAAAATTGAAGTATTTGAAATGTGGTTACAGAAGATGCTTAAAATTAAATGGACAGACAAAGTAAGAAATGAACGAATTTTGAAAATGATGGGTGAGAAAAGAAGTTTGTGGAAGAAGCTTACGGAAAGAAGAGAGAGGCTGGCAGGTTATATTTTGAGACATGCTGGATTGGTTAATTTGTTAGTGGAGGGAACAATCGAAGGTAAGAACTGTAGATGAAGACAGAGATTAGAATATATGAAGCAGATAATTAAGGACGTGGGCTGCAAGGGGTATGTAGAAATGAAGAGGATAGCAGAAGATAGGATGGAATGGAGGATTGCATCAAATCAGTCGAAAGACTGATGACAGCAAAAATAAATAAATAAAAAAAGGCACAGATTGCAAATTTGAAAAGATATTTCAGAGAGTGTTTCAGCAAATTGAAGGAAGGCACAAGTACAGTAAAGTCAAAGTGGGAAGAGTTCAAGGAGATAATAAGAAAGGAGGAAGAATTTTTTTTTCTCCAAAACAGAAAATAAAGGAAAGAGAGAACCTGTGTACTATAACACGGAGGTGAGGCTGTTAAAGAGATTGGTAAGAAGAGAACATAACAGAGTCAATAGACAGCAGGGTAGTCGGGAATATTTAAAACAATTAAACAAGTTCGTAATAATAGCTAAAAAGGGGGATAAAAATGGATTTATGAAGAGTATTGTCAGTACAGGGGGACCATTGACTGATTAATTTAGAAATTTCTATAACTATGTTAGAAAACTGAGAGGAATTGAGGGTGTTGAGATACTTTTAGATAAGGATGGACAAGAAGTTACGGAGGATTTGAAAAAGGCAGAGATTTTAAGTAATTGGTTTAGTGAGAGCATTAGGGACAATGAATCAGAAGCAGGTGGTTCTGATCGGATAACGTGCTTAACAAAACAATTAGAAATGAGAGACCATAAAATTTGAAACTCATCTTGAGGATGGGCTCGTGAAGATAATATTACTACAGATGTCTTAAAAATAGCAGGATGTGGCATTGTACCTTATCTTGAAATATTATTTAAATTGAGTCTTGATACGTGCTGCTTACCAGAGGATTTGAAAAGTGCCATAGTAGTGCCGGTACATAAAGGAGAGGTGAGAAATAGCGTCGAAAATTATTGGCTAATTAACTTGAAGTCAGTGGTAGCTAAATTAATGGAGAGATTGATATGCAACCACATCAGAAATATATGTGAGAATCGTAAGCGGTTTTCAAGTAGGCAACATTACTTTAGGCAAGGATATTCATGTGAATCTAAGTTGGTGGAAAATATGCAAAATAGTTCGGATGAAATGGACAAGGGAGGTCAAATTGATAGTGTAGCACTAGATCTTTCACAGTCTTTTGACAGAGTGAGCCATAAAATGGTAAACAATAAGGTAAAATGATTTGCCGGTTAGAACAATCTAATGAATAATTGTGTGGATTGTTTACAATCAAAATTAGATTAATAAATTTCTCTCGGGCTTCCAAACCGCTACCCTGTGGCACTCCCATCTTTACTTCCACTTCTTTTTATACCACATTTCCTACCCTAACATTCTGTTTTCTACCTATCAAAAATTGTTCTATCGATCTTAACATGGCTGGAAGCCCGAGAGAAATTTATTAATATCCAACGCCGTGAAAGATTACGATCTTACAGAAATTAGATTGTTTGCAGATGACATAATAAAAGGATCAAAACGGTTGAGGATTGTAAACAGTTGCAGGCTGATCTGTACAGGATATCTAGTAGGGTTGGTAAACAAGGGATGAAGATAAATGCAAAGAAGGGTCAGCTTATTAGATACACAAATAAAACCTAAAGGTTTATTATGATTATAAGATGGGTAAAGAATTGCTTATTGAAGACTTGAAATGTAAATATCTTGGCATTACATTTGATAAAAAGCTTAACTGGGCAGATCACATTGGACAGGTAGTAGGAAAAAGTTTCAAAGTTCTGCATTTGTGGGAAAGGGTGATGTACGAGATAAGTAAAGGAATTGGGTTACAAAACTTTGGTCAGACCATTGCTTGAATATGGTAGTGAAGTATGGGACCCACATTTTAAGTATCAAATACAGGAGTTGGAGAAGGTGCAAAGAAGGGCTGCTAGATTTGTTTCTGGAAATCATCGCAGAAGGTAATCAGTAACAGATATGATAAAAGAGCTGGAATGGGACTCACTGGATAACAGGAGGAGGGTGAAGAGGGTCATGGGAGTGTACGAGGCGTATATTGGTGATTAGGCATGGTAAGATATTGGTGTAAGAATTGAAAGTAATGCATGGAAGGGAAAAGATGACCATTACCACAAGCTGGTACTCGATTTCAGGCATCAGGGTGTAGGAAAATTCTCTTTTTTAGGTAAGGGTGTCATGAATTGGAATAAGTTACCACGAGAAATGATGAATAATTTGCCAAAAACGTTGAAAGAATTTAAAGTTAAAATTTGTAAAGGCTAAATGTAGGTGGATGCATAACAGGGGGAAGATGGATATTTAGGGAAATTGCCACCGGAACATGAGCTCTATTGCAATTTATTTTAACTTCCTTTACCAAAGTAAAAAGCTGAGGATAATCTGTTGGCAGATTTTGTACTTTCAGTTGAATCCAGTCAACTGCCTTGTGATGAGAGAAAATAACATGTCCACTAGCTGGACATAATCCTTTCGTTATTTACCACAAACCTAGTGTCAGCATTCAAGCCTCCTTTTCTCTTGTAAGTCGCAAGTTGGTTTCAAAATCTATGAATATTCATTTCAGATTCGAGTTTACTAGTTTCATCAATTGCTTGTTCGTACAGAATCTGTTTACTATCTGATGTTAACAGTGAATTAAACGGGGCTTCTCCCTTCTGATAATATTAAAGACCATACCGCTTGGATCACAGTACGCAAGATGCATCAAGTGTAATAGAGGAAACTGTTTACTTACGCAATAAAAGACATCAGTGTGCATTCCCGTATCAATGCACAATTTCTTTGAATTTTGCACCAGTTCATCACTGTATTTTATTGGTATTATAGAGTTCGTTTTTCTTCTTCTTTACGGTGGATTAACTATCTTTTCATAGACAGTTTAGCTGCCTTGCCTTGTCGACACAATGTTTGTTGATGATATTAGTTTTTGCAAAACATGCCTCGTTTCTCTTGCAATGAGTTGGTACACTGGTCTGTATTGTGGTCATAAAGGCCACAGCAACCACAAGAATTTTTCCTTTAGGACTATGCTCACTTGTGTGTCCCAGCCTTTGACATCTGATGTACTAAGTGAACACAGTGTAATCTTTTAATGATATTACACCATACATTGCGCTAAACTGACTGACCTAAACTACTTTGTGAATGGAGGCTCTATCTCGTGGGCCCATTCAAAATTTAAGTGTGAATCCGCTCACCTTTTCTGTCCATTATTTTCTTTAAGGATCTGCTCAAAGATATTTTCAGCCGTCATTCCAGTCTCTATTGCCTTCAGAAGACCAAACAGATTGTCCAATGTCCTTCTCTTCTGGAGAATCTCGCTCTTCAGTTTTTGGTTTGATTTCTTATTTTGCCATAATTATCTATACATCTTTTTGTGACTATGTCTCTGCAATCACTTCATTGCTGGTGTACAGTACTTTGACCCTCCCCCCTTCAAACCTGTGTATTTGGTGCCCAAAATGTGTGTTCCATACCATACTTTAAGGATTTGGGAGACACTATATTAACCTTTTTCAACTTAATGCCAATCACTCCCTCACATGGTACACCTTGTTTGCACCGGCGAATGAAAGTTTCCAGGTATAAGGAGTAACCCACTGCTTGCCAATGGCCTCATAAAGGGCGGAACAACAGGGAGCGGTCCTGGACACCATCTTGCCCTTGGGGTTGGAAACGGCCCCTAAAAGTGGATGGATCAGAAATGATCAACAGCATGGGGATGTACAAGGATATGGGAAACCACTCCAATAAATACCCAAAGGATATCCCCAGAACATGTAATCCTCTCAAATTACAAATACTATGATGGCTTCTTCCTGGGTAAAATAGTCCCCCAATCAGACCTGCGGGTGGGGAATATTCAGGGAGGAGTCATCAGAATGGAAGATTAAGTGAAAGGATGCAAAGGATTTCTGGTCTGGGCAACACAGAAAACTTAACACCAAACCCTGTCAGTGGAGTTACCGGTATAGGTTTCGTAATGAATAAGAGCACAGGTAAACAGGTGAGTTATTATGAACAGTTTAGTGTCAGAATTATTTTGACGAGGTTAGAAACTAAGCCCGCCCCAACCACATTAGTACAAGTGTATATGTCAACGTCACAGGAAGATGAAGAAGAAATAGAAAAAATATATGCCAAAATTGAAGAATTAATCCAATATGTGAAGGGGGAGGAAATCTAATAATCATGGGTGATTGGAAGGCGATAGTGGGAGAAGGAAAAGAGGCGAATACCGCAGGAAGTTTTGGTCTAGGAGAGAGAAATGAGCGAGGAAGCAGGTTGTTAAAATTTTTTTGAAACATGTAAGCTAGTCGTGGCAAACATACTGTTTAGGAACCATGCAAGAAGGATATACACCTGGAAACGTCCAGGGGATACAGCTAATCAGCTAGATTAAATCATGGTCAAACGGAGATTTAGGAATCAAGTTCTTGACTGTAAAGCATACTCAGAGGCAGACATAGACTCTGACCATAATTTGATAGTAATGTAGTGCATGCTGAAATTCAAGCGAATAAGGAAACAATATAAGCACAGACTGGAAGTGAGTAAATAGTAACAATTTAACACGAGAGAAAAATTTTCAGAAATGGTACAGGTCTAAGAAGAAGCTCTGAAAGGAGCTCAACTGAGGACAAATGGAATACGTTGAAGAGAGAAATGATGAAAGCTGGTAAAGAAACATTAGACTTTCGGGAACAAGCTGCCTGAAAACCCTGGATCACAGACAGAGGCGGCCCTAGTAAGTTTTTCAGGTGGTGCGAGATCTCATTGTGGCGCCTCAAATGTGCAATCGCTTATCCGTGTTTAAGGTGTCCATATAGACAGATTGAAGACAACATTCATTTTTTATATCCTACTAAAATTATAAATGTAAAAGTTTGTTTTCTATAATATTTGTTACTGTTTCACGTCGAAATGGCTGAATGGCTTAGGATAAAGTAGTTTCCGTGGGATTCGAATACGTGTATGAATGCGTTATGAATTCCAATAGAGTAAAGCCGTGGGCAGAAAAGCGTCCTTATACATTAATAATAACTCAAACTTTAGAAAGATTAGTGTATAGGATAGCAATGGTGTGAATGAGAAACAACAACAGTGAAAAAGAACACTATATGTTTGAAAAGGTTGATTTACGCTACTATAGCTTACGCAATGCTCACATAAAATATACGTCAAATTTACATAATATTTAAGAAAAATGTTTAAAACAAAAAATGCTGAAATAAAATCATAACTAAAAGGCCTAGATTGCCAACTTTCTCATTTTTGCCCTTTGGCAATATTATTTTCTATACATAAAATTGCAAGATTTGGAAGTGTATGTAGAGTTCGAGTATACCATGAATAAGTTTTAAAAATTTTTAATTTATTGAAACTTCGGTTTCCTTTAGCGACAGTTACAGGTGTCGTTAGCAAAATTTGAAGTGCTGCCCACATATTCGGAAATATATCGTAAAAAATCTAAATAAAGCGTAAGTGCGATGTTGAGGGAGTTAGATTGGGAAGACCTGGAACACCAAAGGCGATGCTCTCGGCAAAAGCAAATGGAAAAATTCATCACTGACTTGTTTCGGAATGACAACAAACAAATATTACTACCAGCAACATTCATATCTAGGAATGACCATGAAAATAAGATAAGAGAAAACAGGGCCAGAACAGATTTATTTCTGTACTCATTTTTTCCACGAGCGATTAGGGAATGCAATAGGAATGATTTACCAGGTGAGTAAACTTAAAATCTGACAGGAGTAGTTCTCGATAAATCATTTTCGCCATCCTGATCTTGGTTTTCCCAGATCGCTCCGGGCGAATGCCGAGATGGTGCCTAAAAATAGCCCATGGGTGAGTTTATCCCTTCTTATGTTCAAATGGTTACACATTAGGATTGGTATAATGTACCCTCCGCCACCCACTTTTACTGACTCGAGGAGTAATAGTAATAGTTACATCCTGCTAACCATTTTGTTTCGAAAGTTGAACTTCTGTTGGTTTTGCCGATTCAAACCCCAATAGTTTCGGTTAGAAAGTCCCTCAGGCAATGCACAACCCGATATGTTACATTTTTCTCCATTCGTTAAACTCATTTCTAAGTCTGCACAGGATTATTCCAATTATTACAATTCTGGTATTGTTTCGGTAATGTGTAAGAACAACACTGTATCATTTAATTTAGATAGTTGTGAAAACTGAGTGACCTACGCCTTCTTAATTGTACCAATCAGATGCTAAAACGCGTTCACTGTGAACAATTCTTCGGGATCTGTTACTATCTCATCTATGGCCTCGTAATCAAAAATATCTCTTCTTCCTTTGACGTCTGACTGAGTTAAAAAAAGGTATGTCACAGTCTGAGAAGCAATTTCTATAGGTGTTACCAGAGCAGGCGAATAACACCGGTACTCTCTCTCAGATTCCGAGATCTTTCACAACAATTGTGAAGCCTTTCATGAATCTCCTTTCATCCTGGATAGCCTTGCTTACTTTAATTAATACCAAATCACCACTGTAACTATAAACTCAAATTGCTCCATGATCTGGCTCAGGGACAAGGCTTCTGTTGCTGCAAGTGAATAATTCGTTTCCGGAAGGGAGTCACGAATTGAAGAATAGTGATAAACTGATAATGGTCTGCAGCAAGGCTAGAAACTCTATTCTCAGAATGAATTTTGCTATTTTTTTTTTTTGGTTTTTGCATACCAATTCCCATCGCTTTGTTGATCGAGAAAATGGAACAAATATTCTTTAATGAAATTAGGACGAGGAATTGACGTTTTGGCGGTATCTACTATTACCAAATTTAATGACAGCTAAATGGATTAAAAATGCTTGAGAAGTTGTTGGTTCAGAATTCTGATTTGGACACCTTTGTTTCCTCCTATCATATTGGATCCATTGACATATCTTTGGCCTCGGAAATCGTTCATATCCAAATCGTATCATTAATATACAGGCCTGTGTGTACAGCTCTCAGGTCCCGAATAGTCACTTACCAGCTTAAAAGCAACGAAACACTCACGCACTTTAATTTCGTCATCATTAGTGTCAACAAAAGCAGTGTTAAAGATAATTGTTCGACGCGACTGACAACAGGAGTTCAATTCAGTGTGATGGAAAAGTATTTAGATAACTTAACCCAGGCCCGTAACTACCGCCGGGGCAGCCGGGGCACTGCCCCGGGGCCCCCAAGCCTAAGGGGCCCCAAACTGATGGTTAAAAAATTATTGTATTTTAATATTTAATCTAACTTCTTATAAAATACCTAGCTAAAAGTTAATAATAACAAAATCCATCAAAATGATAGAGTAAATTTTTTTCGTGACCGTTCATACACTCCATAAGCTTCGCATGTAAAAGCAGTTCTAGAGCAGAATGTGGAATCGAATGCGTCATGTCGCGCCAGGTGCCTGCCGAGTGATGAGTTAAGTGCAGGCTGGGACGTTCAGTGAGCTAGTGGTACAATTTCGAGAATGAAAGAAGCTTCTGGCGAAAAGTTCTCGAAAGAATCCTAAATGTGACCTTAACACTTGCAACATGTAATCTCATATTTCGTGGATCTAGTGAAAAGTTAGAATATAGCAAAAGAGGAAACTTTCTCTCGATAGTTCAGATCTTGTCAAAATATGACCCAGTAGGCCTACTGCAAGAATTGATTCAGCGTCCGCGAGGTACTGTGAAATACCTCAGTCCCAAAATTCAGAATGATTTTATAAACCTATTAGCCATAGAAATCAAAAATAAAATTACTGTTGAGCTTCAAAACTGCTTATTTTTTCATTGATTTTAGATACCACTCAAGACATTGCTAAAGTTGATCAGGTAAGTGAAGTTTACAGGTATGTCAAAAAAGTTAATGATGAAGATTGGACACCTATTGATATCAAAATATGTGAAACTTTTGTATCCTTTAGAGAGGTAAAAGATCAGTCTGCCCAATTTCTTGCAGAAGAAATACTTACTTCATTGGAAGATAAAAACTTGGATTTGACCAAATGTCGTGGACAAGGCTACGACGGGGCTGCATTCATGAGTGGGGCATACAGTGGAGTGCAGCAGCGTATTAAAGAAAAAGCCACACACACATACTTTGTGCACTGTGTTGCACATAACCTTAATTTAGTATCAAAGGATGCTGTGGAAGAACTAGAGTGGTCTGCCAGTTTTTTTAAACAATTCAAAGTGTGTATTGCTTTTTTGGTCATAGTAATTTGCGCTGGCAAGACTTGAAGTCAGTGTAAGACATCGAGGCTTAGACTGATTTACTGAAAACTCTTAATCCAACTCGCTGGGCTGTTAGGCGTGAGGCAGTGAATGCACTGAAACACAGGTTTTGTGACGTGTTGAAAAACCTTACCCGCATAACTTTGACTTCCAGGAAAAGAAGGAAAGAAATGAAGCACAGCAGCTAAAGAACAAACTTTAAAGTTTTGATTTTGTATTGCTTTTGGGAGTGCATGGTGAAAGTCTCTCAACCTCGTATCAAAATCCTTACAATCTGAAACCATGGACCTGCACATGAGGTATTGGGTAGTTTATTGTTAAGGATAACCGAAATACGATGAAAGTTTGAAGGACTTGTTTCTGAAGCATCAAATGTTTGTAGTCGATGGGGAATAAACGAAGAATTTCGCCAGAACAGACTGAGGAAAGTGAGTTGAGTAAACACGAGAGATAATAGACTCAAAATCTTGTTTCCTACTCACTGTGTTCTATCGAATGGTAGACACACTTTTTACTCAACTTGAAAGCCGTTTTGAAAGGATGAAAGCTGTTCTTTATTATTATTATTACTCCGCGATTCACTAAAAGTGTGTGGCGGAGGGTGCATTACACCTACTCAAAGGGAAATAGTTTGGAAGGGGGACACTTATCAAGTAATACAACCTGATTTTTAGCTAATGCAAGTGAAAGTCACAAAAAAACAGTTGATTTCGTTAATAACTTTCCAAATGATGTGAATCCATCCTTTCCTTCACAATTATGCTCAGTGAAAAATTCGTTTAAAAAAAAATAAAAATAATAATAAAAAAAATAAAAATAAAAAAAATGGAAAAATGAAAAGTAATTTGCTAATTATATAATAGTCGACTACAGTTCGCTTTCATCAAACTACCCAGATGTTTGCACAGCGTTATCGTGTATTTGACTGTTGATGTTACAGTATTTAAGGCTGAACGGTCCTTTTATAAGCTCAAATTGATAAAAAATTACTTGAGAAGTACAATGGCTCAAGAAAGACTCAGCAGCTTAGCTTTGCTTTAAATTGAGAATGATCGAGTTCAACAAATCAACTTTGAGAAAGTAATTGATGAATTCGCTTCTTTGAAAGTTATGAAACAAATGTTTAAGAAATAATCAAATGTAGCTAATCTTTAATCTTTTTAATCTACACTGCTTTCCATGCATCAGTTACTAATTCCTTATCTTTTAAGCAAAGTATGCACTTTAACTAACTTAATCTAAATCTATTGTACCTATAAGTTTAATCTATCTTAAACTTTTATTTAGAAAAGTCATATTTTAAATTATCAACTAATAGTATTCCAGTAGTATAATTTTATTAAAAGTTACTGTTTTAAGTTTTTTATGTTAAGAACAGTGTAGCAAATCTATAGCTATACTCTGCAATTCACAAATATTGTGTGTGTTAAAGGGTGCTAAGCACGAATCCTAATTCTGAGCATTCCAATCCCGAACAAAATGACAAAACGAGGAAAGAAAGAATAAATTAAAGTATCAGTACAGCATCTTATTTCTCTGTCATATCGTTCCTGTCATTGCAACCTAAATAGGTTGGCAGAAGAAGTATTTCATTTTACTCGTAAATTAAAGATTTTCGCATTTTCTCCAACAAACTGAAATGAAAACGACGTCGTCTGTCCGCCAAACAATCCCAGCCCAACCCACGTATCAACTCTGTGACACTTACGTAAAGACTGTAACTAGCAGTCACGAATCGAGCGGCTCTCCTCTGTACTTTCTCTAATGTGTCAATCAGTCCCTTGCGATACGGATCCCAAACTCCACAGCAGTAATCCTAATGCAGACGCACTAGAGTTTTGTACGCTATTTCCTTTGTATGAGCATTACAACTTCTCAAAATACGATCTATGAATCGTAGTTTAGAATTAGCTTTGCCTACGATGGAACTTATGTGCAAGTCCCATTTCATGTTGCTTTGTAGTGTTACGCATAGATACATCAGGGAATCAACAGTTTTAACAGCTGAACTGTTAACATTGTACTCGTAAGCCAACGGGGTCTATTTATTACTATTTGCGTTGCCTTGCACTTTTTGCATTTAAGTGTAAGCTGCAATTTATAGCACCATTCTGAAATAACATCCAGATCGCACTGAATTTCTAAGCAATCGTCGAAGCACCTTACTTCCCTATAGATAAGTGCATCATCAGCAAACAATCGCATCCTGCAATTAACATTGTCACCGAGATCCTTTATAAAAATTAGGAAAAGAACTTGTCCTATTGCTCTTCCTTGAGGACGCCGGAAGTAACATGTAGCATAGAAGAGGCTTCCCCGTCTTCAACGACATACTGTGACCGATCACTTAGAAAATTGCGTATTCATTCGCAAATCTGATCAGATATACCGTATGCTCGAATCTTCGCTAAAAGTAGGTTGTTTGGTACAGAGTTAAAAGCTTTCTGAAAATACAAGAAAATTGCATCAACTTGTGAACCAGCATCGATAACTTTCATTACGTCAAGCGAAAATAGGGCCAGTTGCGTTTCACACGATCTGTTCTTCCAAAATCCGTGTTGGTTTGCTGTAAGTAACTCGTTTTCATCTAGAAACACCAGAACGTTATAGCATATGACATGCTACAGAATTCTGTTGCAAACAGATGTTAGAGATATCGGTCGAAAATTCCTAAGATCCCTCCGATCTCCTTTCTTGAAAACGGGGAGGTATTTTAATTTCTTCTAAAGATTTACGAAATATATCTGTCGGAAATGGTTCCATTTCTTCCGCGTATTCCGAAAATACTCTTTCTGGTATACCATCGGGATCCGGCGCTTTCCCCCCTTCAGGAGCTTTAATTGCTTTATAATTCCTACACTGTCAATTTTTCCTGGATCCATCTCAAATTCTGCACGCCATGGAAAAGCGAGGATACTTTCCAAGTTTTCGTCACTGAAAGAATTTTTAAATTCAGTGTTAAATACGGTAGCCTTGTCGCGGCAGTCTTCAACTTCCCGACCGTCTTGTCACTAACACTAACACTAACTTTTTCTCATAGGACCAAAATTTCTTTGGGTTTTCGTTGAGGCTTTTGAAAGTGAATTGCAACGAAAGTCATTAAACGCCTCGCGCGTCGTTTTCTTAACATGTCCTCTTGTCTCACCTAACTTTTCTAAATCACTCCACACATCGTCCTTCTTGAGCGTGCATGTATCTTCCTTTGCTTTTTAAGTAACCATTTAACTTCACGTGTATACCACGCGGAATCGTTCCCATCCCTGATTGTTCTTTTCTGTATATATGGGTCCATACCTTCCCTGACTATACGCAATTAATCCAAGCCACATCTCTTCAACCGAGCCTCTTTCTTCTATAAAAATAATATAATTATTCCTCAAAAACGTTCTTAAACTCTCCTTTGGGACCTTTTCGAACCTGTAAACGATCGTTTCTTTTTTTTTTTGCGCGCAGCTATTAATTTTAATGTAGCAATTTCACTTCAGCCTTGTGATCACTTATTCCCACGGTGGTAGAAATGTCAGTGAATAATTCAGGCCTATTTGTGACGAGAATATCTAAAATGTTTTAGTTATCGTTGCGGCACAGCGTTGGTTCAGTGTCAAGCCGCCCAAGGTGAAGATCTGAGAAAAGGTCAAGAATAATTTCACATGATGTTTTATCCCCGCCACCAGTAACCTGGTCATAATTAATCCAGTCGATATGCGGAGGGTTGAAGTAACCTCAGAGTATTACTGCATGATCGGGAAATTGATAAGCTATATTACTTACATTATTCCTTAAGGCCTCAGAAATAGTTACATCTGCATCTTGTGGACGATAGAAAGACCCTATTAAATGTTTTGTCCTAGCTACATTTAGTCTAATCCATAGGATTTCACAGACCGTATCGATATATATTTCGTTACACGACAGGTGTTTACTAACAGCTATAAATACGCCACCACCATTAGAATGCAACCTATCCTTAGGGAAAACGTTCATGCTATTGTTAAAAATTTCTGCTGATCTTATATCTGGTTTTAACTAGCTTTCAGTACCTAATACAATATCTGCTTCTGTGCTACTAATAATGCTTTCAAGCTCAGGCTGCTTATTACAAACAGTTCTACAGTTAATAACGAGAACTTTTAACGGTCCAGACTGATTTACGCTACTCCTAACATATGATGTAGAATTTAATTGGGCTGCCCGTAACAGTAATCCCAGTTTCGAGTCTACCTCCCTCACTCTAAAAAATCCACCAATACACTCACACGGCCCCTGCCACCCGTGTAGCCGATTCACGTGTGTAGTGCACACCTGATCTATCCAAGGGAACCCTACACGACTCGACCCCAGGGCGAAGATCATGGAATCTGTAGTCATGATTGTTGCAGAAACGCCGCAGTCTCTGGTTTTAGACCCTCGCAGAGATCCACAGTCTGTTCTATAAACAATGCAGCAGAAAGTTAACTCAGCCAAAGTCTTGCGGTCGTCAACCACAGAGCTCACCCTATGAGCAAGCCGCCGGAAGGAAGAGAGGATACCCTCCGACCCCAGGTGGCAAGCATCATTGGTGCCGACATGAGCTACAATCCGCAGCTGGCTACACCTTGTCCGTTCAACGGCATCCAGGATGGCCTGTTCCACATCTTGGATCAGACCTCCCGGAATGCACAATGAATCGATATTAGATTTCATCCCCGACCTATTCGCCATTTCCCTAAGGGGCTCAATGAACCGCCTAACGTTGGAGCTACCTACCACCAGAATCTCCTTCTGTGGTATATTTTACCATGTATTTTTAAAGTGTGATTTTATAAATTTTTAATAAACATACACTCTTTTAGAATACTTTTGTAAGTATTTTGCTTTTGCATTATTCACCTTATTCTTTTTGCAACCATACACACTGAATATTTAATTTCCAAAACTTGTATCGTAAAATTAATCCATTTAATAATTTGTTAATTGTATAAGCTAGATAAATACTAGAACCTTTTGCAGCTAGTTTTGTTACCATTGCATGGATCAATAGATAAAAACCAATTTTTGTCGAATTGGAATAAACTCCCCTGCATATAAAATGAAAGAAATGTTGAGGGGCCCCACTATGAAGTATTGCCCCGGGGCCTCCAAGTTTATAGTTACGGCCCTGACTTAACCATAGTCAAAATTTTATTAAAAACTTCAATCGTTTTAAATACATTTTTCAAAAAATAGACATTAGTCTCCTTATTAGCAATAAGGCGGAGATGATCCATCATCACAGCGTCATATTTTCCTATCAGTTGAAATATATCCAGTTGGTTACCATTATTTAGAAGTATTTAATGTTTCAGATCAATCGCTTCCCCTGAACAAGAATTATTGCTTGTTAAAAAGAATATTTTGGACATCATTCAATCGAGGATAGCAATCTACCGTGATTTTTCGTCTTCAATCTGTGTTTACAAATGCTTGCCTATTATATCTAGGTTCATCAGTCTAATCAACGCTTCTGTCCAATTCAGGTGTACTGGTGATGTGAAGAAGTTTCGTGAGTATTGAGATGCGCTGATAAGTGGCTCCTGTCATTCTTCTTTTCCCAAATAAGAATAAACAAAAGGTAAAAACAATATACTTTATCTGCTGATTTAGAGGAAACCAGCCATCTTCTTTATAAGTTTCTTCATTTGATAATACTCTTTGAAAATGCGTTTTTAAGAACTGGCGTACATAATTTTTTTTTTTTAATTTTTCCGTTGCTCGAATAATTATTTCATTTCTGACTGCAGGGTCAATGAGCAACCATTTTGAAATATTATCATAATTTTCGACTGTACATATCTTGTATACCCCATTTTGAAGTGCAGACGCCGTTGCGACCATAGCTAAATCTTCTTGTCATGCTGCTCTTTATCATTATGAGCCTCCTCTGAAGAACTTCTACAAAATAAGTTTTCTTCCCTCACGTATTGAAGTAGTTCTGATGACGACGATTCAGATGATATCTAAGAAATTTTGCAAGCAATTTTGAAACATCCTCAGTTTTATCATGGTTTAGATTTTTTCTTTTAAGAAAAAAATGTTGCGACACGTCTTGTCTAATAAAGACACATTATATTTTGTAAATATTTACGCTACCAACATTAATTGTAATCACCTAATGTCTAATATTGTAGAAGTAGATAAGTAGGTTGAATTTCGCCTTATGCACACGTACCTCCATGCAAATGACAGTTCCGTATCTAGAGTGGGGTAAACCGGGGAGCTTACCCCGGGCGGCAAAAATTGTGTTTAAAGGGGTGGTAAATGACAAATTCGTGAGTGGTGACCTTTCTTAGCTCTACTGCCCTGAGCGGCACCCTTCAGGAGGTGGCAAAATCAGAGAACAGCTTTAAACTGCTGCGGGCGGCAAATTCATATTTGAAGGGGCGGCAGTCGCAGGTCTTTGCCCTGGCTCGGGAAATTCGTAGAACCACTGCAAGATTACAGCCGAAAAGGCAGAAAACAGGTGCGGGAGGCGCGGCGCGACACCGAAGAGTGCTAACTATGGGACGATTTGTGGTTTTCTGGAATAGAGTAACTCGACCTAACTCGGACTATATATTAAACAGAAGCTCTTACGTTTATAATACTTCTTGATGATTAATTAATTTATTTTTTAAAACGTGAACAGCATGCTGGGTTCTATAGAATTTATTTTTCACATACGATCTCTCGCTGCATTTTCGGCGCCCCACAGTGGTTCGGGATTGGAAAATAGTGGACTAAAGTCATAATACCGATCCAAACAAAATTGATTTAGATAGCATTTGTTGTGCTGATTAAAACTTGTTATCTTGAATTTTTGATAAAAATGAGTCCTTCACCCTTAAAATAAATAAATAAATAAATAAAAATTGTAACAAAATGTATGGGTGAAAATCTATTTTATTTTATTGTCATGGCCATATATCAAAGTGTCAAAGTCAAACCTTATGCAATTGTAAGTACCTATCCTTCTTAATATTACAACATAAAACTTTCTTGCATATCCTTGCCGCTTTGACTACAGGGTGTAAAAGAATTTTTGCGATTATAATATAGTGGACATTCGAACCAAAGTCATAATATCGATCCAAAATATATTGATTTAGATAGCATTTGTTGTGCTGATTAAAACTTGTTATCAAGTTTTGATAAAAATGAATCCTTCACTCTTAAAATAAAAAATAAAAATTGTAACAAAATGTATGGGTAAAAATCTATTTTATTTTATTTTCATGGTCATATATCAAAGTGTCAAAGTCAAACCTTAGCAATTGTAAGTACCTATCCTTCTTAATATTACAAAATAAAACTTTCTTGCATATCCTTGCCACTTTGCACTACGGGTGTAAAAGAATTTCGGCGATTATAATATAGTGGACATTCGAACCAAAGTCATAATATCGATCCAAAAAAATTGATTTAGATAGCATTTGTTGTGCTGATTAAAACTTGTTATCTTGAAGTTTTGATAAAAATGAGTTCCTTCACCGTTAAATAAATAATTAAATAAAAATAATATAAGAAAAAGTATGGGTGAAAATCTATTTTTTTAATTGTCATTGCCATATATCAAAGTGTCAAAGTCAAACCTTATGAAAATTGTAAGTACCTATTCTTCTTAATATAACAACATAAAACTTTCTTGCAAAGCCTTGCCACTTTGACTACAGGGTGTAAATGAAGATATATATGTTGAATTTAATAATTTATTGTAATACAATAATTTTAGTTAGGACATAAGAAAAAAGATAATATTTGTGCTCGAATCGTATATTATTGAGAATTAAATTCACTTTCAATTTATTTATATCGAAAAACTCTCCAAGAAATTGAACATATATAACTTCATTTACGCCCTGCAGTCAAAGCGGCAAGGATATGCAAGAAAGTTTTATGTTGTAATATTAAGAAGGATAGGTACTTACAATTGCATGAGGTTTGACTTTGACACTTTGATATATGGCCATGACAATAAAATAAAATAGATTTTCACCCATATATTTGTTACAATTTTTATTTATTTATTTATTTATTTTAAGGGTGAAGGACTCATTTTTATCAAAAAATGATAGTAACAAGTTGTAATCAGCACAACAAATGCTATCTAAATCAATTTTTCTTGGATCGATATTATGACTTTAGTTCGAATGTCCACTATATTATAATTGCAGAAATTCTTTTACACCCTGTAGTCAAAGTGGCAAGGATATGCAAAAAAGTTTTATGTTGTAATATTAAGAAGAACAGGTACTTACAATTGCATAAGGTTTGACTTTGACACTTTGATATATGGCCATGACAATAAAATAAAATAGATTTTCACCCATACATTTTCTTATAATTTATTTATTTATTTAAGAGTGAAGGACTCATTTTTATCAAAAATTCAAGATAACAAGTTTTAATCAGCACAATAAAATGCTATCAAAATCAATTTTGTTTGGATTGATATTATGAATTTTGTTCGAATGTCCACAATTTTACAATCCCGAACCACTGTGCGCCCCCCATGTGATGGCGCCCGGTGCGATCGCACCGCCCCTGATCACAGAAGAAATTTTGGAGCTGATGGATCAGAAGAGAAGGCACAAAAATGTTCAGGATGAAACAGGAAGAGAGCAATACAGGCAATTTAGAAAACAAATAAACAGGAAAAAGCAACAGCAAAATGGCTAGATGTTACATAAAGGAAGATTTTTTTTTTCTGATGTGAAGAAAAGAGGTGTAAACATTAAAGCTGCTGATGGGAAACCTCTTTTAAGCTCAGACAATAGAGCTAATCGATGGAAGAAATACAATGAGAAACTATATGATGGGGACAAATTGAACAATAGCGTAATGGAAAAAGAAGGTGATGTTGACATTGATGACTTAGCAGATCCTGTTTTGAGGACAGAATATTATAGAGCTCTGTATGTCTTGAAAGGAAATAAGGCAGTTGGACTTGACGAGATCCCTGCAGAACTTCTTAAATCACTAGAAGAAGAAGGAATCAAAAGATTATTTAAATTGATATCAAACAGTTATGAAAGAGGAGAAATTCCAACTGATTTTAATGAAAATACCATCTTCACACCATTAATCTAACATCACACACGTCAAAATTATTGAACCCGAATAATATACAGAAGGGTAGTAGTGGTACAAGAGAAACAATTCTGGCTTTAAGATTAATACTTGAAGGGTGGATCAAGAAAAACAAAGATACTTTTAAGGCATTTCTTGATTTAGAAAAAGCTTTTGATAATGCTAAATGGGATAAGATGTTCAAAACTTTAAAGAAAAAGAATTTTTAAGAAAATATTGAGATGGAAGAATATTTTATAAACTATATCAGATTCAAGTGGTTATAATAAAAGTAGGGAGTCATGACAGACATGCATCAGTTAAAAAGTGTGTGAGACAAGGTTGTAGTCTATCACCATTAATATTCAACTTGTATGTAGAGGAAGAAATAAAGGATGTAAAAGAAAACTTCTCATGTGGCAGAAGTGTTCAGGGAGAAAAAAATCAGTATGCTAAGATTTGCTGATGACATTGTCTTGTTAGCAGAATAGGCTGAGGATATTGGGAAGTTACTGAATAGCATGAAAGAAACACTGAAGGAAGATTTTGGAATGAATATAAATCAAAGCAGGACAAAAGTGATGAAATGTAGCAGAAATGATACCAATCACAGTAGATTAAGTATAAAAATAGGATCGGATGCAATAGGAGAAGTAAGTGAATTCTGCTACTTGGGAAGCAAAATTATAACTGATGGCTGAATGCAGGAATTTTGTTAAAAGGAGATTAGCAGCTAGCAGAGATCCTTGTTGAAAATCAGAAATCTTTTAATTTCAAATACTGATCTAGGAATTAGAAAGAACTTTTTAAAACTCTTTGTGTGGAGCACAGCACTTTAAGGTAGCGAAACACGGACTTTAGGAATACCGGAAATAAAGAAAATTGAAGCATTTGAAATGTGGCGATTCAGAATAAGGCTGAAAATTAAGTGGACAGACAAAGTACGGAATGAAGGAGTTATGGAAATGATGGGTCGAGGAAAGAAGTTTGTGGAAGAAGCTTACAGAAAGAAGAGACAGGCTGGTGGATCATATTGTGAGACATGCTGGATTGGTTAATTTGTTAGTGGAGGGAACAGTCGAAGGTAAGAACTGTAGAGGAAACAGCAGATTAGAATATATTAATTGAGGAGGTGGGTTGTAAGGGGTATGTAGAGATGAAGTGGTTAGCAGAAGATAGGATGGAATGGAACATTGCATCAAACCAGTCAAAAGATTGGTGACAGTTGAACAAAAAAAAAAAAAAAAAAAAATCCTCTTTAGCACGTTTTACAGTTGTAGTCAATGTTTCAGTGACCGACTTAGGATTCTCCCATTCTGGAGAAGACACATATTGCACTTATTCTAGGACTCAGTATTGGCTTAAACAGCGGGCAGCCTTAGACACAGTCACTGAAGCATAACTTAGTGCAACTAGAGAATTCTTTTACCATCTTAACTCATCAATTTCTTTTCATTACGAAGTGATCTACAATCTTTGCTACAGCTCTGGCGAAGGACAGAAGCCTATCCTTTATTTCTATTAGCCTCTGACCAGTTAATTTTTGTCCAAGAAGTGAAACCAGCCTATCGTGCTTGTTTGCTACCTTACTTCACGTTGGGAAGCACTTTCAGTAATAGCAGATGCCATACTCAGTGTGCAACGCAGTGAATTCCTAATTCAGCATTAAGAGAGATGTCGGCTAGATGCCGGTGGACAGATGGCAATGTGCTGACCACAGAACAGTGCACTGTTGTTCGTATGCTGTGACGCATGACCCGCCAATGAAATGATGATCTGATTCAGAAATTGTCAAGTGAACTGTTTGTTAAGACATGGGCCACATGCTTACGTTACCAATTAAAATTGAACACCATTTAGTCACTGTTTAACAAATCAATCTATCCTATCAGATATCTATTTGTGGTGTTGTTCCACAAGAAAACGTGAATAAATACAGAAATGACTCAGTGGTGCTGCAGACGAAGCGGCCAACTTGTTTACTACTGTCCTTGTACAAAATATTGTCACCAACTACAAATTTTTTCTTTTAGTAACTCTTAAGTTTCTCTACACAATTACCACCTAACTGAAGTTATGTATAAGTATGTTGTTGCATCAAAAAGTGTATAAATTAGCAAAGCTAATATAAAGAACAAAATGAGAGAAAAAAATCATCAAAATCTGTTATTGTGAAAAATATAAATTTAATCTGATTAATTACCATGCTAATACATTTGTAATGCAACAAACAGAAAATAGTTGCAAAAAAGAACGCACTCAGTGAAAGAAAAGTCTTAAATAGTGATTGAACCAGTGACATTTAGCATGGTAACATGAAGCTTTTAGCTGCTTAGGCAGTTATTTCAAAAATAACTCCTCTACAGGTATAAAATCAGAATACAATATTTAACCTTCAGTTTCTTGCAAAGAGCCACCATGATGAAAAACATTTGGACAAGGTAACAGGGGTTTCATAATATTCCTTTGTCAGAGCTGAAAGCCTTTACTTGCAAACTTATACAGTACAAGAAAAGAAAGATAGTATTAAAATTTTTTATATAGAACAAGAAAAGATAGATAGTATAAAAAATTTTAAGATCAAGAACAGGTTTTAAATTGATACAGTTTTTCACTTTACATTACCTATTATCCAAAGCAGACACCTTGTAGGTGAATACAAACTGAAAACAGTCGTAAAAGTATTTGAAGCAATCCTGAAACACAATATTCTTCAAAATTTCCACCAAAGCCTTCTGAAATCGTATCAAAATGTTTTTCTACCTTTACCAATTTCAGTTGTGGGTACGGTCTGGTGACACTTGGGCTGAAAGTAGGCAGAAACAGTGGAAAAAGAGTGGGGTTGGAAATCATATATCGCAAATATTTTATCTGAACAAGAAGTCTTGAAAATCATTATTTTTGTGTGCCAACACACTGTCGTGTAGCAGAGAATATATCCCGTTCTCGTTACTTAAGACCCTTAACAAATCAAAATTTCAAGCTAATATTCAGTGGTCATCCAATCACCCTGTGCACTACATTCCTTCTGGTTAATTTCTATGGAATCAAGGAAAAGGGGGGGGGGGCGAAGAGGTAATGCATTGTTTTTCAATGTCAGAGACACTGGACTTTTCTGTTTCACGCTCTGGCACTTTCTAAATGACAAATACTGAAAGCACCATAGACCTTCAACTATTACAACACTTGAAATGTAGTTTGGATTCACATCAACCACCCTTTTCATGTCCATGCAACACTATGCTACACAGTATTTTCAGCCGTCATTCACTGTGTTGTAGAAAGTGAAAACACACCTTCTTCTTGCCCAAATTTTTCATTAAAATTTATAGAATCATATGAATTCATCAAGAAGTATGGTAAGTACACAGTAGCATTTGTAGAATTTAAGCCACTTAAAAAAAAAAAATCAGTTTGAATCATAAGCAGCCCTGGAATATCTTCACTGCTCTATCACAAAACCTGCATAGGATTTACAACAATTCTTATCACTCATTCTTTTATTACCATAAATAATTCGAATCACTATAGAAGATTATGTAGCAAGTTTATCTAATTTTTTTTAAAAATATGAATATTGACAGCTTTTCAACTTGTAAGGAGTTTAACTGGTTGTGCTGTTAGGATAACCAGTAATCACCTTAACTATAACCTTGTGCTGTTGCCTTGGATATTAGATTGTTCAAAGGTTTTGGTCGCCACTATCTTGATGCCTTCAAAATGGAAAAGGAAGGTTCATCAAATAAATAAAATCGCTACTTCTGATTTAAAGAAGTCCAAACAATCTATAGGCAATCGAAAATCTTCACCAAAATAATTGACTGCACGTAAACAAACACATCAGATCAAACTCCGTTACTGAATGAAAGTAACATGAAAATCTGAACTGGTCTGCCGCACTCCACAAAATCTTATAATGAATGCTGACATTCTACTGCACCATGCTTTCACTTCCTGCCTTACAGCGTTCCACAGAGTAGCGTGGTCACACTCTTAACTCATTTTCAAAGACTGGCCTGGGGACTAGCTTAGGGCTGCTATTTATAGAAGATGCCTGGGAATGCTGTGTTTTCCTGTTTCCCATGAAAGCAGTCCCACGATCTGATCAAATGTAGTCCTTCAAACTTGTGGATTTCATCATCCTATTTCCTCAATGTGCATAAATAAATTCCTATCAGTCTGAAATTTTGACAATAGCTAGGTTAGGGTTACCAGATTTTTTTCTCCAAATCCGGGGACGTTTCACAACTTTTTCACCGAAATCCGGTACGCTTTTGGCATTTGTCCTGATTATGCGTTGTACTTTTATAAGTTACATGAATAAAGGTTTGGTTAACTTGAAAGCCACATATTGTTTATATATATATATATATATATATTTTTTAAATGAGGATCACAGACAGTCATGTTGCACACAGCAAGAAGACTTGATTTTCCAAAGTTGTTGTGTCCAAGACGCAGTATCCTTGTAATTTTCTTTTATTCCTAGGCATGTACAAGGCAAGAAGTGCACTTCCTATCTATTGCTTTAAACAAATGCATTAGCAAAACAGGTCTTCCAAAGAACTCTCGATTGATTAAAAAAAATTCTGAGGACAACAGTAAAAATCCGGGGACATTGTGGGGAGGAAATCTGTCCTGGGACAGAGAGCTAAATATGGGGACTGTCCCCGGCAAACGGGGAACGTCTGGTAACCCTAAGATAGGTTGACTAATAAATGTTAAAATGTTGGCTGTAATTTTTTTTTCTGAAATTACAAAAAATGTTTATATTTTCCTCAGTTTTAAAGCTATGGAGCTGAAATAACTTTTAATCTGATTGTAATTTTCTGCACTTTCATTTGGTATTAAGAATGCAATGTTAACTATTTTCTAACAGGTTGAACAGAAATTCTTATAATCTAAAAATTGATATCTTTTAAAATATTTAAGTGACACCCCTGAAACATACTTTAAATGATACAACGTGTTTTTATTTATAAGGTGTTAAGTTTTGGAGTTGCTGTCTGATTTATTATGAATTTCTGTAAGAACACCCACTTGAAGGCTTTCTGTCTGGCCATCGTATCCTTGCTGTTCTCCACAAATCTTACAAAAATGTACTTTCTTTTATCTTGACCCAATGACCTCATGAATTTAAATGAAACTTATTGAAAACTTTTTAAATTTGACTAAGCTTTATTTTGAATATAGTTTCCTCACCTGAATTGACTTATCTCCTAAACTGGTTATTTAGATCTTTACCCAAGTGTAAGTTTTCACAAATTGCCCAAAAATTAACTTTTAAATGTTGTGTAAGCTAAAATTATGTTTCTTTCTTGCTATAAACTGACTTTCTATAGCTGTTTAACTTGATTCATGGCTTGAATTTACTAAGTAACTGGCTTTAAAACTGATGTACCATGTTATTAAATTGAGCCTGCTGTTTTGTAAATAAATTTTGCTACACAGTTTGCGAAATTTTAGGTTACCTGACAATCTCGAACCAAGGTTCAGAAGGTAATTTTATTAGTTATGGGATCAGAAATGAATCAAGGATACCAGGCATTCTGAAAATTTTACAGTAGATTGCTGAAGTGTGTTAAACCAAATTATTAATTCATATATGGCACAAGAGGTTATATGAACAAAGTCAAATTTCCTATTGAACAGACCCATATATGTAACATGGAACTCCTCTTTCTAACCATGACAGTACCTGTTGTATAGGAAATTAAAAATAAATCAACGAAACAAATGGTAATTTTAAGTAGGCATGTCTTTTATGACACAGACAGCTACATTAAATATAATACTTTAATGACAAATTTTACACACTTTAGCCAAGTACAAAAATATCAAAATTGAAATTATCACAATTTGAGCACAATATACTGTAATAAATGATGAAAGAGGAAAAAAAGGTAATTTATAGTTTTTTTTTCGTATTTTTTTCGTGGTAGACTAGAAATGCAAGGCAAATGCTTACTGATAAATATTTTGAAATAATCAAAATATATAGAAAACAGTGGATGAATTTGTATAGCACTTAGGAAATGTTATCAATGAACCATGAGTACATTGCCTTGTTCTGAAATGTATTACTGCATAGTTCATTTCACTATGCGATATCAATTAAAATTTTGATTTACATGAATAATTAAAAGTAATTTCATGCTTCAAAAGAAAAAGGAAGTTTAATTTAAAAATATTTTTATTCCATTCTTTACAAAGATTGTCAAAGAAAGTCTTTCAGACCCTATGAAATCCTGTTAAAATTACAGCACAGAAAGCAAAACATTTTTTTTTAGAAAAAAGAAAATAAAGTTTGCATTAAAAACATTTTGAAAACTCTTATTTAAGCAGAAATATTTTTACTAAACATTTTGTACAAACTGTACAAATGTCTGCTGCAGGAAAAAAAATTGTTTTTTAATTTACTTTGACAATCACAAATTGAAGCATGTTCTCTCTTTCTTGCAGGCACACAAACACACACACACAATTAACATTTTAAAAAGTAACCAACACCAGTTAGCTAACATCATAAAACTTGCGCTTATTGGCATATGAACTGTGCCAAAATATTTAGTTCATACATTAAACTTTTAAACAGTCTCACGTGTTAAAACACATAACACAAATTATCAAAAGTTACTAAGCTGCTGAAAATAATGAATGGCTTAAACAAAATACATGCTTTTCAATACAAAATACTGTTTCATTAGTTTGGCAAATGACCTTGGTGCCAATTTGTTCTCTATTACACACAATATACAAAATGGTAGTGCTATGACACAAATGTTTCAATCAAAACAGAAAAATGTAAGCTGCCTTCTTATGCATATCAAACAATGCCTTGTATAAATATATATAGGAATGTCTGACAATTAAATTTACCTAAGTCTAGTCAACACACCAAAATTCAAATGTGAATTCTTATCTCTTGAAGCAGAACCATTTTATGAAACATATGCTGATGTTCACAACTTGAACACAAAGTTGATGGCAAGACAATTATGAATCTTCAGCAAGCAGGAGACAGCTGTATGTTTGACTGTGATTCTGTTTCCAATTCCTCCATTTTAGCCAGTGGTGCTTTACGATGTTTAATCTGTAAAAAAATTAGATCATAATTATTTCTTTCACAAAGAAATCTACCATAATACGGTTTTATTATTGGGAGAAAAATAATTAAGCCCACAACCATCATGCTTTACTCAACCATTAAGGATACTTCTGAGGCAAAATGGTCAGAAAATACTAAGTAACTGAACAATCAGATTTAGTCCTCAACAAATAAAGGAAGAAAATCACCAGCAAGCATGTCTCACAGCCATATTTAAATTTCATGCAATTATGAAAATGTCTAACAATTTAAACAATTATGCTGAAGTGAAAACGATTGAAAAATAAAATAATTACATGAAAATAATGAGAAAGTAAATTTTCACAGAACTAATGAGGAAGAACTTTGGATCTTATTTACCTGCATTCAAATATAGTTTCAGAGTCAGAAAACTTCAGCTGTTGTTCTAGTAAATGTGTCACTCAGTTTTGATTTTTCATGTTAAAACATTTTCAACAGGAGAATTTGACTGTTAATCATGAAACTCTATAATATGATGATCACAATAAAGAAGGAATAAACAGAAAATTAAATAACAGCTATACCACTGATTAGTCCCATTATATCTCAAAATTCTCTTGCTATACTATCTACTTGATGCGCAAATGGAAGAGAGACAAATTTTGTTGGATTACCTAATTTATATCATAAACTATACCCAAAACAGAAACTTCATTTTCTTCTTTACTTATAAGAAAGCTGTAACTACAGATGCTCATCTTACTAAACTACATCTCTCCCATGAATGTGCCCTTGTACTAGCTGAAAGGTCAATTTGTAGATATTTTTCTTACTGCTTTATGCATCATCGTTGTTGAGGGCATTTGAGGTAGGAGAGGATTTGCGAAAAAGTATAACAAGGAATTAGGTCACCACCTTTTGAAGAATTCATTTATTTGAGTAATTTCAGAAAACCATGGAACAAAAATCTTGATGATTTGATTGGGATTGGTACCCAAGTCCTCTCAAATGAATGTCAACACTACCACATAAATTGTATATCATTAACAGCACTATAATAATTAAATACTACTACTACTACTACTATATCATTATTCAATCAGCATTAGACAGTTTCCTTTTTGGTATTTTAATAATTACCAAGGGCATATCCTGTACTGGGGAGAAAAGGGAGGGGGGGGGGTAAGGTATCTTCCCTGAGTGTCAACTTCATTTTTCTTCTGGGGGGAGGTGGGGAGAAGCCCCCCCCTGCCCCTCGTTGGATACCCCCATGTGCCAATTTGCATTTTTTTAGAGTCATAAAGTATTATTTTAATCAATTTCACAGGATGAACATTTTGCAATATGCATGATGTACGCACACATTTATTAGAGCCCCACTCTGATATAAAGCAAACTTACTTTTCACCTAATATAATAATAAGAAATGTAAATTCATCTGTAAGTAAATAGATATGCAACAAGTCTTCAACAAGCAATTCTTTCCCCACCTTATAACCACAATCAATCTTTAGTTTTTGTATCTGTGAACCTAATAAACTGACTCTTCTTTGTATTTATCTTCATCCCATTTTGACCTACCCAGCTAGAAATCCTATCCAGATAATCTTGTTGCTGTTCACAGTCTTCTACCATTTTGATCCTGTTATAAAGAATTATGTCATCTGCAAACATCTTAACTTCTAATAGTAACCCACCAACACAATCATTTGTCAGAATGACAGGTAGCAATTTTTCCAACACGCTACTCTGTAGAACTCCCATTTACACTTCCACTTCCACTTCCTTTGATACTGCACTTCCTACCTTAACGTTTTGTTTCCTACCTTTTACTGGCTCTTCTACCCAGTAAATTACTTTTTCATCCACCCCAATAGTTTTTACCTCATTTAGCATCATTTTACCGCTAAACTGTTTGGCATTTAATTTTCGACCCAGTTTGTTACCCCTCTTTTATGAACCGGTACTACTGTTGCACTTTTCTTTTGTTAATTTGTATGTGTCTATCACATCTCGTAATACAGCCCCTTGGTCCACATAAAACTTACTACGCTGCAATAGTATCTCTGTTTGGACATTTGCGATCCCTATCATGCCAAACACTCCCTTGCTTAGAACATTAGTGTTTGTGAAATGTTACACACTCTGACCATCACTCCTTCCACAATTTTCCAACATCTTCCAAACACTAATGTCCTACAGATGTCCACCATATTTAGTTCACAAAAAACTATCAAGGTCCACATCACAACCCATCAACAATCCTCTAAAACCGACCATAGTCCAATCATGGTTTTTATATTACTTCCCACGACTCAAATCCAATGATGAAATCCGACAACAAGGCTATGATTCCTTTGAGCCTGCTCTGAAAAGACATCCGTCCTCCCTGTGCCTCCCAGAACTTACAACAGTCAGCCCCCTAGCCACAACCAACTCCTAGTCCACTATACTGTTATCCTCATCATCCTCATGGCTCCTTCACACGTTTTGACAGTACATACTGCAAGATGTGTAACATACACATCGATTCTAACAACTTTACAAACTGTCAGCTAGAAAAGCTTGCCCATCACAAGACATAACAGATATGAAACCTGCTATGTAATATATCAGTTACCTACAACTTCAGTCTGGCTTAATACACAGGTTTGACCACTGATCAACTGCCCACAGGAATAAATGGTCACAGAAAAACTGTACTCACCCAGAATTAGATAACCTTGTACCTGCTCATGCCACCTCCCATTATACCAATAATTTTAATTCATGCTTAACCACCCATGCTGTCCGGGTTTTCTCAAACCATCCGTCTAAACTTATAAGGTGGGAATAAACTGAGCACCAGTGGGTATCAACTTAATATTCAGTGGTTGCTTCAACCTTTTTTTCACTCTCTCCACTCTCCTACTCCCACCACCTAACACGAACCACTGCTTACCAGAGGTGAAGTTTATTTTCAATTTTGAATATATTACTATTCATATATTTCTGAATTACTGTTCACCTTTATTTAATTAATATTTATCTAATAAAAAATGAAGTAGGAATAAATGCCATGAGGTAATAATATAGAAAGAAAAGAAAAAATATACCAACCACTTGCCAAAGTTGAAGAAAGGAGAACAGCAGTGACAAAAAAGGGGTTATTCCATTAATCATGAAAGTAAAGACATAACCAAAAATATCGTGGAGCCATTTTTGTTACTGTTACACTGCTCCCTTCAACCATGAGTGATGGATGTATTTTATTTTTCCATATTAAATAATATTTATATATTTCTTAATCAGCTCCCTTTGCCCACTGTGACTGGTTTTGATGAAATCTTATATATATATAAAAATAGACGTGTTTTTTCCTTTATTTCACTTTTCAGCCACCACTACCTAGCACAGATCACTGATGTTTGTGGGTGGAAGTAGCATGGAGTTTCCTGTCGTGCACAACGTTGGCCGAATGCCGATAGCTGTGGGGATGTGGGAGATATAATGATTAAAGTTGGTCAGTGCAGGGCGTTTTCATATTTCGACCAAAAATTCGTATCTCCGTATACTTCTCTTTCCTGCCACAACTACATAACATAGACCTTTGGTGTTTGTGTGTGGTAGTAGAATCGTCTTTCCTGTCGTGCACTATGGTTGTTAGATGTCGGTAGCTATGGGGGTGTGGGAGACATGGGGGTTGAAAGTGGTTGACCTGTGGCAATTTCATACTTCTGCCAAAGACAAAAGTGTCATGGTGTATCACTTTTCAGCGAAAACTATAGATCACAGATAACTGGCGTTTGTGTGTAGTAGTAGCATGGAGTCACCTTTCAATCACAACAGCGGCCGAATTTCAGAAACTGTGGTACTGTGGTAGATATGGTGGTTGTAAGTGGCCGACCAAGGATATTTTCGTATTTCGACTGTCTCCGCATATGTCACTTTTCTGCCACAACTACATAGCATAGAGCATTGGTGTTTGTATTTGGTAGTAGAATTATATCTCATGTAGTGCACTATGGTTGTTAGATGTCGGTAGCTATGGGGGTGTGGGAGAAATGGGGGTTGAAAGTGGTCGACCAGTGGCAATTTCGTACTTCTGCCAAAGACAAAAGTGTCATGGTGTATCACTTTTCAGCGAAAACTACAGATCACAGATAACTGGCGTTTGTGTGTAGTAGTAGCACAGAGTCACCTTTCGATCACAACAGCGGCCGAATTTCAGTAACTGTGGTAGATATGGTGGTTGTAAGTGGCCGACGAAGGATATTTTCGTATTTCGACTGTCTCCGCATATGTCATTTTTCTGCCACAACTACATAGCATAGAGCATTGGTGTTTGTATTTGGTAGTAGATCGTATCTCATGTAGTGCACTATGGTTGTTATATGTCGGTAGCTATGGGGGTGTGGGAGAAATGGGGGTTGAAAGTGGTCGACCTGTGGCAATTTCATACTTCTGCCAAAGACAAAAGTGTCATGGTGTATCACTTTTCAGCGAAAACTACAGATCACAGATAACTGGTGTTTGTGTGTAGTAGTAGCACAGAGTCACCTTTCAATCACAACAGCGGCCGAATTTCAGTAACTGTGGTACTGTGGTAGATATGGTGGTTGTAAGTGGCCGACCAAGGATATTTTCGTATTTCGACGAAAGGTATGTGTCTCCGCAGATTTCACTTTTCTGCCACGACTACATAGCATAGAGCATTGGTGTTTGTGTTTGGTAGTAGAATCGTATGTCATGTAGTGCACTATGGTTGTTAGATGTCTGTAGCAATGGGGGTGTGGAAGATATGGGGGATGAAAATGGTCGACCTGCGGCAATTTCATATTTCTGCCAAAGACGCATGTGTCACGGTGTATCACTTTTAAGTGAAAACTATCAATCGCAGATCACTGGCGTTTGTGTGTGGTAGTAACACAGAGTCTCCCATCGATCACAACGTTGGCCGAAATTCGGTAACAGTGGGAGTGTGTGAGATATGGTGTTTGAAATTGGTCGATCATGAATATTTTCGTATTTCATCCAAAGACATGTGTGTATCCGTAAATTTTACTTTGCTGCCGGAACTACATAGCACAGAAGACTGGTATTTGTGTGAGGTAATAGTATCGAGTCTCCCATCGTGCACTATGGTGGTTAGATGTCTATAGCTGTCAATATGAATTCTTTACAATCACGAACGAAGTTGTGGGTACCAGCTAGTATTAACTAATCTTGCAATGCTCAGCTATTCCATCCATCGCTACCTGTCCTCTGGACCTACCCCTACCATGTGCTTGTAGGGACGGAACAATAGATATATAAAAAAGTGGAAACATATGATACTTCAGGGTCAAGCGGGTAATGGGGGAGTAGGAGGAGGGGAAGAATGGATAGGAATCAGTTTACTCTGCAGGGTGAATGGTCACAGAAAGAAAATATTAACTCAAAATTGTTACCATCTGACTGTTGCAAACGTTACTATGCTTAACAGTACTAATTTTATTCCTGTTCTATCAGTCTCCAAGATCACAAACAGTTCCTCTGTGTTTGGGAGAGCTGCCCATCAATTGGGTCTCTGTCTGAGATAGTGTTCTCCTCCTTTCATCAACCTTTCTGTGTACTTCTACAACTACCTGGATTAACCCAATTTTTCCAGTGTTATTTACCATTTGCTCACCACAATGGACATTACCTCTTACTACAGTTCTGGTTTATGTGTCAACTAGCATTTGTCCATTGCTTCCTGTGTATGAACCTGGGTTTGTGCAGAAATGCTGTACCCTCCAATTACTCAAACTCCGACTATCCAAATCGCTGATTATCCGAATTAATTAAGGCAGTCACATTAAAACGTGCATGGAACAAGTTGAAAGGCAAATCAACTGAAGAAGAGATGGACAAGGAGAAAAAGAAAAAAGAAGCTCAATAAAAGGAAATGGAAGAGATGGGAGAAGATGGGGATGATGTGTCACTTGAGGAATTCAGAAACATTCTTCTGGAAATTCCTGGATATTCAGAAGTTAGTGCAGAGGATATAGGAGAGTGGGTGGTGTGTGATTTGTCAGGCCCTGGGTATGAAATTCTAAATGACGATGAACTTATTGAAAGTGTGAGAGAAGAAAGCGTCGAGGAAGAAGATGACTTTATGTCGAAGTTGAAGCAGACACAGCACCCTCAGGTAGACACCATTTGCCGGCCTTGAAACTTAGTTGAAGTGAATAGAGCATCAGCCTAGTGTGACCATATGCAGCTCCTCACTGTTACGTGGATGTGCGACTTGGCTGCCCGAAGACGAATGAATACAGTCGAACAGCTTACTTTGACTGAGATATTCAGGCAATGACTTATTTACAGTGCGATACATACATACTGTACTAATGTATAGCACTTGTAAGTGTGCTTAACATGTAAAAGTGTTGCCTTTTAATTTAATTAATAAAATCTCTCTTTCTTTAAAAATAGTTTTTCCCCCATTATCAACATACATACAGTAATTAATTAAAATAGATATTTTTTTTGGAAAAATCCAGTTATTCTAATTTTTTTTTGGAAAAAATCCAATTATCCTAATTTTTAATTATCTGAATGGGTTCCGGTCCCAATTGATTTGGATAATTGGAGTTCTACTGTACTAAATATTATCACGGAGAAGCATAAAATGTAAATGTTACCTGGAACAGTTCTTTCATTTACATATCTATTTAGATTATATTAGGTTCAGTTTTCATACTAAGTTTTGTTTATTTAAATTTTAAAGTTGCTATTATTACTTAAATTTTAGCTGTTAAGTGCATCAAGCAGTAGTACATGAAAATAAACTGTAAAGAATGCATTATTGTAAACAGCAATTCTTTATTAACATTAACACACCAATGTGTACTACAACGTACAACAACATAGACCAGAGAGATTACAAGTCATGCAAAGAATGCTTTAACTTCTGTGCATTGCACTAATAATCTCTACAATTCCCCGCTCGGAGGATCATTCCACACTTGCAGATTATGCCACCTGAACCTGCTCCACCAGCCAACTGCACTGGAAATCATGTAGTCTGTGACACAGCGCCTTCGTGAAGATATCCGCCCGATTTTGTTCACTCAGGACATAACAAAATACCACTGTCCCTTCCATCACCTTTTCTCTTACAAAGTGATGCCAGATTGCAATGTTTTGTTATGGATTTGTTAACATAGTTTCTAACATGTGCAATAGCTGCCCGACTATCACACCATATTGTAGTTGCGCTGTCACTTATTTCTTGGAACTTGAAAGACTTCAATAGTTCTTTTATCCACAATACTTCTCTTGCACCAGCTGCCAAGGCCACATATTCTGCCTCCATTGTGTTAAGTGCAATCACAGATTTGTCTTGAACTATTCCAGATGATTGGAGCACCTGCAAGGATAAGCACAAATCCATTTATGCCCTTGCAAGTGTTTGTACAACTACACCCCTCTGCATCAGAGTATGCTACAAGACTTTTATTTATTAACAGATTTTAAGCAACATGTTTTAATTATTATTGTCAAGCTTAAGCAATGTTTTAAAGAATTTAGTATTTTTTTTCTCGTTTTGCCATTTTTATAAGGTTTTTCAATTCGGATTGATATTCAGCTGCGGCATTAACAATTTTTCTTTTTAAAAACAAGACTTCTTTCCATATGTGGATTCAATTTTCATGAAGAAATCACAAAGCTCATTTGCCATGCGTAGACCTTAATTCAGTTTTAAAAAAAATTAAAAGTCACCAATTTAACATTTCCTCCAAGTCGATTTCAGTCAAATCTTCATCTTGCGATTCTAGCAACTCTTGAATGTCACTTGATTCTATCTGTTCAAAACCATCTCATCCTATTCCATTCACAACTTGAGCAATGTTTGCAGTTAAAGTTTTAATTTGCATGGATTCTCAATCATTTCTGACAGTGAGATCAGGCCACAGTTTTCTACAGCATGATTTCAAACAGTATGGCTTCAGTTCTTGCAACGATTCTTTTATTGTAACAATGCATTTTGATATGTCAAAATTTTTCCAGCACTGAATGACATTCATATCAGGATTGCATTCCATGGTGTCCAGTATGATTAAAGCTGTCATGTTAGGAGGCAAGAATATCACCTTTTATACAGGGTGTCCACAAATGAATATCGGGGTTTTAATGCTTTATAAGATTTACTAGCCACAAATCCCGTCAAAAATGATGGGTTTAACGGATTAACTGATTTCTTCTTAGTTCCTTACCTAAATAGAATTGTAATAAAATAAAGCTCAATGTTCTGTAATTTCTCATCCCTTGTGACGTAGCAAAAAGTTTCATTGGTCCAGGTTACGTTTCAGCCTAACAACAATCTTCGCCAATATAGCCGGTAGAAAAACAAAACTTAATTCACACGCGAATTAATATTTTCCCTGTATCGCATGTCAATGTCATCATGCATCGATACCAATCATGCATCATGCGATACAAACTTGATCCAAAATCTTCACAGTTTCATACAACTTTCTTATTTTCTATGACGAAGGTCCATGTTTTAATGCCTGAAATAATGACCCCAGTGAAAACGAAGGATGCTAAAAATAAATCTTGAAAACCTAAGCTATGTCACGTAATATTATTTTTAATTGTGGTTTAAGTAGCACACATCGCGAACAATTTGGAACTTCTTTCATTCAGACCAAGTAATGAGTTCATTAAAAAAAGCTACTGTTAATTAATATGCCATTCTAGCATTACATTTCTTAGCAATTACTTAAATAAATATAATTGTTATAAAATATAGGTCAGTGCAATTCGTAGTGCTTTGCTCTGTAAGAAAAGGTTTTCGTTGCTATTCTGGTCCAGGTTTCGATAAATGAAACAATACTTTAATCACACGCATGGTGATACATTACTTTATCGCATTTTAGTGGTAATAATGCATCACGATATTAACTAAAACAAAAATCTTTACGGGTTACGAATACTTTGACATAAAACGAATCTATTATTAAATAAATCAAATCTACTAATACTTATTATGTCGATTTAAACTCAATACATACTTTCATTTCAGTATTCTGACAATTCACGGCTTAGTGTAATTCCTCGTGCCTTGCGTTGTAGCAAAAGGTTTCAGTTTCCATTAGGGTCCAGGTTGCACTTCAACCTAACCACGTTAATTTCTCGCCAGAAAAACAGTACTTCAATCTCACGCTTATTAATGCATGAACTGTTTTGCGTTTTAGTGGCAATAATGCATCGCGATATAATTTTGATCAAAAATCTTCAAGGGTTTTTGCACATTTATTTTTTGTGATTCAGACTGGTAGTAAAACGTTTGAATGGTTGACACAATTGCTGAACTCATAGGCTCAGTAATATTAGGCAGTGAAAGCAAAGGAAATTAAAATCAACCTTATGAACTTACATTATGCCACGTATTATTGTTCTAAGTGTAGTGTAGGATGGCACAGTTCCCGGATCAATGTGCAACTATTTCCATTCAAACGAATTAATAATTTTAATAATAGGTCACAGTTTAAAATATTTTTATATACCGTAAACTAAATTATTCATGCCCTCTGCGTTAACGTCAAATGAAACTTGTAATTCTAATCCATGCTAGTTATACTCTAACAAACATTTAGCAGCACTGATGCTCGAAATACAAAGCTTTTATCTTACAATATCTATGGACAAAGAATTTAAGGAATACTTCAATATATCAAAAGAATATTACGTAAATATAAGCATCTAATGATTGATATATCGATTTTAACGCAATACATACTTTTATTTCAGTGTTCTGTGAGTTAATTTATTCACTGTTGCTTGGAAATGATATTAAATAACGCGCACTCCCACAAATAATATCGTAAAGCGTGACGTCATAGCGCAACGTCATAGCTTGACGTCACCGCGTGACATGACGTAGGTGCTACACGCTACATCTTGTCTATTATACTAATAGATTACATTATCCTTACAGTTATAAATGATATGTCAAATGAAAGAGCAACTCAAACAGTTTTGTTCGTTGGCACTAGTGCGCATGTGCGTGAAATGTTTCCGCTGCGATCCGCTAGAATGCGGTAGTAGCAAAGATGGCGACTAGTGAAGAGAAAGCGTTTTGTGTTTTACAGTTTGCAAAGGCTGAATCTGTAGTTACTGTACGGCGTGCGTTCCGCATTAAGTTCGGGCGTGATCCTCCAAGTGACAATAACATCCGTAGATGGTATCATCAGTTTGAAGATACAGGCTGCCTTTGTAAAGGGAAGAGCGCGGGACGACCAAGAGTTAGCGAAGAGACTGTTGAGCGAGTGAGAGAGTCGTTCACTCGTAGCCCAAATAAATCTGTTCGGAAGGCTAGTCGCGAATTAGAAATTTCTAAGTCGACTGTTTGGAAAGTTCTAAGGAAACGCTTGCAACTACGTCCTTACCGTTTACAGTTGTTACAGGCTCTAAAGCCTGCAGACCATGGTTTACGTGCCAAATTCGCTAACGAAATGTTGTTTCATGACGATGAAGATTTTCTACATCATGTTGTCTTCAGTGATGAATCGACCTTTCACCTCAGTGGACATGTTAACACTCATAATGTGCGGATCTGGGGCTCAGAAAATCCTCAAGAGATCGTACAAGTGCAACGAGACTCCCCTAAAATCAATGTTTTTTGTGCCGTATCCCGGCGGAAAGTTTACGGACCTTTCTTTTTTGATGAACCGACTGTAACTGGTACTTCTTACCTTGAGACACTAGAGCAATGGCTCTTCCCTCTGTTGGAACAATATGAACCAGAGAACTTCATTTTCCAGCAAGATGGTGCGCCACCTCACTGGCATAACGAAGTACGCGGTTGGTTGAACGTAACTGTACCCGACCGCTGGATTTGCCGCAAGGGGTCCAATGACAGAGCTTGCTATGCGTGGCCTCCACGTTCACCTGACCTAACGCCATGCGATTTCTACCTTTGGGGTTTCATCAAGGATCGTGTGTATGTGCCTCCATTACCAGTCGACCTCCTTGAATTACGACAGAGGATTGAAGCAGCTGTTGCAACAGTTACTGAAGACATACTGCTCAACGTTTGGGAAGAACTCGGCTACAGACTTGATGTGTGCCATGTGACAAATGGTGCCCACATATAACACTTGTAAGCTTGTATATAAAACTATTTGAGTTGCTCTTTCATTTGACATATCATTTATAACTGTAAGGATAATGTAATAAATCTTATAAAGCATTAAAACCCCGATATTCATTTGTGGACACCCTGTATTTGGAATCATAGTTTCAAGCTCATGAGGGTGACCTGGTGCATTGTCCAAAACTAGAATGGCCTTAATGTCTAAATTATTTTTCTTTAAATAAGTTTCAACTTCACGAACAAAACAGTTCCGGAACAAGTCACAGAGAATAACACTTGTAACCCATGCTTTTTTGTTTGCATGCCAAAACACCGGCAGGTTGTCCTTGTTTTGATTATTCAAAGGACAGGGATTTAAGGATCTATAAAGCATTAGTGGCTTAATAACAAAATCACCTGATGTGTTTTAGAACACAGCAGCAGTGTAACATTATCTTTTGCTGCCTTGAAACCAGAGGAGCACTTTTCGCTTTTGGATATGAAAGTTTTGTTTGGCATTCTTTTACAAATCAGGGCAGTTTCGTCTGCATGCAGTTTCTCCAACAATTTTGATGCAATGCAATGATTGTCGCACCTTGAATTTATTGAAACAACCTTCAGATGCTTGAAATCCTCCACTTGTATGTTCATCAACAGGTTCTTTATAATGCACATAGAGATGCTTTGCCTTCTCGTGGATCATATGACCATTTAAGGGCACTTTTCTGGTTACGATCTTCAATGATAAAGCAGCTTCCACTCTTTCAATTGCTGGATCATGAACAAGTTTTGCTGAGTTTAAAGCTATAGAATTCTGTATTTTTGTCTTCAGATTTCTTGATGAATCGTACAGTTGATTTTTTAACATTGAATGTACGTGATATGGATGCAAACGATTCGCCAAGGAGTAAACGGTCCAGCATTTATATTTTTACCCTAAGCGGCAACACAACTTTTTTTCGCGTAGGAACTAATTTTCCTTTGCTTTTGCTAGACATTATAAATTGCGAACAAAGCAAGGAGGCACATGTTATTCACTCAGAATTACTGCAACGACTGACTAGTTGTAATAATAGATTCAGAGCTGATCGTGGCGGAACGGCTTTTATCAAAGGTCATAGCGGCATAACAGAGCGACAGCAACGTGTTTTGAAAATGAACTTTTTGTGGTAATAAGATTTGCTTATTTAGTCGTTTCGGCTAAATAGAGTGACTCTTGGCACATGCCAGCAATACTCAAACGATGCCGACATGTTTGGTAAGGATACCGAATCCACTGAATGTACCGAATGGATCCGCGAATAATAAAAATTTCAAGCGGTGAATCAGAAAGTTGTCACAATTATTCTATCCATGAATACTGAAACCGTGAATACAGAAAGTGGGCACAATTATTTTATCCGCGAATACTGAAACCATGAATAATGAAACTGCGAATAAAGAACTTTGACTGTACCTCAGTACTCTTTTAGCTGCATTCCAGTGACACTTGTTGAATTGCGAAGCCAACTTGCCTACATGGAAAGCAATGTCAGGTTCACTGCGACAAATATAATAGACCATTAATCAGTTATCTGTAAGGAAGTCTCTTGAGGTCACCTTCACTACACTCGTCGAGAAACTCTGGCCTCTACTCCAAATTAATTCAACAGTTTGTTGAGATGTCCTCCTTGAGAGAGGATGACGCTACCATCCTCTTTCTTATTGAATTTTACTCCCAGTAGACGCAAAATCATTCCTAGGTACTTAATATCGAAGCATCTCTTCAGAAGTTCTTTAACACTACGTCTCATTGATTCGTTCTCTGTCAATGCAAGTATATCGCCCACATAAACAGCTAAAATGGCTATTCCTTCTCCATTTTTCAATTGATATACACACAGATCGATGTTATTACGCATGAATCCAATATTTTCTAATGTTTTGTCAAGGTGTTCATTCCAGCATCTACCACTATGTTTCAAACCATATATCAATTTGTTCAATTTAGAGACTAGTTTTTCTTTACATCTTTGTATAAACCGTTCAGGTTGTTCCATATACAAAGTTTCCTTTAAATCATTGTGAAGGTAAGCAGATTTAAAGGCATACTGGTCCATGAATCCCTTCTTCACAACATCAATATCTACAAGAAATCTTAGAGTATCAAAGACTCATACAAGTGCGTACACTTCTTCATAATGAACTCCCTTCTTTTGAGAGAAACCCTCTGCAACCAAGCACGCCTTGAAATGTTCTGCTTCTCCCAGTGTCTTCCTTTTAAACAACCATTTTCATTTGAAGACATTTGCATTCAGAGGTTGTATAACCAATGACCAGGTATTGTGCCTCTTCAATGATTCTATTTCCTCATTCATTGCTCCTAGCCATTGCACTGCTTCAGCAGAATTGACTGCCTCCTTGACTGTTCCACCACATTATTAGCATGAACTATATGAGACTGTAGTTCTATGCTATCATCTTTCTCTGATTTTACAGAACACCTTTCTCGAAGAATCATACTGTGTTGCTGGTTTGCTTTTTGTTTTGTAGTACTTCCCTTTGGTTGTCCTCTCTTCGTTACTAGAACAGTTGATTGTTCTTCACTCTGTTCACCTCTGTCTGTAGGTTGTTCTTCTTCACTTTATCTGTCTGAAAATCATTTGAAGTCTCCTTCCTCATTTGACTGATTTTCTTCAGATTTGATCATCACATTTTCCTCAATATTGCTACCTGAAATTTCACCACTGCAGTCAAAAGTGATAGTTTCTTCGCAATCCAATTGTTTGAAGCTGGAATCTTCGGGGTTATTGATGTGTTTTTCTTCATCACTTGTGCTCTCTTTGAATACACAATCACGTGACTCCACGACTTGTCGAGTTTCTGACATCCAAATCCTATATCCATATCCATATGCTGCATACCTAACCAAAATTCCTTGCTTGGCCCTTACTGAGAGTTTTGAGTGGCATTTTTGCTTAGGAATATGCACAAAGACTTCACATCCTATTGCCCGAAGATGAGCAACACTTAGCTTCCTGCCAACCCATAATTCATATGGAGTTTTAGCTTCGTTATGACTGTTTGTGACTCGGTTCCTGATATAAGCAGCTGTATATATCAGTTCTACCTAAGCTGCATTAGGCAACCTACTACTGCTGATTTCACTTCCCACTAAATCCATCAGAGTTCTGTTGAATCTCTGATATTCCATTTTGCTGTGGTGTGTAAATCATTGTTTTTCCGGTACAATGCTGTCACTCTCACAGAAGATATCCCAATTCTTTGAACAAAATTCAAGTTCCTTATCTTTTCGAACTTGCTTTAAAATTTTGCTAGTTTGTTTTTCAACCTGTATCTTCCATGCTTTAAATTCAGCCAGTACACTTCCCTTTGCTTTAAGAAATCTGATGAAGGCATATCTGCTAGCATCAACCACTATACTAAGAACATATCTGTTGCTACCAAAGCTTTTCATATCAATTGGTCCCATGAAATCTGCATGAACAAGATTCAAAATTACTCCATCACTTTTCCAGTTTGCTTGATGGATGTGTCACAAATGGCAGTCATGTCACTTTTCCTGCTAGACAGTCATTAAATGGTGTAGGAGTTGTCAACTCACGGTTTAAACCATTTACAGACTGCGCTTTGATCATTTTTATAATCTGGTTCTTGCTAACATGCATTAGTCTTTGATGCCACAAATTTAATGTTTTTAATTTTCCATTTTCATAGTGTAATGAGCTTACTACACTCTTCTTT
Source organism: Vandiemenella viatica (assembly GCA_031002005.1). Taxonomy (NCBI): domain Eukaryota; kingdom Metazoa; phylum Arthropoda; class Insecta; order Orthoptera; family Morabidae; genus Vandiemenella; species Vandiemenella viatica. The sequence continues at coordinate 125,946,287 of JARYHS010008075.1, read as the reverse complement.
AAATTAGGTTCTGTTCTCACCATATACAAGCGACCCTTATTCTCCTTTCAATAGTAAATTTCTACTGTCATCTTCAATGCAACATCAATTTTTATTAAAAACAACTTTCTCATTATTTTCAGTTAACTGTTTAACTGGAAAAATTCCATGGCTAATGCCAGGCACTAAAATAGTGTCCTTAATTTGTATGTCACTATATGCAGAGTTATTACCGATAGTCTTTGCATTTACAGTACCTTTTCCCATTGTAGGTGTCGTCATGCCATTTGCTGTCATATCATTTTCAGTAGTCAGATTTTTACTAATCCAAGAAAAAATACTTTTTATCTGGAGACATGTGATGAGTAGCACCTGAGTCTATGACCCAAACATTGCTATTTAATATAGCTGATCCACATGAAACACTCATTGTCGATGCACTAGATGAACATTTGTTGCTCGAATTATTGGGACATACATTTGCAAAATGACCAGTTTACAGTTAAAACACTTGCCTTTGCCATTTTTGTCTCTTCATATTCCTTTCTTACAGTGTTTTCCATCTTCACTGCTAGAGTTGACATCTTTGTGATTAGATTTGACATCCATATTTTTCGTGATCACTGTGTGTTGGTTGCATGCTCATTTGCTACATGAATAATGCAAATTGTTTTGTACCTTCGTTTTCTTGTCATCTTGAAGCTTCAGCAGGAAGATGCCTTTTTGACGGTAGCACATGTAAACTCGTTTTCTTTTAGGTTACACAAAGCTGTTACAACAGAATCCCCTTCCTCGGAAAGGCTGCACAAAATTGTTATAGCTAAATCTGCATCTTCTATGGAGTTGCCGGCACTAGCAAGATCTGCAACAGTTCTGTTTATCTGTCCCAAATATAATTCCATTGAATTATAATTAGTCAGTTTCAATGAATAAAATTTCCACCCAAGTTGCACAATACGAAATTTGCTGTCACGTGGTGCATACAACCACTCCAGCTCGTTCCATGCTTCCTTAGCATTTGTTAAGTGCTGCATATGCATTTGCTATTCATCACACACAGCAAGTGCAATCCTTGCATAAGCTTTATTTTCTCTCAATGTATAATTGTGTGTCACAGTTGGATCTGCGTCGGCAGTCAGTTCTTCTTCACCTGGTTCAACAACTGTCCATAAATCACTTTCCATCATTACCATTTTCATTTGGTAACTCTGCGATGTGTAATTTATACCATTAGATTTGGTTATTGTAGTAGACCGGTGATCATACATGTTGAATTGATTTAAACAACTTCTGTCTGCAGTAACTTCCACGTTTAGAATCCTTATCAACTTTTCCGAATTGACGCTACAACTTAAAGATGGCGCAATGAATTTTACAGTTTATAACACCTCTGCACTGTATCTGAGCCCATAGCCAAAGTTAAGTGCGTAGAGCAATTGGATACGAAAATAAACTATAAAGGATGCGTTATTGTGAACAGCTATTCTTTATTCCACGGCAATGCGTAATACAATGTACAACAACATAGACCAGAGAGATTACAAGCCATGCAAAGAATAATTTAACCTCTGTGCATTGTATTAATAATCTCTACAAAAGTAATACAAATTATGAAACATAAGAAACTTGTTATTAATTGCTAATAAAGCTTGCTGTATAGCCATTAGAAGACGATTGTATGGATTCGTTAATTGGCTGCCAAACCATTGTTATTACACCCAGTAGTTAAAGGGTTATGGAATATAACAGTTCTAACTTAGACAAAATTTATATTCTTGAATTCTTAGTAGTACAAGTTGGGGTACCAGAAAGATAGGTATCGATACTATTGTCTCCTTGAATTTAAATTACAGGTTGATATCACTCACACACACTGATGGCAATCTTTCAGAAAATATTCCCTGAAATTTAAAAAAAAAAAAACTATTCTATGGCATCCCGGAAAAGAACCAGAGTTTACTGCCCCGATCGTTAATAGAAAGTTTATAACAACTAGAATTTCCCGTTTCACCACTACTAAAAATCTTCAAAGTCCCCAGGCTCATAGTTCGCTGCCCATCACAGAGCTCTTCTCGCCTCGACTGCCTGCTTAAAAACTGTTCTTCAAGGGTTGGATTTTTATAGCCTAGTCTCATCTTTAGCTGACTCGTCATAGAACAATAGTGAATTCCCGCAGGGAAATACTATTCTCTGGTGAATTATCAAAATCCCACATTCTCACAGTACACTAATTTCACTCGGATTTTGCCGAAATTTTAATATGTCATAGTTTAATTTATTTAGAATCTTTTAAGTCAAGCTTTGATACTAAAATTATGTATTTCTCCCTTTAAATCTTGAATTGCCTCTAAGCTGTTATATTGTTAATATTAAATTGACTTTTCTCCCTTATTTAAGCCTACTTTTATCTTACTAGCTCTTTTATTTAAAAAGTTTACAATCTTTGTTTTTGAAATATCTCCTTAAACAGAATTTTATGAGCACACAAAATAAACCTTAAAGTGACTGTCATTCTATGCTTTCTTAGTGAAAGTGAATGGAACAAAATTCATCACGACTGAAAAAGAACCTTACTTGAATCTTATGTCTTTTACGAAAATGGTTTAGAATCAATTTAAAAAGTGTTTTACTATTAAGAAAAAGGTTATAAAAGTGCTTTACTATACAACTATATGAGATTGGTCTACTTCTAAATGGTTTTGGCCAGATAATGGACATATTACACGGTTATGTTCTAAGCTAAGAAGTGCTATACTATCAAGAAAAAGATGTAAAAGTTATTTTTTACATGGATTATGTGTAATATACCACCTATTAAATGGTTTAAGCAAGATAATAGATATATAAAAACAATGAGCAGGAAAATCCTTTAAGGCAATAAAACTAAAGAAGTATATATATATATATATCTTATATATAAAATTCTCGTGTCACAATTTTCGTTCCCATACTCCTCCGAAACGGCTTGACCGATTCTCATGAAATTTTGTGAGCATATTGAGTAGGTCTGAGAATCGGCCAACATCTATTTTTCATCCCCCTAAATGTTAAGGGTAGTCCACCCCTAAATTTTTTTTTATTTTTTAGACAAAATTTTTATTTTTTATTTTTTTATGATACAACATACAAAAATACATACAATCCTAAATTTTCACGCTTCTACGATCAACCCTTATTTTTTAATAGCCATTTTAGTAATTCTTTTTGGATGCACCGGGTGGAACTGGCCAAACATTCGTTATTTCGCTAATTCTTGCTGAAATACGATCAAATAATGGCATCGCATTGGCCGTTGCATCATCGGGCATTGCAGCAACTTTATTGGATGGAGGCAGAACAGCTCATTCAGTATTTAAGCTGCCACTAAATATTCAGAATAACCCTGACGCAGTATGCAACATTAAGAAACAATCGTCCATGGCCACCGTGCTGAAACGGTGTAAAAACATTCGCTTGAGGCGTTGAACAGGACATTGAAAGATATTAAAAACAACGACAAACTATTTGGCGGAACTCTGTTGGTCCTTTCAGGTGATTTCAGACAAACACTTCCAGTCATTCCAGGTTCAACATAGGCTGATGAGATCAACGCTTGCTTAAAATCATCTCCATTGTGGCGTAATGTTGAAAAATTACAGCTAAAAGTAAATATGCGCGTTCAAATGCTTCAAGATCCATCCGCTGAAACATTTTCAAAACAACTCTTAGATATCGGTGATGGAAAAGTTGCTATAGCTGAAAGTGGATACGTAAAATTACCGACCGATTTCTGCACAATCGCTGATTCGCAAGATACTCTCATTGAACAAATATTTCCCGATGTACACACACAGTACATAAATCATGAGTGGCTTGCAGAAAGAGCAATTTTTTGCGGCAAAAAATGTAGACGTTTTGTTATTTTTATATTCCCTCATCGTTCACAGCGCTCCATGCCTATTTCACGCATATACCACATTCTTACATACATACAATATACACATTCTTACATACATACATACTTACAATAAGTAAGCTATTTTTTGTCTACACTAGAAATTACTTGAAAGTTATTTATATGGCAAAACAACGTTTGCCGGGTCAGCTAGTATATATATATATATATATATATGGTGAAATTCACTTTGTCCTACTCCCACGTGCAGGCCACATTCCTGGATGTGGATTTATCCGTCTCCAATGGCTTCCTTAACTCTTCAGTCCACATCAAACCCACCAACCTTCAACAGTATCTCCATTTCGAAAGTTGCCACCCATACTATACAAAACTTTTCCCCCTTACAGTCTTGGAGGTAGTGAGTGGCATATGCTCCAACCAACAGTCCCTCATGGATTATTCAAACAGTGTTCCACAACCATTAATTTCTACCCTCCAGCTGTGTTGAACAAACAGCTTTCATGGCAACATTACAACCTACTCAGCCCAACAGTCTTACAAAACCCGCAAAAAACAACCACAATCCAGTCTTGGTCACACAATACTACTACCTAGGCCTCGAATCCATTAACAGAATCCTCTGGCACGGCTATAGTTTCCTACAAACCTGCTCTGAAATGAGATCCATTATTTCTAAAATGTTCCCTGCCCCTCCTAGAACTTGTTTCAGCAGACTTCCTAACCTCAGCGAACTTCTAGTCCACAAACTTAATCTTCCTGGTCCCAACAATCAGCCCCAAGGCTCTTTCCCATGCAATAGACCCTGCTGCAAGATGTGCGATATACACCATGCCTACACCACTTTCACTAACCCTGTCAAAGGGGAAAGCTTCCCTGTCATAGGAATTGCCCCCTGTGAAACTTCTCATGCAATTTATCAGTTAACATGCAATCCCTGCTGGCTTCATATATAAGTTTGACCACAAATCCACTTTCCATAAGAATAAATGGCCACCGACAGACGGTGTTCACACAGAACCCAAAGCACCCAGTTGATGCCCATGCCATCAATCAAATAATTTCAACTCTTGTTTCACGGTCTGGGCTATCAGAGTTCTCCATAATAGCAGCAGCTCCTCTGAACTCTGAAGGTGGGAACTTGCCTACCAGTACAAACTGCTCAACTGGTCTCCACTTCAGATAACACCTGATCATTGTTATTATTATCTTTACTTATGTTTACCCTTCTTTAATCCTCTTTGCCTCCATCCCCACTACCTATATTGAACTACCACTAACCTAAGGTGATGTTTACTTCATAGTCTCTTTGGTTTAACATTTTTTAAAATTATTATTGTATTATTATTTTTTACTTAATGTTAATAAATTTTAAGTTATATATGTATAAATATATTTTTTAATTTTTCATATTTAGATTTAATTATATTTTGCTCTTCCCACCGACCAGAGATCAGTTTGCTTTTTTTATCTATGCTCGGCTATTAGCTCTGAATCACTGTCCCTACTTTTCCTTTGTTTGAATTTACCACCACCATTTTCCTGGCAACAGTCTTTCTGTGTGACAGTCTCCAACATCACCCACCTCCCATAATATTCTCCTGTTGACAAAGGGCTCGTCCCGAAACTTTCTTTATAAGTTGTGGCTTTGTCTTTTTTGTGTGTTCACGTCCCACATCCATCATCTAAAGATAAGTGGTGGCTCATTTCCATATCCGAATTTAATTCCTTTTCGCTACTTAGTGAGCGGGCACACACACACACACACACACACGTGATTTGTACTGCGTTTATGTAATTTTTATTGTATTACTGATAAATAGATTTACAATGCAGAGAGTTACACTAATATCACCATGTAACGTAACCATGAACGTTACGGTTATATTTGGAGTGGATAGTGTAATCTGAGAGGTATGTAATGTCTTTGGCGGTGGGCGAGCGCCGAGCGCGGGGAGTCGAGGAGTCGGTGATTGTCAGTGGTAACGTACGGAACAGCCGCGGGAACGGAAGGTCTACGGCAGTGTGTTTATCCCGTGAATACATCGTACGGCCGCTTGGCGTGTGTTCCGTACTAAAGAACACTGTGGGATGTGTGCTAAAGTATACGTTGGACTATGAAGGTTCTTCCGAGTGACCTGATTCAATATAGACTGTGTTTAGTAAACTACTGCAGAATCGGACTATGGCGATTGTTTGTTAATTAGTTTCGAGAATTGTGCTCACTGCTTATTTATGTTTTGACTGTACTTGAATCTGCTATCTTCGGTGACGAAGAAACATTAGTATTATTGTCTGGTGGCATGCTTGTTGACTGTGTAGTCTCAGAGGAATAAATCTACGAAAACTAGTACGCATATGTGTTCTTCTTCTGTGACTTTAATTAACCAATTAGCATAGCCGAAAGACTGGCGACCGCACGGCAAAACGAACCTTTAATTAAGAGAGTAATTAGTGGTGGAAGAAAGCTTAAGAAAAATCGTGTTAGGAAGTGTAGCTGCTCAATTGCTTCAACGAACTTTTAACTATACAAACACGAATATCGTGAGTACCCGTTACAACCAGTTTCTAAATTGCACAATGTGTGGAATGTTAAACTATTGACCAAACACAATCGCGCATTGATTTTGAACTACCAAATTGCATCCTCTTATTTAAAATGAACTTTTTCAATTTAGATTGTTAAAAACACTAGTACTGACAGTGAAAAATGTTAAATTAACAGATTAAAAAAAAAAAAAAAATCGATGTTATTCCGATAAAAATCCACAGTCTTTTAATAATATCAAATTAAAATAAAATTTTCTCAATACTGAGGCACAGCAAATGGTCTACTAGAGCAATGGTTCCCAATTTCTTTTTGGCCATGGAACCCTAATTGATCATATATTTTTTGTCAGATCCCCATTTTTATAAGCGTAAGCTGAAAAACCAGTCTCGCATCGGTAAGTCATTACAAACGGAAGCAGAACTATCTTAGCCTTCTCACCGCGCGGATACGACTATTAACAACGAACATTTTATTTAATTCTCGGATGGAACACGGAACCCTTGTGACCCTTCCACGGAACCCTACGGTTCCGCGGACCACCATTTAGGAACCACTGTACTAGAGTAATTTACTATGGTATTTAAATTTCTTTCCGGTGCCCAGAAGCAATATCACTTTTATGATACCATGGGAAGAAGCCTGTCCTATTTTTTATTTTAAAACTTAACAAACATACATTTATGGTACTTAACACTATTATGATTGATATAATTGTGAGAACTGGTCAACACATTGTTACAGTTCACTCACCTGTTTATTGCACATGTCACACTATGTAATGTTTCCATTCATTGAAAAATTGGGAAACTCATTAAACCACTGTCTAATTAAAGATGATTAGGAGATTGGTATTTTGTGCATACTGGTGTTTTACAAGAATATACGGCTCACTGCAGTCTCTATGTGACTAATAGCAAACAGGAACTGAGTAATAATGGCCTAATACAGGTTTACTTGAATTGTTAGAAAAACAAAAAAAATTCTACTGTTTATTTATGACTTAAAAATTCTCTTGTTGACATTTGAAAGAAAAATACTTAAAAGAGGCAAAAATAGGTCCTAACAACAATTTAGTAATTTTTAGGCACTATAAAAGCACAAATAATCATGATAAATCATACATATATAACATTATTTTCAGCAACAAAATTGGTTTATGACTAAAATTCGAAGTCAAGCCATAAGATACACCGCAAATTTTAACCTAGAATATATGCTTTCAAATGTGATATCCCCATCCAAACTGATGCGGCAGTTTTTGTGTGATGAAATTTCAAAGCTCAAACACACGCAGCTTGCTTACAGATTTATAATAATACGGATTTTATTTTTTATCTGATTAAAATGAATGTTTCTACAAAAAGAGTATTGCAAGGTAAAAGATATTATAGATTACGAGAAAATGATAATAACAGGTGTCTTATTTCACTTAATTAGACTGCTGCAAAAAATATTTTAACAACACATTTCTACAGTTACGTGAAACTGCAAATAGAATTTTCAGAAATATGAGTTGCGTTCATAAAGTATCTGACCTTCATTCAAAATAGTTATAATAATTGTCAACTAATTTCCTTGAGATGCCACACAAGTTTACCAATGGTTCTGACAATGTCGGAAACAACACTATAACGCTTCCTTTGGGATTGTATGCATCTTGTCCACTGAATTGTGCATTTCTCTGGATTGAAATCTGGTCCCTTTAGTGGCTTATCAGCTTGGGGAAGTCAGAAATCTCATGGATACATGTCGGGAGAGCATGCAGCATATGTGTGTTTTGTCTGGTCAGGAAACTCTGTATCAAATGTCAAGGATGGACAGGTGTCTTAGTGTGGCAGAGTTGCCAATAGGGTACTTTACACTAAAAGGATGACTTTGAAATTTGAATTTAAAATGATAGAGTAAGCTGTAAGGACACAGAAAACCAACTTCATTTGTTCAATATCTAAAAGTACTATTTGTAATAAAAAAAATGCAGTAAATTCTTGTGACATGAAACAATAATCAGAGCATATGACATCATGTTTAAGCTTGCACCAGTCTTGCTCTGTGTAATAAAGCGTCTGCACAATCTGTATGTCGTATATTTAAGGTTTTATGCTAATCGATTACTTAGTTCTAGTTAGCAATCCATAAAACAAATAATATTTGTAACAAAGCTCGATAATCCATAGAAAATAGCTGTAATGTGCCCACAATCGATGTTACGATCCTAGGAACATCTTTTGCATAAAACAGTGATTTTTGCACAGCAGAATTCTAGAACATCAAAATTTATCTCAAAGTACATGTACTAAAAAATTTCAGGGAAATCCTAAAACCAACTTTCATTATAAGATGTAGGGACCGTTACCGATGTCTCAGGGAGAGCCTGCTATTCTGATAGTTTTGGAATGCTTTTTTCAGGAAGGCGTCACTACATGTAAATATACATGATTATGTAAATAAGATTATGTCAATAAAATGTACCAAGATGACTAGTTTGTGTATTCCAAACAAGAGCTTAAGGATAACGATGTAGAATTTTTAAATTTAATAATTCAGATGTCTAAAGCAACTTGCCCAGTGAGTTTTGGTTTTTCATGATGTTGGGGTTGGCTGCACTGTGGTGACAGCCAATATTGAGCTACTGTAAAAATGTAAAAAAGCTCTTGTCACTTGCAAACTGACAGAATGTTCAGTAGAAATCCAATCATTCGAACCCCGACTATCCAAATCGCTGAATATCTTAATCGCTTTTTTAACTCATTCCACCGAAGAATTGTTGGAAAGAGGGAGTGGCCAGTTTAGAAACAATTTTTTTTTTGCCAAATGTCGCAACTTTGTTGCAACCAACGGTCCAATCTGTTATCGAAATCATAAAACACCATCACAGAAGGCAACTTTTAGGGAAACTTTTGGTGGTGGGCGAAACGAAGAAAGTGTGCTGGCTAACCACAAAAAAATAAATTCTGAAGGATTGCTCTTGCATGGTGGCGGAAGCTTGGAGCCTGGTTAAGGCAGTCCCATTAAGATACGCGTGGAACAAGTTGAAAGGTATACCAACTGATAAAGAGAAGGAAAAGGAGAAAAAGGAAAAAGATCAAGGAAAGGAAAGTGAAGAGATAGGAGAAGATGGGGATGACGTGCCACTTGAAGAATTCAGAAACATTCTTTTGAAAATTCCTCGATGTTCAGAAATTAGTACTGAAGATATAGGAGAGTGGGTATGTGTGATTTGTCAGACCCTGGGAATGAAATTCTAAATGATGATGAATTTTTTGCAAGTGTGAGAAATGAAAGTGTCGAGGAAGAAGATGACTTTAATGTCGAAGTTGAAGCAGAAATGGGACCATCAGCTAGTCAAGCATTTGCCGGCCTTGAAACTGCGCTGAAGTGGATGGAGCGTCAGTCCGAGTGAGATCTCCCATTTTCAATCGGATGCGCGACTCGGCTTTCCGAAAACGGATGAATACAGTCAAACAGCTTATTTTGACCAAGATTTTCGGCAAGCAATGACTTTTATTTACAGTACGGAACATACATACCGTACTAATGTACAGCACTTGCAAGTATGCTTAACATGTGTAAGTGTTGCTTTTTGATTTAATTAATTAAAAGCTTTATTTCTTTAAAAATTAGTTTTTTTTCTCCCATTTTAAACATACATAAAGTAATTAATTAAAATAGACCCCTTTTTCGGAAATTGCCAATTATCCTAATTTTTGATTATCTGAATGGGGTCCGGTCCCAATTACGAGGCGCGTCCAGAAAGTAAGTTCCGTTTCAATTTATCTCCGCTGCAGCGCTGCGATAGCAGTTCCGCACATGCGCTGTAAACGATGTGTATCAAGGGGAAGAACGTGCGCCATTTGGAGATCGCTGTCAGTTACGTACGCTTTGTTGTGCTTGTTTGAAATGTCGGCGTTGATTGAAAATCCCGCCGCCTGTGAAATCAGGTCTGTGATTCGGTTTCTGAATGCGAGGAAAGTGAAACCAAGTGAAATTTATCGGTAAATTTGCGATGTTTACGGACCAAATGCGATGAGTGATTCGAAGGTAAGAAGATGGGTCCGACAGTTCAATGGCGGATGTAGTGATGTGCACGATGAAGAACGAAGTGGGCGTCCACCTTTGGTTACAGAAGAACTGGTTCACGCGATTGATGATGAGATCCAGGAAAACCATAGGTTTACAATTAGTGCTCTCGCTATGGACTTCCCCCAAATTTCGCGATCACTGATGCATGAAATTGTTACCAAACAACTGAAATTCCGTAAACTTTGCTCACGTTGGGTACCAAAGATTCTCACTGAGCAACACAAAACACAACGGATGGGTAGTGCACTTGAGTTTTTGACCCGTTATGCTGAAAGCGGCGAAGAATTTCTGAGACGGATAGTCACAGGAGATGAAACGTGGGTTTCTTACGACACCCCTGAGAGTAAGCGGCAATCAATGGAATGGAGGCACACTTCATCCCCACCAAAGGTTAAGCCGAAGCAAATCATGACACCTCGGAAAATGATGTGCACAGTGTTCTGGGACTGGAAAGGCATCCTACTCATTGACTTCTTACCGCGTGGTCAAACAATCAAAGCAGATGCTTATTGCGAGACACTTCGGAAATTGCGCCGTGCAATTCAGAATAAGCGCTGGGGACTGCTGTCAAAAGGTGTTGTTTTGCTTCACGACAACGCACGACCACACACTGCAAATGTGATGAAAAACCTCGTACAGGGATTTGGCTGGGACGTGTTTCACCATCCTCCGTACAGCCCTGACCTCGCTCCTAGCGACTTTCATCTGTTCTTGCATCTCAAGTCTTTCCTTGGCGGTCATCACTTCACCAATGACGACGAGCTGAAAGAAACTTTTTATCTGTGTACAATTTCATTTTATTACCAAACGGAACTTACTTTCTGGACGCGCCTTGTAATTTGGATAGTTGGAGTTCTACTGTACATTGATAATAGTGAATGAACGACTATTTACGTCAGGCTAAAGATGATGTAATTAAGTGATTGTTTAGTAAAATAGGAATTAAAGAAACTGAACTTGTAGGAAAATGATTTGATTTGTAAATAGATGTGACTGTTATAAGAGTTGTAATATGTGTATAGATGTTATATGAAATGAAGGATTGTGTATTTTGATGCTACGTATAAGCGTAAATAAGCATTATAATGTTAAGTATTATAATTTATTAGTGTTGCTCAGCTTCTATGTTCATACCATCTGCCTAACTCCACCAAGGATGCAGTCAGTTTTAATTATGTAAAATCAAATGAATCCTGGGGAGGGGTTATGACAGCCCTTAGACCCAGAATGAAATGTTATTTAAAGAATTATGTATAGCAAGCTGGGAGTTGATTGATTAGTGATTTGTATATACATTAGTGTCCAAATTTAATTAAACAAACAAAAATTTTGCAAGGTTGCATTTATTTTGCCACAAAACAGTATAAACAGGTGATACTAAAGTAGAAACAATGTAAATAATACAGAACATAAGAAACTGCAACATGCATAATGGTAAACAAAAATGTTCTTTGTTTTTCCAACTTGCACACAAATTATGACAACTGATTAAAGAGCTCAGTATGGGGTGTGACCACATCTGGCAGCAATACATGCCTTCAATGGCGGGGCATGCTGTGAATGATGTAACCAATCTCATGTTGAGGCAATAACACCTATTCTCCCTGTCCACTTCATTAGGGATCCTCCCTGATATCGGTCTCTTTTCCCAATTTTTGTGTCCCGAAATCATGTACCATGTTCCTTCCAGATGTGAATCTGTTGAGAATCACTCTCCAGAGCAAATTGGGACTCTTTTGTGAAAAGAACATTGGCACAATGTCCGACTCTCCAGTTGGCATGTTATCGACTCCACTGTAGATGTTCCCTTCTATGAAGATGTGTCAGGGGTACCCATACAGAGGGTCTCTGACAGTAAAGGCCAAAGCCTTCTGTACACTGTTTGCCTTGATACAACTATTCTAGTGGATGCTGCGACGTCAGATGCCAGTTGCCGTGCAGTACTTTTACGGTACCGTCGTGCCATTACAGCCAAATAACGGTCTTTTGTTTCTGATGTCACACATGTTGGTCCTGCCCTGGTATTTGGGATGCAGTTTCAGTCTCTGTAAACTGTTGCCGCATACGGGAAACAACAGAACGATTTACTTTAAGCCATTGGGCTACATCAGTTTGAGACTGTAATGCTTTTTCTGTGCCTCTCCACTGCAGAGTCTGCTGGGTGTCTCCTCTGTGTCATAATGCACCATCTGTGAATGTGTACACAGCAATTGTGGATGAGGGACTACCCAGCAAACACTATTCCTTTTCATAGGTACCTTGACGTCAACGTTGGCAGGGTTGAACAATAACCAGAATGCTATCTTCTGTGCAGAACATGACTGTACAGACATTTGTTGACAGTTTGTATTATTATGTTGTGAATGACAGAGAAATAGCAGTTTGTTGCTTTAATTTTGGACACTAGTGTATTTTGTGTATATTTTTCATGTAAATGAACATTGTTTTATGGTAAGGAACTATGTAAATGTTATGTGATGTGTTCAAGGACAATACTATCTATGAAACATTAATTAAAAGTTTGTAATCGTTGGTGTGAACTAAGTTATTTGGAGGACAATTTGCGATGGTCTGGACTGGTTCGTGTTGATAATTTTGTGTTTAAATGCGTGTAAACAGTAATAATTTTCAGTTAACGGTGTTTTCATGTTGCTTGTGAATGATTTTGTATTCATTCTGATTGTTTTTGTATGGATTTAATTATTAAATTTTTGTTAGAATCCAAGAAATGTCACTCAGAACTCATTGAATTATTCTGGATGTTTCTAAAGTGTCTATTTAAGCACACAGAGAAGGCAAACACAGAGAGTTGTCAGTAAGTCATTTACAGAAGTGTGCGAGTTTAATCACTGGAACATTTGTGTATATTTTTACTTAGTATCTTTGGATCGAGACGATGCCTTGTTGTCTAATGTTATTATACAGTGTACGGGAAAAACAAAGTGGAAAGTTGTTATTTCAAGCAACAAAATGCTTATCAATATGTGTGTGATAAGTCTAAATCAGAAATGGGTGTGGCAGAAACACTGTAGGAAATATAGTTCATTAGAACAGCAGTTCCCAATTTCTTTTTGGCCATGGAACCCTAATTGATCATTCATTTTTTTGGCAGATCACCATTTTTATAACCGTAAGTTGAAAAACCTGTCTCGCATCGGTAAGTCATCACAAACGGAAGTAGAACCATGATAGCCTTCTCACGGCGTGGTTATGACTCTTTTCAAAGAACATTTTATTTAATTCTCGGATGGAACATGGAACCCTTGTGTTCCGCAGACCACCATTTAGGAACCACTGCATTAGAATGTTACATTATCTTCCTTCTTTAAAAGCTAACAACTATCGTTAGTTAAATTTCAAAGGTTACAAGTAAAATATAGAATACAGATCGATTAAAAAAATTACCCTTAAACCCAATAATTCCTAAAAATGAATGGTAATGATCAAATCTAGGTATTGATAACGTTATGACAGTAATTATTATTTTGATATCAGATCTTATAAATTTCAGAGATTTCAAATCTAGGCGAGACAATAAATATGTCAAGCAAGTTGTACAACCAGCTGTAGGGGACTAACAAAGCATGGCCTTCAACCTGAAGGTTGGTTGAACCCTCCTGAAGGAAACATACTAAGCCTGGTACTAGATGTAGGATGGACAGTTCCTATCCGCGTTATACAAACTCACTTTGTAGTCCAGCCTGGTAAATGGAAACTAAAGTTAGAAGTGGAATCCAACCAAAGGAAGTGTTCTGAAGTACTTCATAGTACATGGCAAGCAGTGCCCAAAGTCAAGGAGGGGTTAAAGGGCCTCTGAAAATCCTTGTCGAGGTAGGGATTCATATCTCCAGTCAGACGCTTTAACACCTAGCCACCTGGCCATTTCTTTAAGAGACAGCACATGAAAATTAATTTCTTGCACTCATCATTTTTTATTTGTGTTTTCTTCCCTTGTTCAAATTTGAAACACAGTTAATAACAGAGACTATTTAAAAATAGAAAACATAGTCTAAAGATTTGATTTGAGTGTTTCTACATAATAATAACATGAATGAAAATACTTTTAGGTAGTGAAAATAAGGTAGAATAGAGAAACTAAATCCAATACTTTCCAAAGATGAAGGCCGGAGGACAGAGATGAATACAAAAATATGAAAATGTTTTAAAATATTACGGGAGTATACCATATTCCTATGGATAGAAGAGATCCAAATGGTTATGGAATTGGACGACGCTGAGGCTCACCACCTGAATGAAATCTGAGATGGCCACAGTTAACAGCGCAGGTCTGTCAGCATTAGTGAAGAGAAATATAGGAAAAACAATGGAAATAAGTTAAATGTAGACTGAAACATGAAAGGAAGAACACCAAAAACAAATGTGTGGATAATCTACAAAAGTTAAAGCCTAAGAAGGAAACCAATTGAATTAACACTGTCCGTAGTTGGACAAAATGAGAAAATAAATAAACTAACACATGGGCACATGCACACACGATAATTATATATATGAGGAAATTGATACGGCTTTTAGGCAATGTAATTAACAAACCATACGGAATAAAATAAAACTATCAATATCCAAAGTTAAAGGCACAAGGGTTGCGACGGAACAAAAGAGGAGACAAATACAATTTTGCAACATTTCGGTTAAAAATGAGTAAAATATCAAGAATTATGGAAAAACAATATTGCTGAAGGAGGGAAATATATAAAGGTAAATAGTGGAAAAGCACCCATAGAGTAAATAAATAAGCAATTCATTAAGGGGATCTTATCAGAAGTTAAGGCTGGGTGTTCAGGATACATTAGCAAACCAGATTCCATTAAGTTCAGAACCAATGGTCGTTTCTTAGAATAATTCGATGGCTCTTACTGTAAAACAGTTTTTGGGGTTGGGATAGTTCTGGGAACTGGTGTGGGCTACCACTGGGTGGTTTAGGTTGGAGGAACAGACTGTTCATTCCGATTGAAAACTTATTTGTGGGAAGGCCTACGTAAGAACTATAGCAGTGGAGGCAGTTAAGCTGTTATGTTAGTTGTGTACTGGTGTAGAAAGTCAAATAATGGGAAAGGTTTCCACTGTAGTTGGACTGGAATAGGTCATGGTGGTTGGAAGCTTGCTGAAGATTTTGCAAGAGACATTTGTTGCACTGAAAAAATCCATGTAGTGGTTTGGGAAAATCCGATGGTGAGTGTTTATGGACAAAGTAGTTCTTCAGATTGGGTGGTCAGCTGCACCAATTGCAACAAAGGCTCGGGTTATTTTGGTGAAATTTGGTACACATAAATTAGTAAGACATAAATACACTGATGAAACTGTCGTTGGATTTTATTTATTCGCAGACACATTTTGCTTATTGCTTTTCTTCAGCATTCATTGTTTGTATTTATATTTCTAGTGTGGTAGTTGGTCACCTGTGTCCTCAAATTCATGGTGAAAGTTAAAACATAGAGAGCACCAAAACTGACATTATTTGAGAAGTCATAAAGTATCAGCTGGCTCCAATAAAATACATACAATATTGCAAGCAGCATGCTGGTTAAAGACACAGGTTTAAATAAAAACAGTAAACACTGAAGATACCTCAGATGTGAAATGCAACGAAGAATAAATAAAATTCAACAACAATTGTTGTGTTTATTAAATAGTAATCTAACTGTACCAAGTTTCACCAAAATCATCCTACCAGAAAAGTAAAGTTTTCACAGTAGAAATATTTTCTAGAAATGTGGAAAATACAAAGTCATTCCACAGTAACTGCACCATCAAAGAAAAAAACATTAAAATATTAAAAATAGATTACTGAATAACATAACTAATTGCAAAATGAACAAATGTTATATTATAGGAAAAATTGGCAGATTTATAATCCTGAATATATCACGATCTATAACACTACCAAAAAAGTTTCAGCTGAATGACAAGTAGCCAGAATTATTATTCTAAATTGCTTTTATTGCAAACACAGTTCACTTTAATGACAAAACCCATCAGATATGCAACAGTAAGTGTTAACAGAGAGTATAATTTCACTTCCAAACAACAGCTTATTTACTAGACCCGTGAACATACCTTTAAGAAGTAAAAAAAGCTAAGACCTTTCTTCCATAATAATATTGATTTACACATATTTTTAGCAAGCCATTCACATTCCTTATGGCCATTTACGGTGTCTGAAAACTGAATAGTGACGTTTTAAGTAAAGAATTGATATATGTCCTAATATTTTGATAAACTTTGTAAGTCTTTGGTTGTGTGAAGTATGCAGCATCTAGTGATTGCTTCTTTGATGTTTCTGTATATAGGTGAAGAATTTCATGTACAGCTCTTGCATCTTGTAATGTAGAAACATAAAACATACCACATATTTCAAGCCTGATTCTAAGATTGAGAATGGTGAAAATGACATCACAATCTAGTTTTGGAGTTTTTCTGTAACTGATATATGCAGCTTGAGTTTTATAGATATTGAGAGATAAGGATATGGAAAGTAAACAATGCAGAACTTACTGCAGATAAAGGTAGGAGGGCTGCAACAAAAACAAAAACATGAACAAACGTAACACTATTTTGGTAAAAATAGAGGTGCAGCCAGCCAGCCAGACATAAACAAGGTGCAAACGGTAGAGATGGCAATGGTGGGGATAGGAAGTTTACCAATGAAAATTGTGGGAAAGTATAATCTAAGTAACAGCCATTTAAAGTAAAATAAAATGAATTCAAACAAAGTAAGGACATAAAAATGTTTTGGACTGGCTAACATAAAAAACTGAAATTATAGATTTAATTGCATATTTATAATGACATAAGAAGGATAAAATCAGAAACGAAAAAATCAGAGAGTGATTAAAAAATTACGAGTGACTATCATGGAAGAGGCTGCGTCAGACAATCTGCAAATGTGGAAATGTCAAATGATGATTTATAATAACATAAGTGATAGGTTTACTGGTGGGGTCGTAACAAAGTTTGGGAGAATTCCTGAAGTCTTAACTTCAGGTATTTCCTCTATTCAGGTATGTCTCTACTGAATTCAGGCCTCAACAGTAAACAGATCATAAACCTATCACTTATGTTATTATACATCATCTTCATCATTTGAGAAAATATAAAATTATTTTTTAATTTGTTTAAATGTATATTTTTTATGTCCTTATTTTATTTTCATTCATGTTATTTTTACGTAATAACTGCCATCCGTACCCTTCTTCCCATCTTGTTAATCACTGGCTAAGTCTTGATGCGAACACGCTTGATTCCATCGCCATATGTTCCATGTCTAACACAAATAAGATTTTTAACGAAAATTGTTAAGTGTGTACATGTTTTCGAGTTCTTCAAAGCCCTTCTAACTTTACTCGTGGTGAGTGACAAGTTTACTGTCTACATCCTTCCATATTATGGTTGCATAACAGCATCTTCACTGTCAATATTATCAAATATATATTCAATGAAACTAGGAAAAAAGGAAGCAGCTTCTAGATGATATAAATAGGGACACACAAATAGGTGGACACACAAATACAATATTCGATCATTTAACCTCCACATAACCACTCTTGCTTGTTTTTGTAACCCACTACTCTCCAGCCCTCGAGTCCATCAACCATATTTAGTGACAGAGGTACAACTTCCTTCGCTCCTTTCCAGAAATGTGCACTCTTCTACCCATTGTCTCCCTTAGATGTTTTAGCAGACCACCCAATCTTAAGAACATCTTGGTCCACAAATACCCTCCATTAGACTCTCCAAAAACACCTTAATGGATCTTTCCCATGAAATAGACCTTGCTGTAAAACGTGCAGCATGCTTCCACCCATATCCACTACATGTTCCAATCCTACCACAGAGGAAACTTTCCCCACCATTGGACTTGCCACATGTTCAACTACCCATGTCATATACTAATTCATTTGCAGTCACTGCACTAGTTCCTACATAGTCCTCACCACGCTGCAACTCTGTCAGAATGAATGGCCACAGACAAACAGACCACAATGCAACTTGTATCTTCCAATATCAGAACATGCCAATGGTCATGATTCCAACAATCTCAACTACTGCTTTACTGTGAGAGCAATCAGTTTTCCCTGACAGCTTCACTGCATCACAAGAAATGTTCATTTAAATATTTGAGTTCCTTGAAATCAAAGAGAAAATTTTAGTAGGCTTCCTGGTACCTGAATTACGTACGAGATGGCGTTAGAGCTGTTAGAGATACCAAGAGCAAAAATTGGTCGTATTTGGTTTTTGCAGGGAAGAAAACTATTTATATAAACTTAAAAAGCAAAATATTAGCCAAACTTGAAATTTCATTCAAATCGTTAGAGCCGTTTCCGAGAACCAATCCTACTATATAAAAAGCTACGTGTGGTCTGCGTGCGTCGTCTATAGCTGGTTCTCCTATTGGCTAACGAACGGCCAATCATCAACCACCATATTGCATTCCTTCATTTTGGATTTTGTTTATTTACTACAGTTAGGAGCAGAAAGTCGTGTAAGACGAATGGTGTTCGATGTTTATGTTATATTATTTGTATCAGTTATACGCCAAAATTCATGTAAGGAGAAGGGATTCAATATTTACGCTATTTTATCTGTGTCAGTTATAAGCCCTAGGTTAAACCATAACCTAAGATTTTTTCGGCAGACGGTAAGAAACTGTGAAGTGTATTTAAAACTTGGAGAAACATAATGATGTATTGGTCAAATAAATAACAGTTATCCGTTTTCGAAATTATAGTCTACATTTATTTATGCAAAATCCTAACCAAATACTCTGATAATCTAACCAGAGTAACGTATTCATATAACAAAAGATATCATTAAAAAAGACTAATTGATTTCTCCTTATAAGCTTTTCCAGAATAAATTCTTACTACCATTATATATGATACCATTAGTTTTTGATACATTTGTTAACTATTAAATGAGATTTAATACAAACTTTTGATTAGATTTAAACCATGATTTAAACAGTCAAGGATATGACTATTGTCTCTGACTTACAGTATAAGCGATATGACACTCGAAATGCAACAACGATATTATTGCCGCAAAATAGCAGTGAGCAGAGATATTAGAAATACGGAGAGCAGGGAAAAAAATTAATGCGAGGCAATTATGTGTCACAAAGTTACAATTAGTACGTTCGTTTAAATTTACATATTGCTTTTTATTTATCTACGACAACCAGAAGCAAAAATTCATGTAATGTATGTATGTGTACGTTATATTACCTGTAACAATAATGAGTACTAGGTTAAAACACAGCCTACAATTTTTTTATTTTTTTTTGTCCGGAGATAAGAAACGATGAAGTTTATTAAAAACTCAGAGGAAGTTTACTTCCCGTCATTTAAAGTAAAATAATGTAAATAAATCGGTATTACCGGAGATCGCGATTCTGCAAACTGCAAGAATCCACTAGAAATATTTTCCGTAGTACATTTAACTGTATTATGCCCGTCCAGAATGTATTACAACCTAATTTCTGCTTGAAAATAATGGTAGTCTACAGGCTGTATTACAACGGAATCACTGCTTAAAAACAATATGTCTTGCGATTGACTACAGCATTTGAGAGTAGTAGAAGTTATGATTTTCGAAAGCAATATTAATGGAGGGTTGTGGTTGGGTTGACCAGAAAGCCCACCGACACATTTGATTACAGCGTAATTCACTTTGAAATGAGTTTTACAAACCAATTAAACTGCTTTCATATGCGCCAAGTTACTGAAGGTATTAATAAATGCGGGTGAACGTAGTTCGTACCTATCGTGCTGAAGTGTGCCTGGACTAGGAATAAAACTGATATTAAATGGATAGCAAAAGTTTCTGGATTCCTAATTTATTTTTCATTTTATTGGTTTTATACATCCGCCCTCATTAATTCAGTAGAAGTTACTACTGTATTGCTGTGTAGAACATTATCAAATCAAGACCACTAGCATTATCTAATAACAATCCCGTATAATTAACCAACTGCAAAATAATAATAATAATAAAATGAACTGCCAGAATATGGCGTTCAAACCGTCATTTTTGACGGGCTAGAAGCTAGTATATATATAGTAACAATGAAATCAAGATGCTAAGTAGCGGAAAGGAATCTTTTTAACTGCTTAACGTCTCTCTAACAGTGAGGTCTTTACAGACGGGAAAGGACGGGGGGCAAGGAATGGGAGGAATTCGGCCATGGCCTTTTGAAGGAAGCATTCTGGCATTTGCCTGGAGTGATTTGGGCAACCATGGAAAACCCAAATCTGTATGCCCGGACGGGGATTCGAACCGCTGTCCTCCCGAATGCGAGGCCAGAACGCTAGCCGTTACACCACCACGCTCAGTGGAAAGGAATCGAATTAGGATAGGGAAATGAGCCACCACTCGTATCCACTTGAGCACACTCAGGCGAATGAGCGGCTCATTCATTTGAGCGCGCTCGTTCGAGCGTGCTCAGGGAAAAAGAAATTTTGGTCGAACGAGCCTGGCTTCAGTGCTCAGAAAACGCTCGGCTATTGACGTGTCTTCACGCGTAACTGCGGTCTTTATTATTATCCATACGATGTCAAAACAGAGAAGAAAATTACCAAGTTGATGGATTAGAGAAAGTCATCGTCTGCAAAGAAATTATCTTAATAATTTAATTCGCGAATTTACTTTAGAAGATGACAATGAGCTATTTTAAAACTTTACGAGATCGATTTCGAACATTTGCTGTCATTAGTTGGACCTCATACTAAAACGCACGATACGCCTATGCATGAGGCGACCCCACCAGAAGATAAAATTTATAATAACTTTAAGATTTGTATCCTCAGGAAGTCCCTACACAAGCCTGAGACTTTCAATAAGTAAAAAATCACGCTCCTTCCACATGAACCCCTCCAAGAGGAAATATAATACTTTAAAACTCCGCATCGATACTGTCGCCTCAAAATATCAAGATGACATTTTAGAACAACTGTCCAACAATCCAATCAATACAAGGAACGTGGAGTCAGAATGGACCACCCTTCGAAACATCATCACGAAATCTGCAGAGAAAATAATTGGCTACGAGAATAAAAAAAGGCCAGATTGGTTTGATGACAATAATGAACAAATTTTGACCCTCATCAGTGCGAAACGTGAAGCCTATCAACTTCTTGTTCAAGATCCAACTTCTGTGACGAAGAAAACCCGCTTTCAGGCCCTTAAGCGGAAATGTCAGACAGAAATAAGGGAAATCAAGAATAACTGGTGGCAACAGAAAGCAAAGGAACTCCAAAATCTATCAGATGCTAGGGATCTTAAAAAATTTTATGCAGGAATTAAAGAGCTATATGGACCTACTCGGAGCTCATCTGGCTCACTAAAAGCAGCTGATAATACTACCATTCTTACCGAGAGCCAGGACATCTTGAAGCGCTGGAAAGAACACTATAACTCTCTTTTGAACCATAGCTCTACTGCTGCAGACGATTTCCTTAGGAATATGCCGCAGCACCCTCCACAACCTTGGATGTCAGTCCCGCCAACTTTCCAGGAGTTTTGCAAAGCACTGAATAGCCTGAATCCAGGTAGAGCTCCTGGACCAGACAATATTCCTTTAGAACTGATTCGAAGTGGGGGGTTACCCTTGAAAACCAGGATTTTCCAACTCATTCTTCTCATGTGGGAAACCCGGGAGGTGCCTCAGGACATGAAGGATGCTAACATAGTCACCATCTTCAAAAAAGGGGATCGAAGTATCTGCAACAATTATCGGGGTATCTCTCTTCTATCTATAGCAGGAAAGACTTTTGATAGAATACTGCTGAATCGCCTTAAAATTATGTCAGAGAGAGTACTTCCAGAATCTCAATGTGGATTCCGTGCCTCGAGAGGCACCACAGACATGATCTTCTGTGCTAGACAACTTCAAGAGAAGTGCAGAGAACAACAAAAGCCTCTCTTTCTGGTATTCTATGATCTAGAGAAAGCTTTTGACACCGTGCCTAGATCTGCAATGTGGATGGTATTAAGACGATTTGGATGCCCTGAACATTTTCTGGGATTGATTAGAGCACTCCACGATGGTATGGTTGGTCAAGTCCTTTATCAGAACGACGCCTCTGAAAAGTTCCCTATCACAAATGGTCTGAAACAAGGTTGTGTACTAGCAGTCTAGCACCAACACTTTTTGCCCTATATTTGGCAGCAATGCTCTACGAAACGTCATCTACCCCCAACACAGGCGTGGAGATCAGATACCGGTTTGACGGAGGACTATTCAATCCAGCAAGACTCCGCTCATCAAGATTAACTTTCCTCACCCAGGTAACAGAACTGCAGTATGCAGATGACAACACCTCTCCAGCACATACTCCTCAGCAGATACAACAGTCCGTAAACTACTTCAAGGACGCATATGACCGTTTTGGCCTGACCATCAACACCCGAAAAACTAAAGTGCTAGCGCAACCTGCCCCTGGAGCTACACTCCCAGACTTTGATGTTACCATCTCCGGCACAGCCCTTGAGCAAGTAGATAGCTTCTCCTACCTTGGAAGCATTCTCTCTACACAGTGCACAGCAGAGAAGGATGTAGAAAACAGAATTCGTGCAGCACACATAGCCTTTGGACGACTTACTCGGCGAGTGTTCCTAAACAAAGATCTTAATTTAAGCACCAAGCTGATGGTCTACCAAGCTGTAGTTGTCTCCACGTTGCTGTATGGGTGTGAGACATGGACACTCTACCGGCGAGATATTAAGAAAATGGAGCGATTTCACCAGCTAAAACTTCGCTCTATAATGAACATTAAATGGGACGACTATGTGTCCAACATTAGAGTCTTGGAAAGAGCTCAAATGTATAGCATTGAAGCCCTCATCATCAGCCACCAACTTAGATGGGTTGGACACGTTCAACGTATGAACAACAGTAGACTCCCTCGCCAACTTTTATACGGTGAGCTCAGCACTGGCAGCAGACCTCGCGGTGCCCCTAAGAAACGCTACAAAGATCAGTTCAAGAAGACCCTGAAGAAAACTAATATAGACCTTACCACCTGGGACAGCCTCACAAAAGACCGCGTTCTATGGCGCAAAACTACCTCCGCAGCAGTGGCACGTTTCGAAGAGGAGCGGCGAAGTCTGGCAGCTGAATCCCGTTTAAGGCGGAAAGCCCGACAAACCCTACCGCGCCAGCCACCCACATTTGGGTGCAGTGTGTGCGGACGACTGTTCTATGCAAGAATTGGCCTGATCAGCCACCAGCGAACACAAATAAACATGCAAGAGAGCAACATAAACTCGGAAACGAGTATGGCCGACGACGACGATATAAACAAAGCATCATCAGTTTAGTAAGGGTAGTCTGTGATGGCACTATTCAATCACTCCTAAATTATATGAAGGCTGGTACCTATTTTTAATTTGTGTTTACAAATATAGATTTAAAGGTTATTTTTATGTTTTTTTTTTAAATTATGGCATTGATTTAAAGTTTTTAATAAAATTGGTAAAACAATTATATCGCCTGGCACAAAATCAATATGATTTTAGGCACTTAGGATCTGAATTTCGTAACACCAAATTAAATCAAAATCCGTTCAGCTGTGAGAAATACTATTAAAAAAGATTTACCACTTCCCATTATAGAAGTTCTCTTCTGTTTTGATCGTTTTCGCCTGAATGACCCTAGCTGGCTTGTTAATTTTTTCTTTACATCATCAATTCTAAAGTTTAATATCTCGCTGATTTCACGCCATGCACCTTATTTTTTAGTTCCATTATAATACTGGAGCTATCCCATAACACCCTCTTGATTCATACGCATCAATTAGAGTTAAGCAAGTTTCATTGTCCTACGTGCTCGCACTCATTGTAGAAACCGCCAAATACCGTCCACACTGAGCGCCGAACAAACACTGGCTCGCCTTTGAGCATTCCAAAATACCGACAACCGATCGGCTCCCCCTGAGCGCGCTCGCTGTCGTTCGTTGCGAGCGTGCTCAGGCGTCCACACTTGAGCTGCTCGCTTCACTGAGCAGCTCATTCGCCTGAGCGTGCTCAAGTGGATACGAGGCCTTACCTTTAGATGATGGATGTGGGGCAAGAACACACAGTAAAGACACAAACACAAATAATAAAGTAATTTTCGTGATAAACCCTTCGTCAACGGGAGAACATTATTAGAGGTGGGCACAGCCGAGACTGCCTCACAGAAAGACCGCTGGTCGGGAAAATGGTGGGGGTAAATTCAAACATCGGAAAAGTAGAGGGGCAGTGAATCAGAGTAAATACTCAGGCATAGATATATATCCAAACTAATCTCTGGTCGGTGGGAAGATCAAAATATAATTAGAACTAAATATGAAAAAAATAAAATAAAAAATATATAATTATATAAAATATTATACAAGTACAAATTAAAAATAAATAATAATAAAAATAATAATTTTTATGAAGTAAACATCACCCAAGGTTAGTGGTGGTTCAATATAGGTAAGGGAAAATAGGATTAAAAAAAGTTGAACATATGTAATAATAATAATGACCGGGTATTATCTCAACAGCCACTCTAAAGATCAGAAAATTAACTGTAAACAATAGCTGTTATCCAACATGTGAGTGAGAGTGTATTACCATACTCAGATCTTGTAGATGTGTCGTGATAGCCAGAAAAACAAACCCCTCTCCCCCTTTTTTTTCACGAACCTCTGGTCTGTATAAAAACATATCTCTCATATTTAAACCCACCCCTCATATAACTCCTGCCTTGCGCCTCTAGAAATTAATTGTAGTAGCATACTTGTCAATCAATTATAGCATGACATTCTTCCCCTCAAATCCAAAACCATCTCCAGCCCAAATCCATCAATACGTGCTTCTGCAGACCATCCAATCTCAAGAAATCTTGGTCAGAAAATATTCACCTTGTGATTTTCAAAACTGCCATTAGGATCCAATAGGTCCTGGCTGTAAGACTTGAAATCAGTTCACAGGAGATACTATTTCCAACAATGTATAAACCACACACACTCTACAAAACACTTCATATACTATGTCATCGGCCTGCACACATCAGTTCGTAAATAGGCCTCACTAAACAATTTCCCATCAGAAGAATGGCAACAGCCAAATAGTTTATGGCAGCATCCTAGAATATACAGTGACCACCAAAGCCAGTTTCTAAAATTTGAACAGCATAAACAACTGTTTTACAGTGAGATCTGTCTCAGAAACCGTCACATCTTCTGAACTCTTCAGATCGGAACTAGAGCGTGAATATTTCCACGATTCCAAGAATCCTACTGGCATTAACCTCCACTAAAACCCACCATTCGACGTAACACTTATTTTTATTATATATCATTGACATCATCATCTTCATCTCTCTCCAGTTTCCCGAGAGCTGTGGGAGAGTGCTCACCACCTTTGTCTTTCAACATTAATTTCCACTTCTTGGACTCTGATTCTTAATACAAACAATAATAATGTAAACGAAAATGCTTTATAATAGTGGAAGTAAGGTAGGATGGAGAATAACCCAATACTTACAATAGTTTAAGGTGACAGGGTAGATGTGACAAGACAGAAGCACGTGACACAATATTTCAGTGGTGAATATTAGTCTTGGGGCAGGCAAGGTGGTCATAGGTGATCACATCAGAGCTGGCATCAATGCTTTAAAATCGAACCTCCTTGTCACATCTCTCAGCTGCCTACAAGACTAAGATTCACCATCAATATATTTATATGTATGTGATTTTTTAAATTTATTTTTAAATCAGTCTCTTCCTTACTACCTCTATCTATTCTAAGTAATGTGTTTATGTTTTCTATCCTTCTTATACATTATAAATACTTTTTTCTGATTATAATTTTAATTTAATTTTATTATTTTATACAATGATTTTCCATAAAAAATATTTTTTGATAATTAATGTTTACTACTTCTACCTCCCACCCTCTCCCAACCATTCGTATGATCTTTAGGTAAGGTAACAATTTCAATTTGTTGTGCATTCTGACTCTTTTGTAACTGGACCTCTAGTTCAATGTGGAATCTGGGAAGGAGCATCCTGGAGTAACTGACATGGACAAAGCCTGCCCATAAATAATCCTGTCTGAAAGGCAATTTGAACCTAAGACACCGAATTTTCAAGGAAAGCACTGAGTTACCACACCACTGAACACCATGGAGTTTTAAAGTTAGTATAAAAGAATCATGTGCAGTTAGTAAAGTTGTTCAGTTCAGATACTTAATTTTAATCAGGTAGTAAACAATGTTTCAAGGGATGATAAAAAAAACGCAGTACACTTAAATGAAGCAAAATCTTGTGTCAACTGAATAAAGGGTCTTAAAATTTTGAAAGTTAATTTGGCATTATTAAGAAAAGAAAAAGAAAAAAAAAAGAGCAAGAAAATGTTATTCAATACCAGTTTGTTAGTCTGTACATAAAAATATTCTAACCTCAAAAATGTGGGTAGGTCGCTGCCCATCGGCCAGTGAAGGCTCTACAACACCGACTGAAGACAGGACAACAACAAAATCAAGCTGACATTGGGGACTAGGACTTAGAAAAACATAAAGCTAATTACATTGCAAAAGAATATATTGTTTGCTTTGAGTTTGACAGAATGATACTTACAAAGTTACTTACGTGACAATTTTTTGTTTTGTTTTGTTTACTATAACCCTGAAATGGACTTTCTAATATAAAAACAAAAATATATAGCATTTTTAAGTTCATGTTTTTTTTTATTAATTTCACAATACACAATTACACTGTCTATTATTAAAACAACATAAGGTGAAGGTTACGTGAACAAATATTAAAATAAATGAATACATTTTGGGTACCACTTCATGCTGACTTTGAATTTTAGTTAGTAATGTGAATGGTGCTAATGTAAGTAGCATATGCTAATCACCTTGAGTGCACCTCTAAAGTGCATAAGTAGTGTAAACAGAATTTAAGTGTACATGTTCTTTGAGGCTATAAAATCATTTTTGATCCATAGGAGCTAAAGTCAGAATAAAATTAAGAGATCAAATTCAGGTCACATCTTAATGTTCTTTTTCTTTGTGAGAGGGTAAAAATATAAGAAACAAAAATAAATATATGATTTTTTGATTAAACTTATGGTGGCAGTTAATATATTTTGCTATTTACTTAATACTAAATTTAATCCGATGCTGGATTACAAATGACTTCTGCATATTCCACTTACGGAAATAGGTACTCAGTTTCTACTACTTTGTAAGTAGTAACAATCTGTTAAGAACAACAATAAACTATTATAAGTTAGTGTAATGACAAAAAGCTATTTTTTATACACTGTTGTTAGTGAATAATGCAACATCCAGAAGAATTGATATGAATTAATCCAAAACTAGATGACGAGAAGGACAGTGCTACCATAATAAGTAATTCAGATTGCACAGAGATGGTGTGCACTTAGCCTCTCTTGTTTGAAAGTCTGCCAATGTTATGCCATGCTCAGTTGGTGCAGAGAAGACAGATGAAGTGGAAACATGCAAGAAGTGACACTTGCCTAGTTGACGTCAAAGCAAGCATTTCATAAATGCATTAAAGAGCCCCTTCAGATAAATTTAGGAACAACAATGAAACAGGAAAGTCCTGTAACACCACCTAATAACAGGGGGAACTTATTTTTGCCAGATGAAGTGCTGACTCATTTTTTTTTTTTTTTAACTGATGGCTTTACGTCTCGTTGACGTAGAGGTTATTAGAGGCGGGATGGGACTAGTACAAGGAACATGAAGAATTTGGCCATGGCATTTTGAAGGAAACATCCTGGGATTCGCCTGGAGTGATTTGGGGAAACTGTGGAAAACCCAAATCTGGATGCCCGGATGGGGATTCGAACTGGCGTCCTCCCGAATGCGAGGCCAGAGCATTAACCGCTCACTCACCATACTCAATCAGTGACTCAACAAATTGTCAGAAGTTTCCTGAAGAAATATTCAGTCTTTATTCCTCTCCATAAATGAAAAAGTGCAGGTACAGGAAGTCACGATTATGTCCCAGATATGTTCAACTGGAATGAAGTCTGGTTATGTAAGTGCCAAATCATTTACTCTAATGCCCAGAATGTTCCTGAAACCAATTATGAATGATTTTGGCACATTGTAATCCTGGAAAAGTTTGATAACATGAAGGCCATGAATGGTTTTCAAATGTTTTCCAAGTAGCTGAACGTAATCATTTCAAGTCACTGGTAAGTTCAGTTGAATCATGGGTCACAGTCCACGCCTTGTAAACACAGCCCATACCAGGATGGAGTCACAACAAGCTTCTATGGTGCCTTCCTGAACATATGCGCCCATGGCAGCATAAGATCTGCACCAGACTCAATCCCTACCATTAACTCTTACCAACTGGAATCATGACTCATCTGACCAAACAAACCTTTACCAATTAATTAAGCTCGAACTGATAGATTCATGAGTTCAGGCAAGGCACTGCAGAGGCACTCTTGCAATAACCCATCAACTCATAATTTCGCAGCACTGTCCCACATTGAGTGTTGCTGTTCTTTGATGCAGTGTCTCTCAACAATGACACTTCGACGCATATGTAGCTGGCCTCAGTCATTGAGTAGAGGTTACAGCAACTGTGCTGTCCATCATGGGAGATAACGCCAGAAATTACTTATTCACAACACAATTTTAAAGCTGGGTCAAGGAATGTTAAATTCATGAATAGTTTCTAAATTTAAATGTTTCTTGCAGCTTCCATTCCATCTTCAAAGTTTATGTGGCCATAGTCATGACTATGAGAGCCCCAACACTACCTGGCAGGCTTATACGTTTCTTTTGCAGTCCAACCGTCATCTGTATATTTCGATCTTCTTATCCCACGACTTTTGGGACTTCAGTGTACGATCAGTTATTACTAGCAACACAGTGGCTGAACTATGATCTGTTGTTACCAGCAATATTGTGGTCTGCTGATTCTCTTCTTCTTCTTCTTCACCACCATTTCTGACATTTTGGGGTCAGCTATCATTGATTAGTTTAATCACTGTTGGTATAGTTAAATGGGAACTTAGATTTTATGCTTGCATGCCCTTGCTGACATCAAGCATTTTGTACCTATTGCAAGGTCCTAGTAAGTACTATTGGATGAAGTGAAGTGTTGCCACCTATCTGTGAAATTTGTAACTATGTTCTGTGTTTGATAAGTACATTATATGTTTGTGAAAAATCTGTCATCAATGGCAAACAGTACACATAGTCCTGGGCTTGTGTACTGCCCATTGTATTTCCCCAATCCAGTGTGTGGTGCCTCCATGCATTGAACCACTCTAGTGGGTGGTCTACTCAACCCTGATTTATATAAATTTATTTATAAGAATTTCTAATATGTAACAAATTATTTTTGTCAAATGTCAGATAGGAACCACTGTACTTTACCTAGGATCAATAATTACGTCAAAATTGTAAACAAAAATTATAAAATTCAAATAATAATGGAACATTCCAACTGTCCTTGGATATTCTGTGTAAGTGGTGCAGTAAAGATTCAAAGATTATACTAGGGGAAAATTATTTACCTACACTGACAAATATACATGCATGGATATTCAGAGGTGTGATTTGGTACAAGTAACTGCTTACTAAAAGTAAGGACCACTATATTAAGGTTATGGAGGTGCCAAGAATTATTCCTTCCATTTTCTATTTCTCAATATGTAATTAATCTGATGGGGAATTACTAAATTTCATCGAGATTTGTGTATTTTGAAAATCTGTATCACAATTTTAGGAATTTTTTTATCATATATTTGCATAAAATTCTGGTAATCTACATATTGGACAAAAATTAGAAGTTTAGCTGCACAACTTCAAGAATGTCGTCAGAAATGTAATCAAAGATTAAAACACACACCCACACACACAGAGAGAGAGAGAGAGAGAGAGAGAGAGAGAGAGAGAGAGAGAGAGAGAGAGTAATTATCACCCACAGTTTTTAAACACTTCAAATAAACGTGAGATGTATTAAAGCTGCTCAATAAGGAAGAATATATATATATATATATATATAAGATTTAGAAATTATATTTATGTAAATTGATTGCAAATTTCTAAAATTGTGACAGGTTTGCAGGAGGGGTCTTAGCATAAGTTGAAGAAGGGGGTATGTCTGGTGCCTAAGATCAGCTGATAGGCCAGTTCCCATCCACAGAGTTCTGAAGCGGTAGTGGCATGCAGGAAAACTTTGACAGCTCCAACTGTAAAGCAGGTCAGATTGTTGGAATTTTGTGAGCTGGCATGTATTACCACTGGAGGGTGTTATGATACGATATTGGTACAGCGAGAATATGATCATGGGAAAAAAGATGGCACCAGCGGGCCTGTAACTTAAGAATCGTGTGGGCGCTGTATGAACAGGAGAAAGATGGCTTGAGTGAATCTGCAACTTAAGTTTGACGCGGATGCTGTACACATGTTTGTTAGGTACTACAATGCAGCAAATCTGTAGAAGTGTCCGCTGAGCATAGAAACAACTTTGAAACGGTTTTTCAGTGACTGTAAATGTGGGAAGTGAAATTTCTTTGTATGTAAACAGTCTATGAGTGTAAAGTGAAAGACAGAGGGAAATGTTTAACAGTAATATGGTTCGCGCAGGTTGGACTTAGCACTTCCAATTTTTTTGAACTGTACAATCTTCAGAGACAGAGTTAATTAACTGTGGTCTACCTTGGTAAACTGAGTACAAGTCAATTAGTTTCTATTAATGAAAGTGTATACTATGAATGTTATAACACATTGATGTTGCATTGTGTTTATATGCTACTAACCTTTCCTGTAGTAAACCGAGTTGGTTGCAAGAACTTTCAATACCATATTAGCAACTAATTTAGATATTTCATGGCCCATGTTCAATGATGAAAGAGCTGCAACTTCAATTAGTACTAGTAATACGTCGAGGACTGAAATTAAACCACCAAGCAGCTTTAGATACTGTTCTGGGGCTGAAGAAGGTCCATGTCTATATGGATGACATCCTAATTGCCAGTGAAACACTCAATCAACATTGCAAAACACTTAGAGAAGCCCTTATAGCTTTATGAAAAGGAGGGATGACATTCAAATTGAAGGAGTGCATTTTCCTCACATGTCGAATCTTAAGACACATTATTACACCAATGGACATTACTCCAGCCATGCACAAGTTGACAACAATAAAACATTTCCCTTTTCCCAGGAACAATAGGCAACTTAAAAGTTTTTTAGGCTTATGCGGTTATTACCGCAAGTTTCTACCTGGACAGATTTCGAACAGTGCATACTTTGCAGAATTACAAAAACAAAAAAAACTACAAAGAAGTAGACAACTGAATGTGACTTTTAAGAAACAAAGAATCACCTATTTCAGAACATCACCTTACTCTCCCAATTGGGTCTACCACATATGCATATTGACCAATTCTTTGAACTATGGGTTGGGAGTGCAACTATTCTGAGAAATTCTGAATAATGGTTGTTTAGATAGTGGTTGCTTTTGCAAGTAGGCTACTAAAACCAGCAGAATCCAATCATAGGATTACACAGAAAGAAGCCTTAGATATCATATGGGCAATCATTTTGACCACAAAAGTCCTCAAATACACAGACGATAAATCTTTCATTCCTTCATAAGTGTAAGCTCACATACGGTTGATTAACCTGATGGGCACTTTTATTACTAGAGGTCCACTACGAAATCAAATAACACACCAGGTGAACAAAATGTCGTTGCAGACACATTATCAAGGCTTCCGGAAGAGACACACATGTACCAACAATACATCCCAAATACTTTACCTTAAAGGGGTTCAACATGATTAATAGATTAGAGCTTACATTTAAAACATGAAAACGGAACAGCAAAAAGATGAGACTATTAAATCAGTTGTACAAGCACTCATATCGGGTTAGCCTTCAGGGAAGTTCCTGAAGTTTTATTGTTTAGTAAAAGGAATTACACGGGCGGCCCAGAAACCAATGCACCACACTTTCTTCTTCAACAATTATTTATTTAACACAGTCAAACTTATACTCAAGAAAGAATGATGTTTCTTCTAAGCTCCCTATCTTTCTATGTAATCTCCTTCCCGTTCTATGGCCTTCCTCCAGCGAGACACAAGAGCGTGTTTGCCCTGGTGGTACTACTACTTGTTCTGTTCATGAAGCCATTTCTTCACTGTGCAAATCACATCTGCATCATCCTCAAAATATGTCCCAAGAATGTCATTCTTCAATGGCCCAAACAAGTGAAAGTCTGATGGAGCTAGGTCAGGTCTATAGGGTCGATGGGGTGCTTGGTAATGTGTTCCAACGTCGTCAAACTTGTGCGAGAACATGTGTTATCATGTGCCCATTTTTGAAAGGTTCTTTTTTTTTTAACTGCTTAATGTCTCCTATAACAACTAGGTCTTTAGAGACGGGAAAGGATGGGGGGCAAGGAATGGGAAGGAATTCGGCCATGGCCTTTTGAAGGAAGCATTCCGGCATTCACCTGGAGTGATTTGGGGAAACCATGGAAAACCCAAATCTGGATGCCCGGACGGGGATTCGAACCGCCGTCCTTCCGAATGCGAGGCCAGAACTTTTGAAAGGTCTAAAGACACTGAACAATAACACTGATAGATGATGCAGTAACAACCTTTTGTCTTTACGATGAATAGTATCACAGAACAATTTGACAACATTAATTAATATTGGTACACTCAGCCTCTTAATTTTCAGTGTTGTTTTCAGACATACAAAGTTTTAAATCCTGTCAAAATAAATTTACCAGTTTCCAAGTTATGCCAGATAAAATAGAATAAAATAAATGTGGCCTAATATCTCAACATGTAGTTGAGATTTTAACTTGGATCCCAGGTCTCAAGTTGAGAAAACTAATTAAAAATCTGCAATTTCTGAGTGATGCCAGAACAAACAGATATATTCCAGATACAGATTTATAAGTGTGGTATGTATCAATGTGCAGATGATACATGTTTTGATTATTGAGCAGCAAAGTTAACACATGGTGTAATTAGGATGAAATGCAGCCTTAACCAGAATGTAAACTGACATTCCACATCACAGCATCGAATTCCCCACCATTTTAAGAATTTTCAGGGTATATCAGTTTTTAGTTTAGTTCTGGTAAAAACTGGTGCCAAATTAAAGAAAAGTAGACGACCCTTGCGAATATTTTGCGAATAAAATACAATGAAACGTGAGGTTGAATGCTTGTAGTTGTATAGTGAAAAGTAGAACCACACTTTTGTAGCAAATATTTATTTGTTTAGTGTAATAGGTATGCATCAAAACACTTACAACATATTACGAAACAGATATGAAAATTTAAAACACACTATATGTACGAAAAACTGTCACTGACCTTAACAGAATACAACCAACCTGAACAAAACGCACACAGCATTTCAAAATCTCTGTGATATGTGTTGCTGTACAAATAAAATGTTTACATTGGAATTGTATAGCAAAACAAAAATGTTTCCCTAACAGACAAAAATACCTGAAAAGCTATTTATTGTATAAAAAACAGTTTATTGACATCTCTGTGACATCTTCTACTGCAGTCTAGGACTTGGCTCTGAAGTGCATCATATGTGTGACCACTTTAAGCATCAAATTCCGAAAAATTATTTCACAATTGATGATTTCACCTATTTGTCGGTATGTCATTTATCGATTTTAGTTGGGTATCAAAGGAAATAAATGGCTCGTAATAATAATAAAACAATTTCTTTTATAAAATATGGTGTGACCAAAGTGGACACCTTGGTCTTCAAAGTGATACTTCATTTATCAATTTGGTTTGGCATCAGCGAGGTAAAAAAAAATGTTTTAAAAATGATGACATTTTTGCCCCTTAAGGGTTGAATTTGGAGAAAGTTCCTTCATAAAAATTGATGAGACCAAAGACGATACTTTAATATTTAAAACGAAACCTCACTTATCAATTTCAGTTAGGTATCAAGGGAGATAAATGGGTCGTGACAGAAAAATGCGCTGTAGAAATATTAATACTTTTGCCCTTTAAAAGTAGAAGTTTGAAAAATTTCTTTCTTAAAATATGGTGTAAATGAACCGAAGACCTCAGTCTTTAAAATGACATCTCGTTTATCAATTTTGTGACTCGAAACACAAAAACGTATTTTACAAGTACTGATGTTTTGACCATTTAAAGGTTAAATTCAGAAAAAATCCATTCTTAAAATATGATGTGATCACAGCAGAGACCTTAATCTTTGGAATGATACGTCATTTATACATTAATAGAAATAAATGGCTCGTAACATAAAAATGCGTTGTAGAACCATTGATTCTTTTTCTCTTTAAGGGTTGAATTCCAAAAAAAATCCTTCTTAATATATGATGTCACAGAAGCTGAGACACTACTCTTCATAATCCTACTTCATTTATCAATTTCGGTTGGATATCCAGGGATATAAATGGCTCGAGACGCAAAAAAACGTATTTTAGAAAGATTGGCATTTTTATCCTTTAAGGATCGAATTACCAAAAATTCCTTTCTCAAAATATAATGTGACCACGGTGGAGACGTTAATCTTTAATATGATACCTCATTTATCTAGGGAGATAAATGGCTCGTGACACAAAAACGTGTTGCAGAATTATTGATACTTCTGCCCTTTAAGGATCGAATTCCAAAAAATTCCTGTCTTAATATATGATGTCACAAAAGCGGAGATCTTAATATGTAAAATGATACTTCATTAAACGATTTCAGATAGGTATTCAGGGAGATAAATGACTTGTAACACAAAAAACAACATTTTAGAAATATCTACATTTTTTCCCTTTAACAGTGGAATTCCGAATAATTTCTTTCTTAAAATATGATGTGACCAGAGTGGAGACCATAAGCTATAAAATGAAACCTTGTTCATTCATTTCGGTTAAGTATGAAGGGCTATAATGGCTTGTGACAAAAAAAACACCTTATAGAAATAATATATACATGATTCACATCGGAAATGTAAAAATAGTGTACGGATAAAACAATCACAATTATACCAGGCAATGCCGGGTACTCTGATAGTTTAATATATACTCATATCACTTGATTAAGAATTTTAAACACTAATAGTATATAAAATATGTACAGGAATAACTATTGTATTCTTTTCTTTATTTATTATAGTCTTATTTCATAATTTTCTGGGATTATTTCCAAATAACTTGAGTAAAATAAGATATACATTTACGGCATTTTCAATTGCTTTACCATCATGAATGAATTGGAAATTATATTAGATCATATATTTAGCCATCTAGTTCATGAAGGAACTCCACGCACATTAAGATTATTTATTGTTTTGATTGAAACAATGACTAATTTTAGCAATTTGATTTGCAGGACATTTATTATTAATCCTTATAAGAAATACCAAACCAATCATCTCATATCAACTAATAATATTTCTTTTGGGGGTAAAAATAATACCATCAGCTTTTGAATCAGCAATAACCATTATCCAATCACATGTATTTTCAGTATTAAGAACCTTACAATTAGGAGAAGTGTATTAATTTATGTTAACAACTCACTGAAACAACCATTTCATCTGGTTGATTATAGAGCTAGACCACTAATCCTAACATCAGGAATAGCTAAATGATTCCACATATTAAATAATAACTTATTCACAATAGGAGTAGTAATTATTTTACCAATTATATATAATGATGACATGATTAGCATAAGAAGAAAATTATCTCTTTCCGTATCAATCAGATTACGGTGAGGTATAATTCCATTTATTATATCACAGGTATTATTATTTGTATCTTTTTCTGAGCATATTTTTTTACAGATGTCATTCCCAAGCTATCCAACTATGAATAAACAGATCAACTACTGGAGTAGGTCCATTCAAAGGAATAGAAGTGCAACTTTTAAATACAGTTGTATTACTTACCTCTGGTATTACAATAACATTTGATTCACAAACCATCCATTTAAGCTCAAATGGAAGCTGAGTAAGATATTTAATCCCATTTCCCTTAATGAATTTACTCCAAGGATATGAGGGAGGAAAAATATTAAATAACTAACATTTAATGAGACCATTATGGATTAGAATGCAGAAACATAGTTTTTCAAAATTCTGAACAGGAAAATGAAGAAACAAAACTACAGTTAAATCATTGCTTCATATTGTGGGATTGTTTGTGAACTATATAAACTACCGCAGTTGAAGGAGATGTGAAGGAGTGGGGATATGAAACCTGATCAAATCATTGCATGAATATGGAGGGGTGATATGGACTCACAATATCATCATCACATACAGAAGCTGAGGAGATGTAAAGTTGACCTTGAAAGCAAAAATTACCATACAACACATGGGATACACTGAAACAGAGACTTGGAAGTTTATATGCACTGGGCGGTTATTAGAAGAAGAATTATGAGTTGTAAGTGGAAGGAAAAAAGACGATCATGATCATCGCCATAAACTAGCACTTAGTGTCAGACCTAAAGGAGTGGGAAACTTTTCAACTGTACATAAGGCAGTCAGAGATGAATCAGATTTTGAGGATTATGTAAGACAAGTAACCTCAAACATTAAAAAATTTAATTTGAAAATTCATGTAATGCAGCATATGATCTATTGCAGTGTTTTTCGACCTTTTTTGAATTCACAACCCCTTTACAAGTAAAAAATTCTAGCAAATCCCCAGGTCCATTACAAAATTGTCAGTGAATTAAAAAATGGCATATTTAATTTTATTTTTACTGAGTCTACACCTATTGCAAGATAGTCACAGGCTCTCTGCGTGCAGTGATATATTCCGTGCTGTAGTGGCAGCATGGAAGGCAATAATAGGGAGTTAACGGCCACACAAGAACAGTTTGTTTTCGTGTCTCAACTGCATCGTCATTTGTAGGGGTGGAGCTAAAGATATGACTGGCAATAAAAACGAGTTCGTTGCGTGCAACAGACCAATTGTTAGTTATAAGTTCTAAGATTCCTCGTATTATACATAGCTTGCATAATTTGTAGGAAAAACTATTAAGTTACTGTCCAGAACTGAACTCGAAAGCCAACAATGGCCATAGATGGATACTAAATCAATTTTTCAATATGTCAGTACATCTGGCTGAACTCATCTTGAAGATGAAAGAAATTCTTATGGATTTAGCTGCTGATGGAATGCTTAAATTTGGATTTAATTCACAAATGATTGGCATCTTCTGGATAAAGAGAAAAGAAGAATATCCAGAACTCACAAGGAAAACACTAAAATTATTACTGTCACTCGACATTTCCTACCTATGTGAGCGAATGTTATCTTCATTCTACAATAATGTTACCAATATGAAAGTAACTCTGTGTCTGTCCTTTTGTTGAGGTTTCATGACTAAAGGGGTAAATCCATCTTAATGAAATTTGACAAGAAAGTATTGGGTATCATTAATAGGACATAAGATATATTTTTGGGGATAAATAAAAATTTTTGAAAACTAACTGAACAGTAACAGATATAACGATAGTGTGTGTATCTGTAATGTTATAATTGTCACTCAGGCTTCGTTTAACATTCAGTTTGTGTATAATTATTTCCCAATACAGACATCTTATTATATAGTATAGATGAGAATTTCCACTGCACCAGACCAATGTGTAGTGTTCACTCAAAAATTTTGCAAATTGGTTTTCTTCATGAGACAGGTTCAATGGTATGATGATGGCTTCCCCATCATATTTTCCCAACGTCATGCTTTTTGCGATGTAATTTACGGCTTTCTATATCGAGTACTGATCAAAAAAGTCTAAGTAAATGCACACAATGTTGCAGGTAACAGCTAGTGACAAACATAAAAACTAAGAAGAGTAATAGGCACCAATTAAAAGATTATTTGGTTATTTGCATCTCAAGAATACAACCATGATTCTTAACAAAAATCTGGCATAATCTTCTAATTAAAAATATTATATTTTTATTCTAGAATGAGACCTACAAACCAGGCTTTTAACTTTTACCAGGCTTGTGAACTTGACTCTCCAAGCCAACACTTAGTGACATACAGGTTGAAAAACACTATTGCAATTAATGAATTCCTCAATAGAGTCCCCCATTGTCCCCAGTAACATTAAAAGGATTTTGATGACTTTCCCAACCATCTCTTTATGCCAGCAAATCCCCTTTCATCATAGTATAAAATACCCATTGCGTAATATGCTGTCTCTTTTTAATATTTATATTCTAGACTGATCTAGCAAACAACATGTTTTGCCCAGATACCTCCCACATGTGAACAATCCTCTCTTATTATATCATATAACTTCAAATGAGCAATTTTTATGTATATTGTAATATTGTATTTTCTTTGTTTGTGTGTTGTTTTGTGTTGCTGCTGCTCTCCTCCCTTCAACTTTGGTGAGTGTTGGGTGTATTTCAGCTGTCCTTTCCATATATATAATGAAATCAAAGGTGCTCAGTAGAGAAAAGGAATTAAATTAGGACAGAGAAATGAGCCATGACTTACCTTCAGATGATGGACGTGGTGTGCGAAAACACAGAAAAGACAAAAACACAACTGGTAATTCAAATAGTATTTCACAAGCATTGATTTCTTGTAACTACGCTCCAGCTTTGGTGAACAGACAGCTTTCTTGGGCAACATACAACCTACTCAGCCTATCAGTCATCTGAAACCCGCAAAAACCAACCACAATCCAGTCTTGCTCACACAATACTACCCAGGCCTCGAATCCATTAACAGAATCCTCTGGCAGGCTAT
Organism: Vandiemenella viatica; assembly: GCA_031002005.1. Classification (NCBI taxonomy): domain Eukaryota; kingdom Metazoa; phylum Arthropoda; class Insecta; order Orthoptera; family Morabidae; genus Vandiemenella; species Vandiemenella viatica. The sequence goes on along the minus strand of JARYHS010008075.1, from coordinate 125,907,001 downwards.
GATTTCCTACAAACCTGACCTGAAATGAGATCCATTCTTCCTCAAATTCTCCCTACCTCTTCTAGAACTCGTTTCAGCACACCACCTAACCTCAGCGAACTTCTAGTCCACAAACATAGTTTCCTCGTCCCAACAGTCAACCCCCCAGGTTGATTCCCATGCAACAGATCCCACTGCAAGATGTGCGTCATACACCATGCCTCCACCACTTTCACCAACCCTGCCACGGGAAAGCTACCAGGGAGGACGCCGGTTCGAATCCCGTTCGGGCATCCCGATTTGGGTTTTCCATGGTTTCCCAAATCACTCCAAGCAAATGGCAGGATGCTTCCTTCAAAAGGCCATGACCGAATTCCTTCCCATTCCTTGCCCCCCATCCTTTCCCATCTCTAAAAGACCTCGCTGTTAAGAGACGGTAAGCAGTAAAAAAAGCAAGCTTACTTATCATAGGACACACCACCTGTGAAAGCTCCCATTTAATTTACCAGTTAACAAGCAACCACTGCCTGGATTCATATATAGGTTTGACCACAAATCCACTTTCCATAAGAATAAATGGCCACCGACACACGGTGTTCACAGGGAACCCTATGCACCCAGTTGCTGCCCATGCCATACCCCATGACTGAAATAATTTCAACTCTTGTTTCACCATACGTGCTTTCGAGTTCTCCCTAATAACAGTAGCTCCTCTGAACTCAGAATGTGGGAACATGCCTACCAGTACAAACTGGGGACAAGGCAACCACCTGGCCTCAACTTCAGATAGTTTACCATTTTTTAATCCTCTCTTTGCCTCCATCCTCACTGCCTATATTGAACCACCACTAACCTAAGGTGATGTTTAATTCATAGTCTTTGATTTAATTTTTTTTTTAAATTATTATTATTGTATTATAATTTTTTTATATATTTTAGTATATTTTAATTTATGTATGTATAAATATATTTTTTAATTTTTCATATTTAGATGTAATTATATTTTGCTCTTCCCACTGACCAGAGATCAGTTTGGATATTTATCTATGCTGAGCTATTAGCTCAGAATCACTGCCCCTACTTTTGCTCTGTTTGAATTTATCCCCATCATTTTCCTGGCCAACAATGTTTCTGTGAGAAGGTCTCCAACATCACCCACCTCCCATTATGTTCTCCTGTTGATAAAGGGCTCATCTTGAAAATTTCTTTGTCAGCTGTTGTTTTGTTGTCTTTTCTGAATGTTTGCGTCCCACATCCATCATCTAAAGGTAAGTGGTGGCTCATTTCCCTATCCGAATTTAATTCCTGTATCCTATTATATAAAACGCTAACGTGGCGTCTGCGTTCGTCGTCTATAGCTGCTACACGTATTGGCTAAAGAACGGTCACGTGACAGCCGTCACTCGCCAATCAACAGCCATCATATTGCATTCCTTCCTTCATGTTGCATTTTGTATATTTATTTAATTTAATTTAATTTAGTTGCAATGGAGCACAGGCTCTGGTGGCAATTTACTACAGTTAGATGCAGAAATTCATATAAGGAGAAGGAGATTCAATATTTACGCTGTTTTATCTGTATCAGTTAGACGCAGAAATTCATGCAAGGAGAAGGAGATTCAATATTGACGCTATTTTATCTGTATCAGTTATCAAAACTAGGTTAAACCATAACCTAAGAATTTTTTTGGCAGACGATAAGAAGCAATGAAGTTTATTAAAAACTCAGAGAAAAGTACGTAACCGCGCAATGTATCAGTCAAATAAATAAGTCATCCGTTTTTGAAATTATAAAAATGGATTTATTTAAATAAAATCTAACCAAATATGCTGATAATCTAACCAGAATAAGTTACTCATATCAAGAAAGATATAATTAAAAATGATTTCAATTTATAATTCACAATTCAAGAAAGATATTCTTGCAGCCAAATAGCGGCGAGCAGAGATAGAAAATTAATGCGAGGCAATCATAGGTTACAAAGTTACAATTGGTAGGTTCGTTTAAATTTACATGCTGCTTTTTGTTTATTTACGACAACTAGATGCAAAAATACATGCAACGAGAAGAGTATTCCATGTTTGCATGATTTTATCTGTACCAGTTATAAGAACGAGGTTAAAACATAACCTAAGAATGTTTTTGGCAGATGATAAGGAATAATGAAGTTAATTAAAAACTCGGAGAAAGTTTACACCAAATTTACGAATCGAGAAATGTATCACCAAGATAAATGACCGTTATCCGTTTATAGTATTATACTTTCCGTCATTAAAGTAAAATGTATTTACTTAAATCATAGTCAAGTACTCCGATAATCTAACCATAGTATGGTACTCATATCACGAAGATTTCATTAAACATGGTCGATATTCGCTTTTTCATGCAAGCTTTTCCAGAATAAATTCAGACTATCACGATAGGTGCTGCCTGTCATTGTTCATATGAGGGTAATGAAAGCTATGATTTTCGAATGCAATGTTAGTGGAGGTTGTGGCTAAGTTGAACAGAATTGCAACTGACATATTTCGTTACTGCATAATTCGCTCTGAAATCAGTTTTACAAACCATTTAAACTGCTTTCATAAGCGCCATGTTACTGGAAGTATTATTTAATGTGGGGGAAAGAAGTTTCATATTTATCGTGCTGAATTGTGCCTGGACCAGGAATAAAACTGATATTACATTGATAGCAAAAGTTTTTGTGGGATTCCTAATTTATTTTTAATTTTATTGGTTCTATAATTCCATCGTCATTAATTCAGTAGAAGTTACTACTGTATCGCTATGTGAACTGCAAGTGAAATACGTATATACAACATTACAAAATCAAGGCCGTTAGCATTTTGTAATAACAATTCCATATAATTAACCAATTGCAAAAAAGTGAACTGCCAGAATATTGCGTTCAAACCGTCAGTTTTGACGGGCTCGAAGCTAGTTTATATATAAAAATATACATATATATAAATATATTGGTATCTCGGAAATGTCTTGAACGATTCAATGAAATTTCATATTTAGATAATGCTTTGCTTTTCAAGTTTATGTAAATACCTGCATTCCCCAGAGAAACATGATAATACAAAAATTTCTATTGCTATGCTATAACACCATGTTGTAGAAGTTTGAGCTATCAATAAAGCTGAAGCGGATTTATGTATTTGGATGAAATTTTTAATTCAGATAATTTTTTACGTTCCAAATTAAATAAAATAGCTTTCATCCTTGAATAAACACAATTTTTAAAATCAAAAAACCCCACACACGCGATTTATATATATATATTCTAGACAACCCGTGCGAAATTTTCACGAATAAAATGCGATGAATCGTGAGGTTGAATGATTGTAATATAATGAAAAGTAGAACCATACTTTTGTAGCAAATTATATATATATATATTAGTGTAATAAGTACGCATCAAAACACTTACAACATATTACGAAACAGTTAGAGAAATTTAAGACACTATTACAACTATTTAAAACAAACTGTCACTGACTTTAACAGAATACAACCAGCCCGAACAAAATGCACACAACATATCAACATCTCTGTGATATTTGTTGCTGTGCAAATAAAATGTTCACATTGGAATTGAATGGCAAAAAGAAAGTGTTACCGCAACAACAGAAAAAAAATATCCAAAAGCTACTTATTGAATAAAAAAGGTTTATTGACATCTCTGTGATATCTGTTGCTGCAATCTAGGGACTTGGGTGTGAACTGTCTCATACGCGCTACCACTTTAAGCACCAAATTCCGAAAAATTCTTTCTTAATTTATGATTTTACCTAACTGGAGACCTTTAAAACAATATGATATTTATCGATTGCGGCTAGGTATCAAAGAAGATAAATCACTTGAAATTAAAAAAAAAAAAAAAAATTATCACGCTGTAGAAATATTATTGATACTTTTGTCCCTCGAGGGTCGAATTCAAAAAAATTCCTTTTATAAAATATGGTGTGACCAAAGAAACTATCTTGGTCTTTAAAATGATACCTAATCAACCGATTTTTGTAAGTTATCAAGTCAGGTAAAAAAAAAAAAAAAAAAAAAAAAAAAAGTTTTAGAAATGATGATATTTTTGCACCTTAAGAGTTGAATTTGGAGAAAGTTTTTTCTCAAAATATGATGTGACCAAAGCGGATAATTTAATATTTAAAACGATACCTCATTTATTAATTTTGGTTAGGTATCAAGGGAAATAAATAGCTAGAGACAGAAAAATGCATTGTAGAAATATTAATACTTATGCCCTCCAAAGGGCAGAATTTTGAAAAATTTATTTCTTAAAATGTGGTTTAACGGAACCGAAGACCTTACGAAGACAACAATCTGTAAAATGATTCCTCGCTTATCAATTTTGTTTAATTATCAAGGGAGATAAATGACTCGAGAGAGAATAAAAGTATTTTAGAAATACTGATGTTTATGTCCTTTAAGGGTCGAATCCCCAAAAATTCCTTTCTTAAAATATAATTTGACCATGGCGGATACCTTAATCTTTAATATGATACCTCATTTATCTATATAGGTAAGATATCAAGAGAGATAAATGGCTTGTGACAGAAAAACCCGTTGTAGAAAAATGTATACTTTTATCCTTTAAGGGTTGAATTCCAAAAACATTCTTTCTTAACGTATGATGTCACAAAAACGAGACATTATTCCTCATAATCCTACTTCATGTATTGATTTTGGTTAGGTATCCAGGGAGATAAATGGTTCGAGATAAAAAAAAAAAAAAAATCAAACTGACAATTTTGCATTTTAAGGTTCGAATTACGAAAAATTCCTTTCCTCAAATATAATGTTAAAATGGCTGAGACCTCAGTCTTTAATATTATACCTCATTTATCTATATCGGTTATATATTAAGGGAGATAAATCGCTAGTGACACAAAAATGCATTGCAAAAATATTGATACTTTTGCCTTTTAAGGGTCGAATTCTGAAAAATTTCTTTCTTAATATATGACGTCACTAAAGCGGAGATCTTACTCTTTAAAATTATATCTCATTAAACGATTTCAGATAGGTATCCATGGAGATAAATGACTTATAACACAGAAAAAAGCATTTTAGAAATAATGACATTTTTGCCCTTTGAGGGTTGAATTCCGAAAACTTCAATTCTTAAAATATGATGTGACAAAATTGGAGACCGTAAGCTTTAAAATGACACTTCATTCATTGAAATCGGTTAAGTATAAAGGCTTGTGACAACAACAACAAAAAAATACCTTATAGAAATAATATATATGATATATATAGTAACCGGGAAATAATAGGAACTAAGTAGCGAATGGATTAACCGAAAAAGGAATAGCGAAATGAACCACCACTACCTTAGATAATGGTTTTGTGGGGTGAGCACATAAAAAAAACACAAGAACAGGAAAAACAATGAATATTTTGGGACTTGGCCCTTCATCAACAGGAGAACATCATGGAGGGAGGGTGGTTGGTTCAGGGGATACGGTCTGACAGAATGACCGTTAGGAACATGGTGGGGGAAAATTCAAACAGAGGACAGGGAGAGGGGGCAGTGAATTGGATCTAGTACATGAGGAATGCAAAATGTTGCAAGAAGTGCAGAATAATAATAATAATAAAAACAATACAAAAGTAATAATAAAAAAAGAGAATCTTTACAGATAAACATCACCTCTGGTATGTGGTGGTTCAATATAGACAGTGAGCATGGAGGCAAGGAGCAGATAGAAGGAAGTAAAAGAACTGACTGGATATTATCTCAAATTGGGTATTTCACTACTTCTTGAAAATGGTTTTAAATTGTTTATTGGTACACATTATTCACCGAGTACAGAGAAATTTTGACGAAAGTGCCTTATTTTGCGAAAAATTCAAAGTTATAATTTATAGAATTTAAAAGCCTGAAAAAACGCTCCTTTGCTGCCTGGCGCACGCCACGACACTCGTGACGTCACACGTCTGTAAAAGCTGTGGCTGCGAATGGAGCGTTTCCTATTGCCCAAGTTTTCAATTATTTTTATTGTTTGTTGCTTGTTATTTGTTGTTATCAATGAAAGTTCATTTTGAATATAAAATTGAGAACAATTTGTAAAAGCCTACAGCGGAAAAATATTGAAAGTAGACACCTTATTTGTGGGGCTAGCTATAGAAACAACCACCGAGTTTTTTTCTGTGGAGCTTAAAAATGTAACAACTTGTAACAGCCCTCAATTAAATAGAATTGCATTTTATGAAGTAGTGACCTAAAGTTTGCTTGAATATGATCTGGTATGTTTGTTTTTGCAATTTCCTGTAAATCAGTGTATATAGACTTTATTTTATGAAAAGAAATTATTTAGAGGCCATTTAATATGTTTAAGAGCAGAATTGTGCAAGAGAATTGCTTAAATGTAGGTAATTCCAAGCATTAATGCAAGTTAGGATGTCTATAGGATAATTTGCTACAGTTTAAAATGATTTCTGTATATAATTTTGTGTTTAAGTATCTTTAATTTCCATTTATGACTATTTTGTAATTATGTTAAATGATTATGTATTAAATCTGATTGTTTTTAATATGTTTCAATTGTTTCAGTAATTGTCAATGTTCGAGAAATATCTGGCGGAAGCTTTTGAAGAGTTCTAGAAATTTCGATAGAGCCAATATAAAGAAATCAGCAGAAGGACAGTAGTACTTTATACAGATTCACTTTGCAACTGCCAAGGACTGGATTGGTAGTATCTCTGGATTGTATCTATGCATGTAAGCAGTATAGTTGACATCGTATTTGGTGAAAATAAACAGAAGTACTGATATACCTTGTGGACTACTTAATTAACATATTAATTAAACCATGAAGAATCTGACAAACTTCAATTTGATATTGCAACAAAGTCACTTACAATTTTCTGTAAAGCTCATTTACACCGCAATTTCATAGAGTTAAGTGTAATACATTGTTTAAGGCGAGTGTTATTAGGGTTAGGGTCCTTACTTTTGATCCTTGCTTCGGAATATGTTTAATTTGTTTTCTTTTGTTGTTTTCTTTGGATACTAGTTGTTGTTGGTTGCATCGCATAATCATGTTTTCCCAACAATTGACCAAAGCATCAATTTAATTTTTCTTTTTTCTGAAGGCTTCACAACTTCTTGGATAACAAGCGAATTACAACTATTTGAAACAACCAAAGAAGATTTCAAAAAGGAAATTGGACGTTACCTGCACACCGAAAAAAAGTTGTTTTTTTTTTTAAAAAATGAATATTACTTGTACATTAAAAGTAAATACCGCCTAATAGGCACGTTTATGTCAGGAAGGTAACCTGCAGTTGTATCGTCACGTAAAAATTCCAACGAAAAGGACACAAAGCATTCTAGAACTGTTGCAAGATTAGCGTGAAGTTTCTACAAGTGATCTCTCTCTTCTAAAATAAATTCCATTATTCACCACCGTGGACCTGTATTTTTTGCATGATATTCTATCTCTGGTAGATTTAAAAATTATGTTTTCTTGTATGGTAGCTTGCATGACTCTTTGCAACCATTATGAATTCTTCAAATAAAAACATGGTTCTGTAGTGCAAACAACGCCAAACAAAAACGGAAAAAAATGCACGCAAAAATATATTATCCCAACCAAGGTTCGAACGTAGGACGTTCTGAATTCCATTACCACTCTTTAATCAAGCAGCTAGCTGGACACTACTTCTTAGTTGCTTCTCTTTATGATAATAGTAAACATTTTAACATCACAGTTTCTTCATGAGAGATGGAGTGAAATGAGGTAGGTAAATGAATAAACAATTTATATTCAAAGAAGATAAACCATATCACTCGGAACAAAGGTTTATTTTCCGCAAATTCGCACCTAACAATAGAAAAAATACTTTGAACAATGGGCTTCCTGTGATCCACCGATCAAGTGCTCCAGTCAGCCGCGCCATTTGACTGGGCTTGGTCGATGATTACGCCGTGTTTCTGCATGCTAGTAGTAATTTGTATGTTGCTATTGGCGAGTCTCAAGGTAAGTTTATGCATAATTTTTCCGTAATACATTTTTAAACTTAATCATGAGCATCATTAAAACAGAGCGAGATTATTTTAATTAAAAAAAACTAATGAGCCAATTACATGTTGCGTTTTAGTTGATTATACCACATTATACCGATCTCTTATTATATTTATTTGAAAGGTCTACTTATTAGCTACAACAAATACCTTCATTTGTTTGCGCATGTTTGCGACACCCATACAAATTTTCTTTATATTCAGCGTGACTGCACAAATTTCGTGTACAGAATTTTTTGACATATGGTTTGCTAGCGCAAAACAATCAATTTCTAACTTTCAGTTTAAATATAAACGATTCTCAAATTGAAGCTGTTACATTTTTAAGCTCAGCACAATAAAAGTCAGGTTTTTTTAGCCTATAGCTAGCCACACAAATAAGGCATCTATTTTCGATATTTTTCCGCTGTAGGATTTTACAAATTGTTCTCCATTTTGTATCCAAAATGAAATTTCATTAATATCAAGAAATGACCAGCAACAAACAATAAAAAAATAAATAAATGAAAACTTGGATAATATTAAACCCTCCATTGGCAACCGCAGCATTTATAGACGTGTGACATCACTCAAGCATCCTCCAATCCTAGAGCGTTTTCTGTCACGTGGCCAGAGGTGAGAAAAGTCTATTTTTTTATTTCGCTTTTTCATTAAAAATAATCCACTTCTCTTTTCAAAATTCCAAAAATTAGCTTCCTGAAGCATTAATCTATGAGAATGACTACAATTCACAATATTATTTTTAATACTGTCAAATAGCATATTGAGACCAAAAGGTTGTCTTGTGCCTAGTTTCTTCCAACCAAATATCATGTAGTCTAACCAGAAAGGGGGAAGGGGTTCCGGAATTCTGGCAAAACACCTCATGTACATATTAAGTCACATACTTAACGTAAACTTGAGCCTTGGGTACAAAAAGGTACATAAAACTGTGATGTTACTATAATGAATTCAACTCAATGAGTAGCAGATGCTTTAAAATAGTTTTTTTAGTAAACTTATTATTATTAACAAAACTAAATTTTATTTTGTAAAAGTGAAGGAAAGGATTTTTAAATATTGTAAAGTTTAATCTTCTGAACAACCAGAATGAGGAAATGAAATTAGTCATAAACCACTATTGTGCTGGGGCAAAGAAAAGCACAGAAATAAACATAGCACAAAAATGTATATTTGACGATAACAGCATGAAAGCAAACACAGAAGCCATGAATGCAGAAGTGCATAGCTATGGTGCCAACAATCTATCCTTATAACAATAATGAAAATCTTTCTGCTCGGAAGATAAATAGTGGATAGACAACAGAAACATTAATGCAATGTTGTTGCAGGCCATTCTTCCCACAGTTGCTTAATTGATAAATAATGCCAATGCAACTGTTTTATATTTATTTAATACAGTTTGTGTTTCACCTCTAATTAAGGCATCATGAGCAATGAATTTCATCGCTGATAGTGCCTTGATGGGAGGTGAAATATGTACGGCACTAGCAAATATAAAAAGAGTTGCATTGGCATTATTTATTCAAATTTACGTTAAGAAACATTAATTTTTTACTTACAGTACAAAATTTGATACAGAAATTTCTTTAAAAATAAATAATGAAAGCAGACCATAAGCTAATTATAATAGAAAACCCTTTCTACATCCGAAGTAGCAAATCATATACTTATGGTGAAATACAAAATAATCTCAAGTGAGAAGGTTAAGAAAGGCCAATATATGGCTTTAAAATGCCTATCCTTTTTTTAGCACACAAGGAATTTTATACTCCAATGAACTGGGAATGCATTCCAATCCCTGCAGGAGGATAAACTTAACATATTATTTGAAAATCTAACGTCATTTATCATTCTGAACAAATACTGAATTATTAGATCAATTATGTATCACCCTTATCATCCTCTGAGGATTCTTGAAGTGCTAATCTCTAAAATTAGAAATTAATTTCCTTTAACCTCGCACAGATGCATTATAACTCACTGAAAACAATTTCCGACTTCTTAGCCCAGTAAAGAGATCCAAGAAATGTGCAAATTGGAATTCTTGTGCTGCTTTGCTAAAGATGATTTTGTTCCTTAAAGCCAGAATAATAACTTTTCAATGAATTGTATGTAATTGTGTCAGTGTTGGCTATTAAAGAAACTAGCCTAGCAAAAGCTTACTTGCGAAAGTGACCCATGTACGATATTACTCATCTGCCATTTCCCTATGAAGATCATTCTCAGCATGCTGTCTGTACTACACACGTACTATACGTAGTTTGCATAATGTACAGGTAGTGCTGCAGCTATTATAAGTTGCTGACATTTTATATAACATGCTATGATCTTTTTCCAGGGCAAAACTGTGCCAAGACGGATCATACATGCTCTAACAAAAATAACTCTCCGTCTGGAATATTTGCTCCATCTAACCAATCAGGCGAGCATCACATCTAAATTGCAGGAGGAAAGAAAGCCTAGCATAGCTTCAAGGCTCATCTTTCGTGCAGTTTGGAATGCTTTACAGTAAAATTAAAATTTCCTTCACACAGAGGTGGCCAGACTCAATGGTTTCCACGTTCTGATAGTCCCAGCATGAAATGGCCAAATGTTGGCCCTTTTCTCTAGGATATGAAGTCACCCTGAAAGCGTAGAAACTATTGAACTCAGCCAGAGAGGCATTTGTTTGCAAGCACAATATGTTTTGTTTACTTTCCTTCCCAAACTATCGAATATGGAACAATGTACACTCTCATATCAACAATATGTCTATGTGCAACTAGGTGACAGACAGCCAGTGAAATATCATAAAACAAACTGCTTGCCTGGCTGTGAAGTAATGTAAACCATGAGAATAAACAACTTAAATTGATAACGTAGGTAAATTCGGCAATGGACTGATACTGTATGTGATAATGCTGAGGAAAACATTTCACAGCCATAAATGATACGGTGAAAATGAAATGTGCTCAGCATTTTAAAATTTAGGTATTGCTATTTTCAATTTTTTTCTGTGGATCATGAATAAAAACAAAAAGATTTTAGAACATACAAACACTACACATTTTTTAAGTACCAAGAGCAAGCATTCTTTCTAAGTGCCAAAATTAATGGATATTTTTAAATGACCAATTTTTATCTGGTACAGTAAAAACCTGGTATATTTTTAAGCCCACAAGAAGCAATGATACAATTACAGTCAACCACATTCCATCAAAGGAAACTAAGCTGAAGCAATTATCTCATACAATAAAAATTAGATTTGTGAAAAAAATTGTAACTAACTGTCAGTAGAATTGATGACTGTTGTTTCACTGCTGCTGATCAAGGTGGTCTTCACCACTACTGACTGCATCTCTGTTGTCCGCGAGCTCAGCTCCACCCTCTCCGTTTTCAAGTCTGTAACACGGCCATCCTCTGTGGCTGTGCTGTAACATCACCAACTACATGGTAATATGCTAACAAATTTAGGAAGCCGTCAGAAAGTAATGTTTTCCAATTTATACGTCTTTCCATTTCTACAAACTACGAGCAATTAATTTCTGAAAAAAGTGATAGAAGAATAGTTGTCTAAAGCATACACAATGTAAAACAAATAAAAACTTTAATCTTACAATCTAAAAATCTATACCAAACATCTGAGTAATGCAGTTTTAATTTTTGTCATAAGGATGAAGAAAATTAATACCAACCAAAAATGATTTATACAATGATTAAAATAAGAGAACTTCTAGACAACTTCACTGTGGCCAATCATTGAATGAACACTGACGGATAAAAAGTCTACACCTGTAAAGTAATATTTTTTTTCCGATAAATTTGTGTCCCCTCTTGAAACCACTACTGGAACTATCACTTCAATTAGAGATGTAAAAAATAGTTGTAAAAACATTTTCATACAATGCAAAATACAAATAGGTTTGAAATAAATGCAAAATAGGTATGTTCAAAATACTTTTATTAAAATAAAATACTGTTTTGTTCATTTATTAGGTATATTATGTATTTCACACTACTATTTGTTTAAACAAGTCATCCTTCATGTTCAGTGTATGAGGTCGCATTATCATCCCATGTTCTAATGGAGCAGGACTTGTCAAACAAGTATTATTTTCTAGGAAAACCATTTTTACTATTGAATATTTATTTAGGTAATCTCAACTAGAATCATTACGTTTTAAATATTGCAGTATTTATAGGTCTATTTTAGGGTTTCAATCATCACTGTCTACAGAAAAACTAAACCCTCTATAAACAAATAATAAGACTTATTCTTTTACTTTTCTCCAGTTGGATTATGTGTATTTTAAACATTTTCCTGTTTTGTATTTAGGACTTCAGCAATTTTTGTTGTTGTGTACTCTCTGTTTTCCTTTGGCAACTTTTTGAATTTTAAATAAGGATAAGATACAGATGCTAACATGCTATCCTTTGCCTTATGTTCTTCAAATTCATAGACTCTCCCAAAACACCTTTGAAGACATGCTTTAATTACATCCATCAACATACCACAGTCTGTAGTATTATCCATTTGCAAACGGCTTAACATCCGTTGCATTTTCATTAATTCTGTCAGTAAAAATTCATATATGATTTCTTTGTCCCCCTTGAAACTTTTGGTGTCTACAGCTTATGCATTCACTAAAAAAATGAATTACAATTTCATTAAAAGATGTCAACATAGTTTTCATTAAGTTTCATTCAGAATCACCATTACTACCAAAAGATCTTGAATAGAATTATAATAAGAATTACAGCATGATGGACAAGGAGAAACGGGATTTTCAAATTTAAATTTCTTTAACATTCTTTTGAAGACCTTGAACACAAATTTCAAAGAACTTAATATTTTGCCATTGCGCATCAAGAAATTTCTTTTAAGAGTTGTTTTGATGTCTTGTCTATATGTCGTGAAGCAATTAAATGTAATATATGGATAGTACATCTTCTGTGATTACACAGTTGACAGTTCTCAAAATCTCAGATACTTTGGGAAATTTTCTCAGTACTAACACCTTATCATCAACTTCAATATATTTAATGTTAGCTGAACCTTTATTACATTTTGTGTATATTCCCTAATCAGGTGCCACATATATTTAAAAGGCTCTGAACATATTTGATTTATTGTCAATAATTGTTTTCATAATTTTTGATTTTTTTGATATTAAACTCAATATATGTCAGCAATCAATTCAGCTACTTTATGAAATGTACGAGACTCTTTAAATCACCAGCAAGAAAGTTTAGCACTTTCCTTTCAAATACGTTATAATCAATCCAATAAATTGTCATACTCGGATAGCTTCTCTTAGATAAGGACCAATAGCTGATGTGATCCATACAAAAGCAACCACAGATAAAGTTAATTTTGTAATTCCGTTGTATACTGTTGATTCTTAAACAATTTCTTTATTGCAAGTGAGGCGGCACATAGTTTTTGTTGGGTTTGTTACTTGCTGAACGTCTACAATTAGAGCATTAAATGAATCATTTTCTACAAAGGATATTGGTGACATAGTATGAACTATTAAATCAACAACTAACTTGTAAAAATTAACTGAATTTGGTAAGATAGTTGCAAGAATGGCAGGTTTATTTTTTTCCAAAGGTTTTAGTTTCTTATAATCCTTTAAAAAGTCAGCATGCACTTTTCCCTGAAAATAAATTCACAATATGTACTTTATTACCTCACTTATCTTCTTAGCAGCACAACTGAATCAAACATAAACAATTGAAAACATTTCTAAGCAGGTAGTTTTTGGCATTTGGGTCTGGTACTACAGAACAAGAAAAGCAAATAAAAATAACCTAATGACTTACAATTAAATGGGTAAAAAAGTTTTTAGTTTCAAAATCTTGCAAACTGCAGATACGTTGATTTCACTTCCAGCTACATTTTTTATATCTCTGAAACAATGCTTCTTCTTCTCCACTATGGACCACATGGTTCTTAACTCTGGCATCTTTCCTCTTATCCCATTATTCCTTCATTCTTGCACAGTTTTTGTCTTTTCTTTCTAGGGTCCCTTTCATCCTAGATCTAGGGGCAGTATTTTGGCTGTTAGTGACTGGAGAGAATCGGATGCTGTCTTTATCCCTGTTGTAAATTTCATTGTGGCTGATTTCCATTTATTCAAGATCTTTTCTAATAGTCAATTTCCTCTAGAGATAGTGCTGAAGATTTTGGAGACGAGTCAATGATCGTACATCCAAAGAAACAAAGCTTCAATATAAATTGAACGTTTTTGACGTCGCTCATGACTAGGGCCCGGAGTTTTTACAAAAAGCATAGGCGCATATGCAAATGCACATTTTGAGGATTAGTGCATATTCTAAGGATATGTGCATATTTCAGCATTTATTTCATCTCATAACCGAATATCCGATACTTCTGAAGAAACTGAAAAGCCTAATGTATCTGTATGTTGGACATCCTTGGGCATCACAATAAGTCTGTCAAATTCTTGGAGTAAACAGGATTTTCTTATAGTGGCATTCACATGTAGAGAACTTCCTACCTGATCCAAACTCGCACAGTGACATGTTTGGAGGTGCTGTAAATGGCAAATTTGTGTGGCGGCAACCTTCTCTACTGCCCTGAGCGGCAGCATTCACGGGGAGGGGGGCGGCAAAATCAAAGAATTGCTCTATACTGCCTCGGGCAGCAAATTCTTGTTTGAAGAGACGACAATTACAAGTATTTGCCCCCGCTGGGAATATTCGTAATCCACCAGTGTGTTTGTTCTTGTGAGAACTACCGGAAAGGCCAGCGGTTTACTTTTCCCGAATATTCCCCTAATTGTGGTACGAACCAGTTTTCCTGGGAATAGATTCATGGCTTCCAGACCTCAGGGTTCTGTACTTTTAAAGGAACGTGTATATTCCTTTCCAAAAGCAGTAACATCTCAATGTTTGTGTCAACAGGAGTGTTCGTGTGCTAAGAATAGTTTTGTTTAATCTGACTGCAAAAATGCCTCAAGAAAAAGGCACAAGATCATTTTTAATTAAGCAGTGGATTTCAGGCACCAGCAACTATTCTAGTGACGGTTATGTACTGTCAAATATGTGAGAAGAATATAAAATGCGAGAAATTTTTTTAACTTGAACAGCATTCTAAAACAGCTGTACATCTCAGGTCAAAAGAAAAGAGTAGGAACATGCAACAGCTACTTTTAACTCAGGTATCATGGTAACATGTGACTGGGTTGCAGACTTTCTGAAGGATAGAACACAGTGTGTCGTTCTCGACGGCGAGCGTTCATCACCAACTGAAGTTAGGTCCGCAGTTTCCCAGGGATGTGTTATAGGGCCTCTGTTGTTTCTCATATATTTTAAAGATTTATGTGACGTAATAAGGGGGAAGAAAAGACTATTTGCTGAGGATGCTATTATTTATTGTGAAATCAAAACCCCAGGACGACTGCGCTTTGTTACAAGATGATAATATGAAAATAATTGCGTGGTATTGTAAGGTAATCTAAAAATATGTAACTGCATGACAAATTTTGTTCTCACAACTGCGAGTTAATTCAAGCTAGAAATCAGGTTATTACAGTTTTGAGAAAGTATTGGAATGAGAGAGTATTTTCTGTTGCATCAGCCTCAAGCATTCACTTGGAATGATATTTGCAAACATTCATAGTAAATCGAAGAAGGCATTTCCTCAGTAATCATTTTTGAATATATAGAATTGATTAAAGTCACTTTCAGATTGATACATTTAATAACTTATATTTTTGGTTTATGAATTTTATTTCATCTTTTTGAAAATAGTAAACATGCCTTATTTGATATCAAATGGAAGAGAATTTAATTAGGAATAAAATAAAAGTTGTTTCAGTTTCATAACTGCAAAATTGTAAAAGTTATTAACGGGTTTAAGGAATCTTAGAAAATGATTTTTTTTATGGCAAAACTACCGAACCTATACATTTTTTTACTTTACGAGGATTAAAATTAACGCTTTTTAGAAGATCTAGCTAATCTCAAAACTGCAGGGTGATAGGAACCTTTTAAGTGGTCAAGATCATGAATCAGATGCAAGTTTACAAGCGTCACAACTGATATCTTATCAGATTACCAGACTATTCTCGTGGGAAACCAGGAAGTCTTACGTTCCCACAGGCATTTCAATTTATAGCAGCTCAGATATGTCCTTGCTCTCAGTCGGCCAGTTAGACGCAATTATGTTTCTTTGTGTCGCGATGTAGCCCCTGTCACTATTCCAAATTCAGTTGTTACTATGATCCTTTGTGACACGATGTAGATACCGCTCAGTTCCCCAGTCTTCAAGATTCAGTTAGAGCGTCACTTCACATCTCTGTGGCACAAATTAGGTGAGTAGCGGGGCGGATGCTGATTTCGGGCAAGCATGCGTAACTTTGAGGCTAGCGTGTGACGAAACTAGAACACCTCATGTAGCTACAAATTCAGTTAGGGATCGTGAGGTTGGTCTGTCTCAAATGAGTTAATCGAATCTGCAGATAGAATTCTTCAGAAAACTTTTTGGATGCCGATTTAGTTTTGTGACTTTGTTTCAAATTTGAAGAATATAGTGGCCATCTACCAACATATACTTGTGACTTTTATTATCTATTACCTTTCCTCAGTTTGGACTTTTATCAAGCTAAGTGGCGATGAAGTTAATTTAGCAAAGCACGAACTAAAATTATCCTAGGCACGATCATGGTTAAAGTTAAGGGAGAAGGTTTTGTACCAACCCCAGTGCAGCTTATCGTCTTACAGTATAAAGACTGGCAGTTGGAGCTAAATGCTAAAATAAAAAATGCCAAGTCATGTAAAAAGGTGACACCATTTAGGTCAATTAATTGCAATATCCTTAGGTTGGTAGATTCCACTAAATACCTAGGGGTATTCATAAAAACCTGTTGTGGAATGAACATATGGAGAAGAAAACTTGGAAAGCAAATCACATGGTATTATTTCAAGGTCGTAATTTAAAACAATGCTCACCAGAAGTTAAATCGATTGCATACAAGTCACTAGTGCGTCCTCACTTAGAATATTATTGTTCTGTATGGGGTCCTTAACAAAAGGGGTTAATGGAGGCTTTGGAGAAGTTACAAAGAAGATGCACCCAATTCGTGACAGGTATATACAAGGGTCATTTGAAAAGTCCGTGCAAAAAATAGAAACTACTAACAGTGTTTGGGCTAAACATTTTTTATTTTTCGACATAGTCTCCTTTTAGGCTTATACACTTCGTCCAACGATGTTCTAGTTTGTTGATCCCTTCCAAATAACAGGATTCGTCCAAGTCTGCAAAATATCCATTAGTGTGTGCAATTACCTCCTTGTTTGAATAAAATCTTTGTCCTGCCAGTCATTTCTTCAAATTGGGGAACAAATAGTAGTCCAAGGGAGTGAAGTCTGGAGAATAGGGGGGATGTGAAACGAGTTGGAATCCTATTTCCATTAATTTTGCGACTACAACTGCTGAGGCGTGTGCTGGTGCGTTGTCGTGATGGAAAAGGACTTTCTTGTGGGCCAATCGCGGGTGTTTTTCTTGCAGCTCAGTTTTCAAACGGTCCAATAACGATGAATAATATGCACCTGTAATAGTTTTACCCTTTTCCAGATAGTAAATTAGGATTATCCCTTGCGAATCCCAAAAGACAGTCACCATAACCTTTCCGGCCGAAGGAACGGTCTTCGCCTTTTTTGGTGCAGATTCTTCGTTGGTAGCCCATTGTTTAGTTGGTTGTTTGGTCTCAGGAGTATAGTAATGTATCCACGTTTCATCCACAGTGACGAAACGACGCTTAAAGTCCTCCGGATGCTTCGGGAACAGCTGCAAACCATCCTTGCAACACTTCACACGATTCCGTTTTTTGTCAAGTGTCAGCAATCGCGGCACCCATCTTGCGGATAGCTTTCTCATGTCCAAATGTTTATGCAAAATATTATGTACCCAGTTCAATCGAGACGCACCTTAACTCTTCTGTCATCCATCACCTTATCATGGAACTGATCAACGATTTCTGGACCCATAACCTCCACAGGCCGTCCAGAATGTTCAGCGTCACATGTGCCCATATGGTCAGTCCGAAAATTTTGAAACCACTTATAAACTGTTCTAATCGAAGGTGCAGAGTCACCATAATGTTTATCAAGCTTTCTCTTTAGTCTCCTGAGGCGTTTTGCCTTTCATAAAGTAATGTTTAATCACCATGCGAAATTCTTTTTCGTCCATTTCTTGAAAATCACTCGACTTCCTTGATTCATATGAATGCTAAACACACAGAAATAGACCAATATGGCTTAAACTTGGTGTGCATTCATTCGAGATAGTGCTACTAACTAAACATGACCTCTATACGCACTGGTGGTGCCATCTGTCGGACTTTGCACGGACTTTTCAAACGCCCCTTGTATAGTTGGAATGAAAGCATAAGTGTAATGTTGAAGGAAATAGGTTGGGAAGACCTGGAACACCAAAGGCATTGCTCTCGACAGAAGCTAATTGAAAAATTCACGAGTGACTTGTTTCAGAATGACTGGCAAACAAATATTACCACAAGAAACATTCATATCTAGGAATGACCGAAAAAATAAGAGAAATCAGCGCCAGAAGAGATTTATTTCTGTACTCATTTTTTCCAAGAGCAAATAGGGAATGGAATAGGAAGTATTTACCGGGCAAGTGAACTTAAAATCTGACGTGAGTAGTTCTCGATAAATCATTACTAACCATCCTGATCTGGTTTTTCCCAGATCACTCCAGATAAATGAAGGGATGGTTCTTAAAAATAGCCCATGGGGTCTGCTGCCATATCCCGTATATCCCTTCCTACGCACAAATGGATACACATTAGGATTGGTACAATAAACCCTCTGCCACCCACTTTTAGTGAATCACCGAGTAATAATAGTAATTATTGTTGTTTAATAAGCAGAAGGCAGAATTGTTACAAAAATATTACAGTAGGACTTTATTGGAAGAACTGCCTCGAAGACAGACATCAGCAAAGTTGCATCAGATCTAAAATTTGAAAAAATGTATAAATAGGGAATGCAGATGAGGTAAGAGCCTTGCGTCATTTAGCAGTGAGAGCATATGTGGTCATTCCGTTGTGGTTGTCGTCGTCGTCGTCGTTGTTGTTGCTGCTGCTTTAGGGCACATCAACATCGGGGCCATTAGCACCCTAACAATTACCAGCTATTACTTGTGGATTAAGAATGTACTAAAATACTGTCTGCATGGTCGACTGTAAAGGGGTCGGCCATACAGACAGCAAATAAAATAAATCCTGAACTCAGACGTGGCTTTAAAGGGGGCACCGGTACGTTAGACCGTACAACACCTGAATGGCTGTAAAGGGGCCATGCACGTTCAAAAGAGAATTAAAAACACTTTACTGGCTGTATAGTGGCCAGTGAGACATGAATTATAACAATATAAAAAATAAAACAATGTATATGGGTGGGTGGGTGGCTGTAAAGAGGCCACCCGATCTATCTTAAAATTAGGCAGGATCTGCCTAAAATTTTAGGCGCTAGACCGGCCAAAACACAAAATTTTAAAACACTCACCACGTTGCTGGTCTCATTGTTTAAAATGAGGGACAGATTGTTTGGCAGGCCAACATCTGCCCTTAAGTCTAAAAACAAAACACAATCAATTAAAATGTGGCGCACCATCAGGGGTACACCACAAGCATCACATTCCGATGGGTCCTCCCGGCAGAGGAGAAAGCTATGTGTCAGAGGTAAGTGCCCTACGTGGAGGAGAGTAAGGAGAACCTCATCCCTCCTCGCCTGCTGGAATGAGCTGTTCCATGCCTGAACAGTCAGTTTGACCAGCCCGAGCTTATTATGCTCTACCTCCAGCCACTGCCTCTGCCAAACGTCAAAGAGGAGTCTTTTCCCCGCCAAGGTAAGCTCAGACTTTGGGAGCGGAGCAAAGTCAATTCTGACCTTGTTGCAGGTTAACTTAGCAGCAGCATCAGTTGCCTCATTCCCCCTGATTCCCACATGACCAAGTACTCAGCAGAATACAACCTACTTTCCGAAAGATTGGAGGGATCGGAGGGTGTCCTGTATGTTTTGGACAAGACGATCTGCTGGGTACATGCCTCCCAAGGCCTGAATGCAGCTGAGGGAATCGCAGTATATGATGTACTTCATACTGTAAATTACCTTCATATGCTGGAGCGACTTTAACATGGCGTAACTTTTTGCAGTGTATACGCTGCAAGTACTATTAAGCTTGTGTATATAAGTCACTCGAGGGAACACTATAGGAGCATCCTACTCCATTAACCTTCTTAGACCTATCCATATATACCGGGGTAAAATTGTGATGCTGGTTTAAAACATCCCTAAACATTCTGATAAAAACATTGTCAGCAGTAAACAGCTTGTTGTACCTTGACAATTCTAAAATCGTTCTGGGCCTCTTTAAAAGCCAGGGAGGAGATTTACTCCAACCCTGGTGATAAAACCCATACTCTTCTACAACAGCCTTTGTACAGAAGCTAAACGGTTTTGTTGCTCTTAGGCAGTTGGTATACATCCGTTCGTAATTTGGGCAAATTACTATGTTGTACATGAGGACTACAGGTGTTGAGACAATGTTCAAATAGTGTCACACCATGAGGAGATGTCGGTGGCTACACGCCCCTGATCCAGTAATCCAGATTCTGGACGATCGAGTGTACCTTCCAGATATATGGCGGATGGACTCCCATACTTTGGATGGTGATGTGGAATGATTGATTGTGCTCCCAAAGGCCTGCCATGACCTTCTCTTGCTCTCCTTAATCACTCGACGCACCTTTTGTCTAGCAACTCTGAACGCCAGCGAGGTTGTCTGCGGCCCTGGATGGCGGAACGACATCCATCGCTCCACCAAGGGACAGGCATTCGTCGCAGTGCTCCGGAGTTGCTAGGCGTGGATATATCAGCCACCCGGTGGATCACTTTGGTGAAGTGTTTCACCTTCTCGTCAATATTCTCACACTGTTGGAGTGTGACTGAACAGAGATAGAGCTGCCAATCAGCTCTGCTGATATTCCATTTGTGATGGACAGTTCTTCTTAAGCGTTCATGCTCCACGTGCAGTCATATTGGGAAGTGGTCGCTTCGATGAAGGTCACCATCCTCCTCCCAGCGCACGGAAGTCCGCTAATGAAGGAGAGCAAAGAGAAAGATCAATGGCAGAGGACGTACCGGTAGCTATAGTGAAGCGCGTCATTTCACCGGTATTAAGGACGCATACATCCTCTCGCTCCAGTAATCTACAAATTTGCTGACCCCTGGGGCAATCAGTGGTCGAACCCCACAGCGCACTGTGAGTATTAAAGTCTCCTAACAGGAGAGAAGGACCGAGAAATTTGTCGCAATAAATCAGCCAGTTAAACGAAATCAACTGGTGATGCCGGCGGAAGATATAAGGAGCATACTGTTAATTGTACTTGTCCATGAATTCTGGCAGCTTACTACCTGTAGGTTAGAAGTGAGAGCAAAATGGTTCGGAGTGGACAGTGTTCCGTACAAACACAGGCACTACCCCCTTCACTCGATCACCCTCGGTATCGTCCTTCCGGTATATGTTATAATCTCTTAGCAAAAGTTGATGTGTTGGTCTAAAATGTGTCTCTTGGAGACACAAAGGATTAGACCATGCTAAGAGTTGAAACTCCTCTTTGTGAGCCATAAAACTATTTATGTTCCATTGAAGTATGGGAGCCATCCTACCTATTAAGTACCACCCAACCGGGATTGGGTGGGTCCGGGTGCACTTCTTGCTGAGGAATGGGACCACGCTCGTCCACCAGCAATTCAGTCTCCTCCGGCTCCGAAGATGAGACTGAACTCTCCGACTCATTGCTTTCTTCCAAGACTTTAGTATGTTGCTTCTTTCGCTGCCTCTTCCCCTTCCTCTCCCTATTAGTTGATGGTCTGGGAGGGGACGAAGAGGGCGATTTGACAAACTGATTCGGGTCCGTATATTTAAATTTTGGACCACGGAGCCTCTGCTAACCTTTTCCACCGGTAGCAGATGGTATTGCTACTGGGGTCATGGTATGTGGTGGAATAGAAGGAGTGGTTACCTTGACTGTTACTGCTGGTGGGGCCTTTGAATCTGCTGCTGGAGTGATCGAGGTAGCAGACGTGTTGTTACCGACGTCCATGGTCTTGGATGTTATGACCTTGTCGGCTTTTGCGCCGCATCTGCACTGACATGAGCATGCTGTGCTTGTGCTCATTGTCTGCAACGGACATCTGCGTAGCAACACTTTCTTTCCTGACGGGAGCTGAAGCCATCTTAGAAAAACTAGTTGTGAAGACGGGAGCAGCTAACAACTTGGCCTTCTTCTTTGCTTCCCCGTAAGGAATCCGCTCTTTGTTCTTCAGCTCCTGTATCTTACACTCTTCAAGATACACTTGACACACCATACTCCATGAAGGGTACGACCCGGAGTAGTTGAAGCATGCGGGTGGCAGCGTGAAACTAACACCTGGTTCATGTGCACCCTTGCCACAAGTGAGGTTACATGACGCCGTCGTATACCTGAACCTCTGGCACTGAAAGCACCGCATTGGGTTCGGGACATACGGACAGACATTGAGGTTTAGGTATCCGGCCTTGATGTTCTTGGGCAATACTGGAGTGTCAAACGTCAAGACGAAGGTGGCAGTCTTTACAAGATTGCCATTTACCCTTCGTGTGATTTGACGTATCTCAATCACTTTCTGAGGTTTCCATTCGTTAAGGAGCTAATCTGTCGCTAGGTCCATGATATCGCCTTTGCTACTATTTAAGGACTTCTGGAGTTCGTATTTTACGGCAAACTTCCCGAGCTTCTTACAACTAAGCAATTTGGTTGCTAGCTTACTGGTAGATGTTTCCAGCAGCAGCGTCCCATTCCTCAGTTTTTTGACAGAATTTAAGGTACCAACCAAACCCTCCAGACCCTTTGAAATATAGAGGGGTGACACATTTTCAAATGTTCCTTCTATCCTTTCCATTATGACAAAAGCATTCGCTAACGAACAGTCTTTACTGTTACATTCTCCTTCAGAAGCAAGGGGGGGGGGGGGCGGCTATCAACCCTCACCCGCTTCTTAGAACTGGGTGTTATTTATATTCACCTCTGGCACACCCCTACCGCAGGGTTTTTTGGTTTTGGTGGAAGACTGAATTTTGGTCCCACGAGTAAAACCAATTTAAAAGGAAGTGCTAATACAACAGGGGTGCACAGGTGCCCCTGAGGTTGCATGCTAGTGAGTGATCTGCCTCTTACCCATACACCTCCTAGGCACGTATCTGACCTAGAGGTTGAGGGTTTTTTTTTTTTTTTTTTTTTTTTAATAGAGGTTTGTACTATCCTCGCGATCCAGGCGATTAAGCCAAGATCCCCGTTCTCCTAGGCACACAACATTCCACCGCCACCCCCTACGGTGGTCATTGAAGCATGGTAGGAGTTTACGCGGTGGGACACTTGCGGCGCTCACAAGTTTCCAGCTCGGGCACCGCGGGTTCGCCAAACCCGTACCTGGCACTTGCATACCAGGACCCTGCAGGGATGGTCATTCCAGAAGTATTGTACAGGAACAGACTAAAATCTTTAATGGAAGTAAATACTGACTTGTATGGTAGCTGACTTGTATGAATTCACGCGTAATTTCAGGTGAAAGTGTTGGTCCCTAAAGAGTTGTGAGCCAGAAATAGGTCAAGTGCAGCCAAGTAATAATTTGTTTCATCAGTAAATCTGTCTGAATTCTTTAGGCCAGAGAATATTTTCCAACATACAGCATTAAATGTGTTTGAAATGGTAAATGAGCTACAGTATGGTGTTTAGAGCCAGTTAATTTGTCAGGGATTAGATGCGATTCAACAGAGCATTAATACAGATTTAAATTATTCACCAATTGGGAAAGATGGATCCGCATGCGGAAGAAAAATAAATATAATCAGACTGCGTAACATTAATTATAAATGATTTAAATAATTTTGTATCATTCTACGAAGCAATAATTAACAGTTTATAAGGGGAATTAAAAAATATTAAAAAATGAGATGTTATATTAATTCTACATATTATTCTAGCAACCTTTAAATTAATATAGAAATATAAAATATACATACTGTGCAATGTAATAAACCAATGGTACTTAGCATACTTACATTAAATGGTCTTTTACAGAGTCAATGGTAATGTCACCAACACTAAGGGCACTAATGTCATTCCTATCATCATCCGTTCCATTTTCTTTCGGTTCTTCCACATCCTCTGTTTTCGGGACACCATCTTCTGCAGAGTAAATACTAAAATAAACTGATGTTTCTGTGACTACTGTATCATTTAATTTAGTTAAAAATCAGAACAATATTCACAAGTGCAAACTTCAATATTACAATAACATTTAAACATAGGATGGAAAAAAAATTACAATAGGTTTTTATCACTAAATGAGTTTCTGAAGCAGCAGGAGAAATACAAATTTGATTTCCACAAAAATTAATGGCCATAAGATGATCTTCTTTGGTAGTCAATCCTGGAATTGGTCTGCGGCGGTCTTCCCTTCAACTTTACTCTCTGCCCTCCTCTTCATATCTACATATTTCCTGTAGCCAAACATGTTCCATTATCTGCAGGATGTATTTTAACCAGTCTTCCTCGATATCTCTTTCCTTCTACCATTCCCTCCATTATTGTTTTCACTATACTCTCATGTCTTACGATATATCCAATTAATATGGTTTTTCCATGTTTTTATAGTCTTCCATATAGAGTTATACTATCCTGTCACATCAAAAATTTCTTCATTAGTAATCCTGTCCTTCCAGGTAATCCTTAGCATCCTTCTGTAGCACCATTGCTTAAATGAAATTAATCTTCCTTTCTCTTTTTTACCAAATTTCTAGGTTTCACATGCATAGAGGGCAATACTCTAGACATAAGATTTAGTCTTTTCCTCGTTGTCCAGATGATATTATTTGTTGTAAAAATTCATTTCTGCAGAATGCACAATCCTGCATTTTATCTCATTCTTGCTTCTTCCATCTTTTGTGATTTTCCTTCCTAGGCAGCAGAATTCTAGCACTTCCTCTAATGTTTCTTCATTAATTTTAATTTTTACTTTCGTTTCTTCTACCTTTACCACATACCATGACTTTCGTCTTCACTTTATTAATTTTCATATTTTACTCATTCCCCAATGTTTCCTCCATTGTTTCCAAAATTTTCTTAAGATCATCCTCTAGTTTCATGTTTTGTTAATTTAGCAACTTTAACAACTATTTGAAGAACTTTACTATTTTACCTAAAGCATCATTTTCTTTAATTGTGCACATAAAATCCAGAGTGCCAACAGATTTTGTGACAAACACATTTTTTTACCCTCCCTCATATTTCTGAGTAGCTTTCAAGCATGCCATTAGACAACTTAACCAATATACTGCTTGCAAACTACTACGACACAAGTCAGATTTATCCTCAATACATCTTAATCTCAATGTTTGCATTCAATTTATTCATGATATTTAAATAATTCTTTGCAGTTAATACTAACTGTTTAATGACAATGAATAAGGAAATAAAAAATGTAAGTCCTTTTTAAAATTTTGTAGCAAAGAGATTTTGAACCATTGTTCTTTCAAATGTGAAGTGTGAATGTTACGGGTCATCCAACATGAGTGGTCTAGTAGCTCAGTGGTTATGATGTTTGCACTAAAAACTCAGGGTCCCAGGTTCAAATACTGCCGAGGCTAGGAACTTTTAAGTACTTTGATTAATTATACGAGGTGTATCAGAAGTTCAATGGTTTGGATTCTACGTTAAGCTGTCACAAAATCAAAACTCTGTCACCAGGTCACAAGGCAACATGAATTTTTTATCGACCAACACAACCACTGTTGACAGAAAAACAAATGCAGTATGTGCTCTGTCTGAAGATTATTTCTAAATAAGAAATAAGGAAGAAGTATTTTCCAAAATTTATTTGGGGTACTTATCTTGAGTAGTGTTGCAAATTGAAAAAAAAAAACAAAATGTTTTTTTCAGCTTTGTGAAAAAAAACCTGGCACCCGTGTTTTTTTTCTAAAATTTGTTTTTTTTTTTCAGAAAACAATATATTTGATAAATTATAGTTTTATTTATGGAACTTCCATTTTACAAGTGTGTTTTAAATCTTACTGAATCATATAATGTCTCACATAATGGTTCATAAGTGTATCTATATAGGTAAAATAATTTTATTCATACTCTATGTCAGTGCCACATTCACTGGTATCAGCACTACCAACACTAGTTCAGTCGGTGTCGGAATTTTCTGACTCTTCTTCTGTCTCCTCTAGATCCATAACTTCAGAAATATTTAGTTAAATTTTCTTTTACTGGTTGTTCTTGTATTGTACGCAAAAGATTTTGAGATTGCAATTTTAAATTGTGACCAAAGTACACACTGTGCATAAAGACTGCGCCGATAGTTCTGTATTACGGTCTTTTAAGTTTGAATTTAAATCTATTATCATACAAAATAGGAGCGTTACTTCTTTTCAGTCATTGGTTTACACCAACGTTTGCAAGGAAACGATTCATAATTAGGGACCGTTCGCAAACTGCCAGGCCACGTAGCTTTCCTTTCGTAACATTTTTCACAGTTAAAATGAGGAACTGAACTCACAACAGCATGTGAGTATTTATTTCCCTCAGTTAATTATATCCGTATGTAATTTACAATAGTCTGACAAGAGGAAACAGTACAAAATGTCTTCTTGAATTAAAAGGGAATAAAGCTACGTGCTACTTGAGCGGGGTTAGGGGTTAGGGAGGGGGGGGGGGTGGTAGGCAAAAGCCACGTAGGGGTACGTGGGGGAGGAGGGGGGGTTCACAGGAGGCCAAAATGGAGCTACGTGGTTTATGCACGCTCCCTTACTGACAATTTAATGAGTCAGTACAACTATACTCTGAGAGTTAACAAGTATACGAATATAAGGAAAGCACAATAAGTAATAAAAAGAGGCAAAAAACCATAGAAAAATTTTAAATTCATAATTTTTTTAAAAGATCTGTAGGTCTACAGATAAATTTGTAGGGCTGGCAGCACTATTTCAAATAGCAAGTATCAATCCAAACAATGGGGATTCCTTCTCGCGCAAACTAATCTCTTCGGGAAATCCCCGTTCACAAAAGAAAATTTCAGTCAATGTTGCCAATATTTTCGGTTTTTTTCCCCCCTACTGAACCAGAAAAATATAGTAGATTTTAAACCAAGATAAGTACTTAGAATAAACTCTAAAACAGTCATTTTAAACGATAATTGCCTTACAAATTTGAGATTTAGTAGTTGTGAAAAAAAAACGTGTCCCAGAAAAAAAAACATGTTTTTTATTCAAAGTTTTTTTTCAAGCCAGAAAAAAAAAACCGTTTTTTTTTTACAACACTAATCTTGAGGCATGAGAATTTAAGAAAACAGAAAGAATATGCACTCAGCAGCTTTTAGACTTATTTACTGTATATAGATATACTATATAAAGATATGAATATTTGATTTGTGAGTGAAAATAACCAAAAAACATTACATTACTATGCAAAAGAAAGATAAAAGTAGTTCCATTACTTATCAAAGATGTAAAAAGGAGGGCTGTGGTAAACAATAAATAACATAAAAACACAATATTATGAGCTATTATGAGCAGAACTCTTATTCCCTTACTCATGATTATAAGCATGAAGCACCAAGCTAGGTTTGCACTGACACTTGCATTCAACCCACTAAATGAATGATTATCATTAATTTTGTGTAGAGGTGGTGTAGATGATGGAAAAAAAAGAGAGATGATTGTTGGGAATATTTAGCGCAGAAAGAAAATTAATCACGAGTAAAAACAAAAACTGTGTACGCAGTGAAAAACTATCATAAATAGAATAATATCCAATTATTAAAGTACATTTGGTTTTACTCTAACACCTACCTCACCTTCCTTAATGTACACAGCTAGTGTACCATATAAAGGTGACTTACACACCTCTGTCTACACCAAATCCATAGCAATACCTACACTTTGATAGCTGCTACCTGAATTACACATACAAACTAGGAATCTGAGGCATATTCATATGCTCCAATCAAGAATGCAAATACTTAAACAACCTGAAAAAAATCCTTACAATGCAACATAAGCCATTATATTCCTAAACTGGTCCATAAACAGTTATGCCAGACAATATCTCATCCAGTATATCAAAACACCGGCCACTTAAAACAAAAAACTAATCAAAATCATATCTTTCGGAAACAGTTCTCACCTGGCCTGAAATCCTTGAACCAAATCCTATGCAGGGAATGCAGTTTCTTGGATCTTTCCCAGAAGTGCATAGCATTATCCCCACTATTCCGCATCACCTTCAGCAGACCATCCAACTTGAATAATATACTTGCCTACAAATATCAATCCTCTAGTGTTTCTAAATACATGCCACATCATCCCTATCATTGATTAAATATACCTTGCCACACACCATGTCACCTGAACAACCACCCAATTCATTTAACAGCTTACCTGTCTCCACTGCTACTTATACTGCTATAGCCCTCCTGTCTTTAACAAAGCTGAGTGACAAATTTATTTTCTTTTTACTTTCTTCGATAGGGAAATACGACCCAACATTTACCACAGATGAAGGCGGCTGGGAATGATGAACATAAAAAGAAAAAAACATGAAACACGCAATATTTCGGCAGTTAGCCTTATTCTTGCAAGAAGTGAGACACCATGTGGAACCAGACGTGTCTGGTGAATGGAGATTGCATAACATGGCCGGCATAGATGGGAGTAAGGAGAGATGAGAAGTGCAAATACTGAATCGATAGTCGATAATCCTAAAGGTATATTATCAATGAAAGTGGGTGATCAACATAATAAATGAGAGATGATATAAATAAAAATCATATATTGAATAATGGTAAGTAGGAAAAAAATGTAAGCAATATAAATAGTAGTGATAATAAGTGCTGGGTATGATGGGAGGGATTTATTGAAGACTGAGGCCTACAGGATGTCTGGTGTCCAGGATATTCTGGTAGGTTAGTTTCTATCTACATAGTACCAGAGGAGGTTGTGTTGTCAGGGAAAACTCTGATTGCCCTAACTGAGAAACAGTTGTTGAAATTATTCAGATTGTGGGAACTAGCATGTCATCTCAACATGCAGCCATCAAAATATCTACGATTTTGACATATTCTGTTTGCAACGTTGGGTGGGGGGGGGGGGGGGGAAGAGAAAAAAACTAATTGTTATGTTTTATGTTAATATAAAACCAACACCCGAGGGACCTTTTAGCATCACCTGTGTAACCAGTTTATATCCAAAATATACTCAAATTTTGGTTATAAAAGAAGAAGGAAAAAAACTGTTTAATTCCCATTTTATTTTGTCACCTGCAAATTTCATGGGAATTAATTGGGGGGGGGGGCAGAATAGCAATGCTAATTAATATTAAACTAAAATAATTAATCACCTAATTCCCAATATATATTTTTTTTACCTGCAAATTTCATGGGAATTAGCGGGGGGATGTAGTAAGACTGAATTTGATTATTTTAATATCTTTTAATCATTTATTTATTTGGTTATTTTAATTGTGAAAGGAGATAAATTAAATTTCCATGATGAAAAAGTCTAGTGTGACGTTCACTGACTATTCTTATTGTTATGTGACTAAAAGAAAAAAAGATAGATCACAGTTAGTCGAAAATAGATTGACATCTTGTGGAAACCACTAAGAATATTTTCAGACTGTATAGAAAAATAAAAATATAATACTAATTTAAAAAAAAACTAAACAGAATTGTTACTGCGAAATCTGCAATTTTCAGATAGAAGTTCTGATCATAAAGACAAAGTTATTATTTAATGAAGAAATCTTCAGGATACTCAGCAATGTTTAATGAGTATTCTTCTTCTTCCATCGTTGTGCCCAACTCAGGAGCGCGAGTGAACTTATTTAGCAGATGTGTTTTTCTTTTGTTCCCAAACCTCTTCATCCTTTCGCTGTGTTCTTTCCTTCGTTCTTCCGTCCACGTGTTCTTCTTCTGATATATTGGCTGTTGGCAAACTGGTGATTGTTGACCATGCTACTAAATTGGTATCTGTCCTGTATGATGTCGTCTGTTATTCCTATTTCCCGGAGATCCTTTTCAATTTCAATTAGCCAGTTGTTTTTAATTTTCATTGAAAGGGCTAGATTTAGAATTCTTTTTGTTAGTCTGTTATTACTCATTCTGATAATATGGCCGTAGAATTTAATTCGTCTTTTCCTGAATGTGTCTGAAATTTTTTCCGAATGCTGATACAGTTCGTTTGATTTCCTTTTCATCCAAATTCCTCCCGGTACAAACAGGGCCAAAGATTTTTCTTAAAATTTTCTTTTCTTGCTTTTCAATATCTTTAATCAATGATCTTTCCTCCAATAATCAAGGTTTCTGATGCGTATAATGCCTCCGGTTTTGATTACAGTGTTATAGTGTCTTAACTTGGCATTTCGGGATATTTACTATTTGTTGTATCTGTTCCAGGTGATTCTGTAGGCTTTTTGTAATTTAGTTATTCTCTCCTTGTTTGCTTCACGATTTAATCCTGCAGGTTGAATAATTTCTCCTAGATATCTGAATTTAGCTACTTGCGAGATATTGCCCAAATCGCGTTTTTAAGGGTTGTCCATCTTGGTACCGTGAAGATCCTTCCATATATTGGGTTTTAACATATGATATTTCGAGACCACATTTAGCTGCAATTTCATGCAGTTTTTTCAAGTGCGTAGACTGCCTCTTGCTTGTTGTTGGAGAGAATTGCCAGATCATCTGCAAAGGCCAAACACCACAAGTGAAGTTTATTTCTGAGTAGCCTGCCAATGGTTATTCCTTTTACTTCATTCTCCCAGGTTGTTATTACTTTGTCCAGAACAAGATTGAATAAAAGAGGTGATAGTCCATCTCCTTGTCGAACTCCTGTGCCAATTTTAAAAGGTTCCGACACCTCACCTAAGAACCTTACTTTTGAAATGGTATCCGTTAAGGTCTGTTTGATTAATTCTCTGGTTTTTCTGTCTACTTTGTATTCTTCTAGCGTCTTAAAAAGTGTTTGTCTGTCAACAGAGTCATAAGCTTTTTTAAAGTCTACAAAGGTGATTACTGTTTGTCGGTTTTTATGGATTTGTAAGATGGTTTGAGATTTAAAATTTGTTCTGCACATGACCTGCCTTTTCTAAATCCTGCCTGATACTCGCCAATAAGATGATCAATTTGTGTTTCAAGTCTCATGAGAAGTGCCTTGGATAGTATTTTGTAAGTAATTGGTAACAAGGAAATTCCTCTGTAGTTATTAATGTCAGTTTTATCCCCTTTTTTGTGAAGTGGATGAATTAGTGCACATTTCCAGTCTTCAGGGATTTTTTCTTTGACCCAGATGTCTTTAATAATCATATGAATTTTTTGAGCAAGACTCATACCACCTATTTTCCACATTTCAGCAATTATGCCATCTTCCCCTGGGGCCTTGTTATTTTTAAGTCCTCGGATTATTTGTTGGATTTCTTCTAAAGTGGGAGGTTCTGAATCTGGATTTGGAGTGGATTTTTCAAAGGTAAGCTGTCCTTTAGGGTTTTCACAATTTAGAAGGTCTTTGAAGTAATTTGCTAGGAGCTTACAATTTTCCATATTATTTGTTTCTAGAGTTCCATCTGGACGTTTGAAACAGAGGCTAGGTGCCTGGTATTTTGACAATTCTTCCTTGAACGTTCTGTAGAAGTTTCTAGTGTTGTTTTTCTTAAACTCTTCATCAATTTCTGCTAGTTTCTGTCTATCATACTTACGTTTCTCTAATCTAATGGTTTTTGAAGTTTGTTTCTGTGTATGGTTTTGTGGGAACTCCAATTTCGCCAGGCTTTAATTCTAAGTTCAATAGCCTTATCACAGGTTTCATTCCACCACCTATGTTTGCGTTTTCTGGGAGGAGAGCCGATGCTTTGAGCAGCTTTGAGGAGTGCGTCTTTAAGTTCTGGCCAATTGGTAGCATGTTGGCTGGATATATTGGCAAGAAAAGTTTCAGATTCTTGTTCCAAGAATTCAGGGTTGATTCGCGTATATTGTCGTATTCTGGGTTTGACTCTATTTGGTTGAAATTTTACTTTAATTAGAGACAAATGGTGATCAGAGTCAACTAATCCTTTTTTTACCTTAACGTTCATAATTTCCTTCTGATTTTTCTTGGAGATGGCAACATGATCTAGTTGAAATTCTCCTAAATGATAATTTGGTGATCTCCAGGTTTTTTTCTTGTGTGGAAGTGCCAGAAAATGATGTTGACATTAATTTTAAATCAAAATTGTCACAGAAGGCAATTAGTTGCTCTCCATTTTTATTGGTTCTTTTGTGTGCAGGATAGAGTCCTACAGTGGCTCTGAATTTCTTTTCTCTGCCAATTTGCGCATTGAAGTCTCCCATCAGAATTTTAATATGATGCAGCGGAATTTTGTTTGCCGTTTCTTCTAATAGTTCCCAGAAGTCCTCCACTTTTTGCGGATCTTTTTGATTATAGTTGTTTGTAAGTGCATGTGCATTTATTATTGAATACGCCTTATTTCCTGATTTGACTGACAGTACTGAGATTCTTTCAGAAGGAGATGTGAAGTTTAATATTGAGTTTGTAATATTTCTTTTGACTACAAATCCAGTGCCAAATTGTGTTGGTTTGTTAGGGATTGAGATTGCTGGTTTGCCTTTGTAGATTCTGTAATTTCCTGATTCAAAATGATTTTCATCTGTGTATCTTGTTTCTTGAAGGGCTAGAATTTGGATGTTGAATTTGTCTAATGTTTCTGTTAGCTCCTTAAGTTTGCCAACTTTGAGAAGTGTATTGATGTTCAAAGTGCCAAGAAAATATTTGCATTTCGGACGAAGAGATTTGGGAAGCTCCGATACATTCCCGCATGATGTTCTCGGTCCCCCAGATTCCGATGACTGAGAAAACCTAGTATGTTTACCAGGGCCTGGGGTAGTTGCTTTGTTAGCAGACGTTACCATCATGCTTTAAGTTGAAAGTATGGGGAGATCACACTCTGTTAATCTCAGTATTACAACTATGGTAATGAGCCATAGAGGTTGCCTCAAGTTGTTTTTCTGGCCTAATATTTTACGGCTCTCAGCCAACCCTCCTCCTTTATCCGGGCTTGGGACCGGCAACAGCAACTACTAAGTTACTCAATCCACCCAGTAGTTGCTGCAGGCATTTTGTTTAATGAATATTGTTATAATTAAAGGAGATTTTGTTGTCCTTTAATTATAACAACACTTACTAAAACCAAAATCCATTCTACATTTGTGTCATGGCATAAAAATGAAAAAACGTCTTGAGTTGAGCGGATGTGATTTAATGTAATGATAAAAAATCTTCTCGGGTTTGCAGCCGGATTTTATTACAAAGCGACAAGTTTTCGGCATCTAGCTCAGTAGCCAACTTCAGGTCGATTATGTATCGGCGATCTTGCCAAACGCCTGGTATTCGTAACGGCAAGATCGCCAATACATAATCGACCTGAAGATGGCTACTGAGCTAGTTGCCGAAAACTTGTCGCTTTGCAATAAAATCCGGCTGCAAACCCGAGAAGATTTTTTATCATTTATTCGCCGGGAAAGCCTGCATTCACATATATGTTTTTATGTAATTTACAGAACTAACCGATGAAAAGAATACTTAGAGAAACTGTATGAAGAGGATGATTTTAACAACAATGTACTGGAAAAGAAGGTTATGTCAACACTGAAGATTTCTGAGATCCTGTTACAAGGACAAAATTTGAAAGAAACTTGAAAGATATGAAAACAAATTTGGCAGTTGAAGTTGAAGAGATTTTTTTCAGAATTTCTATAACTCCTAGGAGAAGAAGGAATCCAAAGATTATTTAAATTGATAGCCAACAGTTAGAAACAGGAGAGATTCCAATTGTGTTTAATAAAAGTATAATCTTCACACTTCCGAAGAAATCACAACCTGACAAATATGAGAATTATTATGCTATAAACTGCTTCAAAATTACTGACGAGGATAAAACACAGAAGATTAGAAACATCAGTTTTGATTTAGGAAGAGCCTCAGTACAAGAGAAGAAATTCTGGTTTTAAGATAAATACTTGAAGCGTAAACAAAAAACAAAGATACTTTTATGGCATTTATTGATTTTAAAAAAGCTTTTGATAATATGAAGTGGGACAAAATGTTCAAAACTTTAAAGAAGTTAGCTCTAAAATACTGAGATAGAAGAATACAGGCTATATAAGAATCAAGTGGCTGTAACAAGAGTAGAGAATAATGAGAGACATGCATCAGAAAAAAGGGGGGGGGGTTAGATAAGGTTGTCATCTATCCCTATAAATATTAAATTTGTATGGAGAGGAAGCAAAAAAGGAAGTAAAAGAAAAATTTGAATGTGGTACAAGTGTCCTAGCAAAAAAAAAACAGTATTTTATGATCTACTGATGACATTGTCCTGTTAGCAGAACAGACTGCGCATCTTAAGAAATTACTGAATGGCATGAATAAAATTCTGGAGGAAGATTTTGAACTGAATGTAATCCAAACAAGGCAAAAGTGACGAGATGTAGCAGAAATGATAGTAGATTAAATATGAAAATAGGATTGGATGCAATAGGAGAAATGAATTAATTTTGTTACTTAGGAAGAAAACTACAGCTGATGACTGAAGCACGAACAACATTAAGAGCAGAAGAGCTCTAGTGAAAATATCCTTCTTTAAAGGAGAAAGTTTTCAGGTCGAAATACCAATCTAGAACTAAGAAAGAACTTAAAAACTCTATGTGTGGAGCACAGCACTTTATGGTACTGAAACACGGACTTTAGGAATACAAGAAAGAAGGAAAATTGAAGCATTTAATATGTAGTGCTATTGAAGGATGCTGAAAATTAAGTGGACAGGTGAATGTGTTTAGGTAATGACGGAGGAGGAAAGAAATTTGGCGAAGAGTTGTAAGACATAAAGTGAATACTGGGGCTAAACAACACTTAGCCTTAACTGTGAACGATAATTTTTGCGACCGTAGTAGCATTCTGATACCTTTAAGATTTAACTGATGCGGTCTCCAAGTGTTTGTAAATAAGCCCCAAACATGAAGGCTAAATTCAGATAAGTTCACTTGACACAATTTTAAAGTCACAAAATAACAATGTCGGTACCAGAATTACGAACAAGGCAATCGGACAACAGCTGCAAAGAAGATTGTAAAGAAGATACACGAGGAGAGACAATCTTTCATCAAGCCTCCTAACTGAAATGAAAGTATGATTATGGCATTTTTAAAATACAGTATGACTCCTAACTACTTGGAACCAGCAGCACATTACAACATGAAGTTAACTGTTTGAAATCTGCTGGTAAAGTAGACTACATTGCGACACGATGTTGACTACAATGTCCCTTATTTTTCGAAGTCAAAATTTTGTAACGCATAGGTCCTAATTTTTTTCATTTTACCCTGAAACACTCACAAATAAACTTTTATGCAATTCTGAGAACAGTAACCCATGCTGACTTGCACTGACTCATCTTCATTTAAGTTACGTAAGAGTAGTGGCACGCGCCCACGTTATTGTTACTGTCATTACAGTTTTTGAATAGGTATCACATGTTTTTCTCTTCTAATAGATGGTTTTAGGATTTCGAAGTGCAGAAAGAGCTTATTTTTTTATTAGGAGAGGCAAACAACCAATTTGCCGAAGGACTATAAGTGAAAGCTGTTGTGTCGCTGCACGGGAATGCATTACAATCTGGGGAATATTATGGAAAAGAATGCAAGCAAATCTCTGGATGTTTATAAGTGAAGGGAAAAGGATTTCCGACGTGAATTGGATAATGTTTATGGTATAGCAAACGCTTGCGCCCTCGAAAGGATGTAAACAAAGGAGGTTAAACTCTTCTTACAGTAACAGGGAAAGCCAGGGAGACCAGTTTGCTTGGTGTGTGTAGAAAACTAGCTGAACAAATGAAAATAAAAAAAGAGAAAAAATACTTAAATAGATGTTGTCCAGCGAGCAGTCAAGCTCTTCTGCGTCCTTCGATTTGTCTGAACAACTCAACGAAAAAATTTTTAGTTCTGGAGAAATTCAGGGAAGACATTTAACAAACCCACCCAAAATAATACAATTAGAAACTGCTGCAAAGTGCAGAAGAAAAGATATCATTACTACTAAATTAATAGCTGCAATGGATAGATGTCACTTAAGTGTAAGAGATTCAGTTTACGCTCTTCAAGTTATCGTGGAAGCACTTAGTCTTAGCATTGACGATTTTTCTTCAAACAAGTCTTCCATTCAATGAATGAGAACATAAATGCGGAAGGAATGAGCAGAAGCTATAATAACTGATTTTAAAATGACGTGTTCCAAGTAGTGATCATTCAGTGGAATGGCGAGTTGTTGCCTAGTCTGGGCGTAAGAGGTTCCACAGAAGAACGACTGCCAATCTATCTCATAATTACATTTCGTAATAGGGAACTACTTCTTGTTATAAAGACCAAGGTTAAGTTGTTCTGAATGCTCTGAGTAAGTGATAAAATGCAGATAATGAGTGACACAATTGCATCTAACATAGGTCGTCTCAATGGTGGCTGGGCACTTCTGGAGCAAATGTTAGAAAGCAAGTTAATACTCAAATATAAGTGATCTGAAAAAATATTTTAATGACACACAAATTGAGTAATTGTTACATTTCTATTTGACTGAATTAAAACAAAAATTCTTCGTGAGAGACGACTAAACAGAACTAATTGAACTATGAGTTATATTTTTGGATGGGGATAGTGGCAAAGAACTGAAAATGAGGCATCCTCGTGCAGTGCATCAAATGTGAAGTTTGGCAAGAGCCGTTTATTCACTCAAGATACATTTCCTATGTTTTCAAAATAAACCGCAAGGAACGCAAAATGGGACGTAATTTAGAAAAGGAGAGTACATTTGACTTTGTAGAAAGGTACACTCCTTTGGTGGCAGAAATATCCTGCTCTATTTTGTATGGTTTGGAAAATTAGCTGTCTTGTACGTACATTATTTTGTATCTTTTGCAACTTGATCAATGCTTGCCTACATTTTGTTTTAGGAAAAACCATGGTTAATTTATATCTGCGAAGAGGTTAAGGGTGTGTCAATGGTCTTTGAAAAACCCAGCAGAGAGTGGCATTCGAACTGGGGACCTTTCGGTCTCTAGTCAAACAAATGCTTTAACCCGGGATCGCTCGCGCGTGAGAAAAATTCTAACATTGAGGATTTTACTGAAATATTACAATATATTTAAAAGATATTGAAATGTTGATCTAGAAATGTTTTCTTTGATATCTCTACCTTCATTCCACGTGTCTTTTGTCGCTCCAGTTACAAGTAAAGCCTGCTGGTAGCGGCTTTGTTTGAAGCGGTGTGCATTGTTAGATTATATCTCACATGGGAGTTCTCGCGTAACAATAACTTGTGCATTCGTGAAACACCACCATGCTTCTCTTTTAGTCTGTTTCTCTGTGCTAGTGATGTGCGATTAGGTTAATTTCTTCTCCTGGACGTATGCTGCACGTATTACGTGGTTTATAAAAAAAGTAAGTATACTTATTCGGTTTTATATATTGAATGAAGCAATTGTGTACACCAAGTACATGACATACAATGTCAGTTGTGAAAATAAATAAAATTTTACAGGAAAACATCATAACAAATGAAAAGATCTGGCTAGAGGAATCGTTGGATGAATATATCCACATAGAAGGTTTGTCTTCAGATGCCAATGCACATTCTGAACATGAAGAGATAGACACAGCAACAGATCAGTCCACCAGCGATTCTGAAACTGTGTCTACTGTAGCCCTGACTTCTGCAAATCGTGATATGTATCTAAGTAGGGATGGGAAAACAAAATGGTTTAAGCACAAAGCGCCTCCATCAAAAACAGCTCGTACAGAGTTTCCAGGTGTAAAAGAGGAAGCAAAATATTCAAATTTAAAACTAAAGCAAGATATATGTTTAATTTAATGTTTATATGTCATTATAATGGGTTGGTAATAATAAAGAAGTAATTTACTTGCTAATTGTAGCTCTGTATGGAACCTACAGCCAAAAACGTAAAAAAAAATCTTTGTTAGAAAAAATCTAACAAGGGAGTTATCGGGCAACAACAATAGGCATGAGTGATCCTGGATTAAGCACTGAGCCAATAGATCACTTAATGTCAAAGGTTACTAGAATTTGTCAAATAAGTTCTTTTTTCTTTGCCTTCACAGCTAAGGGTAGAAAAAGTAGAATGTAAATTAAAAATAAGGGGAGTTAATAATAATGATAATGATGACTAGGAAAAAATCTTGAGATGGGTATCAATGGGAAAATTTAATTGCTATTTGTACATTAAGTCTATGAGTAAGTGAGATAAACATTGTAAAATTCTGTGAAACCTACATAACAAGAATATACTTAGAGATAAATAACAGTCTGAGAATCAATTAAAAGGAAACTAATAAAAAGAAGTTTCAGAGAGAGTTTCAGCCTGTGATAATGTAATAAACTGTAGTATTGTTGAGGTGAATATTTGCAGAATATTTTTGTTTTTCAGCTGTGCAATAGTATGAGTCAGACAACGGTGGAAAAGTACAGGGTTAGCCTAAATGTTTCATCAGGTTTCAAAACACTGTGTACTGAAAAGTATACAACCTACAAAGACAAATGATACGTAAAAAGATACATCAAGTCACTAAGTTTAAAATCCCATTTGTCGCCTGACAGCAGTGACAAGATGGCTGAAAAATAAGAAGAGTTTTTGTGTTTTAGAATATATTAAATGTTCTTTGGTTACGAATATGCAGTGTGCATTTGTATGAAAATATGGAATAGCTGTTTCTAGTCAGCAGAGCATTTTATGTTGGTTTCGAAAGTTTCTTGACACTCCAGCATGGAGTGATCAGGTGTCTCAGAGGAAATTGTGAAGTGCGTGACACAGAGCTCTGTGCGCAGTCCACAAAAATCAACTGTTTGTGACAGCTGTGAATTGGGCATTTTGCAAAATACAGTGTGGAATGTTTTGTGTCATCATTTGTATTTCAAACCCTACAATTAGTACAACACCTGACACCAAATGATTATTGCAGCCATTTTGATTTTTGTACCCAAATGCTGAAAGCTTTGGAAAATGATGAGGACTTAATGGGGAACTTTGTATTCAGTGATGAGGCGCCTATTCATCTGTCTGGAAAAGTGAATCCTCACAATGTGGGAGTGTGGGTTACTGGATTGTCACATACCTTTGTGGAGCTGGAAAGATATTCGTCAAAAGTGAATGACTTCCTTGCCATATCAAAGAGAAAGCTGGATGGGCTCTCTTTCTTCACCGAGGAGCAAATTGTGACAAGACCCATGTACCTGGATATATTGCAGGTGTGGTTGTTTTCACAACTGACTACCAACTTCATCCCACAAAAGGACGGGGATCCATCTCACTTGAATACTTTTTCAACAGAGAACTGCCACATCGCTGGTTCGAGTGATGTTCCTTTGTCGTAATGGTCTCCAGGTTGCCAGATCTGATTTCAAGTGATTTCTTCCCGTAGGGTTATGTAAAGAACAAAGTTTTGTATACCCCCAATGCAAACAATGCTGCATGAATTACAGGAACAGATCACTGCAGCTGTGATGGACATTGATAGAAACATGCCATCAAATGTATGGACGGAACTGGATTACCAATCGGATGTGTGCTAGGGGACGAAGGGCACACACATTGAACATTTAAAGTATGTACCAGAAACTTAATGAATTAATATATCTTTTCATGCATCACTCATCTTCGTAGGTTGTGTATTTTTCGAATGCACAGAATCATTCAGGCTAATCCTGTGTTATGACAGGAACAGTTTTAACGACTTGACAATTTATTTTCATTTAATTAGTGGAAGAGATGCAAGTTTTAGTAAGGCAGTACAAAAAGATCAAAACTTAAAAACAGTAATCTTGGTGTGAGAATTAGGTTTTTCCCAGCATATGGATGACACGAATTCTTCACGGGTTTTCTGCTGGATAATTTCTTTTTTCAACAATGTTTCCTGCAGCAGCCTCCGATGCCTTCATCAGGTGAGCTGCCATATCGAAGTGACCAGCCTGTGAATGCATTCACAGTCTGGTAGCTTCGACATGACAGCTCACCCGATGAAGGCAGCGAACTGTTGTTGAAAAAAGAAATTATCTGGCAGAAAACCCGATTAAGAATTCAAGTAATCTTGGTGCTTGAAGAAAGCTATCAGAAGGACTGACAGCTACAAGAGCACTGTGGACAAAGTTAACACTGCCTTTCTAGACTCTGCCTTACTGTAACATAAGGTTTACTAACGTATTTCTTATGGGTTATAGAATATTGCGGCTAAATTCTAGTAAGATACTTACTAACATGTACAATCCAGTCTTTTCATTGTGATGTAAATATACTTTCCTCTCTGCTATCAATGCAAACGAATCTGCCTTTGCAATTAAATATCACCGCAAATTCTCACCATTCAGCAAATTCCTAACCATGTTGCACGAAAAGGAAGATGCCAGTCATGTGCTTAGTTGAGACATGGCAACTCTGTGAAGAAACACAATGATTTTGTGATACTCTGTCATCAATTTTAAGTGATATATCTTAAAAACGATTCACTGTTTCATCCCACCACGAATGTCATGTGCGTTCCAGTCATCTCTGGCTTATTCAGTGAAACACCTAAACTCACATTAATGTAGAAAATTTTAAAATCCAATTATTGTGAGAGTTAAATTATTCTTTGAAGGTGGGTGAAAAGACTTTTTAAACCATGAATCACATAAGATGGAAACAATGCAAAGCAACTTGGTTTTTCACACTGTTGAGTCTTTTTTCATTTTGGTTTTCTAAAGGCAGCACTGATATGTTGACTATCTATTGTAGTAAAATAGTTCTCACAAGTAATACAGACAGGTTGCCTTCAGTGTGTAAAGAGTGTCAGTACTGTTTGCATGACGCCTGGTGGTATTTAACTAGAGATTTGGCACAAGTAGATTTCCAGTACACACAGTGGGCCACACTACCATCTACCAATCTTTCTCAGAGAATATCTAGAATAGAGAGGCTCATATCGGCTATTAATTTTCAACTTAACAAATATCATCCAAATGTTTAAAAAAATTCTTTCAGCCTGTCACTTCAATCAGGCAATATTGTAATAGTGTCACATGCACACTTATAAACGCAAAATGGCCACTTTTGAACAAATGTTAGTGCTTGCTTATCATTGATCCACTACACACTGTACAAACAGATTGCTGTAAATGCCAGAGAAGTTACCTACCGTATGTTTTGTCACGTCAAATCTTCATAAAATAAATGAAACAGTGGCAAATCTGTCATTTTGCACTTCAATTTATAGTAATATATTACATTAATGCTGAACAAAACTACTGTGGCAAGCATTTGAAACATCATACGAACAAAAATATACCATCTTAAAATCTGCAACTGTTTCCTCCAGTTAGGTTGTTATCCTTAGCCATGGTATAATTGTTAATAGTTATCACTACAGCTACTGTTGCTCCATACATTTGGCTGTTTAGTCAGACTTGTAACATCATAGAAAATTATATAAACGTGCATATATTGGCTGGAACTACTAAAAATTCAGTCCAATAAATTTTCAATTCTTGCCTCAGAAGATAACGATTGCTTTTTACAGCACAGGGAAAATTTTCTCCTGCTGAGTAAATTCTTTTATAACACACAAAATTATATGTTTCATGGCAGTATACAAAACAGAGTAATGGTTATAGAATAATAACTTTATCTGAGCAACAAATTTTTTGTACAAACTGGGAAATGCTGTGTTGCTACTGTGACAGTTCTAGGACTTGAGAAAACAAGGAACCCTTCGAGGCTTTCTTAGAGCAGGCTGAATGGTTTGACTGCATGTCACAATATTAAAACCAGAGTGAGGATAAAATGTTGCACCATAGGTCTTCCCTGAAAGAACTACAATGCATAGCAATGTCAACAAGTTACACTCAAAGGAGAAATTTAAACAGAAGTTATAAATGCTGCAGGAAAAGTATGAGCTCTTTCATCAGTTGTCAGTGGAGAAACATATATATATGTTCATGTCAAGTTTTTCAGTATTGAAAGTATGTGTGAGTGCCTCTTTAATTAATTTATCTAAGCATGAATTTTTTAGAAGTTCAAAGGTGACCATTTTTGTGAGAGAGGCAATTTCTTAATTAGGGATGCAAATGTATCAAGCATTTTAGTCTGCTTTACTTAGATATGGTGAAGCCTTAAATTGGAGGAGTATCCTGCTGTTTAGTGAGTCATTGTTTATTCCGCTCAGGTTGGAAGCAGTAAATTGGGCACTGCGTATTTCAGAAGAGAATGTATGAGTTATTCAAAACTGCGACACACGTGCAAATGAGTTATGAACAAGTAGGGACTTTTATTAATGGAACACATGTTAATCATCTTTGTACAATGCACATACAAATG
The DNA here is from genome assembly GCA_031002005.1 of Vandiemenella viatica. Taxonomy (NCBI): domain Eukaryota; kingdom Metazoa; phylum Arthropoda; class Insecta; order Orthoptera; family Morabidae; genus Vandiemenella; species Vandiemenella viatica. The sequence goes on along the minus strand of JARYHS010008075.1, from coordinate 125,864,433 downwards.
AAAGAAATTATTAAGAACAGTTACAGGACCACTGAGAAGTGTGAGCATATCAGAAAAGTAATATAGAATTGTGATTTTTAGAAGAAATTCTGTCAGGGTGAAATCTTCTGAGAGAATGCTGGTTGGTAAGTCTACATAAAAAGAAACTGTGCATTAAAATTTATGTGGTGAACAATTATCCCAGAGCAATTTAAAGTTATTTCCTTAGTTCCGAGATCTTTTCGAACCTTCTGAGAGTGTCAGAAGAAGGTTTGAAGATGCCATCAATATAAGAGAAATCACATGTACATTCGGTTCATGTTACACACATTGGGTAAGGCATAAGGGAGACCAATTCAAGAAGAGCTGATTGTGGTTTGTGCACCTTATGAAAATTTCACACTACATATAAAAGGACTACTGGACTGTTAACTTTGCTGAATTGTGGCCAACAGAGAGCAACTAAAATCAGTATAAAACACAAATATCAAAGACCAGCATTGGGTATTTTTCACTTCAGAATTCAGAATGAAAGACAAATTATGAGCTTCAGTATTCTGTAAATTGTGCTATTATCCATCACAGTAATAAGAAAAAAATAAGCACAGAAAACCCGGTATGCAGCATATCTTCAGATATAATAACAAACCTTTATTTTCAACATGGCCTGTGTGCCCATTAATAGTAAGAGGTGCGGTAGATTGCTGTTCTTGAACAGCTGCTGAGGAGCTTCCATTTCTTGTCTCCTCTGGTTCGACCTCTACCTCCATTTCTTCTTCTTCTGTTTCCTCTTCCGTTGTCATTTGTCTGGCACCCTCAGGCAATTCAACACAGCAATGTGGGTGCAAAACTGTTGCAGCTGATAAAGTTATCCTCTGAAGCTCACTTGATGAATGCAAGTAAAATGCTTCACCACTTCGTGTAAATGTTAGACTTGATATACCACTGTAACAAGAAACCATTTCAAGTGAATTTCAAACCTTGAATTGTCACTGTAAAAGCCAAATCCTTAAGTCTAATCCTGATTAAAAACAATTCCACTCTTCAAACTCTTCCTTGCTGAGATTATTAACATGGATCTTTATTTTTTTAAATTGATTTAACTCTTGCTCCATAGAATCCTGCTAAGGAAGGACCTTCAAAATGTGGAACTAGTCATGGTTAATATATTTAGAAAAAAAAAAAAAAAAATACTAATCATAGTAAGAAACTGCCATACGTTACAAACAAACAAAAATAAAAATTATTTTTACAACTAAAATTTGAAAAAGGCATATAAGTTACAATTAATTATTTTGTAAATATTCTTGGATAGAACAGGAGTTTATAATAAGATAACACCCCAATTTTTATTTAAATATGTCTTCACTATCTACAAAATATTTTTGTTTTTAGAAGTTTATTAAATACTTGTGTGCCAAAGTATTTACCTCCTCTTTGTATTAACAATAATGAAGTTTGTATTTTGTAAAAGTTAATTTTGTTTATTGTTACGCAACTGTGCACCTGTGAATTAGATGTAAACAAATTATAAAGTTGTATTACAAACCACATGAAAGTATAAATATAGGAATTAAATAATGATAGGGAAATGAGCCACCTTCAGATGATGGATGTGGGGTGTGAACACACAGAAAAGACAAAAAACACACATGTACAGAAATTTTCGGTACGAGCCCTTTGTCAACAGGAGAACATTATGGGAGGTGGGTGTTGTGGGAGACTGCCTCACAGAAAGATTGTTGGCCGGGTAATTGGTGGGCGTAAATTCAAACAGAGGACAAGAAGAGGGGCAGTGATTGAGAGCAAATATCTGAGCATAGATAAACATCAAAACTGATATCTGGTAAGTGGGAAGAGCAAAATAATATAATTAAATCTAAATATATATATAACAAATAATTAATTAAAATTTTAAACCAAAGACTCTCTGAAGTAAATATCACATCAGGTTAGTGGTGGTTCAATGTAGGTACTGGGGATGGAGTCAGTTGTATGTTAAATGGTAAATTAGATAGATGGTATCATATATTCATAGATGATATCATTATCTTCACGATTTGGACGTATGGAGAAAATGACCTGTTAAATTTCCTGAACCATCTCAATACCTTTAGCATGCTGAAATTCAATTGGACCTACACCCACACCCAGGCCACATTCTTGGACACGGATTTGTCTTTCTCCAATGGCTACCTCAACTCCTCAGTCCACATCAAACCCACCAACCTGCAACAGTATTTCCATTTTGAAAATTGGCACTGGTACCATACCAAACATTCCTTCCCGTACAATCTTGACATTCGGGATAGTCGCATGTGCTCCAACCAACAGTCCCTCATGCATTATTCAAACAATATTTCACAAGCATTGACATGTTGCAACTACCCTCCGGCTTTAGTAAACAAACAGCATTCACGGGCAACATTACAACCTACTCAGCCCATCAATCATCCCCTAACCCGCAAAAACCAACCACAATCCAGACCTCGTCACACAATACCTCCCAGGCCTCAAAGCCATTAACAGAATCCTCCAGAAGGGCTATGATTTCCTGCAACCCTGCCCAGAAATGAGATCCATTCTTCCAAAAATCCTACCTGTCCCTCTCAGAACTTGTTTCAGCAGGCTTACTAACCTCAGGGAGATCCTAGTCCACAGACATAGTTTTCCCTATCCCAACCATCAGCCACAAGACTCTTTCCCATCCAATAGACCCTGCTGCAACATGTGCAACATACACCATCTACTACCACTTTCGCCAACCCTGTAACAGGAGAAAGCTTTCCGATCATAGGACACGCCACCTGCGAAACCTCCATTGTAAATTAACAGTTAAATGCAACCATTGCCTGTCCACATATATAGGTTTGACCACAAATCCACTTTCCATAAGAATAAATGGCCAGCGACTGATGGTGTTCACACGGAACACAGCATCCAGTTGCTGCCCATGCCATAAGCCATGACTTGAACACTATTTTGCTCTTCCACCTACCAGAGATCAGTTTTGATATTTATCTATGCTAGTGTATTTGTTCTAAAAATAAGATAGGATAGGGAAAATAAACAGTTACCTGTCACTTCCCACAGATGAAGGCAGGAGGGCGAGACACGTAAAAACACAAAAACAATCGAATTGCACAATATTTCGACTTTAGTCTTAGTCATGTGGGAGGCGAGACATATGGCAGGGGGAAAGATGTGGTCACATCCCAACCCGCCACATGAATGAAGCACAGGCGGAAAACGCGTGGTACTGGTAGAATTGCCGGGAGAGGGGGGGGGGGGGAATAGGCTTGACCAGCGAGAAATTTATCTTATTTGCCCTATCCTATCTTATTTTCAGTGCCTCGCGGCAGTTTCTTTGTTTTCTTTATCCAAGAGTATTTGTTCTGAACCACTGCCCTCTACTTATCCTCTTTTGAATTTACCCCCACCATTTTCCTGGCCAACAGACTTTCTGTGAATCAGTCTCCCATAACACCCACCTACAATAATGTTTTCCTGCTGACATCGGGCTCATCCTGAAAATTTCTTCTGTATCATATGTGTTTTTCTTTTTCCTGTGCGTTCGCGCCCCACATCCATCATCTCAGGTAAGTGGTGGCTCATTTCCGTATCGTAATTTAAGGGGATAGGTACACTTATCAGGTTTCAAAAAAAAGATTTTTTTTATTATTTTCAAAAATAGTTTATAGTTTTGGCTTCATTTTAGTGAAAAAATTATTTCAATATCTTTAACAGTGTGGGAATTATGTGTGATTAAGCAATGCTCTGCACGGTGACAGCCATTTAAATCTTACTGCCACGCCCACTTTAACCTTGAATATCTCAAAACAGCATTTCATCAAACGGTTTTAAAGATAAATTTTTTCCAAATACATAGATCTCTTTCAAATTTGCAGGACATGTTCTACATACTAAGTACTACAGTCTGAACCATTATTGTTTATGCAGATTTTCCCAAATGAAAATATGCCTTTATATTTAAGCAAAAAAAAAGCAAACATTTTAATTTCTTGACAAAAAAATTATTAATAAAAAATATAGCGTTAAATATGTTATATTATAGGTTCAACTTGTTGCCTTGATATTAGTTTACAATATTAAAAGAACATTTCAGAAAAATTTCAAATACTATGCCTTCTGTATTTAAAACTCTTCACAACAACATATTTTTCACTGTCAATATGGATGGTACATTATCCTATTGTTAAACAATATTTTTATTTTAAAAATCAATTTTTATATCTAGCTATAACAGTTCTATGGAGCTATGAAATTTGAACCCACAAATTTAAATAGATTTGGAGCAAATGACATCTCAACTTTATCAAATACGAGGCGCGTCCAGAAAGTAAGTTCCGTTTCAATTTATCTCCGCTGCAGCACTGTAGACGATGTGTATCAAGGGGAAGAACGTGCGCCATTTGGAGATCGCTGTCAGTTACGTACGCTTTGTTGTGCTTGTTTGAAATGTCGGCGTTGATTGAAAATCCCGCCGCCTGTGAAATCAGGTTTGTGATTCGGTTTCTGAATGCGAGGAAAGTGAAACCAAGTGAAATTTATCGGCAAATTTGCGATGTTTACGGACCAAATGCGATGAGTGATTCGATGGTGACCACACACTGCAAACGTGACGAAAAACCTCGTACAGGGATTTGGCTGGGAAGTGTTTCACCATCCTCCGTACAGCCCTGACCTCGCTCCTAGCGACTTTCATCTGTTCTTACATCTCAAGTCTTTCCTTGGCGGTCATCACTTCACCAATGACGACGAGCTGAAAGAAACTGTTTCCAACTGGTTGAAGAGACAGGCGGCAGATTTCTATGAAGAAGGTATACAAAACCTGGTGCCACGTTATGACAAATGCCTGCAAAATTTCGGCAGTTATGTGGAAAAGTAGTTTAAGAGTTGTAGAATTTTGTGCAATAAAAATTTCTTCTGTATCTGTGTACAATTTCATTTTATTACCAAATGGAACTTACTTTCTGGACGCGCCTCGTATTTGTATGTGTTAGGTGTACCTACCCCCTTAATTCCTTTTCGCTACTTAGCACCCTTGATTTCACTGTTTACTATTTACATATGTACAAAAAAAGAATAGCGAAATGAACCACTACTTACAATAGATGGGTTCGTGGGGTGAACACACAAAAAAACACAAGAACAGGAAAAACAATGAATATTTCAAGACTATATATCACTGAGGGAGGGTGGTGCAGTATACGGTATCACAGAATGACCGTTAGTCAGGAACATGGTGGGGGCAAATTCAAACAGAGGACAGAGAGAAGGGGACAGCGAATTGGATCTAGTATACGAGCAATGCAAAATGTTGCAAAAAATGCAGAATAATACATTAAAATGTTCATAATATAAATTTGAGAAAGTAACAGCAAATACGAAAACAGAACAATCAAAAAAATTAAAAAATACACCCAGTCAGTACTTTTCGTTCCCTCTATCCGCTCTTTGCCTTCAAGGCCAGTCTGTATTGAACCACCACATATCAGAGGTGATGTTTATCTGCACAGATTCTCTTTTTTTCTTCTTCTTCCATCGTTCTGCCCAACTCAGGAGCACGAGTGAACTTATCTAGCAGACGTGTTTTTCCTCTGTTCCCAAAATCTCTTCATCCTTTCGCTGTGCTCTTTCCTACGTTCTTCTGTCCAAGTGTTCCTCCTTCTAATATACTGGCTGTTGGCAAACTGGCAGTTATTAACAATGCTACTAAATTGGCATCTGTCCTGTATTATATCGTCTGTTATTTGAATTTCTTGGACATCATTTTCGATTTCAGTTAGTCAGTTGTTTTGATTTTCATATAAATGGCCAGGTTTAGAATTCTTTTTGTTAGTATGTTATTACTCATTCTGATAATATGGCCGTGGAATTTAATTCTTCAATTCCTAAATGTGTGTAAAATGTTTTGCCGAATGTTGATATAGTTCGTGCGATTTCCTTTTCATCCAAATTCCTCTGGTACAAACAGGGCCAAAGATTTTCCTTAAAATTTTCCTCTCTTGCTTTACAATATCTCAATCAATGATATGCCCCCAATGATCAAAGTTTCCAATGCATATAATGCCTCTGGTTTGATTACAGTGTTATAGTGTCTTAACTTGGCATTTTGAAATATTGACTTTTTGTTTTGTCTGTTCCAGGTGATTCTGAAGGCTTTTTGTAACTTAGTTATTCTATCCTTGTTTGCTTCACGATTTAGTCCTGCAGGTTGAATAATTTCTCCTAGATATCTGAATTTAGTTACGCGAGTCACATTACCAAATCACGTTTTTAAGGGTTGTCCATCTTGGTACTGTGAAGATCCTTCCATATATTGGTTTTTAGCATATGAGATCTGGAGACCACATTTGGCTGAAATTTCACTCAATTTTTCAAGGGAGTGGACTGCCTCTTTTTTTATTATTACTTTTATATTTCAATCATTATTCAGTGACCACCAACAACTGGACAACAACAGATATGACAGGCATGAAGATTTAGCGAACAATAACCGCCTTTCCTGGTTCTAAACAATTTTTCTCCACCTAAAGTAGAGCTAATGTAAGAAATATAACCTGAAGGAGAAGGGGTAATTTCCCAGAAGACATTTTAAACCTCGAGTAAATGGGGAAAGTAATGAGACCACACTTAATCCATGTAGGAACCAAGAAAATAAAAAAAAAATAGTTATTGCCGAAGTTATGGACCGAGCCAAAAGCACAAAATGAACCCACCCATGAAATAGAATAGTATCAGCTTGTAGTGATTTTTACAATAATCCATGAAAAGCCTTAATGGAAGGGGAGTTGAAGATTGAAGACCAACTAGTTAGAGCACCAGTTATTTTTGCAACAGTCTATGGAAAGAAAGTGGAGGTATTACGCGATTCAGGTGCGGAAATTTCATGTATTTCAGAGTGTCTATTTGAAATGTTTCAAAACCTTGCAACACGGTCAGAAATTAAAATTGAAACATTACCAATAAGTGGCATGTCTGTATTAACTGCAACAGGGGGAAGAAGTAAATTAATAAGGAAACAAATACTCTTAAATGTAACATAGGAAAATGCTTTTTTGTTTGTGTTGACTTTGTGGTACCTGGACTCATGACTGACTGCATTCTCGGCATAGACTGGTTGTGGTCCTTCAAGGCCGTTATGGATTTCAAACACGGATCTCTTGAATTACCGATACAAGATGGAAAATTATAAATACCTATGAACAATTCTTGGAAAGATAAACAGGAAATTACAATTTGAGTTTTGACTTGGGGAACTGCAGTAGGAATTGCGAAAGAACATAAATTTAATGAGAAAATAATTAAGTACATAGTGAGAACGACGACCAAATATAATACAGAAACCTAAGGAGAATAATTTAATAGTTGGAGAGGATAACATTAATTATGAAATTTTAAGAAACATTTTAAATGAAATTCAGTGATATGTTTTCAGATATGCCAGGACTAGTAACAGTTTATGAATGCAATTTTACTGTTAATTGCAAGACTCCTTTTTTGTGAAACCCCATATAATACCGATTGCTAAAAGGAAACAAGTTGATGAGGAAATGGAAAGAAAGATAAAATGGAAGATTATAGAGAGATCAAACCCTCCACTTAACAACCCCATGGTAGTGGTTAGCAATGCTGACCAAGCGATTTTACTGGTTTTAGATGCGAGGATCTTAAACAAAGTTCTGGTAACAGAAAGAGACCACCCTCCACCCATAGACAAATTACTACTGAATCTTGGGGGGGGGGGGAAGTTCCTAACTTCTTTGGATCTTATGGTATCTTACTGGCAGATCCCAATAGCAGAACCACCATGGAAATTACAGCGTTCCTGTACCAAGGCCGTAGCTACAATTTCAGAGTTTTACCATTTGGATTGAACAATGCAGTGGCAAACTTTATCTGGGCATTAGACCTACTCCTTGGCAAAGATCTACTGAGTAAAGTATTTGTCTATGTAGAAGATATATTGATTGCTAGTGAGAATTACAGAACATTAACGAACTTTGAAGAGGTGGAATGACAATAAGGTTGAAGAAATGTGTATTCTTGACAAGTAAAATTGAATTTATGGGATATACGATTACACCTACTGGGATTACTCCAAATGAGGAGAAACTTAAAACAATCAGGGAGTTCTCAAGAACTAAAAATACAGTTTTTAATGCTTTGCAATTATTATCACAAATACGTTAGGGGACAAATACTTAATAGGTTTTTAACTGCTTTACGTCTCTCAACAGCGAGGTCTTTAGAGACGGGAAAGTATGGGGGCAAAGAATTCGACCATGGCCTTTTTAAGGAAGCATCCCGGCATTTGCCTGGAGTGATTTTGGAAACCGTGGAAAACCCAAATCTGGATGCCTGGACGGGGATTTGAACAGCCGTCCTCCCGAATGCGAGGCCAGAACGCTATCCGTAACACCACCATGCTCGGTTACTTAATAGTCCTCACCTCAAAAAATTAAAAAAAAGAAAAACTCTCACTGGAATTGGGATGAGCCATGTGAAAATGACTTTCAGGAAATAAAAGACACCTTGCTTCAGAAAGTGAGTTTATATGCCCCAAATCCCTACCTATCTGTGTTCAAACTTTCTGATGAAATGTAAACTGGTTGATGGTAGACTGGCTAGATGGGTTTTGTTATTACAAGAATTTAATTTCAAAACTAGGTACATACATGGAGAAGATAACTGTCTGGCTGATGCCTTGTCGCGAATGCCCCTAGGATTAGATAATATAGAATAAAACCCTTCAGGAATGAAGAAACCACAGATATTTTATATTAAAGATGTAACAGGAGAAAAGGAGCTGAGATACTGTTTGCAATTCATACAGGAAGAACAAGAGAAAGACTGTAATACAAGAGATAAACTAAAGGACGAAATTAAAACAATTTCATTCAATAACTGATGGAATTTTGTTTAAAAGGAACCATGCAGATAGTGGGTACCTGAGAATTTTGTCAATTATTTCATCCTACATCATTTTAGCTATGGTCACTATGGCACAAATAAATGCCATAAAATTATGAAAGAAACACCGTACTTTCCAAATATGGCCTGGCGAATACAAACAGTAATTACCAATTGCGAGTTATGTAAAAAGGTTAAAGCCGACAACTTTAAGCGTGCTAGAGAAATGCAATTTGTGTTACCAAGTGAATACAATGAACTAGTTGCCCTAGACATTTTCGGTCCACTACCAATGTCTCGTGGGGTGTAACACAAATATGTGTAATACTAGACCTTTTTTTGAAATATGTCAAATTATATCTGCTAAAGAAAGGTACTGCCAAAATGATTTGTTCCAAGGTTATCAATGACTAATTCCCTCATGTAGGCAAACCAAACAAGGTATTGACAGATATTGGACCACAGTTCGGAAGGAAGGTATGGACCGAGTGTTTTGAGAATTTAGATATTGAAATAATTAAAACTTCTTTCTTCCACCCCCAAGGAAATGCAGTAGAAAAGGTTATGAAGGAATTAGGGTGTTGGTTTTGAATGTACTGCCATGAGCACCACAAAAGATGGGCATTAGAACTAGATGTTATAGAGGACGTTATTAACACCATCCCTGACAACTCTACTTCGGTAACATCTTTTGAATCCATGTTCAGAAAGAAACCTCCTCCTATTGTGTATGAATTCATTCAGTTCCCCACTGCCACATACTCAGACAAACTTAGTATAGCATGTGAGAAATTGAAGAAATGTGCAGAAAAATGGAAAAGAAACCACGATACATGCCTAAAACTCACAGTGTGTGACATTGGGGGTTTAGTACTGGTCCAAACTCATTGTAAATCCTCAGTAATAAACAACGAGATCAGTAAGTTTAAATTTTTATATGAAGAACTTGTAACATAACATACGTCAGAGCCATGCAAGAGTATCTGTGGCCGGCGTAGTAAGTCAGTGTGGTGCTATCTGTGGGGGTGAATGGTTGACCGCCGTGGAGTTTAATGGCCAACGCGGCAACATTTCGGTAGGGTTTATAGAAATTGTGAAAAGACTAGAAGATTTTGCGGAGTGTAACGTAGAAACTGGTAATGTGTTGTATTAACTATTTTGCATGGAGTACGGTGATATCAAGTGACTGTGGATATGTTATGAGTACTGTGGACAGTGTAGAAGTTTGTGCAATTTAATTCCTCTTGTCCCACGAATCAGCAATTTTTGGAGAGGAGTCTGATTCCTTATTTAAATATTTATTTGGTGGTGGTATTTTCTGTTGGTGTGAAAGTATAAGCTTACGGACTCAATAAAGTTTGGTGTATGTCCATTCTAAAGTGTGTGAGCTTATCATTTAGTAACCCGACAAACGTTAATACCTAAGCCTGGCGACCGCGGCATAAAGAACCTTATGTTTAATCAATGTATATGTGTGTGACGAATAAGTGACTTTTCTAAATAAATAAATAAAAAAAAAAAAAACAGTAATCAAGACAGATAGTTTAGCCTTGCAATTCAGACATTAAAGCCTTGCAAACTCTATAAAGTAATTGGTAAATACAATGAGAACTCGTACACAGAGGCCTATCCAAATTAAGATAAGATTAAAGTGAGGTATAACATCATTGCCCATAAGCCTTTTAAACAGTAGTGATGAGGATACAGACATTGAGGAAATATTATCTAATCTGAAAATGGAATATTCAGAAATGAGAGAGGTAAAAAATTCTTCTGACAAAGGCAAATTGAATAACAGTAAAAAAGGAAATAAGAAGTGGTGAAGTTGTTGACAAAACAAAAGAGATTAGTAATGCAGAAAATATGTATCACAGAAAACAAGGCAATGAAGCAAGTAAAATTTTGTCAAGCAATGGAAATGAGTACTCTGGAATTGAAAGCGTAAAAAATAAAGATGAATCAAAGTGAAGCAAAATTAAAATAATGGAAATACTTGTGTTAGTTCAAAGGAGAAGACTACTAGTTCTTTGATGTGAAAGATACCAAAGACAGCGGGGATTATAACGAAAATTATAATTTGTTTAAAATAGTGAAGATTTACCATGAATGGTATTACATATTGAAGACTTATCTCCTGTAGAGACTACTAATGAGGATGGAGAGAGAGGTTATGTGAATGTTGTCATATTGAGAGGAAAAATAAATAGTTGAGTTTATTAATGATTTACTGAAATAGTGTAAAATATTATATCCAATATTTATTATTGAAAACTCCTTTTGACACAACAGTAAAACAAATCATGTTAAGTATTTTAATATTATATACTTTTACGGTCCAGGTACTTTCTTTCCTGTGAATAAATACTTCATTCAGGAACTCATGCACAGTTAATTCCATAGGTTTAGCACTTGAAGGAAAAATAATGTGGCAACAAATCGGACATTTATTTATTATTAATGACTATATTTAACAATTATGTAAAGGTCAAGAAAGTAATTATAGTACATAATGGCTATGAAATATTTTGATTTTGGTTATGTACTCCAATGGGTCAGGAGGTTACCATACATTTAACATTTCTGAACATTAGTGAAATGTATTGTATCAATTGCATGGTATTTTCATTCCGTAACCTTACCCATTGATTTAGCTGATGAGATAGATGATACGAAAATGTTGATTGTTATAGACATTTTGTCGACATGGAAGGGTGTTAGTGTGATGAAGGTGGACAAGTAAAACACTGCACTACCTCCCGTGACAAGACATAAAAGTCGTGTTCCTTCGGTTTTGTATCAATTGTTGTTGATTGTAAAAAATATACGAGGGGGGATCAAATATAAACGGGATTGTTGTTCCTGAACATCAACAATTGGCAGTACTGGCCCCGCGCTTCTGCTATGCTTAGGCGGGACCATTAGGAGTGGGGAGAGCGTGCTGTTAGATATTTCCCGCCATTTAGTCAGTAACGCTCGCGATGTCAGAGCAACAGGTGCACACCTCAACTGCGCAACGCATTATTATAAAATTTCTTGCTCTTGAAGGAGTTACAGCGGCGGAAATTTTCCAGAGATTGACTGCACAATTCGGTGATCAAACTTTGTCAAGGACGCGTGTGTTTTTCTGGCATAAAAAGTTCAAGGAAGGACGAGATAGTGTGGAAACTCAGCAACACTGTCGCTGTCCCCGGACCAGCGTTACAGACGAAAACATTCCTGCGGTTAAAGACATTATTGACGTCGATCGAGGGGCGAGAGTATCAGAAATTGCAGAACAAGTCGGAATCGGGTATGGTAGCTGTCAAGCAATCATCACAAAACACCTGCAGTTCTGTAAATTGTGTTCCAGATGGGTCCCTCACCTTTTGACCGAAAATCTGAAGTTGAGACGTTTGGAAGTCTGTCAGAGGCTTACAGCAAGGTTTGCGGAAGAAGGTGATGCATTTTTGAGTCGGATCGTCACCTGTGATGAAACATGGGTTCACCACTACACTCCAGAATCCAAAGAAGCCAGTAACGAGTGGCGGAGGAAAGGGGAGGCAGCACCAGTCAAAGCCAAGACTCGACTGTCAGCTGGCAAGGTTCATTCAACCGTTGTTTTTTTTTTTTTTTTTTTTTTTTTTTTTTTTTTTTTTTTTTTTTTTTTTTTTTTTTCGAACGGCGAGGAATTTTGCTGATTGATTTTTTGCATGAGCGACGCACAATCAATGCTGCTTACTACTGCGAGTGGTTGAACAAGGCGAGAGTTGCATATCGCCGCAAAAAGAAGACACCAACCGATTCGACAGGTCATTCTCCTCCACGACAATACGCGACCCTATACTGTATCTCTAACTGTCTCTAAACCACAGGAAATGCACTGGACTACACTTGATCACCCTCCTTACAGTCCGGACTTATCGCCCTGCGATTTCGATTTGTTCTGACCTCTTAAAGAAGCTCTAGGAGGGCAACGATTCGAAGATGACGAGCATGTGGAAGACTTCGTGCGCAACTGGCTGTTGACACGACCATGTTCTTTTTATGATGAGGACATCAAAAAGCTGCCTATACGCTGGGAAAAATGTATTTCCAAAGCAGGAAACTATGTGGAAAAATAAATTGTAATTACTTTGTGTTTTTCAATAAATGAATTTGAATAAAAATAAAATCCCGTTTATATTTGATCCCCCCTCGTATATTGTAATTATATATGTTAATAAGTTTACCAAAATATTTTTCACAAATATATTGTAAAATTTGGGAGGGTTGTGGCATAACGAGATTCATGGAGAAATTACATAAGACTTAAGCTTACTCTGGGAAAAATTAGTAGTCATGGTAATGACCGGAGTAAGAAACAGAGAGCTAGCAAGATAATAGGCGTGTGCGCTTGAGCTGCTGATAAATTGTTACTGCAAGCTAAGGACCTTGTATCTTCGGATTCTTATCTATCGAATAATTTTTAATTATTACTATTTATAGCTTTACATCTTGTCGAAGTAGAGGTCACTAGAGGCGGGATGTTGTTGTTATTGTTGTTGTTGCTTTAGGGCAATGTCGACATCGGGGTCATTAGCGCCCTAACAATTACCAGTTATTACTGTAGCTTAAGAATGTACTAAAATACAGTCTGCATGGTCGACTGTAAAGGGGTCGGCCATACAGACAGCAAATAAAATAAATCATAAAATCAGACGAGGCTTTAAAGGGGCCAAGCAGGTTCAAAAGAGAATTAAAAACACTAGATGTTTTGCTGGCTGTACAGTGGCCAGCGAGACATGGATTATAACAATATAAAGAATAAAAACAATGTATATGGGTGAGTGGCTGTAAAGACGCCACCTATCCATCTTAAAGCTACAACGGTCTGCCTAAAATTTTAGGTGCTAGACCGGCCAAAACACAAAATTTTAAAACACTCGCCACGTTGCTGGTCTCATTGTTTAAAATGAGGGACAGATCGTTGGCCAGGTCAACGTCTGCACTCTAGTCTTAAAATAATACACAATCAATTAAAATGTGGCCCACCGCCAGAGGTACGCCACAAGTATCACATTCCAGTGGGTCCACCCGGCGGAGAAGAAAGCTGTGTGTCAGAGGACAGTGCCCTATACGGAGACGAATAAGGAGAACCTCATTCCTCCTCGCCCGCTGGAAGGAGCTGCTCCACGGCTGAATGGTCGGTTTGACCAGCCGGAGCTTACTATGCTCTACTTCCAGCAACTGCTTCTGCCAAACGTTAAAAACAAATCTTTTCCCCACTGAGGCAATGTCAGACTTTGGGACCGGATCAAAGTCAATTCTGACATTGTTGCAGGCTAACTTGGCAGCTCATCAGCTGCCTCATTCCCCCCGATTCCCACATGACCAGCTACCCAGCAGAATACGACCTCCTTTCCAGAAGATTGGAGGGATCGGAGGGTGTCCTGTATGCCTTGGACAAGACGATCTGCTTGGTACATGCTTCCCAAGGCCTTAATGCAGCTGAGGGAATCACAGAATATGATGTACTTTTGGGCGCGACTTACCTTCATATGGTGGAGTGACTTCAACAATGCATAACACTCTGCAGTGTACACGCTGCACATGGTGTGTAGTTTGAATGTGTAGGTCGCTCGAGGGAACACTACGGAGCAGCCAACTCCGTTAGCCTACTAGACCCATCCGTATATACCGATGTATATATCGCGATGCTCGTTTAAAAACATATTTAAAGACTATCAGCAGTAAACAGGCTTACTGTACCGTGACAGGTCTAAAATCATTCTGGGCCTTTTTCAAAGCCAAGGAGGAAATTTACTCCCCTGGTGAATAAGAGAGGGCATCTCAAACCCATATTCTTCTAAAATAGCCTTTGTACAGTAGCTGAATGGTCTGGTTGGTATATGGCAGTTGGTGTAAAACCGTTCATAGTTAGGATGAATAACTACGTCGTACATGGGACTGCCAGGAGTTGCGGCAATATGTATATAGTGTCGCAGCATGAGGAGACGCTGTAGGATCGAGAGTGGCAGTTCGCCAGACTCGGCACAAATGCTGGGTATCTGACTGGTGCGGTATGCACCTGTGGCGGAGATGAATTCCTGCATGGTGGACACTATCCAGTATACGGAGATAACTGTCCCATGCCAAACCGTAGACAATACAACCGTACTCCAACCGTGACCGTACAAGGCTCTATAAAAGTGTAGCAGGCAGGAGTGGTCAGCACGCCACAACCTGCCACACAGACACTTTAAAAAATAAGGGCTTTCCGGGCTCTGGATTTAACATCTTTAAGATGTGGCAGCCCAGTAACCCTTACAGTTGAAAATGAGGCCCAGAAATCTAATAGTTTCACTAAACTTAAAACGGTGTTCCTCAAGAATTAGATGAGGTTCTGCTGAAAGAATTCTACTGCAGCTTAAAAGTACACACCGGGTATTCTCAGTAGAGAAATGGAAGCCAGTGTGTACTGACCATTCATCCAGCCTGTTCAACATAAGCTGCAGCTGCCGCTCAGCGCTTCTCAGGATAGAAGATGCACAAAAATTAAAAGTAGTTAACGTATAAGGAGTACCGATGGGCCTCCTAATAACGAATGAAATGCTATTTCTTGCAAGGGAAAAAAAGGTTACTGACCCTTGAGGAACACCGTTTTCCTGAATAAAAAGATCAGACACTTCACTACCGACTTGGTACCGGAAGCAACGACCACATAAAAATAATTTTAAAAAAACGGGGCAGGTTACCACCTAAAACCCCAATCATGTAAATGTTTTAAAATAACATACCGCCAGGTAGTATCGCAGGCCTTTCAATATCAAAAAGGCACACCCACAAAGTGCGGATGAACGCATCTTGTATTCCCGCCTCCAGCAGGATCAGGTTGTCCAGTGTGGAACAGGACTTCCTAAATACACACTGAAAGTAGCTCAACAGATTGTGGGATTCAAGACACCCGACAAGGTGGCAATTGACCATCCTCTCCAGTGTCTTGGCCACACAGCTTGTAAGGGCGATTCCACAATAGCTACCTGGCAACAACTTGTCCTTACCAGGCTTTAAAATAAGGATAAGCATTGCTTATTTCCACGAGTCGGGTAAGTGTCCTCTGGTCCAAAATATGATTAAAATATCTAAAGGGTACTCTTAGCATCTTTACTAAGATGCCTCATCATCTGGTACTGGATCATATCAGGCCCTGTCGTTAATGCTGTTTAAGGCCGACTCCAGATCTCCAGGTGAAAAGGCTGTTATATCCCTCTGTACCCGACGAATGGAAGCACAGCACATGCCTCTCGGCAGCAATCCTACGTTGCTGGAAACAAGGATCTGAAATTGGCAGAGGATGGTGATGGCAGCAAAGTTCTCTGTCAACAGCTGAGCTATGCTTCGTTCGTCAGTAAACTACACGTCCCTGATCCAGTCAACCCTGATACTGGTGTGCGAGAGAGTAGCTTCCAGATATATGGCGGATTGATTCCCATACTTTTGATGAACTTGTGGAACGACTGATAGTGCTCACAAAGTACTGCCATGACCTTTTTCTTGCTCTCCTTAATAACTCGACGCGCCTTAGCTCTTGGCAATACGGAATGCTGCCAAATTGTCAGGTGTTGAGTACCAACATAACGTGATGTGACACCAATCTATGACCCTGGATAGCGGAACAACATTCGTCATCTCCCACCAGGGGGGCGGGCGTCCTTCGCAGCGTTCCGGAGCTTTTTCGGCATCTAAACGTCAACTGCACGGTGAATCACTTCTGTGAAGTGATTCACCTTCTCCTGTATACTCTCACAGAGCTCCAGTTTTACGGAACGGCAGAAGAGCTGCCAATCTGAATTACTGATGTTCCATTTGCGTCGGTTATTGCCTCCCCCTCGCTCACGCTTCACGTGCGTCCAAATAGGGAAGTGGTCACTTCCATGAAGGTCGCGATCCACCCTCCCAATGCACGGAGTCTGCGATTGAAGGAGAGCACAACGAAAGGTCAATGGCAGAGGAAGAATAAAGCTGTAAAAGTAACGATGAATTCATTAGTGAGTAATGGGTTCGTCGCCTGACTTGAAGTACTGAATCGTTACTGACAAATTCATTTCGTTACTCGCACTTGTTGTATAGATACGAACACGTTCCAGCTCCCGCAGGTAACTAATTTTGCCAATGTGAAGACTAATTTTGTACTTTTTATTTTGTTTAACATTAAAATTTACAGTGCATAATTTGTAAATAGAAAATTTGTATGGATAATTTGAGATAGTTACTGGTTTTTCATTGATCGTTCATTAGTGAGTTTTATTGATATCAATCATTTGTGAAATTTGTTTATTTTAAAAATTGATACATTCGATTTTATTTTATAGTGTAATTTACAATATAAAAGAGTTGTCTAATAGTTTTTTTTTATATACATCTCTGCATTTGTTGTTTTCTAATAATATTTAACAAAACTGCAATGGAGCAACGCTCCAGTGGCAATTTCCCTACAAAATCATCTTCCCCCTTTGCTGCATCCACCTACATTTGCTCTCTACAAATTTTAACTTTAAATTCTTTCAACTTTTTTTTTTTTTGTAAATTATTAATAATTTCTCTTGGTAACTTATTCCAATTGTAACAGCCCTCATACCTGAATTTTGAATAGCGTTGTACTGTATGAAGTATTTGTAGTGAGCTAAAGTTTGCTTGAAAGTGATCTGATATGTTTATTTTGTAAATTCTTGTAAATCAGTGTATATAGACTTTATTTTATGTAAGAAAATTATTTAAAGTCCATTTAATACGTTTAAGAACCGAATGGTGCAAGAGAACGTTTCTTACTCGCGGAAGTTGTGAACGGATACCAGCTCTCTTAAATTACTTTTAATATTAAATAACGTGTAGAAATATTTGTCTGGTGGGCGTGTTTAGCGAATTTGAGTGTAGTAACACTGTGTAGTAAAAGTATCATAGATTAAATAGTTCAAAAAGGTGTTGGTTCGACAAGTTTAAAACTCGTGTGTGTTGTTTACATTATACTAATAACCGTTATAGGGAATTAATCTTCTATCAGTGAAGGAAACAAGCAGTTACTAACAGGTTTATTGTTAAAATTGGTTTGCTTGCGTGGTAAACGGAGAAAGGTGTGTCTTGTGGAAATTATATTGCATAATAAGGAAAGGTATTTATAGGTTAAGTTACAACTCGCTTCAAGGGCACATAGTTTGTTTTGTTTAAAATCTCAATGAGCATGAAGTGTGGTGGCTGTCGCAGGGTTGTAAAGCAGGGAAACAGCTGTAATGATTGTGGAGTTCGTTTTCATCCGAAATGTGGCTACATGGAAGCTGAGAATGCACTTTACTCTCCTTGGAGTTGTTTGACTTGCAAAAGTAGCAAGGAAAAGAGGGAACTAGAAAGTAGGATCTCTTGTCTCGAATCCACAGTGGCTGAATTAACAAAAGAACTCAATGTTTTGAAGGCTGAAAAAGCAGCATTAAATGTTAAGGAATTCCAGTGGATTGCAGCCAAAACTGGAATGAAACAACAGGACCTGCATTCTACAAATTTTCAGTTGGAAGTTTCCAATACTTTTGGGGTGTTGGAGAATCTAACTGAGGATGTATCAGATACCACAGCAGGGCTGTCTCATTGCAACAAAGCTGTAAAAAAGCACACATTGTGCAAAGCTCGAAAAAAGAAATCCAAGAAGGTGTTATTGCTTGGAAGTAGTCACGGTAGGGGGTTAAGTGCAATGCTACAGTCAAGCCTGGGCTCTGATGTTGAGGTGTGTAGTATATTTAAGCCTAATGCAGAACTTGGCAATGTTGTGGATGAAATTTCAAACCTGGGGAAAGATCTTACTAAAGAGGATCATATAATTATAGTTGGGGGTCCTGGAAACAGTCTGTCCAGAAATCTCAATTATTGTGTTGAAACAGACATTGACAACATTGCTAAAAACACCACTCACACCAATGTTGGTTTTGTTGACCTGTTCAGGCGTTATGATCAACCCTGGATGCGTGGTCATGTACAGCGTACAAAGGCAGATCTGAAGCGTGCATTGTGTCAGGCTGACCGAACACACATTGGTTTGATAGATGTTTCTGGCATAACACGGAGGTGACCATACCTCCCATGGACTCCACCTGAATGTTCGGGCAAGCAGAAGCTAACGCAACTGATTGCCAATAGCATCAGGAGAGGCAGGTTGGATGTGAACCCCATCCCAGTGGTAATTGGTGGTAGGACTCAGTCTTTTTTAGGCCAAATGTCAAGAGTAGGAAGAGTTATTTAAGAAATGTACATAATGGTATTACAGTAAAAAATAAAGAATGTCAGTCTAAAATAGCTTTGTTCCATCAGAATGTTAGGGGTATCTCAAGCAAACTTGATGAGTTCATAATATCTATAGAAGAAACCCAAAAATCATTGAATCTTAACATAAATATCGTATGTCTGACAGAACATCATCTGAAGAATTCTGAAATAGGTCTCCTCCCTTTTATTGGATATAGATTAGCTTCTTGTTATTGCAGGTCAGAGATGAGAATGGGTGGTGCAGCAATATATGTAAGCGAAAATACTGAGACAAAATCGTTAGATGTAAGTAAATACTGTATAGAAAAAAGATTTTGAATGTTGTGCAATACAGTTAGAATTAGAAAACAAATATCTTATAGTGCTGACAGTTTATAGGGCTCCCACAGGAGACTTCAGTAAATTTTGTAATAAACTTGAGGCAGTTCTAATAAACTTATCAGGTACTAAAAGGGAAATTATCCTCTGTGGAGACTTCAACATAAATTTTGCTGTAGAATGTAACCAGACAGATTATCTTCTAGGAATGCTTAGATCATTCAATCTCTATCAAACTGTAAATTTCCCAACTAGAACACAAAAATATAGTAGTACCATTATTGATAACATTTTTGTAGAGCACAATAAATTAGAAATATATGAAACAGTTCCAATGGAAAATGGTTTGTCAGACCATAATGCTCAAATAAATATTTTGGATGTTGTGGGAAATGAATGTAACAAAAAGAAAGGATTTGTCAGAGTTAGGCCATTAAGGAACAATTCAATAAAAATATTAAATGATGAACTTCTCAATGAGGACTGGAGCACTGTTTATAAATTAAAAGGGGTAAACAATAAATTCAATCTAGAATTTCTTAAAAGCTTGTAATTCCATGTATTACTGTAAGTTACGATGTCGGCAGGACAATTTTCTACTGTTTGAAAGGATTTCTGTAAATAATTTCGTATTTAAGTATCTCTAATTACCATTTCTGATCATTTTGTAATTTTGTTAAGTAATTTTGTATTAATTTCGATTGTTTTTTAATATGTTGATTGTTTGAGTGATTGTTAATGATCGAGAAATATCGGGCGGATGCCTTTGAAGAATTCTCGTAATTTCGATAGAGACTATATAAACAGATCGGCTGGACAGAGCAGTTAGTTTGAGTTAGTTAGTTAGTTGACATCATTCAGTGTTACAGAGAGTTTCATTCAGAGATTATCTTTGCGACTATTCAGAAGTGCATCTCGGTATTGTATCTATGCTTGTGATTATCGCTGACTTGTTGATTTGAAAGAAATAAACAAATATCTTCAGCATAAATTTTTTTGGTGGACTTTTTAATTAATTAATCAATAATTAAACCACCGAAGAACCTTAATACAATCCCTGAAACCCTCACCTAAAAAGAGAATCTTCCTAAATCCTTGTCCCGGAAATCGAGTACAAGATTGTAGTTATGGTCATCTTTTCCCTTCCAAGTATTACTTTTAATTCTTACACCAATATCTTTCCACGCCTCATCATCAACAGACGCCTTGTACACTCCCATGACCCTTTTCACCCTCCTCCTGTCTTCCAATGAATCCCACTCCAGCTCTTTTATCATATCTGTTACTGATTGCGTTCTGCGATAATTTCCATAAACAAATCTAGCAGCCCTGTTTTGCAGTTAAAGAATTCCACACACAAAGAACCAGTTACAAAGACTTTATTCCTTTTGCCTGGTGTTACTTATTGTATTATTACAGCAGGATCCATGTGATCAATCATCAATGCGGTTCTGGCTTTGATGTTGACTGTTTGTTGTAACCGCGACGCAACAACAATTAATCTAATCGCATGTTTGTCCTATACCTTTGTTATTGATTAAAAGTCTTAAATTTTGATAGTTTGAAAGTGAAACAATTAACGCGGGAGTCAATAGTATTTTGCCTGCAGGCCCGATTTGATGGCATGTCAACATTTATTTTAACAAACCTATAACAAAAGATGAAGAATTTACAAAAATAATTGAAAACCATAGAGGTAGACAGTAGTGAAACTAAATACTTTGATGAGATTATAATATTTGTTAAATCCATATCCTATTATCACATCAGGCATTTATGCAGGGTTTTGACTAGGCTACTTTAAAAAATAACCGTCATTAGTTATTGTCACTATATATGTCACTGTCAGGTGAAAGGTCAGGTCTCTCTCTCTCTTTTTTTTTTTTTCATGCAAACAGTTGTTTGTTTTGAAATTAGATTATTCTTTCATATATAATATTCATTACAGTAAATCAAGGGTACATTCAGAGGTTTTCCGTAAGATCCATGTGCTACTTACTTGACTAAGTTTTATCCAAATCTACAACTTACCTAAACTGATTTTATTAAATAAACCATTTACTTAATCTTTATCAAGTTTAGTTACTTTTACAGCTCTAAGGATGAACCGGAAGCAGTGGCGAAGTGGGTCATTTGTCCTGTATTCAGGATACAAACATTCTTCTGCTCCATTAATCTACCAACCACTCAGCCTCTGGGGCTTTCGGCGTTCGAACCCCACAACACACTATGTGCGTTGAAGATTCCTAGGAAGAGGAATGGCCGTGTGAGCTACCGCAATAAGCCGGCAGGATCATCATATTAAACGGGCGCATTTGGTGGTAGATAACTGGAGCATGCGGTCAGTTTAGTAGGACCGTGTACCCTCACTGCCCCTGCTTGAAGATCAGAGGTGAGAGCGACAGGTTTGGAGTGGACAGTGTTTCGGACAAACACAGCCACTCCACCCTTCGCTCGATCACCCTCGGTATCGTCCTTACGGTAAACGTCATATTCTCTTAGCACAGGTTGGTGTGTTGGTCTAAAATGTGTCTCTTGGAGATAGAGACACAAAGGATCAGACTGTGCTAAGAGGTGTAACTCCTCTTTGTGAGCTGTAAAACCGTTGATGTTCCACTCAAGCATCACCCGCCCCGGTTTGGGTGGGTCATCGGTCATTTCCTGCTGAGAAACGGGACCAGTCTCGTCCAGCAGCATCTCAGTTTATTCCTGCCGGAAGCGGAGACAGACATTTGCAACCCAGAAGACTCCTCAAATTCCTCCCCATCCTTTTTTTTTTTTTCCTCTGCCTCTTCCCCTCTCTACTGTTGGGCGGTCTGGGAGGAGACTTAACAAACTGGGTCGGGTCTGTCTAAACTTCTGACCCCTTATCTTCTGGTCACCTCCACTGGCACTGGTAGCAGATGGTATTGCAACACCTATAACAGCCCGTGGTGGAATTGGAGGTGCTGATAGCTTGACTGCTACTGTTGATGCTGGTGGAATATTTGTTACTGAAGCTGGACTGGTCGAGGTTGCAGATGTGTTGCTAGTGACATCTGCGGTCTTAGGTGTTAATCCCTTTGTGGATTTTGCACCACACTTGCATTGACATGAGCACATAGTGCTTGTGCCCATGTCTGCAAAGGATGTTTGCGCAGCAACACTTTCTTTCCTGACGGGAGTCTAGACCATCTTGGCAAAGCTTGTTCCAAAAATTGGAGCGGCGAGCGCTTTTTGCCTTCTTCTTTGCCTCTGCATAAGGTATCCGCACTTTGGTCTTCAACTCCTGTATCTTGCGCTTTTCAAGATACACTTGACACTCTCTACTCCTGGCAGGCTGCGACCCAGAGCAGTTGGCGCACACCTGTGGGAGCGTGCAACTGATACCCGGCTCATGTGCCCCCTTGCCGCATCTACCACAAGTGGGGTTGCCCTTGCACGATGCCAACCTATGGCCATTCCTCTGGCACTGGAAGCAGCGCATTGGGCCCAGAACATACGGGCGGACGTTCAAGTTGATGTAGCCAGCTTTTATACACTTGGGCAACACAGGAGTGTCAAACGTCAGGACGAAGGTGGCAATCTTTCAAGACTGCCATTTACCCTCCGTGTAATCTGCCGCACCTTGACCACTTGCTGATCTTCTCACTCCTTAAATAGTTCCTCGGTTCCTAAATCCATAATGTCATGGCAGGTGACTACGCCTTTTGAACAATTCAGGGATTTATGGAGTTCACTTTTAACGGCGAACTACCCGAGCTTCTCACAATTAGGGAGCTGGGATGCCTGCCTACTGATGGATGTTTCCAGCAGCATCGTCCTGTTCCTCAGCTTTTTAACTGATTTCAGGGTACCAACTAACCCTTCCAAACCTTTATTAATGTGATACAGGGGCACCTTTCCAAATGTCCGCTCTACCCTCTGCATCACAACGGAAGCGTTCGGTATCAAACAGACTTTCCCGTTACTTTTACTGTCCGAAGCGGCAGGGCTATCAACTCTGGTCCGCTTCTTTAAGGTGGGTGTATTTTTATTATCCTGTGGCACACCCCTACCGCAGATTTTTTTGGTTTTTGTGGAAGACTGCATTTTGGTCCCACGAGTAAAATCAGTTTAAAAGGAAGCGCTAATACAACAGGGGTGCGCAGGTGCCACTGAGGTAGCACGCTAGCGAGTGATCTGCCTCTCAGCCATGCACCTCCTCGGCACGTGTCTGACCTTGAGGTTGAGGTTTTTTTAATAGAGGTTTGTACCGTCCTCGCGATCCGGGCGATCAAGCCAAAATCCCCGTTGTCCTAGGCATGCAATGCTCCACTGTCGAGCACTACGGTGGTTGTTGAAGCATGGTATGAGTTTACGGTGTGGGGAAACTTGCGGCGCTCTCAAGTTTTTAGCTCGGGTTTGCCAAACTCGTACCTGGCACTTGCGTACCAGGCCCCTGCGGGGGAGGCGGGATGGGATTGGGGACAAGGAACAGGAAGGAATTCGGCCAAGGCCTTTTTTTAAGGAAGCATCCCGGCATTTGCCTGGATTTTTTTGGGGAAACCATGGAAAACCAAAATCTGGATGGCCGGACGGAGATTCGAACTGGCGTCGCCCCAAATGCGAGGCCAGAGTCTATCAAATAATGCTTTAATAAATTGGAAGAAGTCGTATAAAGTTTGTTATCATTCAGTTATGAGAAATTAAGTTAACAAATTTGAACATTAAAGCACTAAACAAGTTATAAGAGACATGTATCCCTGGCAGCTGTGAATATAATCTAAAAGAAATATAAAGTCCGATAGCTACACAAACAGACGATCCAATAAGAACAATCATTAAAAATACACCAAGGCATTTGAAAAAGGTGAGATATTAATAGTTAAATAGAGCATTAAATTGCAAAAAGTATAAAAAAAGTTCAAGACTTCCGCCTGAAGTGCAAGAGGGAAATTAATAATATAACATAATTTCTGGAAATTAAAGATTACATCTGACGAAAGGTAAATACAGAACTGAGACATCTGTCAAATTAAGGAGAAAATTAAAAGCAATTGGGTGAATACTTTTGCGAAGGATTACATACTTTTAAGGATATAGAAAAATAACTAAAATGATCTACCCTTACATTTCAGAAATTATTAAAGTTTCAGCGAAATTGGAATAAAAATAAGCATAGGGGATTCTGAAAATTTTACATTCCCAAAGAAAAAAAAAGTATTTAAATCAATTACTTTGCTTTCTCGGGATAAGTAGTTAAAGGAAGCTCCTACACAGCTCTCATTTCGTAATGGGGAAATAGGAAGAACTAAGAATGTTTTTTATCATGTAATTTTTTGAACTATGAATATTTTTGGCTCAAAGGCAGTTTTGGAAAAAATAATATTTTTGTACGGTGAAGATGACCGGTAATAGAAACTTTTGGCAACCAAATGACACTTGAGAAAATTCCTGAGTTGTTGAACAGTTCTTTCAAGCACTCTAATAGGGTTGCAGATTAATATTTAAAGAGAGCATCCTTTATATCAGTGCATGTTTGAAGGATAACGTGCAATCTTCTTTACGTTTCAAAGTCTAATTTAATATTCTGACGTTATACCAGTTTAAATTCCAACAATTTCAAGAATATATTGAGTGAATTTATAATGCTGACTTTTATTTTTATGAATCGCCTTCAACAGCTATCTCACGAGGTGTAATAATACGAGCAGACTGGCAACCGAATTCAAGATTCTGAACCATGCATAGATTTCAACAGGTATCAGGTTACAGCCTTACATCCAGGGTCCGAGTTAATGAGAGAGAATGTCTATTCCCAAAGAGACATTTATCCTTTACAACTGTGGCCACTCAGACGCAATATTGTTAGCAACAGATTTCCATAAAATGACCCCTTTATTTATCTAAAACTGTAATGTACTTACTTAATTCCTTCCTCTCCATGGATAAGCCAAAAGCCTGTTCCTACCTCATTCTTCCATCTCTTCCCAGATCTTCCAATGTCCCTTCTGCCAGTGGGGTGGTATTCCAAGGGAAGCTTAGGAAATCTGTCATTTCTCATCTGTAGGACGTGGTTCTTCAAGTTATCCCTTTTCTGGGTAATTCTATCGTTTAGCGGGGAGATATTCAGTTGTTCCCTTATTTCCACATTCCTCCTCCTATTATTTACGGAATACCCTTTGACTGACCTTAAAAACTGCATTTCAGATGATTGAATTTTGTTTTTGTATTGCGATTTATTTACCCATGTTTCACTGCCATATAGCAGAGCCGGTACGGCCATTGTTTTGTGTTTCCTCTCATGCTTTACCTTTGAGTTCATCGAATTTTTCCACACATATACTGAAATCGGTGAAGTTTCTTCTTCACCTCGTTATCCTCAATAAAAGATAATTCACATCTGAGATAAGTAAAGCTGCAGACTTGTTCTATTGGTTGATTGTCTACCACTATTTTTACTCTGGTATGGTACTTTCCCTGCCATGCCATTACTTTCAAGACACCTGCAGATTGTAATCTTTGCTGATAATGGTTAATAAATGAATTGCTTTTTGAAGTCCATCTTCATTTTCCTGGAGGATAAATTGGTCATCTGCAAACAACATAGTGTTTATATAAGCGTTGTTGCTTATTTTTACACCAGGATGGACATTTTCTGACCATTTCCTAAATAAGTCATATATATATATATATATATATATATATATATATATATATTGAAGAGTGTTGGATACAGGCTACAACCTTGCCCCACTCCTTGGTTAATTGCTATTTCTTCTGTAAGTTTATTTCCTAGATCTAATATGATTTGTGTCCTATACATATCTTGAATAACTTGTATTAAATTCTCCGGATATCCATTTCTTTGCATTATTCCCCATAGTTTTTGTCTATTTACTTTATCGAAAGTCTTTTCGTAATCTATAAAAGCAATGAAAGTCTTTAAATTAAATTCTCTTCTCTTTTCCAGTAGTTGTTTAAGGCTAAAACTGTAATGTACTTGAAGAAATATATGTTAAAAATTGAATGAAATGCACAGCAGGTAAATGGAAAACAGAATACAAATTCTGTTATGGCAGAATCAAACAATAGACATTTGCATTTAAATTAAGAAAAATGCAATTTCACTAAGACCAGAAAAGTTGAAAACAACATTTGAAAAAAAAAAGTTAATAACACTGTTTTGCTTGTGAGCCTTATTTACAAGCTTGAGGATAAGAATGTAATCATAAGATTATTACATATAGTTGTTTGATTAACTACCCTGTGAATATCACAATGGACATCAATCAATATAAATAATTTTGTCGGGTGACTAGCCGAGTTCATATAACTCGGGTAGTCACCCGAGAAAATTATTTATATTTGCAACGCCGAGAAAAACTACGTAATTATGTGACATCAATCAACCTTACAATTTATAAACTTGAGACAACAGCAACATTCAATGTCAAATACAACATCTAAAATGTGAAAGAACCATAGTGCATAAACATGAAATAAATTTTAGGCATCAAGCAGTTTGGCTGAATGTGTTCATGTGTCACCATATTGAAATTGGGTAAGTATGAAAAACATTAATCCTTATTATGAAGTGAGTACATTATTTTCTCACTACTCAGCTGTTAACAACAGTACACAATGTATTTTTCCTGTTACATTGTGTTAAAAGAAAGCCTTATGCTGGAGTGGGTACATAGTTCCAAACTCTAACCGTGAACGATACCTAATGGTTCTTTGTCTTGGTTGCCAACTGCTTGTAACAATCCGAAGAAATAAAGGTATATTCATGAATAATTTTACACTGTGTAAGGAAACACAGTCCCTTAAATTTTTTATTTCAGTACTATTGTTCCTATATATACGAGGGCTATCCAGAAAGTAGATTACGTTTTGGAATAAAAAATAAACAAAGTATAGGAAACAAAGTTTATTATATACAGATGAAAGCCACACTCAAATACTACTTTTCTACATAGTCACCATGCAAATTAAGGCATTTATCGTAGCGATGTACGAGCTTGGAAATTCCTTCGTCAAAAAATTCGGCCGCCTGCGCCTTCAACCACTTTGTTACCTCTTCTTGCAGCTGTGCGTCGTCATCAAAACGCTGCATAGCCAGCCACTTCTTCATTGCTGGGAATAGGTGGAAGTCGCTCGGTGCCAGGTCGGGACTGTACGGTGGATGAGGAAACAACTCCCACTTAAAAGATTCAAGAACTTCACGAGTGACATTTGCCGTGTGGGGCCGGGCGTTGTCGTGAATCAACAAGATCTTAGAGCTCAACATTCCTCTGTGCTTGTTTTGAATTGTTCTTCAGAGTTTTTGGAGAGTTTGGCAATACCTTTGAGAGTTTATTGTCGTGCCTCTTTCCAGGAAGTCCACCAAAATCACACCTTTTCTGTCCCAAAAAACAGTCGCCATCATCTTCCTTGCCGACATTGTTTGCATGAATTTCTTGGTTTTTTGGGGAGAACTTGTGTGCCCCCACTGCATTGATTGAAATTTCGTTTCACAGTTCATGTGTTTCAACCATGTTTCGTCACCAGTAACGATGCGATCGAGTAAAGAGTCACCATCCTTATGGTAAGCGTCCAAAAAGTTCAACGCTGCAGCCATTCGCTGATTTTTGTGGTCCTCTGTCAAGATTTTTGGAATCCATCTTGCACAAAACTTGTGGTAACCAAGCTTTTCGCTGATGATTTTGTGCAACAAACTACGCGAAATTTGTGGAAAACTCAAAGAAAGTTCCGTTATTGTGAACTTTTGATTTTCACGGACTTTAGCATCGACTTTTTCGACAAGTTCGGCAGTCACTATGCTGGGTCTCCCACTTCGATCTTCGTCGTGAACATTGGTTCGGCCATTTTTAAATCTTATGTCCCACTGACGCACTCCACCTTCAGTGATAATGTTGTCCCCATACACTTCACAAAGCTGCCGAAAGATTTCCATCGGTTTACAGTTTTTTGCAGTCAGAAACCTTATTACTGCACGCACCTCGCAGCTCGCGGGATTTTCAAACCGTCACAGTATCTGAACGGAGCACAGCACGAACCTCTCACTAGCACGGCTAGATGCCGACTGAGCTGTGCAACGCTCTGACCCCAAGATGGCCGCGCTAGCCCCGGCCCTAGCGGACACAGACGAAAACGTAATTTACTTTCTGGATAGCCCTCGTATATATATATATATAGAGGTGAGTAGTTTATTGTTCAAGATTTCCATTGGTTTAATTAATTTTTTTAATTTTTTTTTTCTTTTGTAAGAGAAAAGATTATATATAGCATGCGAGTGCATGGATTGAGGTGTTGGAAGAGCATCTTTGGCAATTGGATATCAAAAATCAGTCCATGAGAAAAAGACTGCAGTATAGTGGACAAATTGTGTGTTGGGATATACTGTTAATGCATTGGATGGATGCTGAAAGAGAATGTTAGTTGGGAGAACAAGTGTGGAACAATAAAAAGAACATTGAACCATATATGGTGTTGGTGTGGAATAAAGTACGAGGCGTGTTTTTTAAGTAAGGTCCGTTTGAAAATAAGTACACAACGAAAGGTTATTTCAAAAAAGTAAAATTATTTTCAGAAAGTACATACTTTACTCTATTTTTCGACATAGTTGCCAAGTTTGTTCAAACACTTATCATACCTCTCAACCAATTTTAAAATACCCTCTCCATAAAAACTTGCCGCCTGCTCCGATAACCAAGAGTTCACTGCCGTTTTCACGTCGTCGTCATCATTGCAACGGTTGCCACTGAGGTGTTGTTTGAGGTGGAGGAACAGATGGTAATCGCTCGGCGCAAGATCGGGACTGTAGGGTGGGTGGTCTAAAACTTCCCAGCCAAAACTGTCCAACAAATCGCGGGCGTGACCTGCAGTGTGAGGTCTTGCATTGTCATGGAGAAGGACAATTCCATTTGTAAGCATGCCGCGTCTTTTGTTTTGAATCGCTCTGCGTAGATTTCTCAGGGTTTGGCAGTATGCTTCTGCATTGATAGTGGTTCCTCGTTGCATGAAGTCAACCAACAAAACACCATGCCTATCCCAAAACACCGACGCCATGATTTTTCGCTGGGACAGAGTCTGTTTGGCCTTCACCTTTACAGGCGAGTGTGTGTGTCTCCATTCCATGCTCTGTTGCTTCGATTCGGGCGTGATATGCGAAACCCATGTTTCGTCTCCGGTTACGATCTGACTCAAGAAGCCGTCACTTTCTTCGTGATAACGAGTCAAGAACTTCATCGCACACTCAAATCTTTGGTTTTTGTGGTCCTCTGTTAGCAGTTACGGGACCCAACGGGAGCACAGTTTCCTAAACTTTAGGTGTTCAGAAACAATTTTGTAAAGCACTGATCTCGACAAGTCAGGAAATTCGTTTGAGAGACCTGTTATTGTGAACCGCCTGTTCTCCCGAATCCTCGCTACAACTGAAGCCACCAAATCGTCTTTAATCGAAGAAGGGCGACCGGAGCGGTCCTCATCATGGACATTGTCACGGCCATCTTTGAATTCTCGTACCCACTTACGCACTTTGCTTTCACTCATAACAGTGTCACCGTACACTTCGCAAATCTGTCGATGAATTTCTGCAGCAGACAGGTTCCTCGCTGACAAAAACCGTATCACTGAGCGAACCTCACACGCGGCGGGCGAGTTGATTTTCTTAAACATTTTGAAAGCACAGAACAGAACCGTACAGGTTAGCTACAGAGCTGAAACTGAGCACAGTTGTTCCCGAGGCATGCCGGTACACGACGCACGCGCTCGTTATGGTATCCACGCGAACTACTAGTGTCTACAGCAAAACGGACCTTACTTAAAAAACACGACTCGTATATCAGTGGTGGAACAATCAGAAAGAGAGTTATTATGTTTGTGAAACAATGGAATAGAAAAATCTGATGGAAGTAATTGTTTTTGGTGCCTTATTCTCAGTGGCAGATCCAGAATTTTGTTTGGGGGGGGGGGGTTGAGCCAGGTTAGGGTATGCTTTATAGTCATGCCGACCTTAAAAGATCAATACAGATAAAAAAAAAAAAGGGTCTCAAAAATTACGATGTCGACGGAGAACTAAATATTTTGGGGGGCCTGGAGCCTGAATCCCCCACTGTTTGTTGTTCTTAAAATGAAATAAATAAAATGTGTTTCAGTTATTTTATATAACTACCTAGTTTAATTTGATTTGGAAAATAAATAATAATTATTTATTTTACAGAAATAAGTACCCTGCATTTATAATACGAGTGTAAGAAATTGCTTCATTGGGTTCAGAGGTGAGTATTACCTCCCAAAGTAAACCAAATATGGAAAATTCTACAGACAAAGATTAATATTAATTTACAACTGTAGACTAATAATGAAGTTTCAAAAACTGTACATTGTTCCAAAGTTCTTTACATCATTCAATACCAAAAAAAATAAGATATCAGACTTTTTTCCAAAATTAAGATCGCAGGTTAAACCAATGAAACACACTGGAAGCAGCTTCCAATGAACCCCAAATTGATCAAAAGTTTAAATCACTTCTCCCTGATATTAACGTTATGCTACTGTGGAGGATACGCTACATCATGATACTATTGCGTTCACTCTCTACTGACGAGCACATGGCATGACTTTCTCCGTGCATGTATGTCCTCTCGCTACAAATTCTCTCAAAACACTGTCTTCAGCATGGCTGCTCAGGCATCTTTTATAGAGTATGACCCGTATTTCGAAATTTTCTGTTGTCTTGTGAAATGCTCATCCATATTTCTTCTCCAATCTCACTGAAAATTTTAAATGTTGCAGCTACGAGTCTAAATGTCAAATTAAGTTATTATAAATTTTCCTCTAAGTGTAACAGTTCTGAGTTAAAAATTCTTGAATTAATAAACCATGAAGTTTCCTCTAATTAAAAAAAGTGTTCAAGTCTAAGCGCTAATTCATCATTTAAAAAATTCTACAGAAAATTCCCTATCTTTTAATATATAACATGGCTTGATTCTAAATGTATTTCATAGTAAAAACTACTCTTAACTGATTGTGCATAACTTGAAAAAAGAAAAACTTAAAAGCTTTCTATTTCTGAAAATATAGGTACTACCGATCTGTAACATATGTCAAACTTTGTCAATTTTCTCCCCTATCCGGTGGTTATGTTGTTTACTCGCTTTCTAATCTCCTTTGTACAGCTTTCTTTCATAGCATTAACAAGCTTTGGTGTCTAACCGGAGCATCATTACCACCATTTTTCTGTTTTGAATTTCAATTTTGATTCTCCATTTACGGCCTCAAATATAAATAATTTTCTCGGGTGACTAGCCGAGTTATATGAATGTTATAGTTACACGATATTTCGGCGCACTGAATCATCGACGCCATCTTCTGGTGAAGTGAGGTCAGGAACGTGCGAAGTTGCTGAGCTAGACCAGATTACCGCTGCTAACCTCTGATTGGTCGGCTGTAGAACCAGTCGTAGCAGGGGTCAAATCTCGTTGCGGCTTGAATCGATGCTAAGGTGGAGTTACGGCTAGATTTGATGTCAGTTTTTACATGGCATGTAGCGGACGGGCTTAAAGTCATCGCTCCTTCGAAGATGATATCATAAAACAAAGCATTCAGCATAAATTGTTTATCAAACTGATGGGTCAACACGGATCCGTTGCGGGCCTCATATTGAGCCATGCTGCCACGTGATTGGTCAGATTTGTAACCAATCGTAGCCGGGGTCCTGCCTCGTATCAACACATCGTTCCATAGAAGGAAAAATCAGAAGGCAAAAACTTTCCCGTAAGCTGATCATTAATGCCTGAGTAACAAATTGCTCACTTATGTTACTACCGAACTTCCCGTTGATCTGGACGCGCCGTGTAATGCGTCCCGGTCGCGCTGTCGGCGAATAGTATTGATGACTGGCGTCCAGGCTTCACTCAGCTGGTACCCGCTGTCGCGGTTGACGAGGTTAGACGCGAGACGAATTTCTACTGCTTCTGTAAGGATGCTGTTCCAGAAGCTCCCAGTATGCGCCAGTACTCTGGTATTTTCGAAATCAAAACCATGGCCATGTTCTAGACTGTGTTCCGCCACCGCAGACTTGTCTTTCTGCCCCAGACGAACGTGTCGTGCATGTTCTAGACAACGTTGGTGAACACACCGCACCGTTTGGCCAATGTAGCTTTTACCACATTCACAATTAATGCTATATACCCCAGGTGTCCGCAAAGCAAGGTCATCCTTGGGGGAGCGTAAGATGTTCTTCACCTTTGGTGGTGGCAGGAAAATGGTCTTGATTCCAGTTTTTGCTAGAATCCGTCCTATCTTGGACGTTGTGGCGCCAGAGTACGGCAAAAAGGCTAGACGATCAGGTGGCTCCTTGTTGGTGTTGTTGAGCCTACGTGTCGGCTCTCGGAATGCCAGTCTTATCTGATAATCAGTGTACCCATTGCGTTGAAAGGTCTGACGCAGATGACTCAATTCACCGGGTAGACTGTCAGCATCGCATATCGCTCGCGCCCTATGTACAAGCGTGCTGAGTACCGTCTTGCGCTGTGCCGGATGGTGATGGCTTCGCGCGTTCAGGTATAGGTCTGTGTGCGTCGGTTTTCTGTACACAGAATGTCCTAGAGACCCGTCAGGTTTCCTTTCTATTAGTATGTCTAAGAAAGGCAGCCGGCCTTCTTCTTCCACCTCCATCGTAAACTTGATGTTTTCGTTTCTACTGTTAAGATGATGGAGAAAAACTTGCAGGTTGTCTCTGCCGTGTGGCCAGACCACAAAGGTGTCATCTACGTACCGGAAGAAAGCTCTGGGCTTCATAGGAGCGCTTGCAAGTGCCTTGTCTTCAAAGTTCTCCATGAAGAAGTCAGCAATAGCTGGCGATAAAGGGCTGCCCATGGCCACTCCATCAACCTGTTCGTAATACTCCCCATCATACAAGAAATACGACGATTCGAGTGTGTGCCGGAATAACTCAACTATGGCAGGCTCAAAATGCTGTTCCAGTAGAGCCAACGTGTCATTGAGAGGGACCCTAGTGAACAGTGACACCACATCGAAACTCACCAATAAATCATGTTGCTGCAGGTGGAGTTCTTTAATTACGTCAATAAATCTTGCGGAGTTGGTCACGTGATGAGGACCTTTACCCACTAATGGTGTCAGCAGCCCAGTTAGATATCGGGCAAGAAAATATGTAGCTGATCCGATGGTACTTACGATTGGCCGCAATGGGGTACCCTCTTTATGGATCTTGGGAAGTCCATAGAGTCTTGGAGGAACAGCAGCACGGGGTAGTAGTTGTTTACTGTGTCTTCTGGCAGACCTGAGTTCTTAAGAAGAGCTGTCGTTTTTCTCACCACAGCGTTGGTAGGATCCCGTGCAATCTTGCGATAGGATGCGTCCTTCAGGAGTTCTTCCACCTTTCGACGATAATCTGCCGTAGTAAGCACTACGAAGCGTTACCTTTGTCTGCCGGTAAGACAATAATGCCTGTGTTGTCCCGCAATGCCCGAAGTGATCTCCTCTCGGCAGCTGTGATGTTGGGCCGTGGTGACTTTGATTTGCATAAAATACGGCAGGTTTCACGCCTCATTTCTTCCGCAGTCTCTTTAGGCAAACCACGGACGGCCTGTTCAACGCCGGTAAGAATATCCCTATACGGTATGGACTTCGGTACTGGAGCAAAATTTAGTCCCTTAGATAGCACCGATATGGTGTCAGAGTCCATTACCTCACCGCTCAGATTGATGACAGTATTCCTGTCTGGCTCTGAGGAGGGCTTTGATTTTCGGGTGAGCCGAGAGAACTTGCCACATTGACGTGCCGTTGCGCTGCATTGAACCTTGCAACTTCCAGCCACAGTACAACTGTCTATCCAGTCCCAGGCGTCACGGTGGATGTGGTTTGATAGAAACAGGTGGACGGCAAAAAGTTCTTGAGACACGGAGTCTAGTTCACGCCTGGTATACCGTATCCTTTCCCGCACTAGAGCCAAGCTGGCCCGCCGCAGAATTTTCTTCGCTGCGAAAGAATCAATCGGGTGCCGAATCTCGGCAAAACGTGGGACGGTGTCCTGGTCCCTGCAGCGCTGAAGAAAGGCGAGCGCGCTGAGAAGTCTTGATTTCTTCTTGCGTAACTTCTCCAGCTGCTTGACTTTACAATAAATATCCTCCCCGTAGAGGTAAATTACATAATTACGTAGTTTTTCTCGGCGTTGCAAATATAAATAATTTTCTCGGGTGACTAGCCGAGTTATATGAATGTCATAGTTACACGATATTTCGGCGCACTGAATCATCGACGCCATCTTCTGGTGAAGTGAGGTCAGGAACGTGCGAAGTTGCTGAGCTAGACCAGATTACCGCTGCTAACCTCTGATTGGTCGGCTGTAGAACCAGTCGTAGCAGGGGTCAAATCTCGTTGCGGCTTGAATCGATGCTAAGGTGGAGTTACGACTAGATTTGATGTCAGTTTTTACATGGCATGTAGCGGACGGGCTTAAAGTCATCGCTCCTTCGAAGATGATATCATAAAACAAAGCATTCAGCATAAATTGTTTATCAAACTGATGGGTCAACACGGATCCGTTGCGGGCCTCATATTGAGCCATGCTGCCACGTGATTGGTCAGATTTGTAACCAATCGTAGCCGGGGTCCTGCCTCGTATCAACACATCGTTCCATAGAAGGAAAAATCAGAAGGCAAAAACTTTCCCGTAAGCTGATCATTAATGCCTGAGTAACAAATTGCTCACTTATGTTACTACCGAACTTCCCGTTGATCTGGACGCGCCGTGTAATGCGTCCCGGTCGCGCTGTCGGCGAATAGTATTGATGACTGGCGTCCAGGCTTCACTCAGCTGGTACCCGCTGTCGCGGTTGACGAGGTTAGACGCGAGACGAATTTCTACTGCTTCTGTAAGGATGCTGTTCCAGAAGCTCCCAGTATGCGCCAGTACTCTGGTATTTTCGAAATCAAAACCATGGCCATGTTCTAGACTGTGTTCCGCCACCGCAGACTTGTCTTTCTGCCCCAGACGAACGTGTCGTGCATGTTCTAGACAACGTTGGTGAACACACCGCACCGTTTGGCCAATGTAGCTTTTACCACATTCACAATTAATGCTATATACCCCAGGTGTCCGCAAAGCAAGGTCATCCTTGGGGGAGCGTAAGATGTTCTTCACCTTTGGTGGTGGCAGGAAAATGGTCTTGATTCCAGTTTTTGCTAGAATCCGTCCTATCTTGGACGTTGTGGCGCCAGAGTACGGCAAAAAGGCTAGACGATCAGGTGGCTCCTTGTTGGTGTTGTTGAGCCTACGTGTCGGCTCTCGGAATGCCAGTCTTATCTGATAATCAGTGTACCCATTGCGTTGAAAGGTCTGACGCAGATGACTCAATTCACCGGGTAGACTGTCAGCATCGCATATCGCTCGCGCCCTATGTACAAGCGTGCTGAGTACCGTCTTGCGCTGTGCCGGATGGTGATGGCTTCGCGCGTTCAGGTATAGGTCTGTGTGCGTCGGTTTTCTGTACACAGAATGTCCTAGAGACCCGTCAGGTTTCCTTTCTATTAGTATGTCTAAGAAAGGCAACCGGCCTTCTTCTTCCACCTCCATCGTAAACTTGATGTTTTCGTTTCTACTGTTAAGATGATGGAGAAAAACTTGCAGGTTGTCTCTGCCGTGTGGCCAGACCACAAAGGTGTCATCTACGTACCGGAAGAAAGCTCTGGGTTTCATAGGAGCGCTTGCAAGTGCCTTGTCTTCAAAGTTCTCCATGAAGAAGTCAGCAATAGCTGGCGATAAAGGGCTGCCCATGGCCACTCCATCAACCTGTTCGTAATACTCCCCATCATACAAGAAATACGACGATTCGAGTGTGTGCCGGAATAAATCAACTATGGCAGGCTCAAAATGCTGTTCCAGTAGAGCCAACGTGTCATTGAGAGGGACCCTAGTGAACAGTGACACCACATCGAAACTCACCAATAAATCATGTTGCTGCAGGTGGAGTTCTTTAATTACGTCAATAAATCTTGCGGAGTTGGTCACGTGATGAGGACCTTTACCCACTAATGGTGTCAGCCCAGCTCAATATGAGGCCCGCAACGGATCCGTGTTGACCCATCAGTTTGATAAACAATTTATGCTGAATGCTTTGTTTTATGATATCATCTTCGAAGGAGCGATGACTTTAAGCCCGTCCGCTACATGCCATGTAAAAACTGACATCAAATCTAGTCGTAACTCCACCTTAGCATCGATTCAAGCCGCAACGAGATTTGACCCCTGCTACGACTGGTTCTACAGCCGACCAATCAGAGGTTAGCAGCGGTAATCTGGTCTAGCTCAGCAACTTCGCACGTTCCTGACCTCACTTCACCAGAAGATGGCGTCGATGATTCAGTGCGCCGAAATATCGTGTAACTATGACATTCATATAACTCGGCTAGTCACCCGAGAAAATTATTTATATTTGCAACGCCGAGAAAAACTACGTAATTATGTAATTTACCTCTACGGGGAGGATATTTATTGTAAAGTCAAGCAGCTGGAGAAGTTACGCAAGAAGAAATCAGACTTCTCAGCGCGCTCGCCTTTCTT
Source organism: Vandiemenella viatica (assembly GCA_031002005.1). NCBI lineage: Eukaryota > Metazoa > Arthropoda > Insecta > Orthoptera > Morabidae > Vandiemenella > Vandiemenella viatica. The sequence goes on along the minus strand of JARYHS010008075.1, from coordinate 125,827,376 downwards.
CAGCGCTGCAGGGACCAGGACACCGTCCCACGTTTTGCCGAGATTCGGCACCCGATTGATTCTTTCGCAGCGAAGAAAATTCTGCGGCGGGCCAGCTTGGCTCTAGTGCGGGAAAGGATACGGTATACCAGGCGTGAACTAGACTCCGTGTCTCAAGAACTTTTTGCCGTCCACCTGTTTCTATCAAACCACATCCACCGTGACGCCTGGGACTGGATAGACAGTTGTACTGTGGCTGGAAGTTGCAAGGTTCAATGCAGCGCAACGGCACGTCAATGTGGCAAGTTCTCTCGGCTCACCCGAAAATCAAAGCCCTCCTCAGAGCCAGACAGGAATACTGTCATCAATCTGAGCGGTGAGGTAATGGACTCTGACACCATATCGGTGCTATCTAAGGGACTAAATTTTGCTCCAGTACCGAAGTCCATACCGTATAGGGATATTCTTACCGGCGTTGAACAGGCCGTCCGTGGTTTGCCTAAAGAGACTGCGGAAGAAATGAGGCGTGAAACCTGCCGTATTTTATGCAAATCAAAGTCACCACGGCCCAACATCACAGCTGCCGAGAGGAGATCACTTCGGGCATTGCGGGACAACACAGGCATTATTGTCTTACCGGCAGACAAAGGTAACGCTTCGTAGTGCTTACTACGGCAGATTATCGTCGAAAGGTGGAAGAACTCCTGAAGGACGCATCCTATCGCAAGATTGCACGGGATCCTACCAACGCTGTGGTGAGAAAAACGACAGCTCTTCTTAAGAACTCAGGTCTGCCAGAAGACACAGTGAAACAACTACTACCCCGTGCTGCTGTTCCTCCAAGACTCTATGGACTTCCCAAGATCCATAAAGAGGGTACCCCATTGCGGCCAATCGTAAGTACCATCGGATCAGCTACATATTTTCTTGCCCGATATCTAACTGGGCTGCTGACACCATTAGTGGGTAAAGGTCCTCATCACGTGACCAACTCCGCAAGATTTATTGACGTAATTAAAGAACTCCACCTGCAGCAACATGATTTATTGGTGAGTTTCGATGTGGTGTCACTGTTCACTAGGGTCCCTCTCAATGACACGTTGGCTCTACTGGAACAGCATTTTGAGCCTGCCATAGTTGAGTTATTCCGGCACACACTCGAATCGTCGTATTTCTTGTATGATGGGGAGTATTACGAACAGGTTGATGGAGTGGCCATGGGCAGCCCTTTATCGCCAGCTATTGCTGACTTCTTCATGGAGAACTTTGAAGACAAGGCACTTGCAAGCGCTCCTATGAAGCCCAGAGCTTTCTTCCGGTACGTAGATGACACCTTTGTGGTCTGGCCACAACGGCAGAGACAACCTGCAAGTTTTTCTCCATCATCTTAACAGTAGAAACGAAAACATCAAGTTTACGATGGAGGTGGAAGAAGAAGGCCGGTTGCCTTTCTTAGACATACTAATAGAAAGGAAACCTGACGGGTCTCTAGGACATTCTGTGTACAGAAAACCGACGCACACAGACCTATACCTGAACGCCGCGAAGCCATCACTCATCCGGCACAGCGCAAGACGGTACTCAGCACGCTTGTACATAGGGCGCAGAGCGATATGCGATGCTGACAGTCCTACCCCGGTGAATTGAGTCATCTGCGTCAGACCTTTCAACGCAATGGGTACACTGATTATCAGATAAGACTGGCATTCCGAGAGCCGACACGTAGGCTCAATAACACCAACAAGGAGCCACCTGATCGTCTAGCCTTTTTGCCGTACTCTGGCGCCACAAACGTCCAAGATAGGACGGATTCTAGCAAAAACTGGAATCAAGACCATTTTCCTGCCACCACCAAAGGTGAAGAACATCTTACGCTCCCCCAAGGATGACCTTGCTTTGCGGACACCTGGGGTATATAGCATTAATTGTGAATGTGGTAAAAGCTACATTGGCCAAACGGTGCGGTGTGTTCACCAACGTTGTCTAGAACATGCACGACACGTTCGTCTGGGGCAGAAAGACAAGTCTGCGGTGGCGGAACACAGTCTAGAACATGGCCATGGTTTTGATTTCGAAAATACCAGAGTACTGGCGCATACTGGGAGCTTCTGGAACAGCATCCTTACAGAAGCAGTAGAAATTCGTCTCGCGTCTAACCTCGTCAACCGCGACAGCGGGTACCAGCTGAGTGAAGCCTGGACGCCAGTCATCAATACTATTCGCCGACAGCGCGACCGGGACGCATTACACGGCGCGTCCAGATCAACGGGAAGTTCGGTAGTAACATAAGTGAGCAATTTGTTACTCAGGCATTAATGATCAGCTTACGGGAAAGTTTTTGCCTTCTGATTTTTCCTTCTATGGAACGATGTGTTGATACGAGGCAGGACCCCGGCTACGATTGGTTACAAATCTGACCAATCACGTGGCAGCATGGCTCAATATGAGGCCCGCAACGGATCCGTGTTGACCCATCAGTTTGATAAACAATTTATGCTGAATGCTTTGTTTATGATATCATCTTCGAAGGAGCGATGACTTTAAGCCCGTCCGCTACATGCCATGTAAAAACTGACATCAAATCTAGTCGTAACTCCACCTTAGCATCGATTCAAGCCGCAACGAGATTTGACCCCTGCTACGACTGGTTCTACAGCCGACCAATCAGAGGTTAGCAGCGGTAATCTGGTCTAGCTCAGCAACTTCGCACGTTCCTGACCTCACTTCACCAGAAGATGGCGTCGATGATTCAGTGCGCCGAAATATCGTGTAACTATGACATTCATATAACTCGGCTAGTCACCCGAGAAAATTATTTATATTGCTTATATTGCTTCAATCATTAAGAAAATCATTGTGAGGACAGTAAAAATCATACTTTACTTTAAATATACTCTCTTTGCTGTAACTAGCTGAACACCGCATAGTTTAAAGAAATGTTAAAATTCCCAAAAACCTCTTCCCCCCCCCCTTTTTACTTCTGTTATATCTATAGATTACAATTTTCTATATGACATTGGATAGATTTTTTCTGCATCTAATCAGCTAAAAAGCTTCACTATAAGTTAGAAGTTGCTAGATTTTTTTTTTAAAAAAACTTTTTCGGCGCTGTTTCACCCATGTGCTTAACAATATCACTAAATCTAGAATATCTCCTTTATTGACCTAGTGTTGTACCTTGTTTGAATCTTAATTCATTCCTGCAGCTGTGCAAATGAAGGTAACAAAGTTTATTAAAATATTGGAAACACTTCCTATACAGCATCTGCTGACTTCTTATTCCAATCTAACTGTGCTTTCTGCGGTGACTTTTATATATGAAACTGTTTTAAGAATGATATGCTGTTGTTTTGCTATCTGTTCTCAGCTCTTTTAACTAATTTTGTTTATGTAGTAGTGAAATTAAGATTATAGTAGTTTCCAATTCTTGACAGTGCACTGCTGTATGTTACTAAACTTTGTGACCGAAATACGGAATGAATTTAGAAATGAGGGTGTTTGTTTACTTACACAGTACTTTTTGAAAAAGTCTTTCATCAGTAAGAACCTATTTACAAGGTGCCAGAACTGTAAGCACAGTGCAGGAAAATGCGTAAGTGGCATGGAAACAGGAGAGATGGAAATTCTATTTTGCATGTTATTACATATTGTACCGGTTCTGTAACTGTTATATATTCTGCTAGCCTTAACATGAAGAGAAGCATCTTACCCGCCCTAAGTGACTCATTATATTATTAAATACATATTATTTGAGATTATAAATTTATAATTATTGCTTAGAATAAATATTATCTCCACCACGTATGTTTTGTTGATTACAGTAAAAGTAAAATTATTACAGTGGGTATGGAAATACAACAAAAATGCTTTACCTTGAACAATAAACAAATCTAGATTGTTACTTAAAATATCACCAGATGTTTGCAATATGAGTAACATTATAATAATTTATTATAAGTGATATACTAACTTGATGTCCTCACGTCGCACAACTGCAGCATTCAACTGTCTTCTTAACTCTGGCACACTGAGAACAATGCAGTCACCAAGATTGGTAAGACTAACTAAACATGTTTCAGAGTACTGGGCAGCAGGATCTGGTCTTGAAGTAACGAACTGTGCTAAACCCATTCGGCGAACACGTGAGCCTTCATGAGCAGTCAGTTTAAATTTGCAGAAGGGTTTCAAGCTAGGCAACGTGAATATCTAAAAACACAAACATAATGAAGCAATAGTTTCTAATGAAACAAACCATAATTAAGGGTTGAAGGTCTACTAATTATTATGAGCCCTACCACTTCAATTACAAAAAAAAAAAAAAAAAAAAAAAAAAATTAACATTACCGATTTTAATCCAGATCATTATTTTCAGTGCCAGTCTGAACAATTACGTATCTGGAGCCAAAGAATGAGCACTCCGCAAGTAACCTGTATAACTGAATGTCAGTAGTGATCCCATACCTACCAACTTTTGAAATTGCAGTTTCGTAAAGACCCTGGATCAAAAATATTTAAAAATCCACATTTAATCAGCCATGAATTAAGTGTCCAGAAATTTGTAAATAGGATATTTAACTGGAATCTTGTCCACTGACTTCATATTATTTGTTGATGAACATGAATTTTAGGACAAATTATGAAGATAGTATCTTGACTTCAACATGGGTAAAAAGCAAAACTTTGCAGAGACAGTATCTTGTTTCACTTAGCACTGGACCTATTTCCATTGTTCAACATACTAGATATATACTTTCAATCAGACTTTAATAAAGAAACTGTGGCTTTCTTCACTTTCTTAAGAAAGTTTGGGGAAAAACTAATTGCATAACATGGACCAGAAGATGGCGGCAGTGAAGGTGATCGCCGAAATAGTGTGTGGTAATAACACTTCCTTAACTCGGTTAGTCAGCCTCAGAGCATTTCATTGAGAGGGATGATCTGAACTGTGTTCTATTCTTTTTAACCAGACTAAAAACATTTTTACCCTCAGCATAGCTGTGGGATATAGTGAACATGGACAACATTGCTCTGGAAATTCTACAGTTTTTTCATGTTTATATTCATAAAATGTAACAACAGTGGGATATAACTTTGTATTGGTATCATTGCTTCCATCTGTTGCCATTAAAAACGGACCATCCTGAAGAGGCTTCAAAACTTCAGATATTGCATTATCAGGCATTTCTTTTAAAATATAAGTTACTTTCATATGGCCACAGCCATATTTTTTTTTGCAACTTCTGATGAAGGAAACAACCTTCTGAATAAGGCACCTGTATGATCAGCTGCACTTAGTGGAAAATTGTGCTCCTCTAAAAATGCAGTGAATAAACACTCTGCTTTAATTACATCTGATCCGAATTTCAAGACTTAACAAAAAAGTGTTGATTTTTATGGTTTTCTTCCTTTGATTTTAAATTAGCAATATGTTTACTACATTTCATATGATTTGCCAAACAATTTTCCATTATGTGATATGTAATATCATACCCCCATACTGTACAAAACCCAATTTTTCCCCATCTTCTTGATTTTAATATATGAATAGGCCTCCCCAAGTGTTTGGTAATACTCTTTCTTAGTTATTCATCGTTACACAACTCAAATTACCAACCAGTGATACCACGCAAATGGGATTATCTGGACATGAGATTAAAAGATATGAAAACCATTACTGAATCGATTTTCAGAAATATTATCAATGTAAAATTGGAGAAACAGATAAATTAATTATTGACTACAATAGAATTTAACATATCTTGGAGTAATTTTTAGTCAAATGAAAGAAGACTTAAAGCACATAGAAGAGCACTCACCACCATGAAATAAATCAGAAGCTTACCACAAGTGTCCATAAAAACCACAATAAGATTGTTCCATGTAAAGATCTCACCTACAGGTTCAAATTTTAGTTTGGATATACCTAAAATAACACAGTTCATCCGTACGACGTTAAAATGCAGCATCTTTCCATAAATTTTATGGAAAAACCATTGTTTCAAAGTTTTGACAAATGTCCAACTATGGTGTTCCCATGAACAAGTTGATAATGCTAGGACACTGTTTCAAATGTAGAATCATGTTTTTCTTTGGTTCAATTGTGGATTGTATCTTTCAAACTGCCTGTTTTGGTTTTCCTTTTTACTCGGACATAGCTCAAAATTAAAGACTGTTAATTTTATTTGGAATAAAAAATGAGGAGATACTGAATTATTTTTTAAAGTGGTAGTGATAAAAATAATTATATAAACTTTAAGAGTTAGGGAACCAATATATTTAATTCAATCATCCAATTAGTTTCAGTACAATCAAAGAAAATTCACAGCAAGATCTGAGTAGTACAATAGTATATGCCATTAGGTGAATATACCCAGAATTTTCACTATGCACCTGTAATCACTGAAGTGAGATATTTTTAGGTGCCGTTTACCTCTTCAGCTGGACCCTATTCTAATGTTTTTATCCTATATTTTACTAACCTTACTGATGGATTTAGTTCATACAAGGAGCCAAGTATATCTAAAAAACATAAAACCATAATGAGGTAATTAAGTAAAATAGTATTTACCTTGAACTGCTCCTCTGAACAGATAACAACCCTGTGAGGGCCACTAGTGTCTGGAGGTTTTCTAAGGCCCCTTTCAACCTCAAAAGGCTCAGGGTGAGGAATGCTTGCCCCATCTAATACAGCAACCCCAATTACAGGAGCTCTATGTTTCAACTGTATTTCTTTACCTAGCTGGCATGTTATATCTTCGTCTAATCTTTTCTGACCAGCTGGCACAGCAATAGTAAATACATAAACTGTGCCATTATTTGTACCAGCCCAAAGAGTTGCTGTCACAGCTTGCACTAAAAATAATAATAATAAAATATTATTAATAATAATGATAATAATAATTTACCTATTTTATTTAATGCCATAAAGACTTGTAATGATAGCCATGACCATCACCAAAAATAACAACTACAAAATTCTTACACTAAAGATAATTATTTTTGTTAGTTGGCAGTTAAACATCCAAAATTTTACTATTCTATAAAGGTACAAAGCTGTACACAGTATATCATATACCTTTAAATGAGTAATTCATGTGTGTGTGTGTGTATATATATATATTCTGTGAAATGGTCTCCTACAACACCCTCCCTCCTTGATTTTTTCATGTTGATGAAAAGCCAAATCTCGAAATATTCATTGTTTTTCCTGTGTTTTGTGCTTATTTGTGTGTTCACCCCATGATACCACATCTAAGGTAAGTGGTGGTGGTTCATTTTGCTATTTTTTTTTTTTTTTTGTAAATCCATTAGCTAATTAGCTCCTATTATTTCCTGGTTACTATATATATATATATTTATATATGGTATCTCAGAAATGGTTATAACGATTTGGATAAAATTTCATATTTAGATATCTTTTTAAATTTATAAAAAAAAAGAGAGCAATTCTTGTATTTGGTATCTAGAAAACTGCTCTGACACCATCTTGCATAAGTTTTAGGTACCAGTAAGCATACTGATGTTATTTAAGTTTCTCTTTGGTTAGGGACCGTGCACAAACTACTTGGCTCGGTCCAGGAGAGGGGGGGGGGGGAGGCACTTGTCTAATCTTGCACCATTAATTAATCTCTGATCATTAAAATTTCTATTCGACATAATATTAGCATTTTTATTTAAAAGACATTTCTGAGTTGGTAAATGGCTCTAGATTTGGATGATATTTCAAACGTTGATAATGTTTTGCTTTTCAAGTTTGTAACAAGATTTTACAAAAAAATTTGTTTTTGGTTTGTTTTTGATATCTCTGAATAGGCTCTAACCTCATCTCGTAGAAATTTCAGGTACCAATAAGTATACTAATGTTCGTTAAGCTTCTCTTTGGTTAGAGCAAGGAACTGTGCAATTCAAAATCCCTAGGAAGCTTTCAAGAAAAACATTTAACTTTAATCAGACTTAACGCAAAATCTTGTATGCTGAACAGAAATCGAAAGATGTCGAGTGAAGATCGGTCACCCAGGTACTACTGAAGAAAAATTAGTATAAGGATCACTCAAAGAAAATTTTTTGTTTCGAAATTTATAATTACACAGTCTGGCAAAAACAAGAGATCACTGAAAAAACCAATAACTGATATGAGAGAAAAAGATACTGTGATTTAATAATGTTCATTATTTCAAGAATAAGAGAACCCAGGAGGAAGTTGAACATCAACAGGAGGGGACAACAACTATTACATTGCGATACTCCAAAATATCTGAGAGTAAAGCTTGATCGCTCTCTTACATTCAAAGCCCATTGTGAGGATCTGAAACTCGAAGTATCCACCCGGAGCAACATCATCCGAAAACTTACAATTATCTCCTGGGGAGCACAGCCAAATGTGCTTCGTACATCTACCCTGGCACTCAGTTTCTCTGCAGCAAAATACTCAGCACCAGTTTGGCAAAACTCTGCACATTGTGAGGAAACATAGTCCCCTCACATCTACAATTTATGGTTTTAGTATTCCTTTTTTTCCATTTGTTGTTTGTGTTTTAATTTAACATTGTGCTGTTGATTTAAGTTTGATGAGAGGCATTGCAAATGATTGTATTTAGGATATAGAAACAGTTTGTACATAATTATCTTTGAAGTAATCTGTGAGTGGAGTGAGAGTATTCTTTGGGAGTACAGAGATAAAAAAAATGGCGGCGAGCGGAGGCATGAATTGGTGTTCGTTGCTAGAACAGTAATTGTATTATTAATCAAGATAATAAGAGAGAATATTGAGTTTTTAATGATTTGTTGAAAGTGTAATTTGTGAAGCAAATGATGAGTGAAATATATAGAAAAGTGAAATGAATTTCTCTTTAGTTTATTGTATGTATTAAGTAGCAGAAACTGCAAGATAATATTCCATGAATTCTGTGGTGAGTAATATCCACCCGAGACAAATCCAGGAAGCGTAAAAAGGTCAGTTTCTTATAACATGCTAGGCAGTTTGATATAGTACCTAATGGTAATGGCTGCATTGTAACAGATTGCTTGAAACCAACTCCTGTTGACAAAATATACCAAATCATGGGTATAGCACCATCTGACATTTGAAGGAAAACAGCTGCAGAGATGGAGAAGAGGAAACAGACCCCAGACACCCTTTGTTTGGACAGGAACCTTAACCTGCAAGGCTAAAGTCAAGAAAGAGCTTCTTACAGTCTACAGCCATAACATCTTCACCTGGAGCACGCCGTGTAGAACTATGGCAAAATTCGTTGCCTGAAGGGCACTGGAGGAATATCAAAGTGGCACCGGCCGCGGGGTATAATCAGCCATATGCCAGGTACTAAACACATTAAAAACTCAAGGGCTCTGATGCAGTTCTAATATCAAAAAATTGGGTTACACTACTGAAAACAAACTATGCGAATGTGGTGAGCAGCAGGACCCACATCTTCTGGAATGCAGGAATCTACCTGTAACGCGCACTTTAAAGGGCAAATGAGAAGCCCATCATGATTACGGATTTCTGGTCACATTCCATTTAATTGTGTTCTATAGTCCATAAGCTTAATATTAATTAATTAATATTATTTGTTTTGTTTCAACTTGTAATGTTATGTCCTGGACATGAGAAATAATAATAATTTCACGAAATCTGCCATTCAAAATTTTGTTGCTTCCTAACAACATAACACACAAGGTTTCAATTCTATTGAAACAATTCCGTTTCTTTGAAGCTTACTTGTTCCATCATCATGTTAGCATCAAGTGAATACACAATAATCTTCCAAAAATATCATAATTTTTCATATATAGATTTTAATTTAAAATCTGTTTTTTTTTTGGTCTTTTTATTTAACCTATTATTAGATTGTTCATGGTTTAATTAATATTTTAAATAACCAGTCCACCAAATTTGTTTTTATTTTCAAAGAAAGCACGACATCAAAGATACTTGTTACATGCATACATACAATCCAGAGATTGCATACAACACTCTTTCCCCAGTTAGTACAGATCTTCGCCGTCGTATATTGAACCTGTATAAAATGTATCTCTGTCTCGGGTGTTCGCTTTATATAAGCTACATCGAAATTTTTAGGACACTTCAAAGGATTCCGACAGACATTTCTCGAACATTAACAAAACTTAAACAATTGAAACATATTAAAAACAATCAGAATTAATACATAATCATTTACTATAATTAAAAAATGGTCAGAAATGGAAATTAAAAATACTTAAACACAAAATTATCCACAGAAATCATTTTCAACTGTCACAAATTGTCCTTTAAACATCGTATATTGCATTAATACTTGGAATTTCGAACATTTAAGCAATTCTATGGCATAGTACTGTCCTTAAACATATTAAATGGTATTTACATAATTTCTTTTCATAAAACAAAGTCTATATACATTGATTTACAGTAAATTGAAAAACAAACATACAAGGTCATATTCAACCAAACTAGCTTACTATACAGTAGGTGGCCAAATTATTATACTCGTTTGAAAAAAAAAAACATTGTTTCGTGTGTTATTATACATTTAATCTACTAATAGACCTATGATATCGTTTTTATTGTTATCTTTATAGGTTTAATGAATTAAGGAAAAATAAATAAAACATAATTTAGCATAGGAATTATGTTATATTAATAGAAAAAAATATTAATCAATATTTAGTGAATCCTCCCTTTTGAGCAATCACGTTTTGTAGATGCTGCGGCATGCTGGCAATGCACTTTTTGGAAATTTCTTGTAATTCAGGTGTTCTGTGCCATGCTGTAATAATATTTTCTATTAATTCTTTTATTAGTAATAATTTTATCCTTGCAAATTTCTTTTTTTAGCGCCGCCCAGACATTCTCAATAGGGTTAAGGTCTGGCGAATTTCCAGGCCAATCCAAGAGGGTTATTTTTTCGTCTTTTAAAAACTTCATGACTTTTTTTGCTTTATGACCTATTGAGTATAATAATTTGGCCATCCACTGTAAGTGCTTCATAAAATACCATTCTATTTAAGTTTAGGTTTCAGGACTGTTACACTATACATTTTAAATACGTTCATATTTCATTTACACATCCCAATTTTAATAAATTTTGATTAATTCCTTTCTCCTAATTACCATCTCCAATGGTATTGTTTTCACTTTAACTCATTTTTGCTAATGTTTAATTTTGAGACAGGAAGGAATGTTTAAACTCAGGTATTCTGAAAATGTATCTGAATCCCTTTCAGGTGTTTCAGGTTCGCTGCAATAACAATTTTATAACCTTACTGAATAAATTTTTAGCTAATATGTTTATAATTATTTTCATTTACATATTAAGACTATGAAACAGACGTACGTTATCAAAGAGTGATGACTGCAATTACTGGGAAATTTGAATGTCACTTAAGAAGATAGTCCAAAATCATGGAGACACCCATATAAAATGAAATGGTAGGAGACTTATCTAAAAATCAACAAGATTTTGTTTTTCAACAAAAGAAACTTGATAAATAAAAATGGACAGAAAGAGGACATAATCTTTTGAGTGACTATGTTATTACCAGCATGAAAACAACTTTGGAAGTTATTAATACACATATATTTATTTAGACATGAACTGCTTTTTGGTATGCTCTGAAGCAGTGCCAGATCTAGTTGGGACAAACCGGGTCACTGAGTCCGAGTGGCAACTTCAGCATAGGGCGCCAAATCGTGTTTAAAGGGTGTCAATTTATGTCACAGCGATCTTATTATATATATATATAAACCTCCACTACTTCCTGGGGTGGTGACAATCAGTGGCAAACTTGGGGTGGCAACAATGGGGGGTGGCCAAATAATGTTCAAAGGGGCAGCAATCTCATAGTTTTCGTCTCAGCTGCGAAAATTCGTAGATCTGTCACTGCTATGAAGTTGAAATACTAGCAAAATAGTGGAAACGGAAACAAATAAGTCAGCACAAGTATAATGTTTATTTCTTTCAAGAGAAAAGTATAAGACTACAAGAAACGACACAAAAACTGCAGGCGATGACACTGAATAATGACAAAAATTGAAGACTTTTATTTTCCATATAAAAAAAGAGTTTCAAACAATGTGACAATAATTCATAAAAGACGAAGAAGAAGAAAAAGGATATTACTATGCGGGGAGGGAGAGAGAGAGAGAGAGAGAGAGAGGCCATACATCTTGTAATTACCCACAAAGATAACTAGGATCAACATAAAATGAAAGAAAATATGGCTTGAAGAATAACACAACAAAGATACATTAAGAATGATAGGATGCTTTCATCAGTAATATTGAGAATGATATATGCGTCGAAATGAATAATGAAGAGTAGGATACTTCAGAGAGAAATGTAACAGCAGAAAAACAATGGATAGAACACTATGCACATCTTAGGTATGAAGAAATGAATGAAGTTAACTCAAAAAATTCATAGACTATGAATTATTTGAACAAGCTTTGGGGGGGGGGGGGGTAAAAGTAACAAGACTAAATGGTACCTTAGCATTTGAAGTATTGAGCCGTTTGATAATTAATGCTATAAACTTTTATAATATGCTCGATGACACATTAAGTTAGAGCATAGGATCCCAAGTGCCCCCAGAGGGAGAACAAAGAAAAGTCATGGGAGATGAGGGATGCAAGGCAGCTACCCCAGTGGACCATACTCCAGCTCTACACTGCCTCCTTAAGCGCCTCTTAAGAGTTGAAAACCTTTGTTCTAGCATCATATACTTAATGAATTATCCATGACAAGTCACTGTCAGTACAGACAAGTAGGTATTTATATTTTTAACAATATAAATTGTGACCAAAGAGGGGGGGGGGAGGGAGTGGGAATTTCTCTTTGGATTGAAGAGGGGGCATGGTAAGAAAAACTTTGGGAACCTTAAGGTTAGAGAGTGTTGATTGGGAGATAAAAATAGGTGACCAAAGAGATGCTGATTAGTAGGGTTCGGATCTTTATGGCAAGTCATATTTTTTCCCTGCCTTCTTTTTGAGATGAAATGCTGAATTAAACACTGATTCAACGTGTCTGTTTTTAAATGTAGTTTATATAGCATATAAATGTATATTCAGACTATTTTCCTAATTTTGGTCATATTTCGATAATATTTATGTTCATATGGTCATATTTTGAGGAAAAATCTGGTAGTTTTTTTAATAGTACGGTACTGGGAATTCAATAAATATAGATGAGAAGAAATTAAGATAATTATTCACAAAATGATTTAAAATCTAATTTCCCAATGGTGCAGCGAGAGCATGGAAGCAAATTATGCTGTTTACATGAAAGCGACACTAGTAGATAAATAAATGATGTATAATTGAGTATGTTTTGATGTATAATAAATTTAAATGTTCAGTCACATTTTGTCATTTTTAGGTCATATTTACACATTTTAAGGTCATATTTGCCTGCATATTTCTCTCTTTTTTTTTTTTTTTGTCATAAAGATCCAAACCCTACTGATTACAGATGTTCGTATGGTAAAGATTATGAAATAATAAAAGTGGAATTTGCAATTAGGAGAGAAAGTGTAATGCTAAAGATAGTAATCAGGCTGCTACTAACAATCTGAAGAAATACCATAAACAAATTGATTGCTTAACAACGATGATCAAACCTCAAACAGTTATAGGGAAAGAGTTTGTTTGCATCTATCAACTGCACGAACTGACTAAAATGTTGAAAAAATCTGAGAGCTTTGTACTCTCCGACTATCGACAGACAACTGATCAACTGTCAGAGAATAGTGGGCTATCTTGGAGCTCGGTTCAGCGAATTTTAACCGAAGATTTGGGAATGAAAAGAGTTGGTGCTAAGTTTCTTCCTCAGGGTCCTGACTGACAATCAAAAAGAACGTCGAGTTGAAACATGTCGTGCTTTTAAACAACAGCTTGAAATTGATACAGCTTTTCTGTCAAAAGTCATTACTGGTGATGAGTCATGGTGCTATGGTTACGACACAGAAACAAAGCAACAATCAAGCCAATGGAAGATGCCTTTGTCACCCAATCCAGAAAAATGCCGTCAAGTCAAGCATCAAAACAATGCTCACTTGCTTTTTTGATGCAAGGGCGTAGTTCATTCAGAGTTTGTTACCCCACATCAGACTGTCAAACAAACCTTTTATTTGGAAGTTTTAAGAATATTATTCAACAGTGTTCATCAAAAAAGACCTTTTTTGTGGATAGACAGGAAACTGGTTATTCCACCACAACAATGCACATGCACATAAAGCTGTCTCTGTTAGGCAGTTTTCAGCTAAAAATTGCATGGCTACGCTGCCCCGTGCACCTTACTCGCCAGACCTGGCTCCATGCGACTTTTTCTTATTTCCATGTACGAAAAGTTCCATGAAAGGACACAGATTGAATAAAAATTGAAAATGTCAAGAAAAAAAAAACGAGAGAGGAGCTGTAAGCCATTTCTAAAGATGACTACAAAAAATGTTTCGAACAGTGGAAGCGCCGGTAGGACAAATGTATTAGTTGTAATTGGAGAGTATTTTGAAGATGATAAGGTTGTTTATATATTTATAGCTCTATATATATATAGCTCTCTGACACCACCACATACCTTCCACACGCTATAGACCCTACTACTTCCATATACCAAGAAGTACGTGCTCTCCTTGACCTACAAGACCCCTTACGAGGACTCTCTCATAACTCAGTGTCCCTCTTCACCCACAGAACCCCGTCCCTCACCTTGTACCTTCTTCCCAAGATCCACAAATCTGGAAATCCGGGGCGACCTATAGTTGTGGCATATAGGTCTCCTACTGAACGGATTTCAGCTTTTGTGGATTAGCACCTCCAGCCATTTGTACAGAACCTCCCTTCATACATAAAAGACACCCCACACTTCCTCGAATGACTTTCCACAGACCCCATTCCTCTACCACCTGATTCCTTCGTTGTCTCCATAGATGTCCCTTCCCTTTACACCAATCCCTCACAGACAGGGCCTCAGTGCCATGGAACACTTCCTGGAAATGTGACCTCCCAACAACCTCCACAAGACATCCTTCCTCATTTCCTTGGCTAACCTCATCATGTCTAACAACTACTTTTCCTTCAACTCTCAAATTTACCAGCAGATACGTGGCACTGTGATGGGCACCCCCATGGCACCATCCTATGCAAATCTTTTCCAGGGCCCTCTGGAACGATTCCTCAACAATATTTCCATTAATCCTCTTGTGTGGTTTAGATACATAGATGACATTTTTATGATCTGGACCCACACAGAGAATCATCTAATAGACTTCAACTCCCTAAACAGCCACTCCATCAACTTTTCCTGGACATGCCCCCACAGCCATGTTACTTTTCTTGATGTTGACGTTTCCTTGCATAACGGGCGCCTGCATACCTCTGATCATATCAAACCTACAAATCTTCAGAAGTATCTTCATTTTAACAGTTGTCATCCTTCGCACATCAAACATTCCCTTCCTTACAGTCTGGCCATCCGTGGAAGGCACATCTGATCTGATGAAGAATCTAAGGCTGTACCCCTTGAAACTAACCGCAGCCCCGCTTTCATCACTCAATTCTTCCCTGGTCTCAAGTCTATTTACATAATCCTTCGCCATGGGCATGACTTCTTATGTTCCTTCCCAGTGATGCACACCATTTCCATAAAATCCTGTCCACTGCCTTCACGCACCTGTTTTAGCAGGCTACCAAATCTAAAAAATATCTTGGTTCAGAAGTTCTCACCCAGTAATTCCCCCAAACTAGCACAGGGATCATTCCTGTGCAACAGACACCATTGTAAAACATGAAGCATGCATCCAGCCACTACCACTTACTCCAATCCTACCACAGGTGAAACATTCCCCATAATTGGTCATGCTACTTGCACGACAACACATCTCATATATCAACTTACATGCCTCCATTGCTCCAGCTCATGTATAGGCCTCACTACTAACCCACTAGCTAACTGAATGAGAGGCACTGGCATTCAGTATATACTAACAATGAGGCCCATCCAGTTGCAAAACATGCCAGTTCCCACATACTGGATAATTTTAACATCTGTTTCTCAGTTAGGGCAATCAGAGTTTTCGCTGATAACACAACCTCCTCTGAACTACGTAGATGGGAACTAGCCTATCAGAATATGCTGGACACTAGACATCCTCCTGGCCTCATTTTCCAATAAATTCCTCCCATCAGACCCAGCGCTTAATAGCTCTACTATTTATATTTCTGATATTCCATTTTTCACTCATAGTTTTTCAAAATTTGATTTTTATATATGTATCCTCACTCAGTTATTATTTTGGTCAACCACTTTCAATGATAATATACTGTCAACAGTATCAATTATTGATCCAATATTTGAGCTCCCTCCCCCCCCCCCCCCTACACTACCATCCTCGCCGGCGATGCCATTCACCAGACAGTGGTTGCTGTGTACACATCTGACTCCGCCTGGTGTCTCACTTCTACACGACTATGGCTGTATTCCGAAATATTGTGCTTCTCTTGTGTGTGTGTTTTTGTTTTCCGTTGTCCAAGCCACCTTCATCTATGGTAACTGTTGAGTCACATTTCCTATCCTTCCTTAGTTTTATTGCCCTGAAGCATTTTCCTGTTCATTGTGTGTGTGTGTGTCTTTATATATCTGGCTCCTTTTTTAGCACAACTTAATTCTGGGCTCGGAATAATTTGTCTCTATGAGTAGAATTGCCACAGAACATTATTGTATATAACATTAAGGAAATAAAATGAGCTATTATAAACTGGTTTTTTAATCTATTGCTGAAAGTGCAAATGTGGCCTGTACGCAATTGCTTCACCAAGTCAGAGGAATGAACCTTATGATTTAAATTATGGTCTATATGCAAAACCAGAAATTTCACACTCCTTATCACTTAAATGGAAAGCAATAATAATTTTAAGAATATTATAACGCAGGAATAAGCTTCACAGAGCCCATAGGAATAGATAATTTAAGGATTTTAAAATTGTAAATAAATTATAGTAGCAAACTTGATATTAAGGACACTTCAAACTAAAACCAAACCATGTCTCATGTGAGACATAAAAATTGAATCATAAAATTATATAAGACGAAAAACATCACCAACATTTTCACAGGTAGCTCAGCTAAAACAATCATTTTTAAATAGTATTTGTATGGTTGGAAAATTTTATTTGAGAAGATAAACGAAACTGAAAGTTTATTTGCCTTGTGCCTATAAGAAAATAAAGATTTCATCCGAATAGGTATAACCTCAGACTTGAAAAACATTTCAAATTAAATAGAAAATTAAAAGCAATCTGGTGATATAAGTATTGTTGTGAAGGATTAATTACTTTGAAAAGAGATAGAAAAAAAAATAATAGTCATCCTGCACATTTCATAAATTAATAACTGTTAAAACAAGGAAGTTTAGGAGGAAATGTGTCTTAACTAAAAGTATTCAAAATAAATCATACTATAATAAAGAAAAGTTTCAGAAAAATCTGATTCAAATAATGCACCATGAGAACTGTTGACTTTTGGGATTCGCAGGAGGAAGGTGGTAAACCATGGGATATCACCGGTGTTCCAGAAGCTCTCTGGGAAAAACTATTTAACACCAGGAATTGCTACTCTCATGTCAAGTCACATTACAACTTATAACAATGCAGGCTGTACCTAAATTGCTTCACACAGCAAAGAGTTGGACATCTAAAAATTTTCACATTCCTAGGATGTTCGGTAATACAATCTACTGGCACTAAATGGAAATTAAGAAAATTTTCAGATTGTCAAACAGTTCTTTTAAGCTCACTCTAATGGGATTGCAATTTAATTTAACATAGCAAGAGTGAATGCTTCATTGTCATTGTATGTTTGTTTGAAGGATAATCTGTAATCTTTTCTGTGAATAGAAGTCTGATTGAATATTTTACAAAGTGCTAATGTGATTCTGATACTGGTCTAAATTTAATAATTTTGAAGAATATATTGAGTGACTTTTAGTGGTGACTTTTGTTTCTTTTCAAAACATTTATTTCTTGTGGTTACCAGGAAAAAATCGGAACTAATTAGTGAATGGATTTACAAAAAAAAAGGGAAGATGGAGGATGGTGCAGAATACGGCCTCCAGTATCCTGCACCCCCCCCCCCCCCCCCGTGATGTTCTCCTGTTGATGAAGGGCCCCAAGTCCTGAAATATTCATGGTTTTGTGCTTATTTGTGTGTTCACACTGATACCATCATTTAAGGTAAGGGATGGTTCATTTCACTATCTCTTATTTTGTAAATCCATTTATTTCTTGTGGTTTACTAATATAAAGAGAATGGCTATGAACTATGCATAAATTGAAATAGGTGTCAGGTTAACAAATTGTATCTATGGTTATTGTTAATGACTAGAACTTACAATACCCCAAACAACATTTAATCATTACAATATGTACAGAATTTTATATGTTGGGTTTTATTAAAATTTGAAGACAAGCCACTAGCTGTGAACTAATCATTAAAACAAGAAAATAAGTTTTCACCTGTAGCTCAGAGTAGATTATTCATGTATATAAAAAACAATAGTGGCCACAAAAACCACATGAAGCAGCATTAAAATGTTCCAATACCACTTTGCTTCCAATTCAGTACATAAGAACTAAATTACTTATTAATAATGCCACACAGAAGAACGAATAGAAATGGAATAAGGCTTGTCCAACTGTGCAATGCCTTTTATCTCAAACTGATGGCAACCTTCATTAAAAGACTGAGCAGAATACAAACAACATTGCGCTCCACAAACCTAAACCTTCTAAAATTCAAACTGACCATGTAGCTATCTCCTCCAAGAGATCCAGAATGTCAAGGTGAGAAAGGGAGCCAACACTAAAAGTGACCACTACCTTAAAACTATAAAAGTAAGATTCACCCTCAAAACAAGATAAGGAACAGGAGAACTTAATTTGATGGTGAAATGTTACGAAACAACACAGAAGAAAAGCAAAGATTCAAAGAAAAGTTGGAAAACAACACTGCAAGGACCTGGGATGATCTGAGGGGGGGGGGGGGGACGAAGCTGCCCATGAATTATGTTCTATGAAAAGAAATAGAAGCATAGATGGTGGAATGAAGAATGAGAAGTGGCCAAAAATGAGACACTGATAGCTTGGAAAAGGTGGCATTCCCATAAAAATTATGAGAATTTCCAAACTTTCAACACAATCCGAAAACAAACTTCTAAAACTATAAGAAATGTCAAGAGGAAGCATGAAAAAAGTAGACTCATACAAATTAATTAAGATTTCGCTAAATGTAATACAAGGAACTTTTACAGAATGTTCAAAGAGGAAACATCAAAGTATCAACCACCACCAAATATTGGCTTTAAAGATGAAAATGGAAAAACTGGCTTAAATAACAAAGAAAACTGGAAAATTTTGGCCCATTACTTTGAAAAACTAATGAACCATGAAGAACCTCAAGAAAGACAATAGTTCAGTCAGTCACAAGCAAGCATTAAACCTTCAGAGCCACCAGAGAAGAAAGAAATTCATGACATAATCCAAGTTCTGAAAAACAATAAAGCTGCAGGGGAAGATCTGACTGTTGCAGAGTTGTGGAAAGAGGCAGGTGGTCAAGTAAGGCAGGAACTGACGACAAACATACTGGCAAACAGAAAAAAATCCTGATGAATGGAAGAATGCACAGATACACCCACTGTATAAGAATGGTGACAAAACAGATGTGAAAAGTTACAGAGGAATTTCCCTGGAAGTGGAGACATATAAGATAATGTCAAAAGCTCTTCAAAACAGAATTAAACCAGTAATAGACAAACTAATTGGAGAACACCAAAGTGGGGTCAGAAGAGGATGATCATGTGTAGAACAGATTTTAAATCTGAAAACTGTAATAGGAGAGAGGGTTACAAAGAACAAAAACTATGTTATAGTTTATGTGTACTTCAAGAAAGTCAACTGACAGGAATTTGGCGTTGACTCAAAGTCGGTCAACATAATTAGGCAGACCCTCACTGGAACAAATTCAAAGTGAAATTTATGGGAGAGATCTCAGAGGAATTTAAAATAAAAAATGGTGTCAGGCAGGGAGATGGGCTTTCCCCAATGCTTTTCAATTACGTTTTGGAGAAGGTAATAAGAGTATGGGAAGAGAAACTCAAGGAAAGGGGAATTCATCATGAGAATCACAACGGAGCTGTGGTAAACTGTTTGGTGTTTGCTGATGGTATAGCAATTCTCTCTGGAAATATAGAAACCACAATTGAACAAATCAACTTTCTGAAAGAAATAGCAGGAAAAGTTGGATTTCAGATCTCTTTTGAGAAGACTAAATTCATGACCAATATTAGGGATTCACCCACAGTATTAAACATAGAGTATGAAACAATTAGCAAGGTTAATAAAGTTAGATCTCTAGGTGAAGTAATTCAGTTTAATGGGCTTGATAAGGAAGCAAACATATCAAGAGCAAGAAAACTAGAACTAGCACACCAACTGACTAAAGACACAGAAGTTGGACAAAATAATATGAACACCTTGCGATAGAGTACAGGTTGTTGCATGTTGGCATCAGTGTGAATACTGTGACACACATGTACGGCGTAGTTGACATGCGGGTCTTGTAGGTTGTCTCAGTGTATTATACGCTTTTTTCTGTGATGGTTATAACAAGCAATTTGTGAAATGCGTGATCTCTCAAGACTTCAATAGAGGCCTAATCGTTGGAGCTCGGTTAGCGGGAGCATCTGTGAAGAAACCAGCTGAACAGTTTAACGTCTCACGAGTGACAGTATCCACGGTAATGATAGCATACACAAAACATGTAAAACATTGTCGACGAAGAGGAACAGTGTCAGGGTGGCCACAAAGAAATGATTTGAAAATTCCCTGATATTTCCAGGTTTTCCAGGAAAGTTTGTCATATTTTTCCCTGAATTAGAAATTTAATTCACATAATTATAATATTTTAAGATTTGATTACATTTTAATTGGAAAAACTGTTACAAAACTCACAAAAATTAAAAAGACATTTCTAACTATGTTTATTTGAATATCATAATTTATTTAATTAATTTTTAATATATTGCTATAGATGGTATTTTATAACTAATTTAATAATCTTATAAAAACTAATTTAAAATTAGGAAAACAGAAACAAGCTAATGATAAATTAGCACAAATTAAATTGTTAGTATTTGCTATATAAAAATAATTTAAGATTTTTAAATTGCTCATCAATAAGCCCCGGATGTTTAGGTTCTAAAAAATCAAATTTAGGTTTTTTCAACTCACGTTTTAGGCTTTTATAGGTTTTTAAAATTCTGATTTAGGAACTTACACGTTTTCAAGGGAAATAAAATTTAAAACACGCTATATATACTGCCATAGTGTTAAAAACATTGTGACTTTATAATACAATGTCAAGTACTGCTTAAAAACTTCTAACATGGCATGGCTCTATCACATTAAAACATGCAAAATAAACCACTATAATGTTCACAACATTTCGTCTTTATTGTGTATGGTAAACAACTCATTTAAAAATTCTAATATGACACTGAACAAGGAAATATTTTGACAGATTTTCAGGAGTAAACCCTCCTCTCTCTTCCGTTAAAATTCTCTTGAATGTGGAAAAACTACGCTCTACATCAAATGAGGTAAGAGGGGCAAACTTCATATCAGCAATTTCTTTAGGATTCGAGGACAAAATTTCTTTTTCCTTTAGTCCAAAGAGGATACGGCCTATGTGTTCCATCCGCTTGAAATCTGGACTGCGGACTAAAACAATTCCTGCTTCTTAGCTATAGACACCCCAACTGGTCCAGGAGCCCCTTTGGCCCTCACTTCATGGATGATTTGAAGTGATTTCGTCAACAGTAGAGTGCCTCCTTCCAACTTCTCAATTGAAAATTCTAGGTTGTAAAAATTTGCCTTTATATAAGTCAACTCCTGTACAGCTGGTACTGAGTGCAACGATTTCTTTGCATTTACTATAGCAATTGCTTCGCTTTCATCTAATGATTCGATTATCTCCGTGATGC
Organism: Vandiemenella viatica; assembly: GCA_031002005.1. Classification (NCBI taxonomy): domain Eukaryota; kingdom Metazoa; phylum Arthropoda; class Insecta; order Orthoptera; family Morabidae; genus Vandiemenella; species Vandiemenella viatica. The sequence goes on along the minus strand of JARYHS010008075.1, from coordinate 125,805,365 downwards.
TTTCATAGTTTTCTGCATAATATATTGCGGCTGAGAGACAGGTCCCCCGTCGTGTCACTACTGGCTCGGGAGGTAAGGGTATTGATGAAAGCTTTTCCCTGAAAGGAACTACACGACTTGGCGCTTTCAGGAATATTTTCTTCACTGAAGAAATTATCTCGTTAACTACAGGGTACTGTTCCCGAATTTTTTCAGCTACCCGGCGCAGCCCACGAGTTAGGCAGGTGACATGCGCTATTCGGGGATGGAATGCCTTCAAACACTCCCCTGCTTTGACCGTATAAGCTGCACTGTCTGTCACCAACAACCGCAACTTATCCTCGTGTTTTGGATCTGGACCCAACACCTTTAAATCATCCCTTACAGTAATTGCCACAGTAGAGTGATTTGTCATTGGAAGTTCTCTGCACATAATGACATGGGGTATACTAGGTTCCTCAAATGCTAGCTTGCCCGTATCTGCCGCAGGCATCTGTCTCATCTACACTTAATCAGATGAAGTGGTCAGCGATGTCCATCAGTGTTTTTTCAATGGTTTTCTCATACATCTGAGGCAAGTAATTCTTTCTTCAAGTGGATTCATCTCATATTTTTCTGTTACATTGTTTTTCCAAAAAGGTTTTCAGCACTGCATTCTGGAGTGATGAAACTGGTATATTAGCGCCAGTGAGATCTTCACGCAGACGCAAATTCAACGAAAGTTCAGCACCCAGCATTGAACTTGTAATGAAACTCTGTTTCTGTTTGGGAAAATTTCTCCTGGTAACATTTGCCAAATGAGTTTCTGAATTCTGATGCTGTAGTACGTGGGATCGTTTATCTGCAGGCACCTATATAGAAGGCAAAAATAAAAATAGTCCACCTGAATATAAAACACCGGATAATACCCAGTTAATATTATGAAATTTCATCAAGCGGTCTACACTCTGTTACTTTAGAAATGAAAACAAATAAAATCTAATTAAAAAAAAATATAAAAGATACGTTCAAATTAAACTTACTGGTTTTACACATGCTTAACAATATATAATTTTCCCAACTGTAGAAAAGTTCTTATCCATTCCAATCCACTCTCAGGAGACTACTTCTTGAGTATTTCTGTTTAGGCATGATTGCTTTTAAAGAAGGAACTAAAAGTATGTAGGCCTACACAATGTTTACAATGTTTTAATTTCCGTGTTACCACTGAACGATGACGGTATACAACTGTTAATATCTTAGAAAGGGTTTGCGTTCCTGAGATTTTTAATGTTTAACATACTATGTTTCTAACTTGCTTTGTTGATTTTTTTCTACTGAAAGTAAATCTTTGTAATAATGTGAAGTTGCCACACCGCAATGTTACTGTTAACAATGAGGTTAAAACACATCATTTGATATTGTGGTCAACAGTTATACCAATTTTAAAATAAATGCATTTGTTTTACACGTAAATGTAGTCCATTTACCCTCCAAGTTCAGCTTCACCCTCAGACTCTACGAGCAATCAAACGAAATATTTGAGAAGGTAGGGGGAAAAGGAAGCAGCCGTAGCCTGTCAATAAGGCACTGTTACGGCATTTTCCTGGAGGGGAAAAGGAAAACCACGGAATACCATTTCAGAACAGCCGACGGTGGGGTCGAACCCATGGCGTCTCCCGAGTCCAGATTAATAGACCACGACCCGTGCCCCTGAGCTAATCTGTTCGGTCCTTTGTTTTATTTAAGTAACAAAATTATAGTTGGACTGGATTAGTACATCAAATTAGGTGCTTTTAGGTTCTAAAAACCGAATTAGGACATTTTAGGTCATAACATAAGAATTAGGTTATTTTAGGTCCTATTAAATTTATGAATATTATTAGTTTATACAAAAGACAAAAAAGGAAATTAAAATTTCGAGAATATTAATTTGGGAACAAAATAGGTTCGAACCTAAGAATCCGGGGCTTACTCATCAATAACTTGAATCTCAGCTAGAAGTTTAACTTTTTATTTGATTCCAAATGTTTTTTTTTTTTTTGTTTTTTTTTTTTTTTTTTTTTGTTTGGCTACATATTTTATTTTCATGTTTTCTGATTCAGTTATTTTATCTTTCTTTTTTCGGCATTCAATTTATTGAGATAAATTTAAACGTGAGTTATGATAAGAATGAACTAAAGATTTTGAAACATCAAGAGTTGCAACATCCCCATTTGTTTCACTTAAGACAGTCATACATTAATCGCTGAGCAATTAAAGTTTCATATTCTAAACTAAACCTTCAGAATTCACTGAAAAACCTCTCTCAATATTAGCATTGCCACGAGATAAAACCATTACTATCTTTAAAAGTTTTACTATTGACTGGATTAGCATGTCCAAGAATTAATTCATCCCAAAAATGATCTAGGCGTTCACTTGTTCATGAATAATTTTTAAGAACATGCAATGCCGAACATTGAGAACATAAATTGTTGAAATCTTGATTAATTTCATCAGCCTCCTTACCACTGATCCAATTATTTTCATTCAAAATAGTGAGTAGGCCTATTAGTCTCCTACTTCTGACTTCGAAAAAATGTACAAGACTAGGATCAGACTGCTTTGGTAAGTTTATAAAGTAAGGGTTATTGCGACAACAATTTTCCTATAAAAGCTTTCAAAGCAGGTGTGGCATCTTTCTGCAATTGTAAAATCATGAGATTGGTGATATTTTTTTTAATTAAAATAATATCCTTTTTAGTACCAAATCCCATGTCAATTTGACTGTATAAAATCAAATTGTTTTCATCAGTTAAGTCTATACTTGATAATGAGTCAACAGACTTCAGTACATCTGCTTTGATAAATCTTTGCATTATCCTATGGAGAACTGTCACTAAAGAGCTGCAAAGAAATGGTGCTATAGGAGCATCAGTTTGATATTCTTGTAGCAATGGTTGTGATTCAGCTGGTAATGACCGAAAAAAATCTAGTTTTGCTGGCAGCAAAGTATCTGAAAGAGTCTCAGTTACATTTTTGTAACTGGTGCTAGTCAGTTCTTTTTTATCATGTCTGTAAATCCCTCCACCATTTTTTTAAGATTAGGAATAATTTCGATAGCACAAGCAGTCAACTGTAATTTTCAATCTAATGGGCTGCACAAATTTTTTTAGGATAAAAAGTTGATCCTGAATACTCTGTTAACCCTATCCTACCGGCTATTGGAAAAAAAGGGAAATTTATAATTTCAGTTATATATTTGTATAAAGGTACTTGAAATTAAACACACATGTTTTTTTCAATTTTTTTTTTGAACTCTAAGTGCTAATTACTAAGCCGGTACTTATAAGTACCGTCAGGGACTTTGTGTATCACATGATGTACAGAAATAGCAATTGAAATCAATTATGTTCATATTGGTATGAAATATTTGCCTCACGATATTAAAAAAAAAAAAAAAATCTTTTTGCTCATTCAGACACAAAAGACATTGTAGTGCAACATTTGGAATGATGTTTTTACTGTATTTTCTTCATTCTACATACTTCACATCTTCATCAGAGTTTTACAATTTAGGGACAGTTTCCAAATCTTACATTGTATTCATTGTAATTTACCACTTGTTTTTTTGGTCTGTATGCTGAAAACTTAGAAAATTAATTTTTCGGCAATTTCACGCAGAAATTTAAAAATAAATGTTGTCATTGTCTGACTTAATCATACAACAATACATCAACAGGCTTATCAATGCAGTGGACACTGGTATTGTCGAATTATATGGTGGTAAATACAGTGGTACTTATAAGTACCGTCAGGGAGGAAAGGGTTTACTGAGCGTGGCATGTCAGTATGTCTTTAAACACATAATAAATTGACCATAAAAACTGAACAATATTCCATTTAGTGACCTCAATTCCACATTTAAATCCTCCATGCATGTTATGAAGACCACAGCTGTCCATGTCAAGTACCAAAGAATCATTTATTTATCTAGTTTTCTGTAGCTCAGCTATTCAATTCTCCGAAAAAATTTGTGATTAACATTTGGTCCATCTATTGAGATTTTTAAACTTTTAAGGCTTATAAGGAGTTGAAGCATTTCCTTGAAGGACAGAAGAAGATCTGAAGCTCTTGTGTGACAAAGAAAAGCAGATGTTAAGTATTGTGTACAAACTTCATTCTTTACAGTACTCCAAATCCATTTGAGTTTCTTGATAAACTTTGTTGAGTGACTCATCAAACCCTATTGCAAAATGATTACAAAAAGTTATAGATTCCATCAGTCTACTTTTATAATAAGGAGCAATCCCATGAAGAACTGAGTAGGTAATTTTAGTTCACTGCAATTCCATTCCTCTGGCTATTTGACTATCGTTGAACATTAAAAAAAAAAATACTCTATGTCACTTCCCACTGTGCACACTGACTTGTGAGTCATCAATATCTGAATACATCAAAGTATTACTGCACAGCTTTCTTCTTCTTTGAGAAGAAAGGAATTTGTTCTTTTTCCTGAGTCGTAATAGGATTAGAAACAGTAAATTTTTCAGACAAACCATGTTTAGTTATTTCATTACTAGTTTGTTGCGACTGACTTAAAAGACTTTAAAAAGGATAGATAGTTTTGAAATTCTTAAGTTTGTTAGTATGTTTCATTTAGCATGACTTTTGTTAGCTGTTTTATCCATATTAATTAAAGAAAAGGTAGAATTTCAAAGTCTGCATTTTGCACTTTTAGAATCATTTTTAACGTCTTTTAACTAAATATTAGAATCTGTATTAATCAACCAATCATTTTGAAAGTGTGTTATCATGCCGAATAAAATTCTGAAAACTTTAAAAATTGATATTTTTAAAATTAAATTAAATACATAAATAATCAACAATAGTAATAACATCCAAAATGCAATTGTCATCAACCCAATGAATGTTCAAAAATAATTATTAATTTAAAAAATTGCAGTAGAAAAATTTGATATAATCATAAAAATTAAGAAAAATTTCCATTTGATAATGAACTAAAACCAACGATATTTAGAAAACATTTCCACTTTAAAATTATATGTGACCGCGCGAGATGTGTCTCGGTTATTCACTTTCGCGCGAGCTTATTCGAATCGAGATAGCACTGCTTGAACACACGGTACACTCGCATTGGTCTTCTCGCGTAGTTGCTTGCGAGTGCGGCTCGCTTCTGTGGCGGGTGTTTGGTGCGAGTCAAATACACTCGTTGCGAGCGCTAATACGCTGTTTAAACTGTCGCATCGAATCAACATTCGAAAAAACTTTACTATCGAACACAGATAACGGTAATTAACAATGCGAGAAAAAAATACCAAGAGTTAATGATCAGTAAAATAAATTATTTATACCCTTTTATCGGCTATTTCAGGTTAAAAATACAGTATATAAGCTGAAATGTTTAATGAGAAATTTCACGATTAAAATAAATTAATAACTTAAAAAGTAACAATCTTTCTTCCACATAATCATAAAAATTGAGAAAAACTTACAATTTGATAATAAACTAAAATAACGATATTTAGAAAATACTTTCACTTTTAAATTAGATATTATCACATGATATGCGTTTGCGTGTTTGCAAACAGCAGACGAAATTTAACGACAAATGAAGCGATTGTCGCTTAGCTAACAAACTCAACTGACTATAGGGCTATCTATAGTTACATAGGATACAATTCGAGGATTCTAATGCCACTTTTACACTTTCGCGCAAGGGCGTATCCAGGATAAGAAATAGAGGGGGGCAGGATTTGAACTAGGGGGGGGGGGGCAACTCATTTTGGTTTCGAGGAAGTGGGGTGGGGGACTGAAACATGACATTACAAAATCAAACTCAAACCTATTCAGGAAACTATTTTTATCATTGATTAATATACATAGTAACCCAACTACTTAATCTAAGGATCTACTATGTAGTTAATTAAGATCGTAAGTCAGTTAGTTTTTTATGTAAACATTAATTGTCTCGGAATTTAAATTTAAATAATTTTGTTTGTCAATATCTCATGGTATTCTTTCACGGAATTTCGATGCACACTTGTCAGACATAATCCTGTCAATCTTTCTCTCCCAAAGTGCTCCTGAACTAGTTCTTCACTCGTCGAAGCGTACTGAAGGCAACTTAATTTTTCTTCTGGGGGGGGGGGCAGCAGCCCCCCTTTGCCCCTCGCTGGATACGCCCATGCTTTCGCGAGAGCTTGTGCGAGTCGAGATAACAAGGCAGGAGCACGTGGTATGCACGCCGGTCTCCTCGCGTGGTTGCTCGCGAGTGACGCAACATCGGTGCCGGCTTTTTGGCGCTGGTCGAAGGTACTCGGCGAGTTCTAGCGCGCTGTTTACACTATCGTTGGCTATTTTATGTTAAATGTAGATAAGTTTAAATATCTAATGAGAAATTTCATTATTAAAATAAATTCAAGATGACCTTAAGAAAATATCCAAATTCCGAGTAGTCTCAATTGAATTCCCTGATTATTTTCGAAATTACCAGAATACCCTGATATTTCCATGAAATTTCCCGGTTACATGAAATTCCCTGATAATTCCCGATATTCCCGGTTTTCCCGGTTTGTGGCCACCCTGAGTGTACGAAAAACAAAGTTAACAGACAGAGACCGACGAACATTGAAAAGTCTTGTGGCCAGACAATACAAAACTACCGCGGCAAAAGTGACAGCAGAACTCAACACACACCTGAGTAATACTGTTTCGACAAAAACAGTACGGCAGGAACTCTACAAAGCTGACATTCATGGAAGGGCTGCAATTGCAAAACCCCTTATAACGGCTACCAATGCTAAGCTGAGAAACAGGTGGTACCACGATCATAAAAACTGGCCACTTGATGATGGGAAGAAAGTGGTATGATCCGATGAATCATCGTTCACATTGTTTCCTACTAACAGCCGGGTTTATGTACGAAGAACGTTAAAAGCAGCTTGCTATCCGGACTGCCTGGATCTTACAGTCAAGCATGGGGAAGGTATGGGCGGCTATATCGCAGTATTCAGCTGGTCCTCTCATCCACATCACTGGCCAAATGACTGCGAATGAATATCTCGACATTCTCAATGATGAAGATCTTACAATGACTAGCATACTACTGCCAAACAGTAACATCTTCCAAGATGATAATGCGCCCATACACACTTCCAAAAAGGTTATGTTCTGTTTCGAGGACAATCATAATATCATCAAACATCTTCTCTGGCCAGCTCAATCGCCAGACCTCAACATAATTGAACCGTTGTGGAGAGTTTTAGAGCAGAGAATAAGCAGCAGATTTCCACCTACAACATTATTGAGGTAATTGGGCAGATGCTTTGATACAAGAATGGGACAAAACTCCGCTGGAAACTATTCAGAACTCTACGAATCTATTCTGCGAAGAATTGCAGCAGTTCTGAAACAAAAAGGTGGCCGAACACCCTACTAATAAATAAATAGTATGTAAATGTCGGGTCTTCATATTATTTTGTCCAACCTCTGTACATTACATAAGAACAATCTCTCAAGGCAAACTAAAACCAAACCCTACAACACAGTAATCGAACCAGAAGGTCTGTAACCCTCAGAATGTGCATTCGCTATGAAAACTTGAGAAATACAAGAGATAGAGAATGTAAGCACCTTAAAATTTTGGTAAATTCTAGTCTTCTTAACCAAAGCATAAGGGAGGGAGTAAGCTTTCCACTAAACATATAATTTCCATTGCAAGTATAGGATATGAGGAAACATTTCAAGCAGAAGTCGATACAGCAAGCCAATTCAATAAATAGACCATTTTAAAAGCAGTAAAGATCCACAACACTTAATATAAGCAATAAATAAACATCTTTGATAGTTAAGAATCTTTAAACTAACCTGGAATAGGGTAAGCCATTATTATCCAACTTGTAAACAATGGATTTTTGCTACGTGATCATTTCACTAATTCTTAACACTTTTAGAGACAGTAAAGCAATTTCAAAATAATAATAAATTCAAAAGAAAGCCAATTTCATTGAAATTCTGTAGTTTCAGGTCGTGTAAATAGCGTAAATAAAACTTTAAACACCTTGTGGAACACACTTTCAATTTTTAACATTTTTTATCTTGTTTTTGGTAATTTCCTGGACTAAAAAGTAGATTTTCTAAAAGAACTAAAAATCTGGTATAACATATTAAAATTTCAGAACATTTCATGCAGTACAACAGATTTTATATACATGTTAATTTCATCATCAATCACAATGTGGTAATTTCTAAATTAAACCAAGCCACTTAAATAAATAAAACAACTGTTAAAACACATAACTAAATTTAAAAAAAATTCAGATAATTTAACTTTTTCGATATAAACAACACTTTAATAATTATGAACTAGAAACCAAGGGTTTGCTAAACAGTTTTCAAACCCAATCTTGTTAAACTCATAACTTTGCTATTACACCACTGGAATCAGGAATTTTTATAGAACACGATGGCACTAATTTTATTGTGATAATTTGCAATCCAGCAGGGTTGCCAAAAAAGTGAATAAATCCAGATAGAAATAGGGGAATCACTACTTAACTTTCAGAATTTTTTTACCAATACGCCGGTTAAACTAAATTCATTTATAAAGAAGCTAATCATTTGAGAATTCTCACTAAACAGTTTTTTTGTACCTTGAATACAAACTAAATGCAGTTAAAGTTTGAACACCTTCTATAATCACAATCATTTTGTACTATTTTGAATAAGCGTCCATATACATGTGGTATGCGGATGGTGGTATATAGGCTGGAGCCTAGGAGAGGGGGCTGTCTTTACTCCAGAAATGTTTTGTGAAAGTAATCTGCGGTAGGTATTGTGCGTGTGTGTCGGTTCAGCCAAGCTATAACCGGAAATAGTTGAACTTTGAGGGACTGCATGGCCTGAAGGACCACCATGCTAAATTTTTTGACAAGTGACTAGTAATGACTTTGAATGATTAATTTTTCTAAAAAAGGGGTTCGTTCGGTTCTCTTCCTTTCCATATTCTGCAATTTTTATGGAAACGTTTGTTCGATTGCCTACTCAACTGTAACAGTATTTTCTCAAAATGTGACTTTGAAAATAAACTTCAAATTTTGATTCAAGTGAATTTTAGTGATTTTGTAGTAAACCGAAACCCTTCCTCAGCTTTGGGTTAAAAAAGCTTTGTGGTGGCCGTTAAGCATTTCAGTTGAGTATTCCAGGCAGGCTACATGGTCATTTAAAATTATTGATGCAGATTTATAGAACTTTTCACTTCAAGTAAATATTCAGTTGAGCTACTAGGCCTATACTTCACCCCGGTATAGTAGCCTTTTCCCTTACAAGAAAAGGGAAAAGAAAATCTTGAGAAAAATCTTGGGAATACTAAAAATTGAAAATGGTGAGTTTAGACACGGGAGGAATAAAGATCTATACAAAGAAGAAATTAAAAGGATGTCAGACACGATCAGAGACAGTTTTTTTGGTCACATAATGAGAATGGATAACAACAGACTTACAAAAAGAATTTTCAACCATGTTTACAATAGTTAGAAAGGCAACTAGTGGATCCAAGGAGTAAAGAAAGATATGATTGAGATCAGAATAATGGAATAATTATAACAAGATAGAGCAACTTTTATGAGATTGATCCAAAATTTTAAGGGTTTACAGGAGAAGGAGAAGAGGAAATATAGTAACATATGGACGGAAGAAAGAAGGAAAGAGCAAAGTGAAAGTATGAAGAACTATTGGAAGTCAAGAAAAGAAAGATCAAAATGAATGCACGGGATTATTTTTCGTGGCCCTTAGATGGCCGATGTCGAAGACAAGAAAAATAATGCCACTATGACACAATACAAATTTTTATATCAAAATTTCATAATCAACACATTTGTTTTTTTTTTACCGAGGCAGCAATCTATCATTTATTCTTTCTAAATATGAATGCAAATATAACATGATCAGTTTAATGGCCAATTTGGACAGTGGTGTAAATGAAAAGTGCCACTAGGCAAAAAAATAAAATAAAGAAGACTACGAAAAATAACCTGTCTCTCACCACAGATGAAGGATGAGGGCCAGACAAACACAAAAATCTGACCGTACTTTATAATATTTTGGTTTAAAACATTATTCGTGTACTGGGTCTTTGGCATGAACGGATGTGCACACCTCCATAGTCTACCACAGACTACTCCATTAAAACAGGGCATGGAAACTAAAGATGGGGAGAGTGAACTATTGAAAATTTTCACATATATATATATATATATAAAACCAAGGAAGAATAGGGAAATATGACCCAACACTTACCACAGATAAAGGCAACAGGAACAACCAACACAAGAGAACAAAATAATTTGGCATACAGTCTTATTCGTGCAGAAGTGAGACACCAGGCGTAGTCATATGTGTACACGGAGACTGCCGTCTGGTGAATGGCATTGCCCGTGCGAATGGAAGTGTAGGAGAAAAGGGGACGGGGTGGGAGAGAAGTTCAAATACTGGATAGATAATCGATACTGCTGACGGTATATGATCATTGAAAGTGCTAGACCAACATAACAACTGAGTGAGGATACATATATAAATATCAAAGTTTGAAAAACTATAAGCAAAAAATAAAATATCAGAAATATAAGAACATAAGAAACTACCTGACACCCGTGACTTCATACCTGTAGATTAAGAATTTCTTTGCCAGAATTGAATATAGAAAGTTGTTGGTAACGAAGGATTGGTCCCAAACAACACCGAGTCGGCATAATATGACAGGAAAACCATCACTATATCATTCTACCATCAAACCTGTCCCTTGAAGAGAATCAATTTCCAATATATTTAAAACAAACGAAGGTGAGAGGATGTGTGTGTGTGTGGGGGGGGGGGGGGGGAGGGGGAAGGCGCGTTAACTAAGGGCAGGCTTATTTCAGATTGGTCTTTTCTTATTTCTTCAGCATGAGCATCCGATTCTTGGGTTACAATAACTTTAGCTGCTCGTGCTCAGCTAGAGCTACAACTTAGGCCAGTTTACGCCCACAAGGCATGTCAAAAAAAGAAGGTAAAATAAACTTGTGCCAGAAACATTTAAGTAGACACAAAGTAATAGGACAGAGAATATCTACACTAAATAATAATTTTTTTCTCTAAACGAAATTATTAACAAATTATACACTAACATAATGCGCAAGAAGCACATCTTGAGTAAGCGACATAACATTACAGACTAACACACACATCTGTCTCTCTGTCACCATTCCATCAGTTCTGAAATTTCGTGACTACAACAGTTAATCATACCGGGAAAAAAAGTCCTCTTTCCTCCCTACAGATTTTCTTGTCAAATTCTGTCAATATTGGTAGAGGCATTTAGTCGTCAAACGTAACAAGACGACAGAGACTTACTTCCGCATTTATAGTATTATTAGTGCAGATTACACACACACTGACTCCAAATCACCCCAGAAGGATCACTGTAACGTAAAAAAGTGTACACCTACAGCATTGCAAGACTACCTACGATTTGCCTCGCATTGCATCCCTAAATTTGTGTTATGTACAGTTTAACATTCAATCTGAACAACATACAGTCCAGGTGTGACACGATCAAAATTTTTTTTAAAAAAAATCTTTGCCCCCACGGAGATTTGAACCGGAGACCACGATCCAAACATCAGTAAGCAAGGGCTTTAACCACTCAGCTACCCTACCCCTGTATCGTAAGGCAATACAGAGACCTAGACATTCAACACGTCTATCGCCGTTCAGTAATTTTTCGAAATTATAAGACAACATGTATTATTTATACAGATAATATTTCAACCAAATGTAGATAGTATTTTTCTCCTTGTTTCAAAGGATAAGGGTGCAAAGTTTCATCAAGATCAAATGAAAACTGTGGATTTGTATGAAGAACAAACAAACAAACTTTTATCCTATCCAATGTTCAATATATCCGCTTTTAGCGCCTTTGTTTCCTAACAATCCATATTGCCTAACCGGCTTTCCTTTGTTTTGTCCCTTTGTTATCTTTCTTTATGTACTTTCATCTGTAGTTTCTTTCTATTCTTTCTCTTTCTTTGTGCTGTGTTTCTTTTCACCTTGATAATCCGTTGTAAATACTTTTTATTTCACTTTCTCTGTTCAAAAATTTTTACATTGTCGAACACATTACCTGCTCGCGGAACTTTCCATTGTTTCCCCCGGTCTTATTCGAAATTTTTTCACGTTGTATGAAATCCTTCAACCCAATACGTTGTATGAAAACTTTCAACCCAATACCGTATCCACAACTACTTTTCGGAAACTTTGACTACATTACTGGCGTCCCGTGAAACAGAACTTTCTCCAACCGTCCTACCCGAGTGCGTCTCGATTGGAATTTTCCGCCGCACTTGTGTTTATGATCTATTTCACGTTTCCTGTAAGTTAACTGTTTTTTGGGGGTTCTGCTACTGTCACTAGAACGATTCGGTGTTCCATTTCCATTCATTCTGAAACGGTGCCATTTATCAGAATTCTCCCCCCCCCCTTTTATACTTATATCTATATATATATATAAATCTTCCACACCATAAACAAAATGTCTCTTGTATTAAAATACCTTGCTGCATTCCGAGGACATGCCTTCCAACTAGCCAAATTACAGTCACACATCCTCTTCTTAAAAGCTTGTCTTAACCTCAATATTCCCCCTAATGGCCTCACAATTAAATTGCCAATATCTGGTTGCCCCCCCCCCCCCCCAACCTTCACCCGTACTTACACACATTCCGGTACAGGCAGTCCTTAGCCTTGACTGCCCTAGTGCTGCCAACAATACAGTGACCTGGCCAACCAACACTCCAAACATCTTATATCTCTAAATAAAATACTGCTGCTGTCAACCCCACATATCCTTCCTCACCTTCAACATATTTTGCAAAGGCTGTAGAATCTATGGATAGGCATACTCAAAATCATCTAGGCAAATTGTCCACTCTGTATCTTTCCCATCTCAAAGCAGGACAACCTCTCCCCTGCAAATTACCAGGACACAAACCCAGGTGTCAACCACCCCTCATTTCCTCACAACCATCTGTTGCTCAGCTACTCAACATACCTCTACCACCTCCCTTAAAACCCACACCTCATCCAGTCAGGCCGAATCAAGCTGCCAAACCCAAACTGGCTGTTATTAATCTGTCCTCTTCTCCGCTCTCAGAACCACAAATCTCAGTACTCTCCAAGGGTCTCACTTTCTCACCCACCCCCAAATTTGATCAGACCACCCTAGTACGTGACTCCTTAGCTTTCTGCCGCACACTCCGCTGTAGGTATCACTTTGCCTCAAAGAGCAACCATATTGACAGTCAGAATGACCTGGAGTCCAGTCTCCAAAGATTCCAACCACCCTCAATTCTTGATCCTCTCCCACAAAACCACCCTCTCCAATTGTTTCAAGATCTTGTTTCCAACAGTTTGGCTTCTCCTAGTTTCGCAAAATCACTACCCTGTGACACCAACCTGACTCGTGCAGAAACCAGGGCCATCAGGGAACTCTCCTCTGATCCAGACTTGATCATTCTACCGGCAGACAAGGGCTCAACTACGGTGGTCATGAACCGTTGTGACTATGTCAGTGAAGCACTGCGTCAGCTGTCTGATACCAACACTTACCGCCCCCCTCAACCATGATCCCACACCTGCAGTGAATGATAAAATAAAAGTGTATATACAGGTTAGTGGACCCCTCCAAGGACTCACTCCCCATTTTGTCTCACTCCTCACTCCAAAAAAGCCACGCACACCTTCACGATACCTGCTTCCCAAGATTCATAAGCCTGGCAACCCAGGACGTCCCATAGTTTCTGCATATGGCTCACCCACTGAGCGTATCTCTGCCCTGGTTGACCAGCATCTACAGCCCATTGTCAGCCAGCTTCCCTCCCACATCAAGGACACCCGGCACTTCCTCTCACGACTGGCTACAGTACCCACACCTCTTCCCCCTGACTCCCTTCTAGTGACGGTAGATGTGACTTCCTTATACACAAATATTCCCCATTGCCATGGGCTCAGTGCCTTGGAACATTTTCTAGACCAGCGTCCTCCCAATAGCCTCCCCACCAGATCTTACCTGCTCACCTTGGCGGAACTAATACTTAACAACAACTTTTTCTCATTTGAGGGGAAAATCTATCACCAAGTGAGTGGCACTGCCATGGGCACCTCGTATGGCTCCCTCATACGCTAACCTCTACCTAGGCCGCCTAGAAGAATCATTCATAACTTCAGCCCATCTGAAACCCCTCTTGTGGGTCAGATTCATTGATGATATTTTCATAATCTGGACCCACGGAGAAGACAACCTACTCAGTTTCCTCAATAAACTTAACAGTCAGCTCCTTGAAATTTACATGGACTTACTCCCATACACAGGCCACTTTCCTGGATGTCGACCTTTCCCTCACAAATGGCTATATACACACAGTTGTCCATATCAAACCCACCAACCTACAACAGTACCTTCATTATGACAGCTGCCACCCTCATCACATCAAACGTTCCCTCCCCTACAGCCTAGGCATTCGAGGCAGTCACATTTGCTCCAATCAACAAGCCCTTCAACAATATGCCAGCAATATCTCTGAAGCCCTGATTTCCCGCAATTACCCGGTTTCTCGTGCCACATCACAACCTATCAACAATCCACAATCCTCTAAAACCCACCATAGCCCTGTTTTGATCACCCGTTACTTCCCAGGCTTGGAATCCGTTAACCGAGTCTTGAGACAAGGTTACGACTTCCTTCGAGCCTGCCCTGAGATGAGAAACCTCCTTCCTAAAATCCTCCCTCACCCACCCAGAGCCTACTTCAGCAGACCTCCAAACCTCAACCAACTCTTGGTCCATAAGCACGGGGTCCCCCAGCCTGCAAGACAGCCTCAAGGTTCATTTCCTTGCAACAGATCCCGTTGCAAATTATGCAGTATGCACCCGCCTTCCACCACCTTTACCAACCCCGTAACTGGGGAAAGCTTTCCCATCACAGGATTTGCCACTTGTACATCCTCCCACCTCATATACCAACTCACTTGTAACCATTGCCCAGCCTCCTACATCGGACTCACAACCAATCCACTAGCCATCAGAATGAATGGACACCGACAATCAGTACATACCAAGAACCCTGACCACCCTGTATCTCATCATGCCACTATACATGGCACCAACGATTTTAATACCTGTTTCTCGGTCCGCGCCATCAGAGTCCTCCCAGATAAAAGCAGTATTTCAGAACTTAGAAGGTGGGAACTGGCCTATCAGTACCAACTGGGGACCAGACAATCTCCAGGTCTAAATTTAAGATAGCACCAATTTTCCTCCCACCCATCCCCCTCACTTCCACCTTCCCTCACAGAACCACCGCTCACCAGAGCCTATCTTTATAGATTGTGATTTCGAATTTTAGTTTTAGTTTTAACTAATTTTTTTTTTTTTTTTTTTCTCACTTGTGTCCATTACTTGATTAACTGAGGTATACTACCCTTCCGCGTGAGGACCTTGTACAGTTTTGCTTTATACTTGCCATTCATCTCCGTTTTCCGGCCTGTACTCTTCTACCCCCTACCTCACTTCCTGCCATGATGTTTTTTCCCCCACCATGAGCGACCGAAATTGTGGCTCACGCAGTTGGCTGCCAGCAGCGCTTGCGTGCAGCCATCTCACTTCTACTGAGGAAGAGCCAAGCTCGAAAATTTTATTCTTTGTGTGTTCGTGTTTTTTTCGTGTACCAACGCCGCTGGAATCCCCTTCTTTGGTAAGCGGTGGTTTTTTATCCTATCCAATGTTCAATATATCCGCTTTTAGCGACTTTGTTTCCTAACAATCTATATATATATATATATATATATATATATATATATATATATATATATATATGTAAATGGTAGAGATAATAAGTGCTGCATCCGGTGGGAGAAATTTAATGGAGACTGAGGCCAGGAGGATGTCTGGTGTACAGGATATTCTGATAGTCTAGTTCCCATCTACGCAGTTCAGAGGAGGTTGTTTAGTCAGGGAAAACTCTAATCGCCATAACTGAGAAAAAGATGTTAAAATTATTCAGTTTGTGGGAACTTGCATGTTTTGCAACTGGATGGGCCTCATTGTCAGTATATACTGTCTGCCTGTGGCGATTCATTCTGATAGCTAGTGGGTTAGTAGTGAGGCCTATAAATGAGCTGGAGCAATGGAGGCTTATAAGCTGATATAAGAGGTGTGTTGTCATGAATGATGGGAAATATTTCATCTGTGAAGGATTGGAGTAAGTGGTAATGGCTGGATGCGGGTTTCGGATGACTGATGGGCTGAGTAGGTTGAAATTTTGCCCCTAAAGTTGTTTGTTCACCAAAGCTGGAGGGTAGTTGCGACATATCAATGCTTGTGAAATACTGTTTGAATAATCTATGAGAGACTGTTGGTTGGAGCATATGCAACTGAATCATTTGCCAAGACTGTAAGGGAGGAAAGATTTGGTATGGTACAGGTGGCAACTGTTGAAATGGAGATACTGTTGAAGGTTGGTGGGTTTGATGTGGACAGAAGAGTTGAGGAAGCCACTGGAGAGAGAGAAATCCACATCCAGGAATGTGGCCTGGGTGTAGGAGTAGGACCAAGTGAATTTCAGCATACTAATGGTATTGAGATGGTTCAGGAAATTTAGTAGTTTGTTTTCTCCATGTGTCCAAATCAGAAAGATGTCGACAATGAATCGAAGCCAAATGAGGGGTTTGAGACGTCCTCCAGAAATGTCTGTTCAAGATGGTTCATGAATAGATTAGCATAAGAGGGGGCCATGGCAGTGTCACAGGTTTGGTGATATATGTTGCCTTTGAATGAGAAGTAGATGTTATTGAGAATCAGGTGCGCCAATTTGATGAGGAACTCTTGTCTATCTTAACCTAGAGTTGTAGTATATTGAGGGATTTTAGTTATAGTATATTGTAATTTTTACTCGGGATAATTTTTCTCAAGCTACAGCTATGTAATTTAATTCCACCCAACGCAGCATAGTCCAAGGTTAACATGTTCTCTTCCCGTGAGAAGAGGCCTCCCCTCCAGGATTCATTCAAAAAGCCCTGAGTAAGGGGTTTTAAACGGATAGAACTAATGTCACATGACTTCCCCCACTCCTCTTCAACGCGCGAGAGCTCACTCTGGCGCAGATCTCGAGGAGTCTGTTCCTCGAGCCACAGGAATGGACCACGTTGCCAGTAGGCATGAAGATTTTACTAAGTAAAGGCTAATGCATTTATTCCCTTCTGCTGGCTTAGAAAGAATATTCCGAGTGACAGGATTTTATTAGTAAGAGATTTATTCCATGAGAGCTATTTTATGCAGTATTTTTCAGTTATTTCAAGTGTATTTCTATGTGCCTATTTTTTATTGAAGTTATTAAAGTCACTCCATTCTTTCAACTACATGTTGTCATTTTTATCGCTGATTCCTGCTGATTACTAGCACTAAGTGAGGGCAGAACATAATTTCTCTGATCCTATGACCACATATCTTCGGTAAAACTGATCGGGGAGTGGTTGATCAGAGGCGAATCCAACTTGGTTGTGGTGAAAAACCGCTCTTTTGCTACAGAGTACTGTCATGCTGTTTGGGGTCCATTTCACAAAGGACTGATTAATACTAGTGAGAAAGTACAGAAAAGAGCCAATTGTTTTGAGTTAGAATTGATATATAGATTGGTCTGGGAGAATGTGGCAGGGAGAGAAAATTGTTTTCACAGGAACTTATTAGCAAACATACGAAGATCAAAGTTTATTTATGACTGAGATATAATACTTTGATCATCTATCTATTTGGATTATAATGATAGGAGAGACAAGATCAGTAAAATAAGGTACCCTACCAATGAGAACATGAATTCTTTATTCCCTCGAGCAATTAGGAACTGGAACACACATAGCAGAGATTTGTTTTGGTGTAAAGCACCTACTGTCACTCACAATTTTGTAGACTGCAGGTTGTAATTAGTAGTAGTAGAAATACTGCATCCCATGAGCTAAGCTGTAATTATCTCACTTCCCAACTTAGGGAACAGAAATGATATGATTAAAACCAATGAATAATACTTATTGATTCTACCTGTAAAATAATAGTTTGCTTAAAAGCAAACTGCAAACTATATGCAATAAACAGTTGGGATCTAGAAGGAGATAATTTTAAACAGATGACATTTTCATCTTGAAGCAGATTCCAGAAAAAAAGAAAATAATCCAAATTTGAACACACAAGGAATTCATACACTATGAAAAAACTCTTGATTAAGTAAGAAGAAAATTACTATGACAGATCATATAAGATATAGAATTAAAAATAATAATAATCTGACAAGCTGAGAAGTTTAAATGAACACACTGACAACATCTTTGTCCAAAGAAATAAAAACTACATAAGGAGTTAGGAAGGGATGTAGTCTATTTCCAATTGTTTATAATGAACTCACTAACAAATGGAAAAAATAAAATTTTGGAAACATGTCTGAATACCATTTTATCTGACAACAATCAGTTTTTATCAAGAAAATGAAAACAACCTCCAACAATACATTTATAGGCTGTATAAATCCACAGTTGAACACTATAAAAATCTCAACATGACATTTTACTTCATGAAGTGATTACAGCTTTCTCTTCACAGCTGTGATGTTATATTTGTCGATATGATACTGACCCTCTAACTTCGTACACAAACTGTACTAATACTCATTCTTGCGAGAGAGTACTGGATCATTAAAAAAGATGCTTACAATGATAGCATCAGAATAATGTAAGACTAAGTATTTTTGAAGATGACATTTTTGGTAAACAGTCTACTTTCTGAGATGAAAGTTTATATTTTCAGGTAAAATGTTAGCTGAATTCAGTCTTCATAACTATGCATTGAGATAGGAAGTGATTCTCACTGATAAAGGAGACAAGAGAATGCATATTTACTTCAAAAACTCCTAGATAAACTAAGGATAATGGGTGATTTCTTTGCCAGAAGATGAAGTCAGAGAGTGACATTGAAAAGTAACATCAAATTGATATACTTCCCCAGTGGCTGGTTCAAGAAAAGGTTATACATAATTAAAACTCGTAACATTTACAGCAGTATCTACACTTTGATAGCTGCCATCCATTCCATACCAAATGTTCCCTCCCATACAGTCTTGCCATCCGTGGAAGTCGCATTTGCTCTGATGCTCATTCTCTCCATCAATACTCACAAAACCTATCCCAAGCCCTTATTTCCCGTTGTTAACCCAGGATCTTGTACATAAACAGATCTCCCACGCGATCAACCACCCTCCACGTAACCACTCTCACTTGTCTCCTACAAAAACCAGCCATAGCCCTGCCTTTGTCACTCAGTTCTCTCCTGGCCTCGAGTCCATCAACCATATCTTGCGACAGGGGTATGACTTCCTTCACTCGTTTCCAGAAATGCGTACTCTCCTACCCAAAATTCTACCCAACGTCCCCCGTGCATGTTTTAGCAGACCACCCAATCTTAAGAACATCTTAGTCCACAAATACCCTCCGTCAGACTCTCCAAAAGCAGCATATGGATCTTATCCTTGCAATAGGCCCCGCTGTAAAACCTGCAGCATGCTTCCACCCACCACTACATATTCCAATCCCACTACAGGGGAAACATTCCCCACTATTGGACATGCCACCAGTTCAACAACTCATCTTATATACCAACTAACTTGCCGCTATTGCACTAGTTCTTACATAGGCCTCACCCCACAGTAACTCTCTGTTAGAATGAATGGCCACAGACAAACAGTCCACACCCGCAACCTGTACCTTCCAATACCAGAACACGCCAATAGCCATGATTCCAACAACCTCAACCACTGTTGTACTGTGAGAGCAGTCAGAGTTTTCCCTGACAGCACCACTGCAGCAGAACTCCAGAGATGGGAACTAGCATACCAGAATATCCTGGATATGAGACACCCACCTGGACTTAACCATCGTTAAAATGAACTTAACCCATCACTTTTTTTTTCCGCATTTATACCGTACCCTTACTACATATGTTCATTTTACCATCGCCTGCAATATATTATCTCAGACATTGCATGCCGATATATTGATAGTCTATTCCTTAGCTGTTTCCCCACCCTCCCCCACTACTCGGTTAGTCATTAGGTAACGTTCGTTGCGTACACATGTACAGAGTCTAATGGCCCGTTTTTCTATTAGTGAACAAGGCAGATGCCAAAATATTGTGTAGTTGTTTGTCAGCATAAGTGTTCCCTCTCATCGCAGCTGTCCACTTTGGTATGTGGTGGGTTAATTTCCCTTACTTTTCTTATTTAAAACTCTTAACAGAGTTTCATACAGATTATTTATTGGAATAAAATCCAGAATAATAAAGTGTTATTTATATGAATGAAACAATACACAAGGCAACGCTATAATTCAGCCGACTTCACAAACACCTTATGTAGAAAAACAAGAAAGTTCAGATAATGTTTTACAAAGTCACAACAATGCCTCCTATATTGTATGGAGCAAATAACTGGGTTGAAAGGTAGAAACATACAAGTTGAATCCAGTAATCAGAAATGAAATTATTGCAGAGAGCAGAAGTACCTAAATGAGAAGATAATATACAAAAAATGAAGATGTCAGAAATGATATTCATATCTTCTCATTGAATGACTAGAGTCCTGGATATCTTTATTATGTGCAAAAAAAGAGGCAGATAATATATTTCATATACCAAAATGAAAGAGAATTCATTGGAGAAGTAAGGAGAGATGACTATGTTGACCAGAACACTTGGATTAAAGAACTAATCCTTGAAGGGAAAAGAATGGGACTACTAAATATTTCATTAGTAAACAATATAGATTTCTCATTCTGCATTTCAAAAAAAATTGAACCCAAATTTTCAGACACAGCATACGATTTGATGCTTGGCAGAAATAGAGCAAAGACACAAGACTTTTTGTTAACAAAGGTAGTGACATGGAGCGAGAAAATTGGTTATTACAGATGGGGCCAGTAGTTGAACATACATACGAAACTAAAATGTGAAACAACAATTTTTCGTAATGAATACAGCATTGCCTGGGGTATTTCATTTCTCATATAAGTGTAGTAATAGCAGCCAATTTTCTCCACCTTTGTTGTTATCTAATGGAAAATGTAATCATTACTCCATCAGGGCATCTAGCCTCTAGCAACCTCAGTCACAACAAAACCGTGAAAAATGACTTATCTACCTAACACACTGACCTGCTTCCTAAAATGAACACCTTGTTCAATTACTCTACTGAAATCTACACTTGATTAAACTTTCTGTAATTTCTTATCTTACTCTTTCCCTGATGAGGATTTCATAACTACTGTAATAAATCAAAATTACACTGCCGTGGTCCACAAAAAAATGGCATCTTAGTTTCCCACATTAATTCAATTGTTTTACATACTGCTTCCCTGTCATCACTGACATGTGCTACCTCTTTGTCATCAACCTACATTGCAAAGGCCCTGGTGGAACACAAAATCTTCAGACACATGTTACTGTACCCAATGAATAATTTCTTATGAGGCACCTCAAATTAAATTAACTTTTCCATTGGCAACCTGAAAATATTCCTGTGAAAGAAAACCCACAATTTAAGCTCTTCCTCAGGAAGGTTAGAACATGGTAATCCACACCACTAAAACAAATTCCCTATATGTAACCACCCTCCTAGGATTTGATTTCTCCAAGATACATGATTCAAAATTGTTACATATCTGCAGTTAATGAAACACCTTTTCAAAACAATTTTTCACCTGACTAAGAAAAAATTGCCCACATTTTATATTATGGCCAACAAAACTGTTCATAATCTCTTATTCAACTACTTCCTTTAACAACAATTGTTCAAGTTACACATTTCACATCTCTCCATCAACATTTTTGAACTGTGTGAAGTTACAATTAACAATTCAGCAAAATAATTGATTAATGGAACTGACCACTAATAATGAATGTCTTCGCAAAATACAAGCATCGAACCATACTTCCTAATGAATCATCAACAGGTCTTGCTTCTACCTGACGCTCCACAGGCTTGGCTTCTACTGGACTTACGGGAACAGATGATGGTGTTGATGCTTCAGCATTTCTATAAATAGAGAAGTGAAAAAAAAAAAAACAAATACTTTAGGAGGAAACAGTTATAAAATTAAATATACATGATAACATGCCAAAATAGAAGAATGCATTTGTTTGATTACAAGTTTTTAGATTAAACAATGACAACAGTTATTAATAAAATAAAAAAAAGGTTGCTACTACCACTACTACTACAAAGTACAGTGAATATAACACAAACATAAATTTGATATTTGAAAGTTTGTGGCCTTGATAATGCTACACGTTATTTTATGCTCTCTCAAAGTACATGAATTTACAGAATGTGGTTATAAGCTTATATTTAATTACCAGTTCAAAGATAACGCCAATGCAAACTGTTTAATTTATTTATTATTGCGTCGTACGCGTTTCACCTCTCATCGAGGCATCATCAGCGATGAATATTTACATTCTTTTAATACGGTATGCAGCTGCGCATCTCCGTTTCTTTATACAAAGCATGGTTCGCCTGTATCGTATTTACACTATTGTGTGTTTTCATAGTTCTGTCGTCTGTTGGGTGAAACGCGTACGACGCAATAATAAATAAATTAAACAGTTTGCATTGGTATTATCTTTGAACTGGTAATTAATTAAGCAACTGTGGAAACATGGCCTGCACCAACATTGCATTAGCTTATATTTGTTCGCAAAGAGTGACGATAATCAAATTCTTATAAAATTCCATACTTCTAGTTATTTTTTACATTTGATGCATAGTATGTTTTCAAACATTCCTACAGTGGAAGTTTTTCATTTTTTATAAAATCTGAGGCTACAAGTTTCTCACCAGATTGCATTCTTGCATTAGTCAGTGTCTGTTCAAGTATCAAACTTTATCCGTTCAAACTCAAATATAATTCCATGCTATGTAACAGCTTATATTCTTCCCACATTAGTAACAAAGAAAAAGTTTACATTCTACAGATTTTTACAACATTACATACACACATTAAACACCAATATAAAATATATTACTGAAACTCATTGAAAGATATACTACACAATGCTCCACAAAATGCTTCTGTAATATTCCTCAATTCCGCAGCAAAAGATAAAGCGTATGTAACATAATGGAAACAGTTTCCCAAATTAATATTATAAACTATATTACTAAATTAATCATCCGTATTGTTATAAACTTTTTTTAGACCATGTCAACACTGAGGTCATTAGAGGTGGAATTGGGACCAGAAATGGGAAGGAATTTGGCTATAGCCTTTTTGAAGGAAACATCCTGACATTCACTCGGAGTGATTTGGGAAAACCATGGAAAACCCAAATCTGGATGTCCAGACAGGGATTCGAACCAGCATCCTACAGAATGGCAGACCAAAGCATTAACCACTCACCCACCACGCTCAGTAACTTCTTTTGTATTCACTGGCTTGAAGTAAGACAAACATTCAGTTATATTGTTATACCCTTGGAGATGAGTTAATATGATTAGCTTAGTAGTAAGATTAGCCGGTGTTGTTACGTTCAGAAGTAATATTGGTTAAACTACAAATATTAGCTAGAGGTTTTGAATGAATACATCATTATAAAAGTGAACATTTTCAAGATGTAGAAGTGAATTAGAAGTATTAATTTCATTCTGCAATCACTGCCTAATAAGAACTTGCATTATTATATTCGTACTGTAATTTGGTTTAAAACTAACTAAAATTACTTTGTTTTTACAGTATAGAGATAAAATGGATTCACGCTTTTAATTTCGGGACAATTAAAGAGTGAGATTAATCAATTAAAGAGTTGTGTCTCCTGGTACCCGAGATGGAGACTATTTGTACAAGCAACACTATTAAGGAATCCGACATGTACCATTTCTTAAATCATTAGATTATTACAGGAATGGTTTACACTTCATCGTATAAGTGTAAGTAATTAGGTGCAACATATGTCTACAGGATGGCCTTTAGCTTTGGTTTGTTTTTAGGTCAGAGCATTATCTTAATAAATTCTCTAAAATAATAATGGAATATAGGTTTTAAGGCTAGACATGAAGGTCATTAGAATCAGAAGAGGATAGGGAGAAAGGAACAGGAAGATACAACATTGAGCAATTGCCTTTTGGAGGAAACATCCTAGCATTCGCCTAGATCTACTACATCCATACTGTGCAATTCACAAACATAGATTTCAAAAAACCATGGACAACCAATATCTGGATCACCATACTTTAAATTCATCCTATACACTTTTAAATTCCAGGTCCAAAAGTTCACAGCTTCCACACAAGGATAATTTTTTCTTTTCTTTTCTAATTGCTTTACACCTCATCAACATCATTACAGGTGGGAAAGGACTGAGGAAAAGGAATGAGAAGCAATTGGACCATGGCTTTTTGATGGAAGCATCCCGACATTCACCTGGAGTTATTTGGGGCAGGGCTGCATTTAAGTATAGGTTACCGAGGCTGTAGCCTAGGGTCCCACACCACATACGGGGTCCCACACTACAAAGGAAGGCCCGCACCACAGCCTTAGGGGAGCCCCCAGCGACCAGACGGAGGGTCTTCCGCCTAGGCCAATACTAGAAAAAAGTCGCCTATTAATTGTTACACCACTGCCGACAGGAGCCCATACCACATGTATAGCCTAGGGGCCCACAAAGCCTATATGCGGCCCTGATTTGGGGAAACAATGGAAAACCCTAATTTGGATACCTGGACAGGGATTCGAACCCACTTGTCTGTGAATGCGAGGCGGGGAGTGTTATTGCTCACCTACCACGGCCGATTTGCCCACAAGGTTTGGCAAATGATGTAGCTTATCAGCCTTTCTTATGACATCATAAAGTCATATTAAACAGTCGTCATGTGACTATCATTCACCACATCTGTAAACTGTAAACACGTCATTACAAATAGACTTAATGAAAACGTAAGGTTCTGGTTAACAAATTAAAAAGAAAATTAAGATTCAAAAAGCAACTACTGCTACACAAAAAAGACAGGGATTTTTTTTTATTTTATTAGCTCTTTATCAGTTGAAGAAAAGATTTGCACAGGGATGAAGTCCACAATAAACTGTCTCCAGGTGCGGCAGTGAAAAAGGTATGAGGGTTCAAAATAGATAAACCATAGGACAGGGATTAAGTTGAATATGGAAAAAGAATTCAGCTAAACTTGGAAAAAGGATAAAGACATGATCAAGTAAATAAATGAATGAATATAAATAAAAAATATAATCTCAAATTATGATAATAATAAATAAAGCAAATAATAATAATCAATAAATCAGAATAAGAAAATGATAAATAAACGGAAATGATAAATCAACAAAGGGAAATGATAAATCAACAAAAGGAAATGATAATCTCTGTAATACATTTTTTTACTTATAGCTTCATAACCTATGCTATTTACAATAACTAGATTGTGTACCTAACTCCTGGCTTAAATCTCCAACTTCTCCAAACACTGTATGGAATGAGGACAAACAAAAATGTTGATGGCGATTAACACATTAGATAGGGATGTATAGTTCTTCAGCTCCCTTTGTGTCTTTTGGAGCAGGTTGTAAGGGAATGTAATAATTGTAGGTTTCCCTTCAGCAGCAGAAGAATATATTTTGCCAGTGCCAGACTGACTCAGCTGTGTTGTCAGAGAAGGCATGTCACACAGGGGCATCTTTTCTGACAAGCTGGGTGATCAGTCTGCCACTTTGGCATCAGAGATGGGTAGTGCAGCCTCAAATGCATAAAAAATTACACAAAAATTTTGTAAAGCATAAAAAGAATTTCTTGTACATTAAATTTAATTAAAAAAATACTGAAACTAACAAAAACTTCCTTCGTCCTCCTATGAGTGAAATTGACATTAAGAGAGTACAACGGAACTACTACTTTTCTATAGAGAAACCTTGCCACAGAAACAAGAATTATCTTAGGTTTTAGTGGACTGGAACAGATTACACCCTTTCCCTTCTATTATCTTCATAAACACACAAAATAACAATACATAAATATGTGGGGGAGAGGAACTGGCAATTATAACCATGTAATAAGAGTAGATAAATCTCAGTTTTCATACCACACTCCAATCCCTGATTAGTGGTGGTTGCTGTTATGGCACACGGGACTACGGGGTAGGGGATGAAAAAGAGTGATCACTGGGAATATCTCTGGTGAGACACCACCTTACTCACAGGAACTGCATTTATCAGGAAGATTCCAATTTCATGCGTAGTAAAGTAGAAATAGGAATGGCAATGTCCTTCATAATTCATTTTTAATGGAATCTGATTTGCTGAGAGACTTTTGTAGAAAACAAGACAATTGTCCTAAGTTATGGGGCATCCATTAATTACGTGAGTAAAAATGGGGGGGAGGGGTGAGCTCTGCAGAAAGCTCACATCATTTGAATGCTAAGAACAGTAGAGCTTTTTTAAAAAAGTCTACAGAGGTCGATATCGAGGGGAGTGAAGTTCCCCACATATCTCACTAAGGGGGGGGGGGTGGGGGGGGTGCCAACAGATCCATAAATTCTCACAAAAGGGGGGGGGGAAATCCAGATTTTCAAAAAAATACTACTCATGTAATTAATGGACACCCCCTTTGTTTAGATGTGGAAGGTTTCACATGCAGTTCACATAAAACGTTGTATGTCATCCTTCATGGCAGCAATATAACATTTGTTAGTCCAGTGCCCTCACAAGCATATCTTTCCTTAAAAACCAAGAAAATCTGATAGTAAATAATAATTACTTTTCCTCCAACAACTAAATCTATCATCAACATCGCAGCACTGCTACAGGTGCCCATATGATCTCTTCTATGTAAAGCTCTCCCTTAACAATCATTTCAAGATCCAGTATATCTAGAACACCTCATGTCACTCCAGGTTAGCAGACAACAAGGAACAAATTCTTTTCATAGGGCATGCGATCTATGAAACCTTGCCACACCATATAGCAATTAACTTGCATTTGCCCTGCTTCCTTTATTGGTGGAAAGACAAATCAGAAGAATGAATGACTGCAGACAAAACATGTACCAAAAACATGTACCAAAAACATGTACAGCTCTGTATCTGCTAATGTGACCTCCGATGAAAGCAAGAACTCCAATTCCTGAAAGATTTTATACTCTGTGCAGCTGTCATATGATGCATATTAAATTAGTTCATAGGTTTTTCTGCTGCATCACTCTTTTTCTCTTGTCATTGGTGTTAAATCCCCACCTAGGATATTTTTCAGAGCTTTACCAGCATTATGAATTTGCTGCAAAGGGCTAATGGTATACCCTTCACAGTTTGTAGGCATGCTAGGATTGATTGTTTCGTTTTTCAGCAGAGCATGCTGCTCCAGAGATAGTATGAAGAAGTTTCTCTCTCATCACATTTATTTCCAAGCGCACAATTCCATATTTGACTCAGTCCGTGGTCTCAGTCTTTTAGATTTTTGATATGTTATTTTTTTTTTTTTGAAAGATTCACTAATTTTATGTTTGAAAAAGCCCTTTGGTTGTGCTAGAATTATGGTTTCCTACCACTGAATCTGATGACTCCCTTTTTTCTCTGTAAATAGTATAGTGATCTAGTTGGTGTGATTGTTCTTTCCTTTGTTAATCTAAAATTGCTAAAAATTATATTAATAGAGCTGAAATCTGGCTGAATATTTGCTTTGGTCAGCACTCTAATTTTCGATGACTCCCTTCATTTAAGGTAAAAAGGCCCTTTCCCTAAGTTCATCATCTTAGTCACAATTCTTTTCATCCTCTTTTTGACAAGAGTATGAGTATAAGTATAAACTTCAAAGGGAATATCATTAGTCGTTTAAAGCAGATTCAATAGGCATATACAAAAAATCAATGTCAGTTATTAGCATAACTATTTTTGTTGGTTTTATGCCTTACAGCGAGTCAAAAGAATGGCCAGTAGTGTTGCTAAAAAAAAACCTGGTGCATATGTGACTGCCTGCAAAACAGACAGACATTCTGCAAATAAGACGTAATAAAATTTCTGGCTAGCTGTAAAGCAACCAGTCAAACAAAATGCATACAATTTGCTAGAACTGATGATATCAAACTTACAGGTGGTTAAAATGACAAAACTCCAAGTATACAAAGGAAGTTTGACTATTTATTAAGAAATCAGACAAGCACCATCAAAAGTGTATTGATCTATCTAATACTCGTCGGGCAAACACAAAAGTGAAACTCAAGGTTACACACAGATCATCATTTAATGTTAATGCCAGATCTGTACTCATTGTAATGATGAGCCTTACACTTATCATACAAATGTGTTTAACAGTTAGTATCAGCCACTGGGTATGCGAAAGTCTGTTTGCCTTGTTGCATAACGGAGCTATTCTTGGTCAATGCTCTTTCTCGGACCCTCTGGGGTATACCTGGCTTCTCTGTTTGCCAACACACAAAGGGGCTGAGGGTGAATGTCTCCCAAGCGGGTGGTCAGCGTCTCCAACCCTCTTAGCTGGAGAGCACGCTTGGTTTAACATGCCAATCTGTGTAGATTTATAGCAGACTAGTGTCTGCCACAGTATTTATGAATGGCAATGAATTTAGATGGAATAACTCGAGGTCACCACGCCAATCATGATAAAGGTGACCTGGCAATCCCGTGGGCGTCTGGGAGAGAGAGAATGTTTCCTCCAATCAGCAACTGGTTCAGAATTTGTTGTTATTTTGTGTGCACAATTCTATCCACATATGGAGAGTATCCGGCTGGCGATTGGATGACAGAAGAGAAGACTGGAAGGGGAATTATCGACACCGGTTCTGTGGATGCAGAAATCGTAGACTTGGATCTCGAGGGTCGTCTTGGACGGTCGAGTTAACATGCTGGCAGCTTACAATAATAAGAGACCAGACTTTGCGTTTGAAGAGTGTATATCAGAATTACCTTCGGTTTAAACTCTTGAACGAGTGGTTTCTCACATGTTGCTGCATGGGTGAGGACGATTGGTCAGGCAGCGACTTCAAGGCCTGCACACTATTTTATGGTAATAACATTTCCTAAAACTTTAACGACGAGTGTTTGCACATGAATATTTTTCTTGAAGAGACCACCCAAATCACGCCCTGAGTGGATAGCTCCACCTGATAAGAGTTTCACTACTGGACAATAAATAACAAGATGAGCAAAAATTAGTCACGTGCATATGTTATGTTTCAGATACAATTGCATTGATAATGCATCAGACTGAACTGAATATTGAATTGAGTACCTTAATAGTGATCATTGGGGCCATATAATATTGAATGTCCATTTTGCAAAGATTTCATATTTTTGTTATGTGGTAACTTTTGTAAAGTCAATTATACTGTACCGTAAAGTAATGTTTGATTTAAAATATGATATCTTCAATGTTATCAGAGTAAAATCAACTACATAGCATAACGACCATTTCTGGAGGATGGGGTGTTGTGCCTATTAAGATTTTATTAATTATTTATTTAATTTTAAAATTAAATACACCTTCCATCTGTTTGGTCATTTGTGGTTAGAATAAACTGCCGATTTATGACACATGTAGATTTACAAATGTTTATTAACTAATTTCGCACCTTTTTCGTAATTATTCAATTCAATAAATATGCAAATAAATCATAAAAATGATAATTAAGCACCCACCAAACCCCTGATCATTACAGTGTAGAACACTGGAAAAAGTAGTAAAAATGTAACATACTGCCAAAAATATACAACAGGCATTGTACATCAGGGCGGTCACACCATCATCTTAGAGGACACTGTCCTATGTGGATATGATTAAGCAGAACATATCATCTTCCATGAGGCCGGATGGAGCTGCTTCAAAACTGTTCGACTGGTAAGAAACTCTGGGGTTTATGCTTGACTCTCACTTACTAAAATAAGTCTGTTCTGATCTAGTTATACTGGCTTGAAAACTTATTCTGCCCCAAGTCCTACATGACCATGCACCATGTAGAATGAAACCTCCTCTCCAGGAGACTGAAGGAGATGCAAGGATGATGAATGTCCTGAACCTAGTAATCTGCTGGGTCCACGTTTTCAACACTTAGTACGAAACTAAGAGCAGAACAACATATTATATACTTGGTGCTACAATGTATGTTTACATGCTTCAAAAGAACACCTGACTGACACAGTGCTCTGTATTGTTTCTCTGTTTATTCATATCCTTTATTATGTGTTCCTACTACCTGCCAATAAGGCTGCACATGGTAATTTACTAATACACTTGATCGGGGAGGAACAGCGGGCCTTGATTGAAATCTCAGGCATGGGTTACACACTATCCTGATTACAGTTTTTCATTATCACCCATGCAGACCCTATGACAGTCCCCAAATTTCACATCATAAACAATACAATTCACAACATGAGCTACAAAACTAACAGGATTCTCCAGTACTCTATTTACCCATAATACAATTTGATGTACTCTAAATACTTTTTAGAAACTCCATTTCATGAAGCAATTCCTGTATCACTATGTCAATAAAATCTCAGCCTATTTATGACTAAATCTCTAAGTGATTCACACATAACTGTGAAATCTTCTAATGTTAAGTTTACAATGGAGCCTACTTTGGCCGAATTTTCAATCTGCCAAACAACCAACCAAATTCTGCCTACAGATTCTAACGGCTCAAGTAGTAACAATGGCCTAGACTTTGGGCGTTTGGCACTCACTCGATAGAAGTCAAACAACACTACGAGCCGAGCAACACTGTTCCGTTTTGACGGTGTGGTCCGGTGCCTAATTTGTGGATTTGGAGAAGCACATTTCCAATCCTTTACAACCAAATGTTGTTTTCCTGTTCCACTGGTCTAAAAAAAAACTTTTTTTCTATTACAAAAACAACTGTTTCTGGAAAATAATGCATGCCTACATCCAGATCTAATTTCAGAATTGCCATATCGGCCTCAATTTTCATTTGATAATGATTTTTATATACGCTAACATTAGCCTATATATCATACGGATCTGCCAGTAAGACACGCTCACAACATTTCCAAATGCAAACACTAAAATATATACGTCAATACACAAAAGAATCAGAGAAGTGAGCAAAAAGTAAGAAACATATCTGAAAATGTTTCCTTTGAGATTTTCTGTGATATTTTACCACAGGAATGTTTTTTTGTAAAGTCCAGCAGTAGTCGGACAACATTGCCGCTCTCCATAAGCCTTTATAAGGCTTTTCCATTTGAGAAATGTCCTGGTGTTACCACATTCTTCTGTCCAGGCAGTAGCTCATTCCGAGCAGGCCACGTTTTCCCAACATAGTGGTCTTTTCTATCCCTGCTATCCCAATCGCATAGAAAGTAGCAATGTTTTGTGTATCCCCACAGCATGCCAAGCAGAATTGCAATCACCTTGAGGTTGTCACTTATAGGCCATTTGTATTTCTCATATTGGAAATGAGGGAGAAGCAGTTTAAAATTCTCATATTTCTCCTTCATATTAACTGCATGAGCTATAGGAACTGAAGTAAATTTGTTTCCCATTGTGAAGAAGCACTGCCTTCAGACTAACTTTGCTAGAATCTACGAACAACCGTCACTCATTTACATTGAAATCATGTCCAAGAGTCTCATAACTGATTCGATATCATTACAAAAAACTATGTCACCAATCTTGGAGAAATGTTCGGAAAAATCAGCATGGCGGTCACGAAAAAAAGTCACTTTCGTTTTGCCAGAAAGAAGATTCCATCCTTTCAATCATGAAGCTAAAAGCTCAGTCTATTGTTTCGACAAATTTAAATCACGGACAAGATCATTGATATCCGCGTGAAAAAAAATGTGTGGCTGATTTGATTCACAAGGGGCTTGAAATGTAGAGGCGACATTAACATTTGATTCGGGGTCTTCCGCATTTTCACCACTGTTTTCATCTTCACTCAAAGTCACTGTCTCAGGAGGCACTGGTCCCAGTAATTCTTCACTTGGACAAACAGGCCTTATAACAGATGAAAAATTAGGATATAGCACAGATTTCTTTGTTTTCCAGGTAATTCCTGCTATTTTTACTATTTTAAACTGGATTGATATTGTTAAATGTATTGAGCCACAGGAGAATATCCAATATGGAGTGTTTTCTAGGACTTATGCTGATATCGATAGACAGACACAAGAAAACTGAGGACGATGCGTAAAAATTGATTTCATTTTCGAATTCAGCACCCATGACTTAGCTAAGAGCACCATTCATTTTCTTTGCAACAAAAATGCCGTTGACGACTTTAAAAGTGTCTTTTTTTCCCCCCCTTCAGCCTAATAAAAGATAGATTGTGTCACTCTGAAACATTTGTAATTTTTTTTTCAACATCCATCAGTCACTGTGGCAAAGGTAGAAACCCCCCCCCCCCCCAGGGCCGGAGTTAGGAGGGGGGGGGGGGAGTAAGCGGGTCAAATGTACCCGGGCCTGCCGGCTGACGGGGGGCCCCGATCACCGGCTGCAGGAGCCCCCAGGTGTCGGAACCAGCAATCTGCCCATTGTCGTCAGGCCAGTTTGTGGAGCTAAAAAAAAAGGGGGTTGCTGATTTTACCCTGGGCCCGAAATTCCTAGTGGTTGGTGATGGAAGATGGCAGAGCCTGGAGCTGTTTAGGTGAGCAAGTCAGTCACTGTGTAACCGGAGTCCATATTGTTGCGTACTTTTGTTTGTTTGGCCGATATTGGCCGTATTCAGCAGAGTGAAAAATCAGCCAAAGTCGGTTGCAGTGTAGACGTACCCTAACCTCTCATACTTGAGTACCTTTGACATCTGCTTGCTACTATTAGCTTCTAGCATCAATGTTCAATTCCTCATTCATTTCATAGATTTTGAAGCAAAGTACAAGGTCTATACCAAAATTAGTAGGACTGATTTTTTTTAAATTGAAGATATGTTTACAATTCCTTTATCTTCTTTAAAATAGCACCCTTGGGCAGTTACACACTTAGAATTACGCTGCTGCCATTGGTCGTATGCCTTCTGGAAGTCAGATTTGTGGAAGCTATTGAGAACCCTCGTCGATGCTACTTGAACGTCCTAAATCGAGTCAAACCGTTGTCCCTTCAGGTGCCTTTTCATCCATGTGAGTAAAAAGTGAGATAGAGCCAGATCAGGACTGTAGGCGGGGTGCAGCAAAGCGGCAATGTCGATTCGGGCCAACAGTTGCCTCATGACGGCGTGCCTTGGCAAGACGCATTGTCGTGATGCAGAGTCCAGTTGGCGGAGATGACTGGTCGGACACAATTCACTCAGTCTCGCAGGTGGGCTGGCACTTGCACGTAAAATTTCGAATTGACAGTTTCCCCAGGGGAAACGAACTCCTTATGAATCACCCCGAAACTGTCAAAAAACATGTTCAGCATTGTCTTGATCTTTGATTTGCTCATGCGAGCCTTGGTTGGACGGGAGGACATGGAAGGCAACTGTTGGCCTGATTCGGCGTTGCCATATTGCTCCACCCTGCCCACAGTCCCAATCTGGCACCAACTGACTTTTTTTTATTCCCACAGATGAAAAGGCAGCTGAAGGTACAGCGGTTTGACTTGATTCAGAACGTTCAAGCAGCATCGACGAGGACTCTCAACAGCTTCCCCGAATCTGACGGCCAATGGCAGCAGTGTAATTCTAAGTGTGTAGCTGCCCAAGGGTGCTTTTACGAAGAGGATTAAGGAATTGTAAACATACCTTAAATATTTTTTTTTTTTTTATCAGTCCTACTACTTTTGGTATAAACCCTGTAGACCATGAAATGCTAGAAAAACAGGTGTTCTCCATTTTATTACTTCGTCAGTAGACTTTGAAATTTGTGCTTTTAATTCACAAATTAACTATCAAGGAAACGTTGGTGGGATTGTAAAAAAAACATAGAAGCAACCCTATTTTTTCCTTTCTTGGATTTCACCTTCCTCTTTTAAAATTAGACTTTGTGCAATGGTTATGCACTCATTTCGAAAGTTTATGTTTGTTGATCACCTACACACACCCCTCAGTATTGTTTAGATTGTTTCTCTTCAAGCAATGCTGCCTGCCGTACGTGCTAACACATTGCTTTATTTGTACATATTTAAACTATGATACATAATTATAATATTAATTGTGGATGTGTATATTTTTCATATGATTTATTGTGAGTTTGTGTATATTCGTCATGTAAATGAACATTATTTTATGGAGAGAAACTGTGTAAAAGATCTGCAACACAATCAAGGACAGTACTATGTATGAAACATTAATTAAAATTTTGTAATTCTTAGTACTGATGTCAGTCATGATGTTTAGAGGACAATTCTCATTGGTTTAGACTGGTCTATGTAGATAATTTTGTTTGTAGATACTTGTTAATATCTTTAATTTTCATTTCCACTTGTGTCATGATGATTGTGAATGTTGTATTACTGTATTTGCTTTCCCACTTGCAGTGTTTTTGTTTTGTTTGTTAAGGTGTATGCTTTCTTACTTATACTGTATTGCACTCTTTAAATACTCATGTTTATAGTGATCGTGTAATTTTTGTGTGTATGATGTTTTGTGATTGTCACTGTTGAAAATCATAAATTACTATTAATATTTTGCTGATGGCAATATACCTAGTTGATACTGTGGTTATTACAGGCAGGAAATGACTAGGAACACGGAATGTAAATGAATTCGGATACAGCCTTTCGACGCAACCATTCTGGCATTTGTCTGTGGAGTTATTTTGGGAAACTATGAAAAATCTTAGCGTTACCACTTACCTAACATGATTGGTGTTAGTGGGAAAATTAGTGATTTTACTTACATTTAATGAAAATACATAATTGAAGCAATCTAATATATCTATAAATGAGAAAATGTGTTTGGATGTACGTTGGCAATCAATCACGCCTTAATAACTCGACATATTTAAATGAAATTTGGCATGAAGTCAGTTAATTGTGTGCGAAGTGCAATAGTATAGATTTTATCCCGCAAAAACGCATAGTTCTTTTAGAAATTGCCATTAATATCAATTCGGAAGCAACAAAGAGTTTCCTACTTCGTAGATAGCCGTGCCACGTTTACTCTTTGCTTTTTAAGTAAATCGCAAACACTTATACTCAGAAATAAAAGCAGAAACCTACTTACATATGCAAGTTTGTGTTTATTTTAAAAGCCATAAAACTGACGCACTTGACAAATAATAGTTTTGAAGCAGGAAATATAAATCTGGTCTTAACCTTAAATTAAAAAAAGAAAGGTAGGTACTGTTGTCAAGTTCGCAAAGAGATGTTTTCAGTTGCGTACATAAAATACTATGACATATCAAATATTACACCATAATTTCGTTCGTAATATATGCGTTATAATAAATATAAAAAATCAAAGCTTGGAAAAAAAGTAAAATGCTATGAGTATACCAGCACGAAAGTCGGTTCACTGAAAGTGCAAAATTGTCGTGCCCCAAATGTCGCATTTATAAAAATGTAAAGGATTCCATTCTATCTCGGTTATTTCCTGTTTCTTTTTTGTTACTATACAGTCTGTGTATTACAAATTATTTTTGCCGAAATTTAAAACTTAACTAACCCTTTTTATTTTTTGTTCAGAATTTTTGTACGAATAGTACTGCTTTTTATTTACTGTTCAATATTCTGCAAATATCTATCGAACGCTACACTTAAAACGAATGTATTCAATGGGCTAATGTATAAACTTATGGTTTCATGAAGTAACACTGAAAGTCGTTTACAACACAATACACCTCATTTGCACGGAGCATAACAACTAAATTCCTTCTGCCATCTGCTGTAACAAAAAACATTCTGGTCCAGGCAGCATTTCAACCAAACCACATTTCTGCTAATACTGCCACTACAAAATCAAACGATACGAACACATCTCAACACATTAAATGCTCTGGACCTACATTTCGAGTGGTAACAGAATTTTCTATATCAAAATTCCTAATTAGTATATCATAAATTACTATCACAATTAATTTCATTATACACCTTACTAAATCACTAGCAATAAAAGTCACTTTATCGCGATGTACATTTGACCTGCAATATTAACGATCGTAGAGAATTGTAGACTTTCCGTTGTACACCGTAAGTTAAAAGCATTTTAGCATAAATTTTTTAATTACGTTACCTCAATAACTGTCATGAAGCTGACGACATAGTTCCTGCGGCTGAATGTAGTTTTAGACTATTCAGTATTTAATTTACTGCGTTAATAATAAGTCAAGTTTATTTCGCTATTCATGACGTCACTAACATACAATATAGTGAATGTATTAATGTGCGAGTGATAGAAGCTTTGATTTTCTAGCGGTAATTTTAAAACGCAGCCTGGACCAGAATGAGAACTGTAACATTATTAGTTATTAAGCTTCTTTCATGCGCGCCATTTTAGTGACATCATGTATCGCTTTGTACCGATATTGTATCAAAAGATCTATATTAAGCTTGGACGATTTAGCAGAACCATGCGGCGTTGCCAGAAGTAAATTTTTTAAATTTATCAATGTTTTATTCAGATAGTGGAGTGGCGGAAAAGCGGAGTGGTAATTCGCCGGTAGTCATTCAATTCTGTATGCAGAATAAGAAACCGAATATGAAGAAACAATCTGTTACTACTTTAATATTGAAATTTATATTTTAGCGCAGAATTAATGGATCGAAACGAATGAACTATAGTAAACTGGTCTATAGGCAATTCAGTTGTTTCCATTACCGCAATACCTCTGATTATTATGGATAAAAGAATCAATTACTACTATACTTACTACTATAATATATAAATTTCTGTTGTTGGAACCAATATATCCTAAAAAAAAAAAAAAATCAATATTCAAAGAGGAAATTAAGTTCTTCTTTTTTAAAGATTTTTTTCAGTACTGAATGCAAATCAAAATATTCATTTTTAGTATCGCAATTTTACTAATGGAAATGAACGTCCTTGGGCCACTTAAGTATTTATTTGCTGTTTGGATGTTAGTATTTTTTTTTGTTGATATTTAGTCGATTCCATCAATGTATTGCTAATATTTTGACGTTTTGAGCTTCCATTAATTAAAACTATATTCATTTTTATTTGCGTGATGAAATTAGTAATTTTAAGAGATGTTGGGTAAACGAAATTCATATCTTTCAAAGAAATGTAAGAAAACTAGGGCTATGAAAATAGCCAAAACCTAGGAGACAAATCCTCAATATTGTATATACGGATATATTAATACTCCTTACAAACTGAATATTTTTACTGCTTTATCAATTCAGTGAAGTAGTTGTGGAACATAAATAGATTTTTGTTATTTCTTGCAACATTTATTACTACTATTACTAATAAAAATAGCTATTAAATAAACTGTATGGTCGTATTGACCTGGTGACAAGACTTCTTTACGTCTCCGGAATCAGTCCCTTTCGTAGCCGCTTAACGTAACCCAGTAATCCTACCGGACATAGAGGACCCACAGTTCAACACGGAATCAGAACAAAGTGAGCATTCTGGCGTAATTCACATCACACACCAACCTATGCCAGAGGTGAAGGTCGAGCTAGGGACCTTTGAAAATCCTCGCCAAGACTGGAATTCAAGCTGGGGACTTTTCCATCTCCAGTTGGACGCCCTAACCACTGAGCAACCAGACCTCTCAAGAAAATCATATATTACAACATTTTTCAACGCGGACGAAGTCGCGGGTAACTGCTAGTATAATATATTTAAATCTCTTCATACACAATGATCAACTTTATGAACAAATGTTTTTTAAGTCCACATTAATGACTGGTTTTGAATGGTAAGGTACAAGAGACTGTTTACCATGTTAGGAAAAAAAGATTTTGGCGGTTCAAATTTGTGGCTTTGATTGGCTCTGCCTAGGTCATGGTATTGTAACTTCCAACTGTTATATTACTGTTTTTTTTTTTTTACTGTATATTAGGTGTACTCTATTTTTGTTTTGTGTATACTGTACTGTACTGCACTCTTCGAATACTGATGTTTACAGTGACACTGCAATTTTTTGTGTGTGATGTTATTTTGTGACTGTCATTGTCACAAGCATAGCAACACTGTTTTACTGTATTCAAAGAGAAGTATAACATATTGTCATGCTTTGCCACTTGTTGGGGAGGTTTGGCTGCATGAGCCTCTGACCATTACTGACACTGTTCATACAATGGAATCGGATTCATAAGATGCATGGTTTAATTGGGAATGGGTCACCAAGCTATTAACCTGTAATAGCTAACAGGTGGCAGGTAGCACATTCAAAATAAAAGAAATTCACTCTAATTGAAAAACACAATTATATCCTGAACAGTTTCTAAAATATGAACTGGTATCAGTGGAAAAGGCGTCTGACGAACAGATCCATTGGAGAAGAAAGCAAGTAGATTCAACTATATCACTGAATGTCACACTCTGACATTTCCTTTCATAACTTCCCCCAACAAGTTAATGAAAGCTATTTGAAAAAGTCTTTCTGATTCTTGTTAACATAGCTCACTAATAACTGATTAACCTTCAACAATGTAACATTGCATAAGAATTTTTTTATAAATCTGAAAAGTTCCTGCCAGACTCCACCACCCACACGGTGATAACTTCCAAAGCTTTAAGGATACAAGGTGCACATGGCCTATCATGACAGAATCTTACTGCAAACTGACTAAAAAATTACAAGATGGCTGACCTTTTTATAAAGAAATTGAGGCGAGAAAATTTCCTCGCCTCCCAACAAGCTCCTATCCTTATGAAATTTTGGTATGACATAGTCCCATTTTTTCAGTTCCTTTTTACGTAAGACAACTTTTGTCTAAAGCCTCATAGTTTTCCTAATATACCAGCAAGAAGTTCTATTTTGTAATTTACAAATAAATTTCAAAACACTTAGTCTTTTACAGAAATTTCTGGATCATATTATCTGTTGAAATTTTTCCAATCTTTTAGTATTTGTTATGTTCCGATACCGACCTTCTCCTAAGAGTAATTATTGGTGAATAGAATTTGCACCATTCATTTGCTACCATCATAACATCAGATTATAATTTCTAAAATTAATAACTAGCTAATACCTTTATACGTTAAGCTGTAATTCATGTATGTTTCTTAAGGAAATTTGTTCGAAATTTTGAGACCTCATTCATTTCTCAACATTGTTTCTACTAAATTTTAATTTCTCTACATGGTATAAACATCTCAGCGTGGTAAACTGAAACAATATCCTGAAAATTAAATCTTACTTGAGATTTTAAACTTGATATGAAACTGTTACCATTTTCTTAATCCTTTGAATTTTCTCGATTTCCTGAACCTAACTATATATTAATGCGTGAAATGAAAACTTTGGATCCCTTTTTAATTTTTTTTTTATGGCAACTACGATTAGCGATTCTGCCAATGTCAAGTTTATATGGTAATCTGTGGTTTTTGGTCAAACGGTAAAGACAAAATTGTAATAAGCATACTTAAATTTTATATAGAGAAGGAGTGCAGAAAGATAAAATTTATATGAGATATGTGTTACAAATATATTAATTGAGCATGCGTGCGCGTGAAATTGGATCAGAATGGAGCCAACCATCTGATGGGTATCCCCAGCTTTAAGATACTTTGTAGTCTTTGGTGAAACAAAACAGTCACATACAATAGAGATTAATCTTTGAACTCATAAAAGCAACATTTTGAAAAGAAGGTTTTTTTTCTATACTATAGAGAATTTGACATACTAATGAATAAGCTGAATTGACTCTAGTCTCGCCTGGTGATTTCTGCAAAAAAAGAAAAGTAAATTGGATTGGTAGTTTAAAAAAAGTGAGTACATTTTATAATTTATAAGGTTAAATACGTGGAAAGGAACATTCTCCATCTGCTGGTACTGACTTGTTGAAATTTATTTTAACTGCTTTGTT
Source organism: Vandiemenella viatica (assembly GCA_031002005.1). Taxonomy (NCBI): domain Eukaryota; kingdom Metazoa; phylum Arthropoda; class Insecta; order Orthoptera; family Morabidae; genus Vandiemenella; species Vandiemenella viatica. The sequence goes on along the minus strand of JARYHS010008075.1, from coordinate 125,765,391 downwards.
GTAACGTCCTCTTCGCATTTCACACTCTCCTTTTACTGAAAAGTCCCCAAAAATTAAATTAAAAATACCAAAATGTGAGACCACAAAATGTTAGCAGCATTGGTACAGGAATCCTATCAACCTAAACAGGTTCATATTGTCATAGTGGTAGTGATTAGGTAGAAATTCGGCCTGAACCAAGAGTAAAAAGTTTACGGGAAATTCATTCCATGGAATCCATATCATATACAGTGCACTTGATTACAATGGAAGCAATAAAAAGTCCTTTTTTATTTATAAACGTTTCTCGGGAAACAAACCGAGTAATATTGTTATTAATGCACAATATTTCGGCGACTTTAATCTCCGTCGCCATCTGAAATATTGTGCATTAATACGAGGGCCGTTCAGAAAGTAACCTCCGGTTGATATAAAAAAATACACCAAGTTAAATAAAAATATTTTAATATATACATCTTACAACTACATCTTTGCACTATTTTTCTACATAGTCTCCATAGCGATTTAAGCACTTATCGTATCTCTTCACAAGCTTTGAAATTCCTTCTGCATAAAAATCACCCGCTTGTGCCTGGAGCCAGCCTGTGACCGCATCTTTGAGCTCTTCGTCGTCATCAAACCGCTGTGACCCGAGCCATTTCTTCATATGCATGAAGAGATGATAATCACTTGGCGCCAGATCTGGGCTGTAAGGTGGATGGTTGATAACGTCCCACTTGAAGGACTCAAGAAGGGCCGTTGTTCTGCGAGCAGAGTGAGGACGGGCGTTATCGTGCAAAAAAAACGATACCGGAAGTCAGCATACCACGGCGTTTGTTCTGTATAGCCCGTCGTAAGTTTTTTAGCGTTTCACAGTACACGTCTTGATTAATGGTCGTCCCACGTTCCATGAATTCAACCAACACCCCTTTGGCATCCCAAAACACCGTTGCCATCAGTTTTCTTGCAGAAAAATCTTGCAAGGCTTTTCTTGGTTTGGTAGGCGAATTTGAATGTGCCCACATCTTTGATTGTTCTTTTGTCTCAGGGTTCACGTACTTAATCCAGGTTTCGTCACCGGTCACGATTCTGTTTAACAATGGTTCTCCTTCGTCCTCTTAACGTGACAGAAAGTCTAATGCAGAGGCCATTCTTTGAGTTTTGTGGTGGTCGGTAAGAATTTTGGGCACCCATCGTGCACAGAACTTACGGTAAACCAATCTTGCTGTCACTATCTCATACAAGAGAGTCTTAGAAACCTGCGGAAAAACAGTAGACAACTCCGACATTGTGAAACGTCGATTTTTACGAACGTTTGCATCAACTGTCTGAACGAGTTCGTCAGTCACCAATGATGGTCTACCACTCCTCTCTTAATCATGAACGTTTTCTCGTCCACTTTTAAATAAACGTACCCATTCAAGGACAACTCCTTCACTCATAACTCTTGGTCCGTACACGGCACAAAGCTCACGATGAATAACTGCTGCAGAATATCCTTTGGCTGTAAAAAACCTTATGACAGCACGCACTTCACATTTGGCGGGGTTTTCTATTGCAGCACACATTTCAAACTGCCACAAAAACTAAACTAGCGCAGGTACGACGTTCACTCGACCACGGCTTGATGCCGACTGACCTGCTGAGTGCGTGAATGCACAGATGGCGTCGCGATTACCCGCACCACCCGCACTGTGACCGATCGGAGGTTACTTTCTGAACGGCCCTCGTAACAATATTACTCGGTTTGTTTCCCGAGAAACGTTTATAAATAAACAACGCCGAGAAAAATTACATTTATTTATAATAAATAGTCTGACTGCTTGTATCAATTCTAAGATGGCAAGCCTTGTTGTACTGCATCTTGGATAAAAATCTCCTATTTGTTAATTTCGTGTGATGTTTTACAACAGAGTGAAGATAAAACGGCATGAAAATATTCAAACAAAGGATTTAACCAACACTTCAAAAGATTGTCATTGCTTTTGCAGCACTGGTGGCATATAATAACGATACATCACTATCACATTTTGGGATTTTTAATTTAATTAGTGGTAACTTTTCCAAAAAAGAGAATGTAAAACATGAAGAGGCCATTAAAAATTTCAACAGGTAAGTAGCATGATTAATTGACTTTCGGGTTATGCCGCGTTATTTATTTCATTACCTGAGCTTTCGGCTGGTATCCTACAGCCTTCGTCAGAGATACTGTTTATGTTGACATAGCAATGAGCGCCAAGCATCACAGAGTAAAAGGCCGTTTATCTTCGTTGATGTTGGTATTCTTTAAAATTTCTGCTGAATCTTTCACCCGTCAGGGCCACCACTGGTCTTCTCTCCACAGTAGTCTCGTGTCTTGAAATTTTATTTCATGACTGGTATTAATGGCATGGCGCATTTGTCGCTGTTATATTTGTAGTGGCGGATATGTTCTTTAAGTCTCTCCGTCACAGTGCGACCTGTCTCCCCGATATAAACACTGCCACAGCTGCAGGGGGTTTCATAAACACCCATATGCTGGTGTGGGTGTAATCTGTCTTTTACCTTGGTTAGCAACTGACCAAGTTTGCAGTTAGCCTTATATACTATTCGCACCCCCACCCGCTTTAACAGTTTCCCAATCCGGTCTGTGATACCCTGTATGTATGGGAGACAGGCGAATAAGTTGACGTCTTCCATGGTATTTTTTTTTTTTTTGGGTCCCTAAAACCATTCTGATGTCGGATTCAATATAGGCGTTGGCTCGGAATATTTTTGTAAGTGTCTCCATTTCTTCCTTCAGACTTTCCGAGTCGCATACTGTCTTTGCTCTTAATTTCAGTGATGTTAATACGCCTCTCTTCATTGCCGGATGATGGTGCGACATGGCATGCAGATATCTATTAGTGTGGGTCGCCTTCCGATACACAGTATGACCCAAACATCTATCGCCTCGCTTGTGAACCAGGACATCGAAAAATGGCAGTTTTCCATTTTCTTCCACATCCATAGTGAACTGAATTCTTGGATGGGCACTATTCAGGTGGTGTAAGAACTCTTGCAAATTCTCCTTACCGTGAGGCCAGATGACAAAGGTGTCATCAACTTAACGGATCCACTTTGTAGGTTTTAGGCGCACCTTGTTAAGCACCTTCATCTAGAATGCTTCCATAAATATGTTGGCGGTTACAGGTGAAAGTGCCGAGAAAGCCTCCATTCTTTTGGTATATTATTATGTTTCATATGGTCTCTACTTACTTTTCCAATCCAAATTATAGTAAACGCTAGTAATTAAAATATAAGACCTCTACTAAAATATTAAATCATTCAACAAATGTTTTTAAATTCCATTTGTTAAACAATTATGTGTGACAAGAAATGGAAAAACTCTTTCCATAACCAGTTTTTATTTTAAAGCATTAAACACTGGCACAAAGCAATACAAAATTTGAATAACAACAACGTGCTAGAGACAAATCACTGCCAATAATTTTCAGCAATGAATCCATTGTCAGTGCACATGTGACTACAGTGTCAGTGACAACCACTGAAAAGCATGGCATATATAATGGCAACCACTCCTGGAACGAAACACTTTGCTGGAAAATAAAGTAAGAAAGTGACCTCGAAATGTCATATAAAATTGACTTGCTCTCCCAGTGGGAGGATTGAAAATCTTCTATACAAAGGCCTAGTTGCTTGGAATCGTTTGGTATAGCCAAAAACTAACTGAAAAACATTCTTCTTGTTTTAGTAGTTTTTTTGTATACAGCTGACTAGGACACAAACTAATGATTTGTTTGTTGAGTACTCTATTGTCCGCTTCACTTACATTTTATCTTCCAAATTACTAGCTGTCAAAGATTTAAACAGTTTATTATGAAGGCATTTTTTTCCCAAATATTTCTTTTTGCTTGCAAGAATTCGGTTTATTTGGCGAGTAATTACAAATTAAAGCATTCTGTATATTACCACTGGAATGTAAATTGACATGTTAATTTGAGATAACAATGTTGGAAAAATTAAACACATTCACCAAAGGAAAAAAGTACTTTTTTCCCATGACAAATGCAGCCAACATTGCACTCTGCTGTGAAGAACCCTATAAATATACTCCCAATTTTACTGGGTCAGACATTTACATTAATCAATCATTAAATTTATATAGTGCATGAGATGATGGAATGTAAATACCATTCAACACCTGTTAGGAAAGATAATAAAATCATGACCAATACACTGTGGACACAGCTCAACTTAACTTCTCAGTGTTCAGTTCAGGTTAACAAAGCAGCGTAGTTTAAGAATGTGATAACCTTGAACCAAACAACAGCACAATTTCTCAAGAACAAGCTCTTCCATTCGTGTTTGCAACTGTGGTAGACCTCCTTCAAAGAAGAAAAGCCAGTGTATATTATTAAGCATGTAACTTTTAGCTTACTATAGTGCCCACTACTTAATGATAAAATGTGAGAGGAAGAGAAAAAAAAAGAAAAAAAAAAGAAAAAAAAACATAACTAAACAAATCAATTTTTTTTTACAATAATTCTGTTTGATGGAACACATGCTACAATCAGAGAACTGAATGACCTATAGATGGCAGCCAAATGAAGCTGCTTAGCAATCATCACAGCACAAGTATAGAGATGGCTGTTTCACTTGAAATTGGAACTGGAGAAAATAAACATTTATCAAAGAATGAGTTTTCTGTATGTTGATTTATGTCTGGTAAGCAGAAAGTCAAAGAATTGAATGTGAAGTTTGAAAATTATGAAACTTTAACGGAAGATGCACTTCTTTTGAGTCAGGCACATCGAATATTAACTCCAGAGAATATTGTAGCAGCCATAATGAGGGAAACCGCTGAGTGACCAGAATGAAACTGCATGAAATTAAACGTTCAGCATTACATATGTATGTATAATTTGTTCCAGTTTCATAAAGTGTTAGCGAGATGGAGAGCATTGAAGTCGACTCCTGAACAGAAACAAATTATTGATGCCAATGAAGAACCTTCTCAGTGGCACTTTAAACAAGATGATGTCTTCCTTGCAAGAATCATTACTGGGCATGAAACATGGGTTCATAATAAGAGCACGGAAGACATAGTGCCACTATTCCTCTACAAAACTCAATAAAACAAACAATCAACAACACAGAACAATCTCTCTCTTGGAATGAAAAGTCATTTTGGTGCATTACATACACAGGAAAAGCCAATTTTCCCAAGTGCATCATATTTTATCCTAAAAAAAAATCATCTTCAGCCTGCATCCAAATCAAAGTGTCATGAATCATTGTCTGCAATCAGAAGATAAAATGTTTGCAGATTATATTATGCTGTGCAGTAGGATAATATTGAGAAAGCAATTCTAATCAAATGCAGACATAATATTCAGTTGGTTGAATAAGCATGGCATGAATATAAATGCAAGTAAGCTTGTTAGGTACCTAGATAGAAAAATAAAGGTTTGCAATATCAGCAACAATGGAGCATGAAGAAATGTCGTAATTAAGGACTGCAATCCCACAGTGATTTCAATCCCGCGGGATCCGCGAGGGATTTGTGCCAATCCCGCGGGACCCGTGCGGGATTGGCGCAAACAGATTTTTAACGCTTATATTCAAAACATAGTTACTTAAAACGTTAATAAATTAAATAATAATTAAATTAATAAATCAATTTTAATATTAAATGATAAAAATAAATAGTTAACAATATTTTAATTTGCAAAATGTTATTAAAGTTTTTAGCATGTCTTAAGTACATTTCGAGGTTTTACATTTTTGTTTTTTAATCTAAACCAATTTTTAAATAAATAATAAAAAATGGAAAATATTCAGTGTTAGGTCATATTATGTGCCTTATAGTACATCACATGAATTTAAAAACATGGTTTGCTTAGTGGTCTAGTTACAAGAGATTTATTTTTTAAATTCTAAATAAACGTTCCAGAACACCGAGAGAAAGCATTCTATTTCACAAAGGGAAGTGAATTTACTCTGTAAAGTGTAGACTTGACTCCGATCAAGATCTCATAACTTTTTGTCACTGCACAAGCAAGAGACTTGGCTTTTTGTTTTACAAAAATTGTTTTTGTGGGATTCATTCTTATATCTCCTGATTCCTTGATTGATCTTACAGATGATTCAATGTTATTAAAGTAAACTACTCACCAACACTTAAACTTGTCAAGTATTTCAATTTTACATATGTGGCGTAACGACGTTTAAGAGCGGAAATTATTACTTTTTAGTAAGAAAGGAGACTTTCTCGGGGAATGATTGCAGTGAAGTTTTCATAAGTTGTATCTTCGGATTTCATTGTAAAAACACGAGATTTCACACGTGAGGGAGACGGCGGAGGCAGCCGTCGAAGTATTGTGTTCCTACAACACAATTCCTCGATACACCCGTGAAAACTTCATTATAAGTTTTTTGGCCTTTAGTCGAGATAATAACAAGGAGAAGAGGTATTAATCTATAGCCTGAGCGGCACATGTAAACATGCGGCTTTCGTTAAAGAAACGCATTGAGGCCAAAACAGCAATAAATCAAAGGATATACAATTGCCTTTTGATAGCTGATAAATAAATAGGTATGTGATTAAAATTACGATAAAATTAGTTTCCTATCAACGAATAATCAAATTTTCAGCCGTAAAAAAAGGAAATTGTCACAATAGCTTTATCTGCAAATACAGGAAAATGGGAATAATGAAACCGTAAATAGAAAGCTGTAACTTTGTAGTTCAGATAACGTTTGCAACACATAAAAAATAATTATATACTTACAAAAATGTACTAAATACGCAACATAACTCAAATTACAGAAATGTGTACTCGAAAATGAATACATAAAAGTGTATCTATTTACTTAGGAATGACAAAGATTGACAAAAACAAACGTTAGTTCACACGCGCCAAATGCCAACTGGAAGGGTATAGGCAAACAGTGCAATACATCCGACAGAGACCTGAGTGGGGCAGCGAAGTGACGCACTGACACGCGTTTTATCCCGCATTTTGCGGATTGCGGGATCAGCTTAATTTTGTGCAGGATCCGCTAGACCAGGGGTCCCCAAAGTGGATCGGTATCGACCCCTGGGGGTTGATAAGACTTCTCCGGGGGTTGATTAATACCTGGGGGTCGAAAGGGGGTCGATTGATAATAAAGAGGATCAATTAAATGGTCTAGGAAAAAAATGGGAATATTCCAACAAAGATACAAAATAACTGACTACCCCCGTTATAATTTCAGTTTTACCGAAGCCTGCGTCGCTTTAGGTATACTGGAGCAGAGAGCATAGCAACGACGAGAGCGAAGAACAAAGCAGCGAAAACAAATAAACCAATTGGATTGTTACGGTGACTCATCCTGGAGCGCAAAGCGTTGAGGTAATAATGGAGCAAAGCTTAGCATTCAAACTGTTTGAATTCGCCGCTTTATTCTTCACTCGCATTGCTGGTTTGCTAGTGTTTATTCCTGTGTGAAACGAATGTAAACCAATTTACGAATTGTGTCTCTTCTGAGGTCCGTCTTTGGGATAAGAAAGAAGTTCAACATCACAATTATTTTATTTTAGCTAAGCTACGTGATGAACTCAACAAGTATTAAAACTTTATTTTTTATTTACTTCGGGTATTTAAGCATTTTATATTCGGGAGGACGCTGGTTCGAATCCCAGTCCAGGCATCCGGATTTTGGTTTTCCATGGTTTACCCAGATCACTCAAGGCTAATGCCAGGATGATTCCTCCAAAAAGCCATGGCCGAATTCCTCCCAGTTCCTTGTCCGCAGTTCCATCCCGCCTCTAATGACTGCGCTGTCGACAAGACGTAAAGCCCCACAGAGGGGGGGGGGGGGGGGGAGAGTGAGCGCCGCTGGTTCATTATACACAAATTGCACTGTTAAACTCTAGTATCGTTTCTACTCTATGTATTGTATATCTAAATGTAGATTTTGTCCTTTACATGGAAAATATTGTAATATACCGAAAACCATTAAATTTAGATACTTCTTTTTTATCTTTTTCCTATCTAATTCTATTGAATAGGCTACTTTTAGATGTAATTATTATTCCTTCCAAGTCTAGATATGTATTGTTAGCGAAAAGTAGCAACAATGCACTCTGAGAAAGAACAGGCAGTTCTTTATAGCTCGTGCGGTAATAAGTTACATCTCTTCTGAATTTAATACCTACAATGTCATCTACCAGTGCTAAGAAGAAATGCAGACAATATTCACGAGTATTTGAAATATGGTTTTGTGCCATCTTCTGCTAATGAAACTATTCATATGTGCTTGTTATGTGAAAAAACTTTCAGCAATGATGCTATGAAGCCGGCGAAAATGAAAGACCACTTGGATAGGATCCATTCTGATAAGAAAAACAAAGATATTGAGTATTTCAAAATACTAAAAGAGAAAATGAGAGATCGGCCAAATTTAAGTACATATTTGAAGTCATCTGCTAGCGCTGACAGTGAAGGAGGACTGAGGACATCCTACAGCATCTCTCTTAACATAGCAAAGAAAGGCAAACCGTACACTATTGGTGAAGAGACCATAGTACCAGCTATAAAAGATGTAATTGAAAATGTTATGAAGAAAGACTCTCAACTATTTTTAAAGTGCATACCATTGAGTGCAAATACTGTGCAGCGACGTATAGAGTAAATGGCCGATGATATGGAAAGATCTTGGACCTCTGAGCTCCAGCATTGTAAGTTTGCTATTCATCTTGATGAATCAACTTTCGGAAGTTCAAATCTTCTTAAGGCTTATGTTAGGTTCCATAGTCCATTCCTGAATGACACTGTTGATGCTTCGGCAATATTACCGCAGTAGCTACTGACGGTGCACCTGCTATGGTAGGCCGTTATAGACGATTTTTCGTCTTTCTGAAGGAACAGGTTCCTAATGTACGTACCGTTCACTGTGACCTACACAGGCAGCATCTTGTAGCCAAACAATTGAGTGGCAAACTGCATGATATTCTAAAAGTGTTCATTAGGTCAATTAATAACATTAAAACTCATCCTCTCAATTCCCGACTGTTTCTGAAGTTATGTGAAGAAAATGATGAACCTTTCAATCAATTACTTTTGCACACTGAGGTAAGGTGGTTGTCAAGAGGTGATAGTTTGCAGAGGCTTGTTGACTTGTACGAATCGTCTGCAGAGTTTCTTAAGAATGTGGATCCAGAGGCGGCCTTTGGAGGTGGCGAACAGGGCAATTGCCCAGGGCCTTGCTCTTGGAGGGGCCTCGTGCAGCTACCTGAGTTGATCAGAATTTATGTTTAAAAAAATACTTTATCTTTAGCTATCAGTGATAACAATAAAATGAAGTTGGTTATTTGATAGAATAGTATTTATTAATAACTACCTAATCAAAATTTCTCATTTAGATTTGTTTATCCGTGTATAAAAAGAAAACAACAGCGTTATTTCAGTGTTGAAGTAAGTAATAATGGAAAAAAAAACATTAGCTGAACTACTACTGAAGTGTACCCCACTATCGCAGTAGCCTTGAGTATTATTGTCACCAGACATAATCCAGTTGCGTCAGCGGAAAGAAGTTCTTCATGGTTAAAAATTATTATAACATATTTGAGGAATTCGATGCCACAAGATCGGTTTTCAGCGCTTTCTATTATTTTAATTGAAAATGACATAGCTCATTCGTTAGTTTCTTGTGCTTTAATTAAATATTATACTCTCAGCAAAAGCCGCAAGCATCATTTTTAAATCCCTGCGTATATCTTTCAAGGTCTTAATGTACTTCAGTTTATCCTTAAAAATTGTCATCTGTATGTTTGTTAACTTTTAATAACTCTTCTAATATAATATTTTAAAACTCAATTTTTTTTTATGACGTTTTTATTTTTTGTCGATCATCAGAAGAAATACCTATTTGCGATAAAGATATTTTGTACAAAGGATAAGGGCCTCGCAAAGATCTGCCACTCTGGGCCTCGCAATGACTAAGGCTGCCACTGTGTGGATCCATTACTATGTGACGAGTTAAAACAGTGCAAGAACCATCTGTTCTATTTGGCAGATCTTTATTCGAAATTTAACGAAGTACAGAAGCGTTTCCAAGGGGAAAATGTTACAATTGTTCAAGCTCGAACAATTATAATGGCCTTTCAACTAAAAATGGACCTGTTAAAATCTTCACTGGCACGTAAAGATTATTTTTTTCAAACTTTTGACTACTAAAAGAAAATGAAGAGATACCCGACCGTGATTTGGAGATATATATTAAACATCTGTATAAATTAAGAGAAGACTTTAAAGCACGTTTCGAAGACTTGGAGAACATGCATGTTCCTGAATGGTTTGCTTCTAATTTGATGTTAAAATTGATAATGAAGGTAATGAACCTGGCTTAGAAGATGAACTGATTGAAATATGCGTAGATCTGGCAGCTAAAGTGTTGTTTAAAAATAAAAACTTCAGCGAATTTTGGAGCAATAACAATATTGCTACAAAATACCCCAAGCTCAGAGCAGAAGCCGAACCTTTCTTACTTACATTTCCCAACTTCATACATGGTTGAAGCTGGCTTTAGCCACGCGAACGCTATTTTGAAAAAAAAAAAGAGAAACAGACTGAATTTGGAAAACCGTGGTGATTTGCGACTAAAACTTACCAATTTTCAACCGAACATCAGTAATCTTGCTACTGCCCTTCAGACCCATCCATCTCACTAATATCAACTACTTTAATAAAAAGGTATGTTAACATATTTTTAATGTATTCAATAGTAGTCGTAAAATGACAGATGTTTTTTCATCGAATATAATTTATTTAAATTTTCAATTATTATTTTGTGTTTTACATTTTATGACACTTACAGCTATAGGCTAGTTTCCACATATCTATAATTTTGTTATTATTTTTTACGATTATAATAACAGTGTAAAATATCTCCTTTTTCTGTTAGTGTTGTTGGGTGGATTTTTTAAGGTGTGGGAACTATAAATACTTTTTTGGGGTTGTTATGCAAGTCTCCTCATTGCTTAGCATCAGAAATGCTAAAAGTGATTTAAAATTTTCATCAGTGGCAGATCCAGGAATTTTTCGAGCCGGAGCAAAAACTGTAGGAATGCTGCCCCTTACAACATTATTTGCCTCGATTGTCGGCCAAACACATTGTTGTCGACACCCCGATTGTTTGTCAAACTCATTGTTGTCTCCAGCTTTGCTGGATTGCAATCCCTAGTCGTGATGTGATTTTATATGGAAAGCAAAGATAAAATATGTCAACCAATCACCAAAGCTAAAAGGAGGAGGGCAGCAGTGAATAAAAAACATATCACAATATTTTGGGCAATGCCCTTACTCATGAAACTAGACAGATGTGACTACACTCACATGGGAAGTCATTGTCAGTACAGCCACATGAATGGTGGTCTTGACTAATTCGATTGCAATGGAAAAGGGGGGAGGAGAGTATATAGTATCAGTAGAAATGATATTCACATGAAAATAAATAAAGATGTTTCATGTACAGTTGATGAAAAAATATTAAGTCACTGGAACTGGATGACAAAAACAGTACACATGTATAGGGAATATACTGGCAATGATAGCTAGAAAATATCGGCAGTAGGTTTAGAAACAGCATAGGAAAGATTCATTTCTAAACAGAGATTGAAATAAGTTACATAAGCAGGAAATGAACAATGCAAGTTACGCATAAGACAATTTTTAAGTAAAAATGTATTTGATTGTAAGTAGGTCACTAAGGAACTTGTAAGGTATCTATTAGCTCGCCAAAAGCATTCCCACTAGCTAACCCCAGTAGTAATATACTCCGCAGATCGATTTTGAAGTCGCTTATACAGGAGATAGAAATTTCACATAAAAGTAATTTTCAACTTGAATAGAATTTCCTGCATTCACTTTCACCAATAAAGTTCACTGTAACAATCAATTTTAAGCGTATTCATTATGTCCGGAAAAATTTAGTTGGGCAATTTATGTTTTAACCCATGCGGATAGGAAAGCTAGAATTAAAGATTCAAAATAATTTTGCACTGAGTAAAGTGACAGCCAATCTCTTATCACCAGCTATAGTTAGCGCTGTCTAGGATGTTTGGAAAGTAAAGTTAAATAATTTGGCAAAGGTTAATTAGAGGTTTTAATTAAGAGAAAAAAAATAAAGTTTTAAACTAAAAGGAATATAATTGAGAAATTTATATCAGAAGGTAGCCTAAATTGAGAGGATTACGTATATATAGTGTTTTCGGTAAAAAAAGTTTAAGTATCAGTAAGATAGTTAAGATTTTGAAGATAGATTGTCGTTAATTGCGATAAATCCCACCCAGCTGATAATGTGAGAGACTTCAAGGTTAATTTTATAGAAACCTTTTTGAATGCTGAATTAAATTAAATTATATAGAATATATCAGGAAGCCCATTGCAAGTTAAACCATTTAGTACACTGGGAGCACAGCTGGGCACAAAACAGTTAATCCGTTAATCGTTAATTAACGAAGTTAAAAAAATTGCGAAAATTTAACTTTTAAGTTAACCTAAAAAATCATTAACGGTCTTCTTAACTTCCGTTAAATTGGACTTCCGTTAACTTTAGTCCGTTACATAGGTTGTTGACGTCTTTTCGTTTGTTTGAACTGTGCGCCACGCCACCACTCGTATTGCGGGCTGCCAGATTGTATAATTGGATACAAAACTTGTATAATTTGGTTACCTCATGTATCCTGTTTGTATAACAGATTGCCTTGTATAATTGGATACAAAAATGAGCACTTTAAAGTACATTCCAGCACCTTTTTGAAAGTGTTTGCCCTTTGTTTCATTGAGTTGGCAACCCTTCCTGCATATCTATTTCCTTTTTGTTATTCAAAATTTATCAATGTATACATTGTTTACTTTTCGTGGACTTTTTTTGCTCCCAGCACTTTCACTCACGTATGTAATCAATGGATGACCCCTTTCTATAATTGGGTTTCATTCTGTATAATTTCAAACAGACAGCGGTATAATATAAGTTGGCTGTACTGGCAGCGCTGCTCGTATGTTCGGTGTAGTAGTGGGCGCCGCCTGCTAAAATCTTGGTGGCAGCGCGCCGAGCATTTTCAGCCGGCAGCGACGTAACGCAAATTTCACTGGTCGCAGTTTTCAGATATTCAGGTGTCTCAGTCCAACTTGTTTTCTATAATATTGTTGCTTTTCATCCTGCATTCATGTTTTTTTTTTTTTAAATTTTTTTATAAAGTCACGAGTAACTTAATTGTCTCTCGTAAGATAATTTGCAAGTGTTATGTTGATCACAGTCTCAACAAAGATAAAAACAGACAGGAATACCACTTCGTTGTTGTGGCGATAGCGTAACCACAATTCGTTAATTTTTATATATAAATCCACACTTGCATCATGGTACATAACACACTGAGATAGAGAGCAGTTATACCTACCGTACTATAATACTAATACATCAGTACAACTTTTGACTAGTTAACTTTTAACGGATAACTTTAACTTGCGTTAAATTTATAAACATTTAACGCTTTAACGATTATCGAAGTTAACTTTTTAAGTAGCGGAATAATGATTAACGAAGTTAACCTTTGGATTAACTGTGCCCACCTGTGACTGGGAGATATATTTTTTGAAAGAATTGGATGACATCATAGGAATGGAAAATTTGATAAAAGTACCTGCAGCCATCTTGAAATTGCCTAGTTTTTCAGTAGATTTGAAACAGTCAACTTTGTGTCATTTTGTGGAGCGAACTGCTCCACGCAGTAGTTGTTGCGGCACATTGTAACATGCCATAATCATAATCTCACTAATGTTTGGGGGACTTAGAGGGTTTGTCTTCTTGCATAAATGTGCTTAACCTGTCAAACTTTTATGGAAGTGTTATCCAATGTCTTATTCGTAATTCTGATACTGACAATGTAAGAATGAACTTTTCAAGAATATAAGCATTTTGTGATCCTAGAACTGTGTCACATGAACTTATTCATCGTACCCTTTGCATTTGGGGTTTATAATACGAATGCCAGCCGTTTTATTAAATATTAAGGTACCAGAAGGCTAAACAGGTCATGAACTTAACTGTTCAAAAGCCCCCATTAACATCTTGGCCTAACAAACTCCATTGCAATTATTATTATTATTACAGCTTTATCAATCCCTATTTCAGGATGCAGCCTCTTTAAGCCAATGAGCTATATAATACAATTTTTATTTCTAAGTTGTTTTGTTGCAGTTCCCTCCAGGCCGATCGATCTTGATCAACCCACTTCCAGTTCACGCCTGTAACTCGAAGTATGTCTTTATCCCAGCGATCCGGGGGTCTTCCTCTTGTTCTTTTCAGGTGCCTTGGTATCCAATCTAGTACTGCCGTAGTCCATCTGTCATCTCTTTTGTGAGCAATATGACCAGCCCATTGCCATTTTTGGGTCATGACTCTTTTTAAGATGTTTGTCACTTTGGTTATTGAATGTATGTGCATGGCCCTTTTCCTGTCTCTTGCTCTTTCCATATTTCGCTGGGAAGTTCTCAGTTTTTGCAATTAGTTAATAATAATAATTACATTAATTATTCCAAACTTAAAAGGCCATGAAGAATTGTTATTAATGTACCAGTCTTCTCTAAAAAAATAATAATAAAAAACTGCATGCAAGATTGGATAAATTGACATAAAATAAAGTAATTAAAAACTATGTCCAGTACAACACACACCATGCATTTAACCATTAAAGAAAGATGATAGGATTGTACAAATATTTTACCCTGCCTGTTCCTGTCTCATGGCGCATGTTTCCTGACAGAGTTCCTGGCCCTCAGTCACATCTTGAAGACTGGTGATAAAATGTGGAATAAGCTTTGAAACAATAATTTATACTTCATTTGTTAATACTGTGTGTGATAATTTTTTTATAATACTGTGTTACTGTTCAAAATAAAACATCTTTTGAACTGAGATATATGCACATTGAACAGTAATAAGATTTGAGAGCTCAACTTCCTAGCTCAAAAAGTAGTATTTATCTGATTTACTGTAAGTCAAAAATGTAATTGGTAACTAAATCAACTCTTTACAAGCACAATGAAAGAAGATGTTTCCACAGATTAATGACTTAAATGCCTTTGGTTCCATTAAATTATGGCGTGTTCTAGGAGCTGTCTAACAAGAAAGCATACAGTAGAATCTAAATAACCCTCAATTTATATTTTACCCTTATTGATATAAATAAGAAAAATATCTATAAGATGAAAAGTAATGTATGATAAAGAAAGATGCTTGAGAATCAAAAAACATGACGTCACACTCTAAATTATTGCTTCGAACAAGTTCATTATTATTGGTCATTGTGATTTTCCCATTATATTTTAGTAAATTTATTTAAATTGTAGTATCATAAGACAGCCAACACTAAAAAAAGAGGTAACCAACTTTAGTAACAATAACTTACATCAATAATCTTACAACGGTTTCAAAGCTTTATGTTACATGAGTGTCATATCAAAACTTTTGCGTTTTAGTGGATCCATGACTTTTGTCAAAGACCACAAAAGAAAATGCATTGCAATATCAGTATATAAATAGAAGGAATTTAGTGCAATAGTTAACAATCTCGGTGACAACGTTAATTGCAGGATGTGATTTTTTGCTGATGATGCACTTATTTATAGGGAAGTGAGGTGTTCCGACGATTGCTTAGAAATTCAGTGCGATCTGGATGTTATTTCGGAATGGTACCGTAAATGGCAGCTTACACTTAACTGTAAAAAGTGCAAGGCAATGCACATAAGTAATAAAAAGACCCCGCTTTCTCAGGAGTACAAAGTTAACAATTCAGTTGTTGACACTGTGGATTCCCTGAAGTATCTAGGAGTAACAATACAAAGCAACATGAAATGGGACTTGTACATAACTTCCGTTGTAGGCAAAGCTAATTCCAAACTACGATTCATAGGACATATTTTGAGAAGTTGTAATGCTCCTACAAAGGAAATATCGTACAATACACTAGTGCGTCCGCATTTGGAATACTGTTGTGGAATTTGGGATCCATATCGCAAGGGATTGATTGACACATTAGAGAAAGTACAGAGGAGAGCCGCTTGATTCGTGACTGCTAGTTACAGTCTTTACATAAGTGTCACAGAGCTGATTCGTGGGTTGGGCTGGGATGGTTTGGCGGACAGACGACGTCATTTTTGATTGAATTTGCTGGAGAATATGCGAAAATCTTTAAGTTACGAGTGCAACGGAATACTTCTTCTGCCAACCTATTTAGGTCGCAATGACAGGAGGGATCGGATTCGAGAAATAAGATGATGTACTGATTCATTTATGTATTCCTTCTTTCCTCAATTTGTTCGGGATTGGAATGCACAGAATTAGGATTGGTGGTTAGCACCCTCTGCCACCCACAGTATTTGTGATTTGCAGAGTATAGATGTAGATGTAGTTGACAGGCACATGATTATTATGATATCAAGAGCATTTTATGTAAATTGTAATCAGGGATTTAATGTTAGTCACAAAAAAAGACTGTACTTTAGCTACCATGATAAAATATTAGCTCCAGTCAGAATCAAAATAAGAATTTGGAATAAAAATGATGTGCTATCTATTTAGCAGGTAAACTGTTCCATTAGTCAAATTCATATTTCAAGCACAAGTGAAACCAAATTAACTTTTTAAGAACAAAGTTTAGTCACTAGTACTTAGTTTTGCTGTGAATGACAGTATGTGAACAGAAATCCTTCATGTGTTCCATTTGTAAAATCAAATTTTTTTTCGGTTAGGAAAAGGTAAAAGAAATCCTGTGCAAGGTGATGATTTTCATGAATTACATTTGAAAAGATGATTAATCACATTATTTTAAGGAGAGCATGTTTTCAGCATGTGGAGTGATATGACCAATCAATGTCTTGATGCATGATCAAATAACCAAGATTAGGGAAAATAATCACCAAAGTTGAAGACTGTGAAGAGTAAAAAACATACGAGACAAACAAAAACATGTACAATATTTCAGTCTAAAACCTTATTTATGCAGTATGGTAGTCATGGGGTAAATTTCGGCGTGTGCGCACCTCCCTAACCAAATGACTCATTCCCTACCTCATATGAATAAGGTTTTAAACGAAAATATCGTGTATGTCTCATATGTTTTTCACTTGACGCCTCCATCAAGTTTTTGTGAGTGATGGGTATTTTCCCTGTCATTGGTTATTTATATTGCCTTCTTCATTAGTATCATCCCACATGATTAGCGATAATTCCTTCCAACAAGAAGTTGGTTCATCAAAAATGGTTATATTACATTAGGCAATGATGTGAGAAGCGGCAGGTGACCAGAAATTAATAACGATTGTCTTTTGGAAAATATGGCAAAGATTTTTACATCCAACATTTTGGTGTAAACAATTGGAAAGTGATTTAAAAACATTTCGAGATAAAAGTAATCTTTATATATAAAGATGAATGTATGTTTGTTGGTTTGTTTGTTTGTTCTTCATACAAATCCACAGTTTTTATCCGTTCTCGATGAAACTTTGCATACTTAACCTTTGAAACAAGGAGAAAAATACTGTCAACATTTGGTTGAAAAATTATCTGTATTAATAACACATTTGTCTTATAACTTCGAAATACGGTGGTAGACTGACACGTTGGATGTGGACGACTCAGTACCGAGTTTCCCCGTAGTGGCCTCGCAGCTGAGTGGCTAAAGCGCTGGCTTACAAACGTCGTGATCTCCGGTTCAAATCTCCGTCGGGGATAAGATTTTTAAAAATTGTTTTTCATCGTAAGAGTCAGGCCTGGGCCGTAGGTTATTCGGATTGAATGTTAAACCGTAGATATTAGAAAGTTAGGGGCGCAATGCGAGGCAAATCGTAGGTAGTCTTGCAATGTTGTAGGTGTACACTTTTTTACGTTATAATGATCCCTCAGGTGTTGTTCACAGTCAGTGTGTGAGTGTGAACCACAGTAATATTTTTATAAATACGGAAGTAAGTCTCTGTCTTTTTGTTACGTTTTGACGACTAAATGGATATATCGTTGTGATGTAATTTTATAAGGAAATGTGTATGAAGGGCACAGGATATTTTTTTCCCAGTATAATTAACAGTTGAAGTCACGAAATTTTGAGATCTTATCGAATAGTGACAGAAATATGTTGGAAATTAATTCTCTTCAAGAGGCAGGTTCGACGGTAGAATGATATAGTGATAACTTTCCTGTCATATTATGCCGACTCGATATTGTTTGGGACTAATCCTTCTTTACCAACAACTCTTACTATATTTAATTCTGGCAAAAAAATTCTTAATCCACGCGTACGAAGCCGCGGGTATGAGGCTAGTGAGAAGATAAATGGTTTTATTTCGTAGGATTAAAATATGATTGGGATGAGGTGATTCATGATGAAAAACAGTTGATTTAAAGAGACTTGTAATAATCACACATTTTGACATCACGACTTGGTTTTGTAAAAGTGCCGATGTCTCAAGTATTAATGATAGGCCTACTGAATGAAAACAGAGTATTTCTCAAAGAAACTAGAAATTCTGGGCCATATTAATATAATAAGGGTTTTCCTAAAAGAAACAGGCTTAAAATATTAAAGAAAAGTTTCATTCGTTCATCAAACAAAGAGGTTAAATTGTTTGCTGTAGCTAATAATAAAAGTTTTAGTTTAAGCTAATTAATTGGAATGAAACGTTTTTAGAAAGATAGCAGAACTCAAAATACACTCCTGGAAATTGAAATAAGAACACATTGACGCCAGTGTGTAAGACCCACCATACTTGCTCCGGACACTACGAGAGGGCTGTACAAGCAATGATCAAACGCACGGCACAGTGGACACACCAGGAACAGCAGTGTTGGCCGTCGAAGGGCGCTAGCTGCGCAGAGGTTGGGCACCGCCGCAGTCTGTGTCAGCCAGATTGCCGTGGCATACGGAGCTCCATCTCAGTCTTTAACACTGGTAGCATGCCGCGACAGCGTGTACGTGAACCGTATGTGCAGTTGACGGACTTTGAGCGAGGGCGTATAGTGGGCATGCGGGAGGCCGGGTGGACGTACCGCCGAATTGCTCAACATGTGGGGCGCGAGGTCTCCACAGTACATCGATGTTGTCGCCAGTGGCCGGCGGAAGGTGCACGTGCCCGTCGACCTGGGTCCGGACAGCAGCGACGCACGGACGCACGCCAAGACCGTCGCATCCTACGCAGTGCCGTAGGGGAACGCACCGCCACTTCCCGGCAAATTAGGGACACTGTTGCTCCTGGGGTATCAGAGAGGACCATTTGCAACCGTCTCCATGAAGCTGGGCTACCGTCCCGCGCACCGTTAGGTCGTCTTCCGCTCATGCCCCAACATCGTGCAGTGGTGTCGCGACAGGCGTGTATGGAGGGACGAATGGAGACGTGTCGTCTTCAGTGATGAGAGTCGCTTCTACCTTGGTGCCAATGATGGTCGTATGCGTGTTTGGCGCCATGCAGGTGAGCGCCACAATCAGGACTGCATACGACCGAGGCACACAGGGCCAACACCCGGCATCATGGTGTGGGGAGCGATCTCCTACACTGGCCGTACACCTCTGGTGATCGTCGAGGGGACACTGAACAGTGCACGGTACATTCAAACCGTCATCGAACCCATCGTTCTACCATTCCTAGACCGGCAAGGGAACATGCTGTTCCAACAGGAAAAATGCACGTCCACATGTATCCGGTGCCACCCAACGTGCTCTAGAAGGTGTAAGTCAACTACCCTGGCCAGCGAGATCTCCGGATCTGTCCCCCATTGAGCATGTTTGGGACTGGATGAAACGTCGTCTCACGCGGTCTGCACGTCCAGCACGAACGCTGGTTCAGCTGAGGCGCCAGGTGGAAATGGCTTGGCATGCCGTTCCACAGGACTACATCCAGCACCTCTACGATCGCCTCCATGGGAGAATTGCAGCCTGCATTGCTGCAAAAGGAGGATATACACGGTACTAGTGCCGACATTTTGCATGCTCTGTTGCCTGTGTCTATGTGGCTATGGTTCTGTCTGTGTGATCATGTGTTGTATCTGACCGCAGGAATGTGTATATAAGGTTTCCCATTCCTGGGACAATGAATTCACGGTGTTCTTATTTCAATTTCCAGGTGTGTAGTTTGATAAATGGTAATTTCATGTTTAAAAAAGGTGCAAAATAACTGTTTTTGGATAAGAAAGATATAAGATTTGAGGGATAAATAAATTGGTAATATTTTAATAATTAAGAAGGCTTCAATAGAGAAATACTTAACAGAATGAAGGAAAAGATATGGGGACTAAAATTACGATAGGTATAGGCATATATGCGAATTTTCGTAATTAAAAAAAAAGACACGGTACAAACAAGGCCATCTAGTGTAAAAATTTGGGAAAGATTGAGCGATTTTTTAAATTTTGAGCTGTAGAAAAGAAATAGTCTTAGTCATCATATGGGAGTGCCATATCATACACTTCAAACATGTGAAATGTAACACTTTCCATAAAATCTGTAACTATGAGTGGCGAGTGACAAAGGTAAGCTTTCCAATCAAGGCAGTCTAGTGGTTTGGTTGTTTTAGGTGGTGAGCAATAGTGAAAAAGCTGGGAACCTGTCAGCATTTTACCAACTAGTCATTAAAAATCTTAAATTTTTCGGACAGTGGAATGGATCATAACAGAGTACCTTTAAATTATCTTTTGACAGCAAAATAAAATAGGGATTTTCAAATATTAGAGGAAATATTTGATTTTTCAGTAATGAATTTTGAAGAAGTGGTTATGGTCGATAGTTTGATCATTGAAATTTTAGTAACTGAAATTCAGGATACCTTTGGCATTTGGTTAAAAAAAAAAAAGACAATTTCATGATGCGTAAATGGGTAGGGAGAATGAAGAAAACTTGAAATCTATTTTTTTTTTCAAACGAAGTACGAATCACAGTTAATGCTCATTGTAATATTAGTGCAACAGAAAATTTTTGAGATCTTGAATAAATCTCACCGAATTGTAGACAGTTACCTTTGAATTACGAACTTCATTTTAGTGTGTGGATTATAAGTAAACTTTTCTCAAACGATATTATTACTCCGCGATTTAATAAAAGTGGGTGGCAGAGGGTGCACTACACCAATCCTAATGAGTAACCATTTGCGCATAGGAAGAGATATATGGGATATGGCAGGACACATCCGTTAGCTACTTTGATGAAGCATCCTGGCATTCGCCTGAAGCAATCTGGGAAAACCCAGATCAGGATGGTCGGAGGAGTTTATAGATACCTACTCCTATTGGAATCTAAGTTCTGTCGCTCGATTACTCATTCCTAATCGCCAGTGGGGGGGGGGGGGGGGGGAGGGAGATATAGAAATGAATCAGTTCTGCCCATGACTTATCTTATTTTTTCGGTTCATTTCTAGACATGAATGTAGTTGATAGAAATATGTGTTTGTACTGAAATAGGTCAGTCCTGAATTTTTCTGTCAGCTTCTGCCAAGAGTAACGCCTTCGGTCTTCCAGGTATTCCCAAAACAATTAATTCAACATCACATTTACACTTTCCCTCCAGCAATGAATACCTGTAACAAATCAGGTGGCTCTCCTTTGTACCTTCTGGAATGCATCCATTAACCCCTTTTGATAACGACCCCATACAGAAAAATAACATTCTAAACGAGGATGCACCAGAGCTTTATATGCAATTGATTTAACTTCTGGTGTACATTGCTTTAAATTACGACCTAGAAATTGGAGCATATGTTTTGCTTCCCCAATTACCTTCTCAATATGTTTATTCCACAACAAATAATTATGAATTGTTACGCCTAGGTATTTAGCAGAATCTATTGTTCTAAGAACAGGGCAATTAATTTTATACTCAGAGCTAAATGGTGTCACTTTTTTACTTATATGCATGACTTGGCATTTTTTAGCTTTTAACTCCAGCTGCCAGTCTTTGAACCAAGTGATTATTTTCATAACATCGGCTTGTAACAAAGCACAGTCGTCCTGGTTTTTTTTTTATTTCACGACAAATAATAGCATCATCTGTAAACAGTTCCCCCCGCCCTTTTATTACGTTGCATAAATCATTAATGTATATAAGAAACATCAGAGGCCCTATCACACTTCCCTGGATGTGTGTCCACATCAAACCAACCAACCAACCTTCAACAGTATCTCCATTTCGACAGTTGCCACCCATACCATACCAAACGTTCTCTCCCCTACAGTCTTGGCATATGCTCCAACCAACAGTCTCTCAGGGATTATTCAAACAGTATTTCAGAAGCATTGATATCTCACAACTACCATCCAGCTTTGGTGAACAAACAGCTTTCACAAGCAACATTACAACTGACTCAGCCCATCAATCATCCCAAACCCGCAAAAACAAACCACAATCCAGTCTTGGTCACAATAATACAACCTATGCCTCGAATCCATTAACAGAATCCTCCGACAGGGCTATGATTTCTTGCAAACCTGCCCTGAAATGAGATCCATTCTTGCTAAAATCCTGCCTGCCCCTCCTATAACTTGTTTCAGCAGACCTCCTAACCACAGCAAACTTCTAGTCCACAAGCACAGCTTTCCTCGTCCTAACAGTCAGCCCCAAGGCACATTCTGATGCAATAGACCCCGCTGCAAGATGTGCGACATACACCATGCTTCCACCACTTTCATAAACCCTGCCACAGGGGAAAGCTTCCCTATCACAGGACGCGCCACCCATGTAATTTACCAGTTAAGATGCAACCATTGCCTGGCTTCATATATAGGTTTGACCACAAATCCATTCTCCATAAGAATGAATGGCCACCAACAGACAGTTTTCACACAGTACCCAAAGCACGCAGTTGCTGTCCATGCCATAACACATGACTCGAATAATTTCAACTCTTGTTTCACAGTCCATGTTATCAGAGTTCTCCCTAATAGCAGCAGTTTGTCAGAACTCAGAAGGTTGGAACTTGCCTACCAGTACAAACTTGGTACAAGGCAACCACCTGGCCCTTGAAGGGCGAAAATGTCAATATTTCTAAAATGCTGTTTTCTGTGTTATGAGTCAAATATCTCCCTGGATACCTATCTGAGATCGTTTAATGAAGTATCATTTTAAAGATCAAGATATCCGCATTAGTGACGTCACATATTAAGACAGAAATTTTTTGGAATTCAACCCTTAAAGGGCAAAAGTATCAATATTTTTGCAATTCGTTTTTGTGTCACGAGCCATTTGTCTCCCTTAATATCTAACTGATATAGATAAATGAGGTATCATATTAAATATTAAGGTCTCCGCCGTGGTAGCATTATATTTTAAGAAAGGAATTTTTCGTAATTTGACCCTTAAAGGGCAAAAATGTCAATTTTTCTAAAATGGTTTTTTTTTGTATCTTGAGCCATTTATCACCCAGGATATCTAACCAAAAAGAATAAATGAGGAGTATTGTCTCAGCTCTGTGACATCATATTTTAAGAAAGAACGTTTTTGGAATTCTACCCTTAATAGGAAAGAGTATAAATTTTTCTATAATGCATTTTTGTGTCACGAGCGATATATCTCCCTTAATATCTAACCGATACAGATAAATGAGGTATCATATTAAAGAATAAGGTCTGCGCCGTGGTAACATTATATTTTAAGAAAGGAATTTTTCGTAATTCGACCCTTATAGGGCAAAAATGTCAATTTTTCTAAAATGCGTTTTTTGTGTCTCAAGCCATTTATCTCCCTGGATATCTAACCAAAATCGATAAATGCAGTAGGAATATAAGGAATAATGTATCAGCTTTGTGAAATCATATTTTAAGAAAGAATGTTTTTGGAATTCAACCCTTAAAGGAAAAAAGTATAAATTTTTCTATAACCGATTTTTGTGTCACGAGCGATTTATCTCCCTTGATATCTAACCGATATAGATAAATGAGGTATCATATTAAAGAATAAGGTCTCCGCCGTGGTAACATTATATTTTAACAAAGGAATTTTCGTAATTCGACCCATAAAAGGCAAAAAAGTCAATTTTTCTAAAATGCGTTTTTTGTGTCTCGAGCCACTTATCTCCCTGGATATCTATCCAAAATCGATAAATCAAGTACGATTGTGAGGAATAATGTCTCAACTTTGCTGACATCATATTTTAAGAAAGAAGTGTTTGGAATTCAACTATTAAAAGGAAAAAATATAAATTGTTCTACAACGTATTTTTGTGTCACGAGCCTTATATTTCCCTTGATATCTAATCGATATAGATAAATAACATATCATATTAAAGACTAAGGTTTCCGCCATGGTAACATTATATTCTAAGAAAGGAATTTTTCGTAATTCGACCCATAAAGCGCAAAAATGTCAATATTTCTAAAATACGTTTTTTGTGTTTCGTGCCATTTATCTACCTGGATTTCGAACCAAAATCGATAAATGAAGTAGGAGTATGAAGAGTAATGACTGAGCTTGGTGACATTATATTCAACCTCACTGTTCATCGCATTTTATTCGCGAAATTTTCGCACGGGTCGTCTAGTTATTATTATTACTACATATGTTTAAGCTTTTTTAATCCTCTCTTTCCCACTACCTATATTGAACCACCACTAACCTAAGGTGATGTTTAATTCATAAGAATTATTATTGTTTTAATTTGTGTTTGTATTATATTTTATATATATATTTTTCATTTTAGTTTTAATTATATTTTGATCTTCCCACCGACCAGAGATTAGTTTGGATATTTGTCTATGGTCGGGTATTAGCTCTGAATCATTGCCCCTTTACTTTTCCGCAGTTTGAATTTACCCCCACCATTTTCCAGACTGGCGGTCTTTCTGTGAGTCAGTCTCCAGCTGCACCCACCTCTCAATGTTCTCCCATTGACGAAGGGTTTATCCCGAAAATTTCTTTATTATTTGTGTTTGTGTCTTTTCTGTGTGTTCACGCACCACATTGATCATCTAAAGATAAGTGGTGGCTCATTTCCCTATCCTAATTTGATTCCTACACACACACACACATACACACACACACACACACACACACACACACACACACACACATATATATATACAGATTTATATGTATGAATATATGTGTGTGTGTGTATAATCATTTTGTTTTTGTTTGTTTGACATATCCCCTTTTAATAAGAAGATTAAATGCAGCTTGTTACCTAGTTAGAGATCTTTCATTTTTCAATCTCGTCCAGTAAAATTAAGTAAGTATAAGAAATTCAAAAATCACGTTAAATGATTGTTGCAATATAAATCCATGACATTTGGAAAATGGTGGATCTGTTTTGATTGAAGATGACCCACAATTACATTGCAGTGACTTTGTTTAAATATGCTCACATTTTTCTATGTCGAGCGAAGCTTCTCACAAGACAAGACAGTTTTGGGGTGACAAAAGGAGAATATTCCTCTTTAAGACACGTGGTGGTATATTGCAATGCTGGCATCAAACAAGAATAAATAATGGTATGTACATTAATCCATAATAAATTTATAATAAATTCTAATTTTAAAAGTACAAATCTAGTAATCTATCCTGTTACAGTAAAAAGAAAATAATTCTCGAAAAAATTAAATTATGCTGTCTTCATGAAAGCGACACCACAAGACAAAACAAATAATGTACAACTGATCATGTTTTGATGTATAACAAATTTAAATGGTTGGATATATTCTGTTATTTTTAGGTCATATTGATCAATTTTTAAGGTCATATTTGCATGTATATTTGTCTTTTGTTTGGTCATAAAGATCAAACCATAATAATCAGTAAATGATATGACAAAGTAGCTGGACTGGGAGTCAGAAGATGAGTGAAGAAAGTACTAGGAGTTAATAATACATATGCCGGCAACCCCTAGCACTTGATTGAAGATGTAATGTAGTAGGAAAATTTTCTTTTGTAGGTAAGGGCGGTTAGGGATTTGAATAAATTACTAAAGGGAATGCCAATTAATTTATCTGAAATAATGAAGATAAAAATGTAATGAAATGCTAAAGTGGGGCTTGTGCTCTCCAATACAATCAAATAAATAAATTAATTAAAATCAATGACTCACCAATGTGGTTAGGTTGCAACCTGCAAAAATCATTTAATTACAGACATCAAGGAAAAGGCTTTGATGGAAGCATAACTCAATGTATAACCAGAATACTCGAAGTGGAAAAGAGGAAATTAAATGAAATTTCAACGTTTGAGAGCGTTTTGCGATGTTATTTAAGTGATTACAAAATTGTGTCAAATTTATAAAGAATTTGGCAGTTTGAGCCCACTTATCAGTATGACGTTGTGCTCCATCTAGCCTGTAAGCATGCACTGATCTGGTTGGGACAGGTGCCATAAAGCCATTGTAACCTCCTCTTGGGCAAGGTGGCCCTCAACTGTTGACTTCTGAGCTGGTTCTACACATGTTCAATAGGGAACATATATAGGGATCTAGTAAGCTGTGCCTTATCCTGTTGAAAAATGGTACTGCGATATTGTTGCATGAGAGGTAACATGTACAATGTCTGTGATGTACCACTGTGCAATCAAAGTTCACTCAATCAATACCAGTGCAGTCATACCCTAAGGCTCCCCACATCACAATGCCAGGAGAAACACTTATGTGCCACTCCAAAACATTGGAAGGTTGGGACCTCTAGCCAGGTAGCTTCCATAACTGCTGATGATGGTCATGCGATGTAGTGAAGAAATGCTGAACACATTTAATCGTGGTTCTGCACTACCTCCAATTACCATCGTTGATGAATGTGGCAGCAACCTGGGGAGAGGTTCCATTGTAACAATCTTTTAGGGAGGCACAATGGTGCTATTCCTGGCATCATAGTATGGGGAAGCATCGGCTATGATTTCGGGTCATGATTGGTAGTGATTGAGGGTTCTTGGAATGCACATAGGTACACCACACACCTTGTCTCCTCATGTGTTATCTCTCATGCAAAAATATTGTGGTGCCATTTTTTAACACACACTGCACGTGCCCCTATTAACTGTCAGCCGGATGATGAGGTACTCCAGTGTACTGCAAGATCCCCAGATCTGTCCATGATAGTACACGTGTGGGACCAGCTTGGACATCAATTCTGTCCTAACACCTATATCTAGGATATCAAGGACCAGCATGCCTCATAAAAGGATACAAAGGCTTTATGACACCCTTCTCAACTGAATCAGTGCATGCATCCAGACTTAAGAGGCAGCAATGTTATACTGATAAGTGAACTCATACTGTTGAGTTCTTTGTAAATTCGAATTGGCTTTGTAGTTACTGAAATAACATCACAGCTTCTAATTCCATGAAGTTTTATTTCATTCCCTCCTCCAATCTGGGTGCTTTACTTAATGTTGTTACAGAACCTTGTAATTAAATTCCTATGGTCCTATGACCTACTGACAGAGTTCAAGTAACCTTACATCCCACTTCTTTTGTGATATTTAATATGATCTTTGAACCTTAGAGTGTCTTAGCATGCCTCATATTAAGAAAGAATGCCCATATTAATTCAATTTATTTTGATAGAATCAGAGTTTGCACATTTGATTCCCTTGCAATATGACTAATCAACTTACATGAATAAGGTTATAGTTTATTTATAGTGAATGTTAGGTTTATTTTCCATACAATTATCTATATAGTCACTGCCTAGAAGCATTACACTTTATTCCACACAGAGGTCATACATCAAACAGCAATTATAAAAACTATAGACTTAGGTATACACACCCTTCTTTCCGAGATGTTGGTGACTGGACAACTCTTTTGTCGGTATGTCTTGTCGAGCGTCCTTTCCTGAGTCTACGAAAAGATTCACGTAATGATTTTTTAAACGACTTCCTTCTCGAAATAGGTGCATCTCCTACTCCTGAAAGATCTATAAAACAGAGAAGCAAAAAAAAAAAAAAAAATAAAAAAAATAAAAAGGAAATGTAATACCTAAATAAACAGATATGGGGGACAAAAAAATACTAAAGTTAGAAAATAAAACTATAAGAGTTCAAATGCTGTTCATAAATATAAATTTACAGAATAATCCAGTTTCTTTAAAAGAAGTTTTCGATATAAAGTTCAACTTCCAATTGCAAAAGGACAAGTGAAACCTAATAAACTATAAAATGGGTTTAAAATCACTTTCAATGCACTGGAACTGGATACTACATAGGACTGTTTGTTGATTTATGTGCTCTGTGGCTATCTTTGTTGTAAGAGGAGACAGAACATTATCAAGTGTCGTTTACCCACAATTCACAGTGTCTCTCTTCTGGGGGGTGTGCTGTATGTCACACAAGCATTGGAATTTTATAATTATATACTAGCAGTTACAAACAACTATTCTGCTTCGAAGTGTGTTATAGTGTAAGAGTTTTCTTAATAATAATAACAGTAATAGCAAAAATTTATTTACATTCCATGAGAAAGAAAACAAAATAATATTTATGCTCTAAAAACAAATATTATTTCCCATTTGGATATTAGTTTTATTTTGACGAAATGTTGATTCAATCAATTATTTCTGCTTTAAAATATGCTTGGATTAAAACTAATCTTACAAAATATCACATAAGTTACCCAGGAAATTATAGGAGCTAAGTAGCGAATTGATTTACAAAAAAAGGGTAGCGAAATAAACCACAACTTACCTTAGATGATGGTTTCATGGTATGAACACATAAAAAAACGGGAAAACCATTGAATATTTCAGGTCTTGGCCCTTTGTCAACAGGAGAACATTATGTTAGTCAGGACCATGTGAGTCAGTCATCCACACCACCCTCCATCCATAATGTTCTCCTGTTGACAAAGGGCCAAGACCCGAAATATTCAATTGTTTTCCTGTTATTTTTTGTGTGTTCACACCATGAAACCATCATCTATGGTAAGTGATGGTTCATTTCACTATCCTTTTTTTGTGCAAAAATATCACATAAGTTTATTTTAAGAATTATTATTAATTTCCTTTGCTTTCCGTGACAACATATTATTGATGTCATTATTTCACCTGCGTATAAGTATTTCCAACTGGACTAGTTTTGATGACAGTATAGTGGTTATATTAATGCACATGTGAAAGAAGCTATGATTTTCAATGTCAATATTAGTGGAGATTGTGGTTGGGTTGAAATGCAGCCTGGACCAGAATGACAACTGAAACGTTTTGTTAAATCATAAGGCAAGATGGATTTAGTCTTATAATTTATGCATTGCAGCATAAGATTTTAGGATTCCTATTTAATTTTTAATTTTCATTGGTTTCATATTGATGTCATATTACTGAGCAAGTAAGAAGTTGCAACTTTATGACGATACAATCTAAAACAAAAAATGTACTATCCCGATCAGGAATGTTATTTAATAATAACAATAATTGATAAATTGTGATGGAGCATATGCTCCTGTGGCAGTTTCCCTACACACCCAACCTTCACCCTTCCTCCTCCATCCCACTTTTGCCCTCAGCCAATTTTTACTTTAAATTCTTTCATTGTTTTTGGTAAATTATTTATCACCTCCCCTGGCAACTTTTTCCAATCCCTTACACCCTTTACTATAAAAGAAAATTTTCCCACACTATTATACCTGAAATCAAGTGCTAGCTTGTGTTCATGGTCATCTTTACCCTTCCAAGCACCTACCTTAATTTTCCCACCAATATGTGTCCATGATTCATCACCAATATAGGCCTTGTACATTCCCATAACTCTCTTCACCCTCCTTCTATCCTCCAATGAATCCCACTTCAGCTCCTTTATCATATTATTTACCGATTGTGTTTTTCGGTAATTTCCAAAGACAAATCCAGCAGCCCTTACAACTCCTGTACTTGATACCCAAAATGTGAGTCCCACACTACACCACCATATTCCAGCAGTGGACTGACCAGAGTATTGTACCCCAATTCCTTTACTTCTCTCGTGCATCCCCTTATCACTCTCTTCAACAAGTGCAGGATTTTGAAACCTTCTCCTACTACCTGTCCAATGTGATCTGCCCAGTTAAGCTTGTTATCAAATGTACTGCCAAGATATTTACATTTCAAGTCTTCAATAAGCAATTCTTTCCCCGCCTTATAATCATAATAAACCTTTAGTTTTTTGTGTATCTAATAAGCTGACTCTTCTTTGCATTTATCACTCTTTCCAACAGGTGAAGGATTTTGAACCCTTTCCCTACTACCTGTCCAATGCCCTGCATAGTTAAGTCTGCTATCAAATGTTATGCTGAGATATCTACATTTCGCGGCTTCAATAAGTAGCTCCTCCCCACTTTATAATCATAATCAACCTTTAGCATTTTATCTGTGTACCTAATAAACTGGCTCTTCTTTGTATTTATTTTCATCCCATGTTGACTCAGTCAGCTAGTCATCTTATCTAGATCACCCAGCAGCTGTTTACAGTCTTCTATTGTTTTGATACTTTTATACAACATTATGTCATCTGCAAACAATCTAACCTCTGATACTAAACCATTAACCCAATCATTCATCATTAATATCAATTCTATTCAATTAATCAACTTATAAAAGCCCTCAGACCCAACCTTTTGATGAAATTGTATTTTTTATTTGTAGCAAGCTGGGAGTTGATTAATTATGGTTTTGTATATTTTTCTTGTGATTAGTTGTGAGCTTTTGTATATGCTTCATGCAAATGAACATTGTTTTATGGACCAAAAACTGTGTAAATGAGATGTAATATGATCAAAGACAGTATTCCGCATGAAACATTAATTAAAAGTTTGTGATTGTAAGTATTAATGTAAGCTACAATGTTTGGAGGTAAATTTGGAATGGTTTGGACTGCTTTATGTTGATAATTGTGTGTGTAAATACCTGTATATATCTTTAACTTTCATTTCAAGGTGTTTTCTAATTGTGAATGATTTTGTATTAATTCTGATTGTTTTAATATGGTTTAGATTGTTAGCTGCATTGTCGCCATTCGACGAACATTGGGCAGCTATCTCTGTGTTATTCTGGTATTTTCTGTAGCATCTAAATAAAGAAGCAGCAGAGATGAGTTAGTTTAAAGTTAGTTAACAGTTAGCTGAAAGTTGTCAGTCAGAAGTTTAATCACTGGAACATTTGTGAATCAGTATGTTTGGATTGAGACTATGGCTGGTTGTATAATACTACTGTAGAACATGGGATAATAAACTTAAGTGAAAACTGATTCATCAGTGACCAAATGCTTATCAAACCGCAAATTATAAATTACCAGAGCACTGTATTCAACCCTTTATTTCTGACAAACTTTGAAGCTAGTTGACATATAACCAACATTTTACTTTTTTCTGTTGATATGTCCTTTTTCAAAAATAATTATAATAATTTAAAAACAGATATGTATTTCATACCCCGAAACTATTAGTTTATAAATCACATTAATTTTTGCACTTTTAAATGGAACACATCATTGAATATATTATTGGTTTGATCTCTGAAAATCATTGTATTCAATATCTGTTAAAAGCAATAAGTAAAGGATTAGGGAGTAGGAATTTCTTTGTTGTTGGTAAATTGCAAATTGATAAAGACAATTCCCAAGCAATCTAATCATTTTAAGATTATTTTTACATTTCATTCACGTATTCTGTTAATTTTAGAATATAAAAATAAAGCAATAAATAAAGTCAAAAAATAAAACAGAATCCACCACGATCGTAGTGTAACCTTTTGTCAGTGTTTCTTGAAAGGAGTGTTCACCTCAAATACAGAGTGATCTGTACGCATAATTCTGCTATCTTGAAATGGTAATAATTTCTTGCTCCATTCCGCAGTACATATAATTAAAACTATTATTGTAGATTTTAATATGAACCATAAGCTCTAGAAATTTGAAAACACCATACAAATTATTGTGGTAGTTTTTGCACGATGCCATTCAGACCTTCAGAAACACGCAGCCTGCATACTGATTTATAATAGAATAGATTATTTTGGCAGAATGAGCCATTCACAAATTCCTGTATCACAAACTTTCATATTCTGCTGAAAATGTCTCCTAAAATCTATTTTTGGAGAAAAAAAAGGAGCACTGGAAACATAGCAGAGACTGAGATGATTATGAATGGTCTTGTGTTGTGAATATGTGAATTACCTAAAGTAGAGAACGAGTGCTAATATCTTCTTAAATATTCAAAATTTGAACGTGTCAAATACAAAAAATATTTGACATATGATTCCTTCCAATTCAATACACCACAAAACCAATCCTGTTAAATTCCATATGCTCTCACCAGCTATATTAAGTTCTATTATTACAGAAACATCATTTTTTGCTGTTATAACAAATGGGGCAAACCAAATTCTAAATTTCCCAATCAATTTCAATACATTCAAACACTCTGAATTTCTCTTCGACCTACTCCCACATAAAGGCCACATTCTTAGCTGTGTATTTGTCCCTTTCCAATGGCCACCTCAACCCCTGCCCACACCAAAACCACCAATCTACATTTTGACAGTTGCCATTGCTGTCGTACAAACACCCCCACCACTACAGTCTTGGAATTCAGGGTAGTCATGTATGCTCTAAGCAGCAGTTCCTCACATGGTATTCAAACAACAGCTCACAGGCATTGATATCCTGCAACTGATCGTGGCTTTGGTTGACAACAAGTTTCATGGGCAACATTACAATCAGCTCAGCCCATCGACCACCCAGAACTGCAAAAAACCAACAATAGGTCCAATCCTGGTAACACAATACATCCCAGGCCTCGACTAGATCAACAGAATCTTTTGGCAAGATTATGATTTCCTGCTAACGAGCCCCAAAACCAACCATGCACCTCCCAGAACTTGTTTTATCTTAATTCCTAACCTCAGCCGATTCCTAGTCCACAAATGTGATCTTCCCCATGCAATAGACCCCACTGTAAGATATGCATCATACACCAACCCTGTCACTGAGGAAATCCTTCCCATAACAAGACATGCCACCTGCGAAACCTCCTATGTAATATGCAGCTAACCTGGAACCACTACCTGGATTCACACATAGGTCCAATAGCCATAAATATTAATTGCCACTGGTAGGTGGTATTCATCTGGAACACATAACACCCAGTAGTTGTCTATGCAAGCTAATAATTTCAATTCTGGATTCACTCCCAAATAACAGCAGCTCTTGTGAACTCATTACCTTTCCTTTTCCCTCCACCCCCACTACCTAACTTGAACCACCCTTAATGATAGGTGATCTTTAACTTCATGGATCCTTTGGTTTAGTATTATTTAATTTGTATTTATGCAGTTAATATTTTATATCATACTAGCTGACTCGACAGGCGTTGGTTACCCTGCACGAATTTCTATAAATTTGTTTGTGATCATTTGGTGAATTTGTGAAGAGCTATTGGAAATATGTAAACAAAGAAAAATTATAAAAAAAAGTATTTCTGAGTGATCAGTGTCTTTATTAATGATTGTGTCGATGGATATTCATTTTGAGGAGGAGTACATTCAGAAGTACACCAATTGTAAATTTACCATCGCACTACCAAACTTGTTCGCTTTAATATTAACGTAGTCATCCCGAACAATTAATTTGTACTGCTGCAAAACTTTGACCTCTGAACAGTTATTCAAAATGTTGCGCCTGGAGTTTTATTGATTTGCATATTCAACAGCAACTTGAGTGCTAAATGAGCTGTTTGACAACTTTTTAAAAACGTAGATGCAATTACTGATGAAGCAAGTGCAAGTACAATTTCATTCTGCAAGCGAATCATTGCAAATCAATGCAATCAAAAAAGTTTTTTCTAGTTCCACTGAGCAGAAAATCCCTGTAGTTCTATCGTTCACAACTTTCATGAGGGGGTTGTGCACATATATTTGTTTCCGATTCAACAGTGAAACATTCGTTTAAACTAATGCTCCAGTGTATTGCAATCATATTGATTTTAACATTTCAACTCTTGATTAAATGTGTCATGCATCAGGCGACGGGTGGCTGTCTTGTATAATTAAGGTAATATATTGTTCGACATCACCAAGCAGTTGTTCTCAGTTAGTATCAATGGAGCAGAAATAAAATAACTACATTTGTTGGACAGGTTGCGAAACAACAGAAAAATAAAAACAAAGCTAATTTCATTTTAATTTAGGATAAAGCAAATTTTTCCAGGCTTTCCTTCATATCTACCAATTATTTTTTTATTCAATAGAAAACATTCAATTGAGTTATTTCCATTCCAGGAGCTTAAGGAACAAAAGAGAATTATGCATTTCTATCGTTCGAATCAAGAGTTATGGTCTTGAGTAAATACAAAAATTCCATAGAAAAAAAGGACTTTCAGGTTTCCTGAATCTTTCAGGCAATTTATCCAAGTTTTATTAATCTAAGAACCTTATTTGGACTATTAAGAACATTTTGTCTAAAAAATTTAACCACAGCAGTTCATAGAAAAAAAGTACTATCAGTTACTTCCGCAAAATTTCCAATATTTAGTGCAACTTTTTCCATTTTTCTTTCTCTAAAAACCTTTTAAAAACATTTTAAAAAAGTATACAAATCAGTCCATACAAAAAACAGTTTTCCTGAATTTTCCAATTTTCTGGACAACTTTTCCAATTATTCTTTCTCTAAAAACCTTATTCGGACTTTTATGAACATTTTATTAAAAAAAGCCAAATCTTTCCATAGAAAAAATAATTTCAGTTTTTTTTC
The DNA here is from genome assembly GCA_031002005.1 of Vandiemenella viatica. Taxonomy (NCBI): domain Eukaryota; kingdom Metazoa; phylum Arthropoda; class Insecta; order Orthoptera; family Morabidae; genus Vandiemenella; species Vandiemenella viatica. Next base: position 125,730,716 of record JARYHS010008075.1, on the reverse strand, counting down.
AAATTTTACACACAACTTTTCCAGACATCATTTCCAGACATCATTTCCAATTTTTCGTTCTCTAGAAACCTTATTTGGTGTATTATGAACAAGAAGTAAAAAACAATTATCCAAATCGGTCCATAGGAAAAATACTTCAGCCTTCCACAAAATTTTTAATGTTAATAGGTGTAGCATAACCAAAATATGACTAATCCTACAAATATATAGTTGAGTAAAATGTTTTGCGACATCTGCAAGTGAAATATGATACAGGTGAAAGAAGTGGGTCTCACAGATAACACTGGTGGTTTTCACTGAAATCTAGAAATGGTTTAAATGATCAGTTCCAGAAATACCTCAAACCAATGAGCTCAGGATATTAAATGACAGTACAGGTACCCTGACAGTACAAGTAATATGACAGTAATTCCAGGCTTTGAAAAGAAAAGAGAGGGGAGAGACATTATAAAGGATATGAGCCAAGAGTGTGCTGAGAAGTTAATGGGCACAAATCCATGAAATATTTCAGTGAACCAGGGTAGTAATTTAAATGTTGGGTACTAAAGTTTGCCATGAAAACAAAAGAGGAAAAGTGGTTGGAATGGAGAAAAGAATCTGGAGGACATCTTTATCATAAGACAGAGGATTCTGGGTTGGAGATGTTCATCCAACAAGACAAAAATAAACTCATTCTGTAATTCACAGCCAGAAAATAGAAACTGCCAAGAATTATGAAAATAAAATTGCTATACAGGCATGAGGGGTGCGTGTGGAAATTCTGTGAGATAAAGGTTATGTGGGGTTACGTGAAAGGAGATCAAGTAAGGTGAATGGAAAGAACTCAAGAGAGAAATACACAAAGCAGGTAGGAAAATGCCACCTGAAAACCTTGGATTTAATAAGCTGTACTAGAGAAGCAATTACGGTTTTAACATCAAAACTTCAAGGGTGGAGCAAGAAAACGACGTTACTTTTATGGAGATTGCCGATTTAGAAAAAGCTTCTGAAAATGTTCATAGGACAATATGCCAAAAATTAAAAAAAAAGCCAGATCTGAAATATTGAAATAGAAGAATACTTTATAACCTATATAAAAATCAAGCAGATCTAATAAAAGAGAATTACTAGAGACATCCATCAGCTAAAAAGGGTGTGAGGCAAGGTTATAATCTATACCCATTAATATTCAAGTTGCATGTAGAGGAAGCAATGAAGGAAGTAAAAGAATTTTTTTAATGTGGTGTGAGTGTTAAGGGGAGGTGGAAACAGTAAGTTTTGATTTGCTGATGAAATTATTCTGTTAGCAGAACAAAATGAGGATCTTCATAAGTTAGTGAAAGGCATGAACAATATACTGAAGGATGATTTTTGACTAGATACAAACAAAAGCAAGACAAAGGTGAAGAAATTTAGCAGAAATAATTATAGCAACAATATTAGATTGAATAAAAAATGGGATCAGATGCAATAAGAGGAGAAAATTAATTCTGTTACTTCAGAAGTAAAATTACAATTGATGGCCGAAGGAGGAATGATGTTAAAAGTATTCACAAGCGAAGAGAGCTTCTCGAAAAAGAGGGATCTTTTAGTTTCAAATACTGATTTAGGACTCGGAAAGACTTTTTTAAAATTCTATGTGTGGGGCACAACACTTTATGATAGTGAAGCATGGACTTCAGAAATACTAGATAGAAGAAAAACTGAAGCATTTGAAGTGTGGCGCTACAGAAGAATGCTGAAAATTAAGTGGGCAGATAAAGTATGAAATGAACATGCTTTGAAAATGATGAGTGACGAAGTTTGTGGAAGATTCTTACAGAATGAAGAGACAGGATAGTTGGAACATTTTAAGATACGCAAGAGACAGAGGTTTCTGGTAAACTATATATATTCCTGTCATCAGTCTTTTGACTGGTTTGATGCAATCCTCCATCCCTTCCTATCTTGTGCTAACCTCTTCATCTCTACATATCCCTTACAACCCACGTCCTCAATTATCTGCTTCATATATTCTAATCTCTGTCTTCCTCTACACTTCTTGCCTTCGACTGTTCCCTCCACTAACAAATTAGCCACTCCAGCATGTTCCAAAATATGACAAAACCAACCTGTCTCTTCTTTCTGTAAGCTTCTTCCACAAACTTCTTTCCTTATCCATTATTTACAAAACTCGTTCATTCCTTACTTTGTGTGTCCACTTAATTTTCAGCATTCTTCTGGAGAAACTACATTTCAAATGCTTCAATTTTCTTTATTTCCGGTATTCCTAAAGTCCATGTTTCGCTACCATAAAGTGCTGTGCTCCACACAAAGAGTTTTAAAAGGTTCTTTTTAATTCCCAGATCAATATTTGAAACTAAAGGATTTCTCTTTTTCAATAAGGTTCTTTTTGCTAGTGCTATTCTGCTTTTAACATCATTCTTGCTTCGGCCATCGCTTGTAATTTTGCTTCCCAAGTAGCAGAATTCACTTACTTCTCTACTGCATCTGATTCTATTTTTATATTTAATCTACTGTGATTAGTATCATTTTTGCTACATTTCACCACTTTTGTCTTGCTTGGACTTATATTCAGTCCAAAATCATCCTTCAGTATTTTGTTCATGATACTCAGTAACTTCTCAATAACCTCAGCTCCAAATCGTAGCATACCGATTTTATCTCCCTGAACACTTATGCCACATGAAAATTTTTCTTTTATTTCCTTTATTGCTTCTTCTACATACAAGTTGAATATTAATGGGGATAGACTACAACTTTGTCCCGCACCCTATTTAACTGATGCATGTCTCTCTTGGTTCTCTACTTTTATTATAGCTACTTGATAAAGTATTCTTCTATCTCGATATTTTAGACATGATTTCTTTAAAATTTTGAACATTTTTCCCACCTATTATCAAAAGCTTTTTCTAAATCAACAAACGCCAAAAAAGTATCTTTGTTTTTCTTAATCCGCCCTTCAAGTATTAGTCTTAAAGCCAGTATTGCTTCCCTTGTACCACGATTTTTCCTAAATCCAAACTGATCTTCACCTACTATGTCTTCTACTACCCTTTCCATTCTTCTGTAAGTTATTCTGGTGAGTAATTTTGAAGCATGTGATGTTAGATTAATTCTCACATTTTTCGGCTTGTGCTTTCCTCAGAAGTCTGAAGATGATATTTTTATTAATCAGTTGGAATTTCTCCTGTTTCATAACTTTTTGATATCAACTTGAATAATATTTTGATTTCTTCTTCTTCTAGGGATTTAAGAAGCTCTGCATGGATCACATCAATTCCAACTGCCTTATTTGCTTTCAAGTCATTCAGAGCTCTATTAAATTATGTCCTCAAAACAGGATCTTCTAAATCATCAATGTCGACATCACTTTCCTTTTTCATTACGCTATTGTTCAAGTCATCCCCATCATAAAGTTTTTCAATGTATTCCTTCCATCGGTTAGCTCTATAGTCTGAGCTTAAAAGCGGTTTTTCATCAGCAGCTTTAATGTTCACACTTGTTCTCTTCATTTTACCAAAATTCTGTTTGATCTTCCTGTATGCAACATTTACTTTACCTATGACCATTTCCTTTTCTACTTTTTCACACTTTTCTTGTAGCCATTTTTCTTTTGCTTTTTTGCATTTCCTGTTTATTTGATTTCTAAATTGCCTGTATTGCTCCCTTCCTGCTTGTACCTTCTCCTCTGATCCATCAGCCCCAGAATTTCTTCTGTGAACCAAGGTTTTCGGGCAGCTTGTTCCCTAAATCCTAATGTTTCATTTCCAAGCTTTCTTTATTTCGGTCTTCAATGCATTCCATTCATCCTCGGTTGAGCTCCTTTCATAGTTACATCTTAAACCTAAGTCTGCCATTTCTGAAAATTTCTCTCTCTTACTAGATGGTTTCAGGTTATTCACTTTCAGTCTGTTCTGCTTATGCTGCTTCCTTATTCCCTTGAATTTCAGCCTGCACTTCATTACAATCAAATTATGGTCAGAGTCTATGTCTGCTCCTGGGTATGCTTTACAGTCTAGAACTTGATTCCTGAATATCTGTTTGACCATGATATAATCTAGCTGATATCATACAGTTGTATTAACTGTTTCGGACCCATAGTTAACCCATTATTATTGTGAGTAAGAGAGTTATAAAAGTTTATTTATTGATGCTCTCTGGATTATTGATGTCACAAATAGTTTATGGAGTAGTAACAGATCATAGAGCAGAGAGTGGAAAGAGTATCGAGATCACAGGCCCCTTGACTAAAACAAATGGATGGTTTTGGGAATAGAAAGGTGGATCCAGACTGTACAGTTACATGTTTTACAAGTGGTGTTATCCTACTCCTAACCTCTCACATCTGTGATAGAAAAATGGCTGTAGCAGAATAACTTTATATCTGGAAATCTCATAATAAAGCAACACAACGTTTTTGAGAACAGGTGAAAAGTTAAGTCGCTTAGAGACAAACCCTCCTTGCCCCATCTGCTAAGCATTTGATTTTACACACCTCTTGCCTACATCAGGTTAGAGAGAGAGAGAGAGAGAGAGAGAGAGAGAGAGAGAGAACATTAAGTGATCACACAAAATATTGTTTAATTGATAAGACATCTCATTGCTTTTCACAATAACAGGGTGGCCACAAGGTAATAATTTAAAAATTCCCTGATATTTCCAGGTTTTCCAGAAAAATTTGCCCATTTTTCCCTGATTTAGAAAGTTTATTTGCATGATTAAGATATTTAAAGTTTTAATTACATTTTGATTGTAAATAATTAAATCTGGTATAAAACTCAAAAAATTAGAAAAAGAGGAATGTTTATTTGAAAATTTTATAACTAATTTAGTAATCTTATGAAGCATAATTAAAAATGAGTAGCACAAAAATAAGATAATGACTAATATGAACTAGAACAATTTAGCAATCTTTCAATATTTGGTAGATAAAATAATTGAAGATTTTTAAATTGTTCATCCAGTAACTTGACTCAGTCATCATTTGCTACACTTTTCTTTCCAAATCTTCTGGTTCAGTTATTGTAGCTTCTTTTGTTCCATCTTCAATTTCTTCTGTTGCAAAGTTAAAACTTACGCGTAAGTTTCCGCGAGTCTACGCAAGATAGCATGAACACGAGTTTGTAGAAACCATGCAATTGTGTAGGCTCACCTTGCGTGGTTGCTTGGGTGTCCCACTCGCTTTGGCAGCGGTTTATTTGGTGCAAGTCAAAGGCACGAGCACGATGTTTGTACTATCGCATCAATTCAGCATTTGAAAGAGCTCTGAATGACAAAACTTTATAAATCCTACCTATTTAGACCTCTGGTTAGTATTTACATGATCTTGCGTATTATTTTCTTCCTGCTTTAATTCGCCTTATATCATTAATACGAAAAAGTTATAAAGCCATATAATTATCGCTATTCACATTTTTGCTGGCATTGGTATCTTGAATCTAGGCTTTTGTTTTGATATTATAGGTTCAATTTTTCTCAAAAGAAGTTCAAAACCATGACTTCGAAGATTCTCCACAAATTCAATATTTTTGGAACATCTGTTTCACACTTTGCTTGAAATTGTAAAACTGTTTAGTGAAACATAAAAACATCTTTATAAACTTACTACTCTACGATTGCTGTTTTATTCAGTAAAAAATATAACTTCTGAGTTTACATGTAGTACTATAATCCTGATTTAGATGTCATCCACCTTTTTTTAAAATATAATTTTGATGCTGACTTCCAGAGAGAGTTCATGTCAGCGCTTGCGTACAAACATCTCGTCATCCTATCTCGATGAGACGCAAGACGAGATGCAAGTTGCTAGTGTAAATGTGGCATTTGTTAGCTATTTTATGTCAAAAATATATAAGCTGAATTATTTAATGCGAAAGTTCAATATTAAAATAAATTATCAAAAAATTTCCAAATTTTGGGTTGTTGCAATTAAAATTCCCTGATAATTTTTGAAATTACTTGGATTCCCTGATATTTCCATGATATTTCAAGGTTGTTTTAAATTCCCTGATAATTCCATATTTTCCAGGTTTTCCAGGTCTGTGGCCACCCTGAATAACCCTCCTGCCATCAGCTTTTGGAGGATTATATCATTGTTTCAAATTATAACAACAACTTCCATGTAATAAACATTCCATGTGAAATCTGTTAGTTAAAATTCTAGTGTTTTTATGGATGACCAGTATATGCTAAGAAAAACAACCTGGGCATATAATTATTTTGCTGTCATGTGTCCATCAGCCCGAGTTTGCTACACAAATAAGATAGATGGAGACATGTAAATATGATATTAATTCACAGAAGCTTTGACCTATTTTTGGTTAAAACAAAGTTGCAGAAAGACAGAAGCACTACAATAACATAGAAACATGCTTCAATTTGATAGTTGTATGGTACCATTTGGATTTAAAGTACACTTGGTGAGAACGCCCTTGTGTCGCACATAATCAAAGAGTGCGAGCCCATGTGCAGTACCAGCTGCTACTAGGCCCCAGTCAGCATGCAGTGCCAAAGCAGTTACTGCAGCAGGCGGGTGCAGCTGAAGTAATGCAGTTGGTTGGAATCCAGCTGCTAGTGTCAATGTGCTTGTCCTTGCCGTCAGTTGGTCATGACCTTTCCATACAAAACCATCACGGTCAAGCACAATATTAGTTGCCGTAACCTGTTGAAAAATACATTTCGACACAAAATTAACTTTTTTTGGTTGTATTTTCACAAAGTATGCATGCATACCTCTCAATTGCAAGACAACAATTTTCTCTTGACTTAGCTTTAAAACTGAATTTCATTGAATGTGAGCCTTGACTGCATTGACAGTTTTACCAAAAAAGAAATTATCTATGTTGATTATCAGCCTATGCAGATTAAATAAATATCTTACTAAAAGCTGTGTAGAGCTCTGAAAATATCTTTCTTAAATTAAACCATGGACGTAAGAATAGCTTATACCACATAATACAACAAAATGTTCATTTTTACACATGACTAGTAATAATTAAGATCACATTATTAATTCTGTAAATAGGCTCCATATTTTAAAAAGGTTTCCCATTTCATTCTTATGATATAATTATGATCTGTGATGTTTTGGAAATAGGATCTCAGCAAAAAAGTAACAGAAGAAAGTATTTTGTTGTTATACTGTAAATGATAATGTTAAAAATCATGAAAGAGGAATAAAAATAGGCATAGGCTTTACAACACAACTATCATTAAATGACAACCACCAATCTTACAGTACAAATTAAAAAAATGGTTGCGGTACATACATGAAGTCGATGGACCCGATCAATAGTAGACACAAGTGGGATGAACAGAAAGTGCTAACATAGCCCTCTTCTAAATTTAGAAGGCTTCCTTTATTTTCGCATTCAAACAAGTTTACAAGTTCTACATATTACCAATATTTTAGTACGGAGCAAGCACCTGGAGTACTTACAGCAAAAAGGAAATTCAGTGCATTCTATTTTCAGTACAAGAAAATAGAACTGCGAGACTGAGACCACGCAGGCACTCATGGACAATACTATAATATGAATGATGGTTTTGACAGCTGCAGTTGGACTGGATGTTGTAGTGGTTGGAGGTGGGAGGAGCAGGGCAACAACAGTATCATTTATCATGGAAATAAATCAAACAAAACAAAATCAAAAGGGGTGTATGAAAGTGGCAAAAAATGATTTTAAAAGGTAAATAAAACACCTAAACAAAACTAAATTATGAAATAACTAGCTGTTACCCGTGACTTCGTCTGCGTGGAAGAGTGTTGTAATATAAGATTTTGTTGAGAGGTCTGGTCGCTCAGTGGTTAGGGCGTCCAACTGGACATGGAAAAGTCCCCAGCTTGAATCCCAGTCTCGCAGAGGGTTTTCATAGGTCCTTAGCTCGACCTTCACCTCTGGCACAGGTTGTTGTATGATGTGAAGTGTGCCAGAATGCTCACGTGGTTCTGATTCCACGTTGAACTTAGGTCCTCTATGCCCAGTAGGATTACTGCGTTAGGTTAAGTGGCTACGAAAGGGGCTGATTGCGTAGACGTAATGAAGCCTTGCCACCAGGTCAATATGACCATACAATTAATTTTAGAGCTATTTTTATTGGTGATGGTAGTAATAAATACTGCAATAAAATAACAAAAATGTATTTGTTCCAAACAACTTCATCGAACTTTTAAAACAATAAAAATATTCTGTATGTTAGTAGTATTTTCAGTTTAATACATCGGTATATATATTGTAGGATTTGTTATTTTCTGAAAAAACATGTAAATTTTTTGCACTCGGTACCCGCGAGCAGGCAACATATAGTTGACCAAAGGTAAAGCAGTGAGTATCCAAGTGTATTCCCACCAATTTCAACGTTTGACCTTGCGATTCATTAATTGTCATTGAAAATGAAATTTTTAATGGGAACTGTAATGTTTTAAATTCAAAGGGAATATTACTGGGAATAATTGGGATACGCGGAATTATAACGGCTTCCCCTTTAGATGCACCGGTAAGAATTGTCGCCTTCACAATGTTTCTTCCTAGTTCTGTGATGTGTAATCTGGTGCCATTACAATACCTTGAGGGGAGGGGGGGGGTCGAGATTACGCATCAGGAGACCTCGAGTGCCAACCTTAAGCTCGAGTTTATGGGACGATAGCCCAGATAACTCGAAGGAATTTGAAAACTCGACGGGGTATGTAGCAGCTTCGTCAGTTAACCTTACTGTATCGATGGAAGAGTGTGTTGTCACTTCCCCGACTATTTCCTCTAATATATATATATATATATATATATATATATTTTGCTCCAGAATCATTTTTCGGGGCAAGTATTGTATTCTCACATAACCAGTTTTCGTCATTGATAATATTTAGTTGAATGCTCGGGAAAACATTAGAAATGAGCTCACGTTTGTTCAGGTGTTTCAGCAACTCGTTGCAATGCCAAATATGTGGCATATTGTTATTGCCGTCTTTTTGTTTGCTTCGGTGTTTCAGAAGCTTTTGAGATCGATTGCCAATCCGCTTGCTCTTAGCAAGCACCGAGCTCGCGATTTTCCCGGTGTGATCTTCCAGACACCAAGCCTTCATTTTGGTGTTGCCCAACTTGTGACTGCTCCGGCAATTCAGCATCTCCAGAAGCCGCAATACGTGCTAAGTGCTCAACCCTGTGCAACTCTGCTAGAGGATTTGTTCCTGGGTTTTGGCTTTTTTCACAGCCGTAGTTTTCTTACATTTCATTGAGAGATTTGAATTTCGTTTAACCGGCATCTCTTAAAATTACTAATTTCAAGACTTGCGAATAAAAATTAATATAGTTTTAATTAATGGAAACTCAAAACGTCAAAATATGATGGAAGCGACTAAACATCCAAAAAATTTAGTAACATTCAAAGAGCAAATAAATACCTAAGTGGCCCAAGGACGTTGATCTCGTTAAAAAATTGCGAAACTAAAAATGTATATTTTTTTTAAGTGAACTTAATTTGCTCTCTGAATATTAATTTTGTTTTGAAGATATGTGGGTTCCATCAATTACTTTTGTTTTAAATCAGAAATTTAGGTATTATAGTAATAATTGATTCTTTTATTCATAATGTTCAGTGTTAATGTTCGTTTCTCTATCTGTGAAAACAGTTGACTGCATGTAGATCAGTATACTATAGTTTGTTCGTTTCGATCCATTAATTCTTCTCTGAAATATAAATTACAATGTTAAAGTAGTAATAGATTCTTTATTCATAATAGGTTTCTGAATCTGCAAACAGAATTGAATGTCTACCGGCAAATCACCACTCTGCTTTCTGACTCTCCACTATCTGAATAACACACTTATAAATTTCAAAAATTTACTTCGAGCAATGCCGTGTGTTCTGCTAAATCATCCAAGCTTATTATATATCTTTTGATACAATATCATTATAAAGCGATACATGACGTCACTAAAATGGTACTCGTGAAAGAAGCTTAAACTATTAATAATGTTTCAGTTCTCATTTTGGTCCAGGCTGCATTTCAACAAAGTTAAAAATTCCGCTAATAATACCGCTAGAAAATCAAAGCTTCTATCACTCGCGCATTAATACATTAGAAACGTGAATTATTATTTCAGATCGCAGGAAAATAAATACTGAATTCATATGAAATTTCATTCATTATTGCAGTTACATAATTAAAAAATTTATACTAAAATGCTTGTAAATTACAGTGTACAACGGAAAGTTCATAATTCTCTACAACTCTAAGACAATTTTTGTTAATATTGCTGGTCGCGATAAGGTGACTGTTACTGCTCGTGATTTAGTAAGGCGTATAATGAAATAATTGTGATAGTAATTTATGCTACACTAATTAGGAATCTTGATATAGAAAAATCTGATACTATTCGAAATACAGTTCCAATGCATTTAATGTGTTGAGGTGTGTTCATAACGTTTGTAGCGGCAATATTAGCAGAGATAGTGGTTAGGTTGAAATGCTTCCTGGACCAGAATGTTTTTCTTACAGTATAAGGCAGAAGTCATTTAGTTATTATTAGTAATAAATAAGCAGCTTTCATAAGCTCCGTGTAAATGAGGTGTATCGCGTTGTAAACGACTTGCAATATTGCTTCATGAAACATTAAGTCTCTACGTTAGGCCATTGAATACATTCGTTTTAAGTGAAGGATTTACTGGAATAGTTTACGTGGCGATACATAACTTCACAACGTGACATAGTGCTTATGATATTTGCTTAAATAACTGATAACTAAATTTCTAATGCCATTGGCTGTGACAAAAACATTCAGTTTTCATTATGGTCCAGGCTGAATATCAATGTAACCACAATATTATTGGCGCTACAAATTCAAAACCTCAACCACACGCGCATTGAAACAATTATCGCGACGTAAACTTGAACCGGATTTATTAGATATTTGTAGAAATTGAACAGTAAGTAAAAATCACTGTTTCCTAAATCATAGTCTACTATTTGTACTGATTTATACAAAAATTTTGAACAAAAAAGGGTTTGTTAATAATTTGTAATATTACAGAGAATGTATAGTGGAAAAAAAGAAGACACACAGGAAATAAATTAAACCGAGATAGAATGGAATCCGTAACATTTTTATAAATACGACATTTCGAGCACCGCCATGTTACACTTTTAGTAAATCGACTATCGTGCTAGTATAATCATAGCATTTTCCGTTATTTTTTTTCCAAGCTCTGATTTTTCACATTTAGTATATTACGATCGAAATTATGGTGCAATATTTGAGATGTCATACTAACGCAAATGAAAAAATCTCTTTACGAACTTAACAACAGTACCTACCTTTTTTAATTTAAGGTTAAGTACATATTTATAATTCCTGCTTCCAAACTACTGTTTGTCAAGTGCATCAGTTTTTTGGCTTTTAAACTAAACACAAACTTGTATATGTAAGAAGGTTTTCATTTTTATTTCTGAAAAGCAGTGTTTGCGATTTATGTAAAAAGCAAAGAGTAAACGTTGCACGGCTGTCTACGAAGTAGGAAACTCTTTGTTCCTTCCGAATTGATATTAATGGCAATTTCTAAAAGAACTATGCGTTTTTGTGGGATAAAATCTATCCTATAACACTTCGCACGCAATTAACTGACTTCATGCCAAATTTCATTTAAATATGTTGAGTTATTAAGGCGTGATTGACTGCAGACGTACATCCAAACACACATCCGAACTTTCTCGTTTTCTCATTTATAGATATATAGATAGATTGATATAACTCTAAGAGGCAATATTTTAACTGGCAGCTGATGATGACGACGATATATGTTCAAGTAGAGATTGAGCAGTCTTCTCCAGGTTGAGCGATTTTGGGGATATACTCTTGTCATATAAACTAAATTTTGCTAATAAATGATCAAAATTTGTTGAAAGGGTTGCAAGCTAATAACAATACAACAGTAAAGCATGTTTAAAACCATTTTCTTGCAGGTTTTACACAAATAGTAGGAGTAAAGAGCAAGTTTTGATCATAACAATTTGTCAACATTGGCCTTATAAAAAGAATTGACTATTTTAGAATAGAAAACATTACCTTCATGTTAAGAGATACAGAAGTGATCAGGATAAATACTATATAAGACACTTAAGGCTTATAAAATAGTGCTGATTTTAAAAGTTGAAATTTCACACATGGTTAAAAGGTTCGAAAAAATAGCTAATAAATTCCACAGCTCTGAGTTTTCAAGTTACAACAATGATTCATAGCTCAAAAGATGCGTCAAATTTTAGACTACATTATATAAAAATCTCAAGTCAATAGGTAGAGTAGATAACCTTCTAGTAGGAAAATGATGATTTCAAATAGAAAACTAATATTGCATATAGTGGAGTTCAGCCAGATACGGATTGGAAAGTATGTTTAAAAGAAAGTAGAAATTTTCCCATGCACTCTGAACAATTTTCATAAAGGTTTATGCTATATTTTGGCCAGAAAAGAAAATTAAAAAATAATTACAAAAAGATGGTGGTAGACAATAATGAAGTTTAAAAATAGGTTTTAAAGGGGAAAATGAAATCTATATGAAGGAGACAAGATAATAACTGCATTATCATTTAGAAAACTGCATTCTGGAATGTTTGGAACATATTTCAGCTCTGTAACACAAATACTTTTGGAGTTATAGGGGCAAAAGTTGCACAATTTTCCAGATAAGTGCGCAATGTATCTGGTTACCTATTTAAGGAGGGCTGGAAGCCATGGAGGGGGCAGTTGTTTGAGAGCATTAGTCGAGACAAGTTGTGTCGGCGGAGAGCTGATTTGGCACCATGAGGTGGAAACCAAGAAGTTTTAGAAGGCAGTGATGCATTTTGAATAGCCATCTTAGATCAGATGGTGGAGAAGTGGTTTTACTCTTGATGTAGTTGAACTTATTTACGTAGGGGGTCATTGGGAGTTGCCTGTCTCAGGGTATAAATCTGCAATTGTTTATTTCGGAAAAGAATTTTGATGCTTTAAAATTGTTTACCATATGATGTACTAAAATCTGAAGAATATATAGTTAGAACATTTCATGAAAGTCTACTGTGAAAATTATTTAAAGAACCTACATCCCCTGAGGTTATAACATAGGACTGGCGACAGGGTGACTGAATATCCTTAGGCAACATTAAAGGTCACAGTTTAGCGAAGCTGTTATGCACAATCCCTCGTAACAGCTTTATGTTCTAACACTCTGCAAGTTAACTCCAACAGCCCTGTGTGCGCATTCAAGAGCAAGCGCGCGTGCACAAGCACACACACATTCTACCCAGGTATGGCCTTAGTGCCATGGCAAATGCTCTGGATCAGTGCCGTTCCTACAGCCTCTGTATCATTTCCCCATCAACTTGGCCCACCTGATACACAATGACAACTACTTCTTTGAAGGCAATATCTCTCACCAAACATGTGGCACTGTTATGGGCTCCTCTTTTGGAAAACTACCTGGAACAGACATTTTTTTGAGAAACGTCTTTTTAAAGAAAAACAACCTTCTAAACTTCCTGAACAATTTTAATACCTTTAACGTGATAAATGCCACATGGAAGTACTCTTACACCCAGGCCATTTTCTTGGATGTGGATCCGACCCTATCCAATAGCTGCCTCAACTCCACAATCCACACCAAACCCACCAACCATCAACAGTATCTCCATTTAGAGTTGCCTTCTGTACCATACCAAATGCTCCTTAACCTACAATCTTGGAATTCTGCGTAGTCACTTATGCAATATTCAAACAACATCTCACAAACACTGATATTCTGCAACTGCCTGCAGCTTTGGTTAACTAAATGCTTTCCCAGGCAACATTACCACCGGTACAGCCTATAAACCATCGTAAACCCCCAGAAACCAAACACATAACCCAGGTCTAAAATCAATCAACAAAATCATGATTTCCTGGAAATCTGTCCAGAAATGAGATCCATTCTTCGAAAAATCCTCCCTATCCCTCCCATAACTTGTTTCAGCAGGCCTCCAAACATCAGCCAATTCCTAATTCACAAACAGTTTTCCTTGGTCCATCAGATAACCCAGAGGCTCTTTTCCAAGCAATAGACTCTGCTGCAAGATGTGCAACATGCACACCTCCACCACTTTTACCAACTCTGTCATTGGGAAAAACTCTGCCATCATAGGAAAAACCGTCTGAGAAACCTTCCATGTAATATATCAGTTAACGTGCAACCACTTGTGTTACTATTTTTTGCTAACTAATGTAGTTCCAACCTAGTGCTCTGATTTACTCGCGTGTGAAAAAATAATTTTCTTATCTTCAAACATGTTCGTCCTTTCTTCTGTAGCCTATTTTGTAGCTAGCATCTAACAATGAACAGATGCACAAGTCATTAATTGTACTGGTGAAAACTTTTACTCACTCAGTTAATAATTTAACAAATTTCACCAACACCAGATGAAACTTCAACCATTACTCTTATATCGGACTTCGCATATTGTACTAACGAACTCGACCACATCGCTCAATAATTCGTTCCTAGCAACCAACAACATCTCAAAAACAAAAGTATCCAAATCTCAAGGAATATGCATATCAGTATGCTTGCATACCACAGAATAGTCTATAATATACATATGATCATCACACACTCCCTGGCTTCACATATAGGTATGACCACCAATGCACTGGCCACTGCAACACGGTATTCACCCAGAACCCAAAGTACCCATCTCCCATGATACCAATAATTTTAATTCATGTTTCTATGCTATCAGTGTCCTCCCATATAGCAACATGTCCTCAGAACTAAGGAGGTAGGAGCATGCCTATCACTATAACCTTGACGCAAGACAACCATCTGGTCTTAATTTTAAGATAATACCTCCTCTTTCCATTCTCCACTAGCTAAATTGAACCACTGCTAACCAGAGGTTACGTTTGACCTCTCAGATTCTTTGGCTTAATTGTTTATTTATTTATATTTACATTGTTAAAATAATATTCTTATTGCATTGACATAACTTAAAGTTTTTAGCAGCAAAGTGATATATTATTGTTATTAGTATGCCAAGAAATCTTATACTCGTCTTCTAAATTGTTATTTTTGTTGTTTCTAAATAAATTTTCTTACAAATAATTTCTTATTTTGAACATAATATAATGAGCTTTACCAAAAATAATTTTAAGGAATTTGCATTAAATCAAATAACTACTTCACCGAGAACTTCATTTGAATTTACTTCTCGACTATTGTTTATAATAGCCTCTTTTATGGCTTTATGCCTAGTCGACATAAAGGTTATTAGGGGTGGGAAACGACTGGGGGCCAGTAATGGGAAAGAATTCATCCATAGCCTTTTAAAGGAACCATCCTGGCTGGTATTTGCCTGTAGGAAACTATGGGAAACCCAAATCTGGATGGCCAGAGAGGTATTCAAACCCCCGTGCTCCCAAACGCAAGGCCCGAACATAACCGCTCACCCACCATGTTCCGTTTTTAACAGTCACGTTCTAATGTGACACTTGGTTTCTATAGCTGATAGTCTACTGAAACAGTGAAATTGTATAGCGTGTATAAGTTGGCCACGAGAATGCTATTATTTGGAGAGAATCTGTTATCTTCCATTTATAAGTTCCAAAAATAAAATAACTATTAGGTAACTAATGCATGAGTGTTTTATCTGCCAGTAAGTAGCCAATGCACTTTAATGCGGGATGATATATGCAGACTCAGTCGGACTCGGTAAACACAATGAACTGGCCCAAGAAGATTAATCAGAGCTTAATGATCCTGTAATCATCCACACCATATTGCAGTTCCTGACATATACCAGTTAAATCTTAAGAAGATAGAACTAAAAACATTCCGAATAATTAAGTGCAACTACAATCCAGGAGAAGCTTTATCAGTAATCCTGAAAATGCCACTACAAAAAACCTGGGATGAAATGTGAGTATCAAGGAATGGCCATGCATGGATGAAACCTTTGGAATGCTTACGAACTGAAAGTAACTTAGGAAAGGCTACCTAGAAGTTACTGAATAGACCGAAAATTTGTGACAAAAGAAACAAAAACAATGTGATAAAGTGGAAAAACCAAAAGGAATCCATATGAAGTGATTGTAGAGAAGACTAGTTCATGAAGCATCTGCTGCAGTAAGGAAGAATTAGTCAAGGCTGAGAATAATTCAATTGCAGCTGCCAGATTATGGGTAAAGACCATTTATGTTTACTTCAAAATAAAACTTTAATTTTTTTTAATAATATTTGTCATTGTTTTGTTTTGTATTGCTGCAATTGTATCCAACACAAGTAAATACTATTCCACCAGCTGAAAACCCAACCACATCAATCCAAAAAAGAAAGAAATTATGGCAAACCCACTACAAGCTAACAATATGCTAGTCAACTTTGTTCTACATTTACATGTTCTACATGGGCCTCACACCTGAACAAATTCCCTTATTAATTCAATGTCACAATGGTTTATATATTATTACAGTAATAATGAGCAGGAAAATGCTTAAAGGCAATTAACTAAAGGAAAAATCTGGAAATACAGCTTAAAACTTGGCACAGATGAAGGGGGCAGTACATGACAAAGACGTGATGCAGAATGATTCAGTACTGAAACCTATTCTTACAGTTAATTATTAATTTAAATGCAATGGGTCACTCGCTCTGGTGACGATTCCCTGTCAAGATGGCGAGGATTTCTACTTGCAAGAATAAGGTTCAATAACAAAACATTATGCTGCATGTGTTCATGTTTCTTGTGCTTGTTGAGCTCACACAGTCACCTATGGTAAATGTTGGATTAAATTTTCCTATAGACTTATTATTAGTAAACAAAGGAGTTTTAAATGGGATAATTAAAACATTTGTATAGGAAAATTATCACCGCTTAAAAAAATTTGAAGGCTGCAACAGTACAAAAATAAGGACAGTGAGAGTTGAAATTTTCAGGTTTATACCCCTTTCCCAACAAGAGTGAGATAGCTGCATGATGGTAGCTGGCAGCTTACTGGAAGTGAAGAAGATTGGTCAACAAATCGAGGGAGTTGAAAGGCATAAACCCAAGCATTGTAAAATTGGAAACATATAGCGGAAGCAAGTCACTGCCAGGTGAAAAGAATCGGCAGAAAATGTGTTCCAGTATAATTTTTGTATAAACATAAAATATAAACAAACTTGAATAAAAACTCAAAGATAATGGCCATTACTTATAAATCAATTCTTTAGTGAGTCTAAAATGTATCTCCTGGAGACAGAGACACAATGGATTAAACTATGCAAAGAGTTATAATTTCCCTTTGTTAGCCATCAAATCACTCAAGTTCCACTGATGTATGGGTGTCATCCAACCTCTTGTAACTTCACCCACAACTGTTTGGGTGGGATCTTCTTCATTGCTTGCTGAAGAAAGGAACAGGCTTGGCCACTAGTATTTTATTGTCTTCTGGGTCCAAAGAAGCAACAGAAATTTACAATGCCATGAAGGCTTTGAACAGATATTTCCACTCCTCCCTATTCCCTACCACTATGTTGTGTGGTAAACCATTTTCAAGAGAATTTCATTAATTTTGCCTGGTCTGTCTGTTGCAATCTCAGAATTTATATTCATTTTGTTTTTCACTGCTGTATGCTGTTGCCACTGCTGCTGAAATTATTGTAGTTCCAATAACTTTAATGGACGGTGGTTGCGTTGTGGCTGATGGAGCATTATAACCTGCTAGGTGGTTGTGGTAGATCTATAGCTACAAACAGCCATGATCTTGTACATTTACTTTCACATAAACAGATTGTGATCATGTCTTCATGGCAAAATTTCATTTCATGAAATAAGTTGAAACCATCCTGATAAAGCTAGTAGCAAATACAGATGGTGTAATAAGCCTTATACTATTTTTTAGCTTAGTGGTTCCTCGTTTTAAACTCCTGTAACTTTTATTCTTCGAGATACACGGAACACTCCTTGCTCCAGGCTGGGTGTGACCCACAGAAGTTGATGCACACCTGTGGGAGAGCACAACTGCTACATGGCTCATGTGCTCTCCAGCCACATTTCTAACAGGTGTGGTTACCCTTGCAGGTTACAGTCGTATGCCAAACATATGATAAATGCAGCATTGCATCGGGGGCACTAAATGCAGTCATTCATTTGAACTAATAAATCTTGATTTATACATTTTGTCAACATAGGAGAATGTTAGGACAAAGAGGGCAATATTTTCAATACTACCATTCACCCCACTTACTACTATTTAGTCTTGTGAATTTTCATTTTACAGCAAACTCTCTGAACCACTCAGACTTAAAGAGTAGTTCAGCTAAAGCTTTTACAGATCCTTACATCCTTTCTGCATTTGAAGTAGTTATTTTTCAAAAGTTCCACCCTTCTTGACATTACTGTAAAAGCATTATTGATAGGATAGACCTTTTCATTACTAAGTTTGTTGCCCCTTGTAGGACTCGGAATTCATTTCCTCTTTACAATTTTGTGGGCATTTTGGATACTCTGCAGCTCTCATTCTTTCCTTTAGTTTGGTTTCATGAGTTCGGACAAACTAAAAGCCGAGAGACGTGAATATGGCCTCTATAGGTCCTGAAGCTTAATAGTGATTGTGTTGTTTCCTCAGACACAATGGATTTTATATATAAAGATAATACCCTCTACTGGAACTCTTTTTCAACTTAATCTTCATAACTTCATGAACTATACACAGTAACAATAAATTTTCAATACTGAAATGTAACTGTGAAGCAAAAGCTTAAAATTCTGAGCCAGACCAATATTGTATATATTAATGCAATCAAAACTAAAACCATTTCTTGTAACTGACAACTCCTTCATCCTCTAAATTAGTTCTACAAAACTGAGAAATATCTAAACCTACAATTACATTGTGTTCGAGCAGGCAATTTTTTGGCAATTAAGTTATGAATATGAACCAGCAATTTAAACACTTTGTTTCTTAACCCTCCATTATTTTTATGCAATTCATTAAACCCTACACATTTTTTTTAACACTTTCATTGTAGATGACATCCAGAGACATGATCCTGATATTCCACCTCATTACTTATTACGTCTGTAGATGCATGATGCAAGTCTTGTACAAAACAGTTTGGCACTAGCTATGTCAATAATACTGCAGCAGAAAAATTGTTAAGGGCAGTCAACACAACACAATTGTATAAAAGCATTTGCACAGGTTTTTTTTTTTCTGGCATTTGCTTAGAGTGATTTGGGGAAAATATGGAAAACCTCAATAAAGATGGCTGGACAGGGTTTCAAAACGATGTCCTTCAATGCTTGGTATATTTCCTATTGATGATAGAGTCAGTCAAGTGAAAGTTAATCGAGAGG
Organism: Vandiemenella viatica; assembly: GCA_031002005.1. Taxonomy (NCBI): domain Eukaryota; kingdom Metazoa; phylum Arthropoda; class Insecta; order Orthoptera; family Morabidae; genus Vandiemenella; species Vandiemenella viatica. The sequence goes on along the minus strand of JARYHS010008075.1, from coordinate 125,711,395 downwards.
CAGACAGCAGATGTCAATGGTTACTAAGTGCTTCTTTTAGCATATGTTACTAGTGAATGAACGCTTAAAACCCTTTTGTATCTACAGAAAACATGAACTACCATAAGAAATCCACAGTAAGGCATCTACATGATTTAAAATATATCTAAGATGGCTGGCAAACTATTTGTGAAAATCACAGCCATGGTGCTTCTCTGCCTGAAGCAATTATTACTGTGAACTTTCAGTGTACAGGAAGCACAATTCTGGATAATCGAAATGAAATCCGTTAAGAAAGATAAGTGTATCTTTGTGTACAGTCAACATAACCATTAGCATGTTGGGTACTGCTCACCATACTAACAGCAACTAAGTTGGGAGTTTCTTTTATTTTTTATGTCTGACATTGAGAAGCAGCAACGAATTGGAGACATAACATGGAACTGAATTCCACCATGGCAGTTTGTAACATAACATTTTCCAAAAACATAAAATAGTATCAATAATTACCAACACTAGATTATATTTGTATTCATAATCATGAATGTCAGTTACTCTTAGAGAAATGTTTAGTTTGCCTAAGTAACACATTGGACTCATTAATAATACCAGTGCATGGGTAGTCATGAGCTGCTAAAACGGGACCTTGCATTCTTCGGATACTATACTTCTCAGATGTAATTTGGTGAAGGAACAAGAGAAAGGACAACATTAAAGTTTTAAGTTACTCAAAATATTTATAAAAAAAGACTACATCTAATCATTTAATGTGGGAACAATCCCAAGAGAAATAAACTGAACCCGACTTGTCCTCTGTTATCCAACATGGTCATAAATCCTACTTGTTCAAATGAACAATCCAGACATTCACCTGGAGTGATTTCTGGAAATAATGGAAAACTAAAATTTGGATGAATGTGTGGGAATTTGAACTGATGTCCTCCCGAATGCAAGACTCAAGCATCATCTCTCACCTTCCAATCTTGATAACCTGTTCACAACCCTAATAATTGAGGAATTAAGTAATGACTATGTACAGGAGAACGTTATAGGATGCTTCTACATTTATTCACAAAATCATGGGTGGCAAAAGTACTTTGCACCAAAACTGATAGCTACATTGTGTGTTATGATTACCAATGGCACAAGGGAAATTTTTTGTTGTGTCTAATCTTATCACTCCAGTCATTGTGGCCCAAATTTGTTGGTGAACGAAATATTTCATCACACTAACAAGTGGAAGTGGATGTTCAAGCACACTGATAAATCTTTGTAAGCTGAAGCTTTTGATGCTCTATACTGGGATACTTGTCAACCGAAAAGGAGAATGTGAAATAAACAGTTTCACTCCTAGAATTTTTTTTCTGTTTTATACAATCGAAATTCTAGCTTTACTCACCTGTTGTTGGAATCACTAAAGCTACCTCAATGTTACTTTCTATGTTAGAGCCCAACTCCAAAGTCTGAAGGCACTCACCACCCCCATCTGCTTCTCCAGAAAACAAACCAACCCTTCGCCATGACAATGAAAATAATATCAGCTAAATATTCCATGATAATTCCCCTGACAGAAGACAGCTAACCAATTTTTTTACAGTAATCTGAAAAGATTTCAGCTCTAAAAAAACATCGCTTACCTAATATGGAGACAGGAGGACTGCAATAACACAGATAGCAGCAAGACAAACCAATTACATAATACTTCAGGTAATTCCTTAATAATATGCAAGTCACTTGACACACAGAATCAAGACAATAGAGCTACTCAATGAAAAACCTCATAAGAAGAGTAGAGAAAAAATATTTTTTTTTTTTACAAAGAAACAAAATCAAATGTTTTGGATTTGTCATAATTGACTGCATGTAACCATACTATCACTGTTGTTTGTTTAATTTATTCCTTTCAAAGATATTAAAATTCAATAAACTCAGTTTTATACATAGACAGTAACCAGGAAACAGGAGAATTTTATGGAGGGTGGGTGCTGTAGGAGACCGTCTCACAGAATTCTTCCAAGACCCAGAATATACTATGTTATTCATGTTATTGTCGTTTTTTGTAAGTTCACACCATGCAACCGCCATCTAAGGTAAGTGGTGGTTCGTTTTGCTATCCTATTTTGTAATTCCTATATATATGTGTGTGTGTACTGTCTTGCTACTTACTTTTAATTGGGCTTCCACTTGTTCTGATCCAATTCTGGCTATTATAACTGATCCTGCAGTTCCGGCCACAGCCAGGGTACCAGAGAATGGACAAAGGGCCATCTTCTTCACCGCTAATCGAGGATCATCTGAATAAGGGTCAAATGTACCAACCTAAAACCATGATTCAAAACAGACTTTAAAGAATGTTTTTTAAAACACTGAAGCCATCAGAGTTTAAATAAAAACTGAAATAAAATCACTAAGCTCATTTGACCTGTATCAGAAGACACCAGTAGTAAATGGAGTAACACAAGTTGAGATTCTGAATCAAAGCAGTCTCAATTGAAAATAAAAAGTAGTTTTATTTTCTTGTCTTTTTGCAGAAATATTTTACAGACTAAAAAAAGGTAGGGGGGAATTTCTGGACAATAATCCACAAAAATGAAGATATTATAAAATTGAAAACTAATTATATTTCTTACACTGTAGCGTCCCGAGCTTAAATAATGTGAGTTCTTTTCAACGGACTGCGGCCAGTTAGGTTTCAACCAACATATGCAACCACACGGGCTATTGTGAGGAACCACCCCGGCATACACCTGGAGCGATCTGGGAAAACCATGGAAAATCCAGGACAGGACCGAGAGCGACTCCTCTCGGATTTCAAGTTTAATCGCCCGGTAAATCCTTTCTATTCCATTCCGTCGTGGAAAAAATGAGTACAGAAATGAATCAGTTCTGGCCCTGATTTCTCTTATATTATTTTCATCGTCATTCCTATATGAATGTTGCTGGTAGCAATATTTGTTTGCTGTCATTCCGAAATAAGTCAGTCGTGAATTTTTCTATTAGCTTCTGCAGAGAACAACACCTTCGGTGTTCCAGATCTTCCCAACCTAACTTCTTCAACATCACACTTACGCTTTCCCTCCAACTATACATGCCTGTGATGAATCGGGCAGATCTTCTTTGAACTTTCTCTAATGAATCCATTAACCCCTTTTGATGGGAACCCCACACAGAACAACAATATTCTAAGTGAGGAAGCACTAGTGACTTGAATGCAATCGATTTAACTTCTGCAGCACATTGTTTTAAATTACGACCTAGAAGTCTGAGCATACGATTTGCTTTCCCATTTACCTTCTCAGTATGCTCATTCAAAAACATATTATTACGAATTGTTACCCCTAGGTATTTAGCAGAATCTACCATTCTAAGGACAGTACCATTAATTGTATTTTCAGAGCTAAATGGTGCCAACTTTTTACTTACACACATGACTTGGCACTTTTTAGTGTTTAACTCCAACTGCCAGTCTTTAGACCACACAATTATTTTTGTAATATCGTCTTATAAGAAAACGCAGTCATCTTGGGTTTTGATTTCACAATAAATAATAACATCATTTGCTAATAATCTTTTCTTCCCCCTTATTATGTTGCACAAATCATTAATGTATTTGAGAAATAACACAGGACTAACCACACTTCCCTGGGGAATCCTGGACCTCACTTTTGTAAGTGATGAACGCTCGCCATCGAGAACTACACAGTGTGTTATGCCCTTCACATATTTGTCGAGATATACCATAATCATGAAGTTTCCTAAGTAACCTAATCTGAGGCATTGTGTCAAAAGCCTTTTTAACTAATAGAACTAAGTCAACCTCTGATTGCTCATCTATAATATGGCACACGTCGTGAATTAAAAGCGCAAGTTGCGTTTTGCAGCATCAAACTTTTCTGAATCGATGTTGATTTTGGTTTAAAAGCTCACCATCATTCAAAAACCGCATGACATTTGAAAAGATGATGTGTTCTAAAATCCTGCAAAATACTGAGGTTAACAAGATTACCCTATAATTTTGAGGATCATTAACATTCCCATTTTTGAACATTGGACTTACCATGGTTGTCTTCCATTCAGCTGGTATTTATCCTCGATCCAAGAAGGCGGTATATAATTTCATCAAATACGGCGCAATTTCCTTTGTGTACCTAAAGTAGAATCTCGTAGGGATACCGTCTGATCTGGGAGCCTTATTGGTTTTTACATTCATAAGCAGTTTAGTTATTCCCTTCACATGAAGAACGAGATCATTCATAATTTTGTTGGTACGATTGTTAAATATCGGAATCTCCTCGGAGTTTTCTGTTGTGAAAACTTTATAAAATATATTATTTAAAATTTCTGCTTTCTCTACACTAGTTTCAGAAAATTCCCCAGTTTCCTTAACCCTTTCCTACTGTCTAATGGAAAAAAGGGGAAATTTATAATTTCAATTATATATTTGTATAAAGGTACTTGAAATTAAACACACATATTTTTTTCAAATTTTTTTTTGTAACTCTAAGTGCTAATTAGTAAGCCGGTACTTATAAGTACCGTCAGGGGCTTTGTGTATCACAGCATGTACAGCAATAGCAATTGAAATCAATTAAGTTCATATTGGTATAAAATGCTTGCCGCATGATTTTTATATATATATATATAACACCATTCAATTGCTCATTCAGACACAAAAGACATTGTAGTGCAACATTTGGAATGATGTTTTGACTGTATTTTCTTCATTCTACATACTTCAGATCTTCATCTGATTTTTACAATTTAGGGACAGAGTATACCTCTGTTTCACAATCTTACATCTCTCATTGTGGAATAGTATGACTTCTGTTGTTTGAATGGATGAGGGCATGGTGAAATATATATAGATGACCTTTTCTTCTTACCGATATCCTTCATAGTCGTCATACCTTGTGCAAAGGATCTCCTAAATTTTTTACAGACTTTTTTTCAAATATCGGACCATTTATGTTATAGGCATTGACAAATACAACATCCAGAATTCCCCAAAACAATCTTTACCATGATTTTGGTAATCTTCTGTCAGCATTGCACAAAGTCAGCAGCTGATCAGCAGTATCAACCCCACACATGAAGGTACTGTAGTCCTTGACGACTCCTGAGCATGAAATTGTCAACTTCAATCCATCTTTTTCTTTGCATATAACTAGTGGTGTAACAACAGGGTGGCAGGATGGTCAAAATGCTACGGGACCTACTGCCGGAGGTGACCCCCGATGACTGGCTAGAGAGGCCCTCTGGTCCAAGATCCACCAGGTCACCAATCCAACCCGAGAGAGGGCCCATCTGTTGAAGTTGCCATTGACCCCAACCAGTGTAGTGGAGTTTCACCGCTGGCATGAAAATTTGATACTAAATGTATGATCTTTTTATCCTTCCATTTCCAGTAGCAAATATCTAGGTTTGTAAATTCATTGTCACAATCTCCTCTTTTCAGTTTTCCATCAGCAAATTGTTAGAAAGTCCCTTGCAGTAGGGTCTGATTCTACCACAAACAAAAGTTTCTTCAGTTTTTTAATAATGAAACTGATGAAAAATAATGATAATACTAGATAACATCGTCATTACTCCATTTTTTTCAGTCAATTCTAAGACCACTCTTTGACCTAATGAGTAATCTGAGAACATTCCAGTCATTTCTTCATTTTTGGCTTGATAAATTATAAACTTCTAAGAGAAGAGCTGATAAATTATAAACTTCTAAGAGAAGAGCTTCAATCAGAGCTTATTTCATAAAAATATCCATTTGAAAATATCTAAAACAATGATAAAACCAATTGTATACTTGCTAAATCTATTGACCAATAATCTGTATAAAACTACCCAGAACTCCCCGACGGTACTTATAAGTCCACGTTGGTTTTTCTAGATTATTTAGTAAAGAAACTAGAAAAACATATTTTATAGGTAAAAAATATATGGTTAAATGTTCAAACTAAAAAAGTAATAACAGAAATTGACACTTACCAAGTAAATTATCATCTAAAAATTCATTGTAATGTACCACTTGTTACTTTGGTCAGTATGCTGTCAAGCCCCAACTTAGAAAATTGATTTCTCAGAAATTTCACGCAGAATTTAAAAATAAACGTTGTCATTGTCTGACTTAATCATACAACAATACATCAACAGGCTGAACAATGCAGTGGACACTGGTATGGTCGGATTCAGATGGTGGTAAATACAGTGGTAAGAACCATCAGGGAAGAAAGGGTTAATCAGTGACAACACGACCTTACGAGAGCCTCTTATTACATCGATATACGACCAGAACTTTCTTGGATTAGTAATCAGATCTTTGGATAAATTCCGAACTTGGAATTCTTTAAATGCATCACACATTGACTTACGCACTTCTGCTCGCAACTGGACTAATTAGACGAGTCCCCCGATTTCTTCACCGTAGCATGTAAATACCTTTGCCTCGTGAGCAAACAATTCACTTCTCAATTGAACCTCGGAATGTTCTTACTAACCTTAATAACGCTCTTAGGAACAAATTGATTTAAACCAGCACATATTATTTCTTTTAAATTAAACCAAATTCCCTAACATTTTTATTTAGCGTTGTATGTTTCAAAATTTTATGTCAAGTGAACAACCACACACATCGTTTGCCTTATCAAATCAATATACGAGTTTGTCTTTGTCATGTTTCAAATTCAGACTAGATTCTTAAAGTTACCACAACGGCCTTGTGGTCACTTAATCTTCTAAACGTAATGTATCTACAATATCAGGACTGCTTATAAGAAAAAAATTAAAAATTGACGAGGAATCTTGTCGCACCGCGTTGGTTCTTCGACCATCTGTTCAAGAGATCTTTCTGAAAATATTTCTAGGAATGTTTTGGTTACTAACCTATGTCTTACACCCGACCTGAACGTGCATGTGTCCCACTTACCCGAGGGTAAGTTAAAATCACCACGCACGATCAATATATGTCCCTGAAATTTTTTATAAATATTATTAAGTGACTCTCTGAAATATTCCACGTTAGCCAAATCAGAATCCGGAGGTTGATAAAATGAACCAATTATGAACTTTTAATTTTTTACCTTGACCCGAATCAATTCCCAAAAATTTTGCGTTTCAGTTATGACAGAGCAATCAACAGTTTTGTTAATGGCCAAGTACACACCCCCGCATATTGAGACAGTTCCGTCTTTCCGAAAAACATTGAAATGAGGACCAAATACTTCGCTAGATTCAACCTATCCTGTGAAATGAGTGACTTGAAGGAATTATTATAATTCTTTAGCCCAAATGCATTTTGGAATACCAGACAATACATATTACTTTAGTATTGAAGAGATGTTAGGAAGTCTGAAGGTGGTGGATGACTGATGGCACAACATGATCCTGAGTTTGTTATCTGCTAGAACACAAGGTGGGAGAGGATCTCCATAATTTGCTACTGACATCATGTGGGGTTGGTTACCTCAGTGTTTCTTAATGGTGTTCACTCATCTTGTGTTAGAGGCAAATTGGGGATTAGAAATCTCACACAATCAATATTGAACTAAAGTGAAACTGCTATTTAGAGAATTCCAGGCCAAGAGAGAAACTTTCAGCTCTCAGCCTGAATAAGAGATTGCTATTCCAAGCTCTAAGACAACAGGATGTGTTCCTGCCTGTATAAACTAGTAAGCCCTTAAAATGGCATAAGGTAGTGGCTGTTCTAAGAGTTCCACACATTCAGATGGAAACATAATTTTACAAAGAATAGTCATGCCATTAAGGGTGTAAATAATAGTGAATGGTAACTGACGAGATAGGAGTTCACTTATGAAAGGAAAAATTAAATGAACGAACGGATAATAGAAAGACCATTTATGTAAGTATAATTAAGAAAATTAATGTAATAATATAATAAACAACTGAGTCAGCTATGACGTCGTCTGTCACGGCATGACGTAACTTTACTAAATCACGCAATGACGTCAGGCTTTACATCATTACTCTTTGTAATGCGCATTATTTAATAACATTTTCAAGCATCTATGATTAAAGTAACTTACAGAACTGAAATAAAAGTATGTATTGCGTTAAAATTGACATATCAATCATTATATTTACATAATATTATTTTGAAAATAAGATAGGATAGGGAAAATAAACAGTTACCGGTCACTTACCACAGATGAAGGCAGGAGGGCGAGACACGTAAAAACACAAAAACAAACGAATTGCACAATATTTCGACTTTAGTCTTAGTCATGTGGGAGGTGAGACATATAGCAGGGGGAAAGATGTGGTCACATCCCAACCCGCCACATGAATGGGGCGGGTTGGGATGTGACCACATCTTTCCCCCTGCCATATGTCTCGCCTCCCACATGACTAAGACTAAAGTCGAAATATTGTGCAATTCGTTTGTTTTTGTGTTTTTACTTGTCTCGCCCTCCTGCCTTCATCTGTGGTAAGTGACGGGTAACTCTTTATTTTCCCTATCCTATCTTATTTTCAGTGCCTCGCGGCAGTTTCTTAGTTTCCTTTATCCAATAATATTATTTTTATATATAGAAGTATTCCTTAAATTCTTTGTCCATAGATATGTAAGATAAAAGCTTTGTATTTCGAGCATTAATGTAGCGAATGTTTTGGTTAGGTTGTTACTTAGCAAAGATCAGAATTACAAATGGCATTTGATGTTATGGCAAAGGGCATGAATAATTTAATTTTTGTTTTTAAATATTTCAAATTGTGTCCTATTACTGAAATAATTAATTCATTTTAATCGAAATAGTTGCACACTGGTTGCGATCTTAAAACAAATGTTACATGGCATAATTTAAGTTTATAAAAATTATTTTAATTTACTTTGCTTTCACTGTATAATATTACTGAGCCAATTATTTCAGCAACTGTATCAGCCATTCAAATGTTTTAGTATCGGTCTGAATCACGGATAACAAAAAAGAAATGCGTAAAAACCCTTCAAGATTTTTGATCAAATTTATATAGCTATGCATTATTGCCACTAAAACGCAGTATAGTTCACGTATTAATATGCGTGAGATTGAAGTATTGTTCTTCTGGTGGCAAGTTTATCGTAGTACGTGGTTACGTTGAAATGCAACCTGGACCTGGATGGAAACGGAAACCTTTTGCTACAGCGCAAGGCACGAGGAGTTACACTGAATTTTATTTTATAACAATTCTATTTAGTTAAGCAATTGCTAAGACATGAATTGTCAGAACACTGAAAGAAAAGTATGTATTTTGTTTAAGTTGGCATATTAATCACAGTTTTTTTTTATTATTGAAATGGTTTGAATGAAAGAAGTTCCAAATTGATTACGATATATGTGGCCTAAACCGCAATTAAATATTACGTGGTATAGCGTAAGTTTATTTTTAGCATCATTCATTTTAACTGGAGTCATTATGTCAGCCGATGTAAGCTGTCTCAGTGGAAGTGGTGGAGGCATGGTGAATGTCACACTTCTTACAGTGGGGTCTATTGCATGGGAAGGATCCTTGGGGATGTCTGATGGGAAGAGGAAGACTGTGTTTGTGGTCTAGTAGATGGCTGAGGTTGGGAGGCCTGCTGAAACAAGTTCTGGGAGGGCCAGGGAGGATTTTTGGAAGAATGAATCTCATTTCTGGGCAGGTTAGTAGGAAATCATAACCCTGCCTCTCTTGTCTCACTTAACTGCTGTTGTTCATAATCTATTCTCATATCCAAATTGATATTTTAGCGTCCTGTCCATCCCCGATTTATTTTTAGCGGCTCATGTTTCAGTGACTTGTTTCCTGTGACTAGAACACTAATAATTCCTCTTAATCCATATTCCTACACACCTTATCCACTTGTTTTTGATGCATAACTGCTACTCTTTGTGATATTCTCCTACATGGAGACTATCCCAACCCTCCGTGCTCTCCAAAGGACTTACTTTTTTCCCTACGCCTACATTTGACGATGCCAACCTAGTCTGGGACTCCCTTTCATTCTGCCGAATGCTCCGCTGGTGGTACGACTTTTCCATTCATGTCAGTGAACCTGGGCCTCAAGACTACCTGGAACCCAGTCTCCAAAACTTCAAACCACTATCCACACTTGACCCACCACCTCTTCCTCAGAACCATCCCATACAAATTTTTGAGGGATTCTTATCCAACAGTTTGGCTTCTCCTAGTTTTCTGAAGTCCTTGACGAATACCAGCAATCTCAGCCCAGCTGAAACTCGTGCCAGAAAACAACTTTCCACTAACACAGATCTTATCATTCTACCCGTGGACAAGGGCTCAACCACAGTAGTTATGAATCGCAGTGACTATGTGGCTGAAGCCCTTCGTCAGTTGTCAGAAGCCAACACTTACTGCTGCCTTGCTGAAGATCCCACACCACATGTCACCAAAAAAAATACAGGAATAAGTACAGTTCAACGGGCACCTCCAAGGTCTCACTAAACAGTCAATCTCTCTCCTTATTCCTCAAAATCCACGAACACCTGCCCTTTACCTCCTTCCCAAAATACATAAGGCTGGCAATCTGGGAGGCCCAAAATTGCAGCTAATGGATCTCCTGCTGAACAAATCTATGCTTTGGTGGACCAGCACCTACAACCTATAGTCTCTCAGCTCCCCTCCCACATCAAGGACACACAATACTTTCTTTTCCGTCTTTCCACCATACCCACACCACTTCCTTCCAACTCCATACTGGTCAAATCACTGTACACACACATTCCACATTGCCATGGCCTTAGCGCCAAGGAATTTTTTCTGGATGAACGCCCTCCCAACAGCCACCCGAGTACATCTTTCCTCACCACCTTGGCTGAACTGATACTGAACAACACCTACTTCTCCATTGAAGGCAGTATCTACCACCATGGGCACTCGCATGGCCCCCTCTTGTGCTAATCTCTTCATGGGCTGCCTGGAACAGATGTTTTTGGAGAACGACCCCCACAAACCCATCCTGTGGCTGAGGTTCATAGATGACATTTTTATGATCTGGACACATGGAGAAAACACCCTTCTAAATTTTCTGGATACTCTAAATACCTTTAATAACTCACTGAATTTCACATGGACCTACTCCCACACCCAGGCCACATTCTTGGATGTGGATCTTTCCCTTTCCAAGGGCCACCTCAGTCCACACTTAACCCAACTCACAGCAGTACCTCCATTTTGACAGCTTCCGTCCACTTCATACCAAACGTTCCCTCCCATACAGTCTTGGCATTTGAGGCAGTCGTATATGCTCCAATCAGAAATCCCTTATGGAATATTCAAACAACATCTCACAAGCATTGGTATCCCGCAATTATCCCCCAGCTTTGGTTCACAAGCAACTTTCACGAGCCACATTGCAACCTGCTCTACCTATTGACTGATCCCAACCCCCCCTGAAACCAACCATAGTCCAGTCCTGGTTACACAATACTTCCCTGGCCTTGAATCCATCAATAAAATCCTTCATCAGGGTTATGATTTACTACTTAATACATTATTGTTGTTAACTTTTTTGAATTATTGTCATTCCTTATTGTTGCCATTATCTGTCTTTCTTGCTTTGGATGCCAAAATAACTGATTACTGAAAAAATTTCAATAATATTAATGTGAAATACTGTCCATTTAGATTTTTTAAAGGCAGTTTTTAATTTTTTGAACAATTATTTTATTATAAAATTTTTAGTGGTATTATAGTTTGTTTTTTATTTTAAATATGCCGCTGCAGAACTTCCTAGTAGTGGTTAAGGTGCTTGCCTTCTAGAAATTCTGGCTCGATGTAACCGAACAATTTCCAGAACAGGGTGAATTGGATACTGTGATAACAAATGTCGGCTTACATTTTGGTCCAGGCTGTGTTTCAACCTAATCACAAAATCTGTTAAAATTGCTGCTCAACAACTGAAACATGTAACATCCTGGCCTTAATACATACCACATACACAAATCTGTTCTGGCATCACGCAGAAAATATAGATTATTAATGGGTTTTCACAACGTGAATGGTTGGGGGCCAAGTTAAAATCTGACATACATGTTCAGACATTTATTTTATGAAAATTTGCCACAACATAGAAATAGCTGCATTTTGACGGGATTTAAAACTGCTGATTTCAATAAAGAACATTGGAAATAAAAAGGGGTGGATATAAAGAGGAAGAGATATTGGGTTTTTGTATATCAAATGTAGACTGTCTTTTTCTGTTTGAAATAACAATGAGCAGGAAAAAGCTTTAAGGCAATAAAACTAAGGAAGGATAGGGAAATATGACCAACACTTACCACAGATGAAGGCGGCTGGGACGATGAACAAAAAAAACAAACACAAGAGAAGCGCAATATTTCGGCTTAATTCACCAGTCGGCCGTCTATGCGTACACATGTGACGCCGCCTGGTGCTTCACCTTCTGCACGTTCAAGGATGCTGTAAGCAGAAATATTGTGCTTCTCTTGTGTGTTTTTTTTGTTCGTCGTCCCAGCCACCTTCATCATATATATATATTTTGAGCATTTGGATAGGATAAAAAACCACCGCTTTCCAAAGAAGAGGAGTCCTGTATTGTTGGTACACGGGGGGGGGGGGGGGGGGGGGGGAAAGTGGAACGATCACACAAAGAATAGAATTTTCGAGCATGGCTCTTCCTCAGTAGAAGTGAGATGGCTGCACGCAAGCACTCGGCAGCGGTGGTTTTTTATCCTATCCTAATGTTCAATATATCCGCTTCATGTGCCTTTATTTAACAATATATATATATATATAACAATTAACGGGGTGTAAAGGGAAAGAGTACTCTGGTTTTTGTAAAACTAGTGTGGACAAAATTTTTCTCTTAGTTTTTAAGTATATGCGTGCAAAGTTCCATCAAAATCTGATAAAAACTGTGGGTTTCTAAAAAGAACATTGGAATTTAAGAAGGGTAGTGGTGGAAGGGAAGAGGGATTAGGCTTGTGCAAACCAAATTTAAAGAGAATTGTTCTGTATGTTTTAAAGTATATGTGTGCAAAGTTCCTTCACAATCAGACAAACTGTAGCTTTTATACATAACATTAACAAAAATTAAGGGGATGGAAAGGGGAGGAGGGGTTTGGTTTCTCTAAACCCAATGTACACAGTATTTTACTGTTCGTTTTAAAGGATACATGTGCATGCTTCCTTCAAAATCAGATAGAAATTGTAGCTTTGTATAAAGAATAGTGATAGTAATTAAGGAGGTTGAAATGGGGACAAGGGTTGGATTTTTATACAACTAATGTGGACAGTATTTTTCTTTTTCTCCTTGTTTTAAAGTATATGCATGCAAAGTGCCACTGAAATCGGATTAAAATGTGAGTTTGTACAAAAATTAAGGGTTATAAAGAGGGAGAAGGATTGGATTTTTGAAAAAAAAAAATCTGACAGAAATCTTCTCCTTGAAAGAATACGTACATGTACCATCTAGTATAGTGGTGATCAGTGTTGAACGTAGCTCCATATAAACAACATTGACAAAAATGAAGAGGGTGGAAACGGGAAGAGTGGTTGAGTTTTTTCAAACAAATTTGTCTCACATTATACATATGCAAGGCTCCATCCTAATCGGATAAAAACTGTAGATTTACATAAAAATTAAAAGCTTTTTTTTTTTTTTTTTTTTTTTTTTTTTTTTTTTTTTGGGTTGGTCAGAAATCTTCTCCATGAAAAAATACATATATGTGCCAACTTTCATGGAGATCGATCATATGGTGTCGACTGTAGCTTTTAATAAGAACATTCAAAAAAATTAAGGGGTTGGAAAGGGAGAGAGTGGTTGAACTTAGGGAAACCAAATGTTGACAGTTATCTTTCTCTTTATTTTAAAGTATACATGTGCAAAGTTCTATCAAAATTGGATAAAAAAAAAAAAAAAAAAAAAAAAAAATTTGGGTTTGTATAAAAATTTAGGGGTGTAAAGCGCGAAAGAGGATGATATTTTAATTTTTTTGGTCCGAAACCTTCTCTACGAAGAAATACATGTATCTGCCAACTTTAACGGATATCAGTTAAATGGTGTTGACTGTAGATTTCTACAAAGAACACTGGCACAAATTAAGGGGGTGGAAAGGGAGAGAGGGGTTGGGTTTCCACAAAACAAAAGTTGACAGTATTTTTCTCTTTATTTGAACTTATACATGTCCAAAGTTCCATCGAAATCGGATAAAAAATGTAGGATTGTATAAAAGTTAAGGGGTATAAAGGGGAAAAAGGGGTGTTTTCTCAATGAAATTTATATGGGACCACTTTGAAGGTATACCTCATCCACTAAAAAAATTTCATTAAAATTAATTCAAAATTGATATTGCTGAACATAAGTCGGTTAAAAAATTAAATAATAATAATTTAAAAGCTACAAACAACATATCTCCTTAATCTTTCCAGAAATTTTCTGTAATTATTTGTTTTCTGTTTGTTATTGGTGGCATATAAAACATATGCTATCACTTTTAACAGCAACGGATTTATGTTTGGCATTATGTGCAGAGACTTTTGTTTTGTCTTTTCCTGTGTGAAGACACAAATGTTTATGTATTATATTTCCACAACACACAGTTTCAATACTTTTATTTTAAGCTTAGATCTTCTGGATTCATACAGCTGAATAAAATATAGACCTTTACTTCACCAGTGATTGATCCTAACTAAATAGATACTAATCTTTGAATGACTTGAAAATCATAGCCATTATGAAACTCACTTTTCAAAGTGAATTCACGTTCAAAATTGCATAGTTAATTTAAGTTACAGTGTTTAAATGCTGTTTTAATAACGTGGCAGTATGAATGTTTATCCAACAAAAATGAAGATCTCCAGGGAAAAATATAAAATTAAAAGTATTATCTGATCTAACATGTCTTTCTTTCATCATCTGGAGTTATTGACAAATTATTTTAAGACAACATCTGGCATTATCTGTTAACTTGATTCTTTTCGTGCTCTCTGTTTTTCACTAATCAAAGTTACAATTCTATGCTCCTCAACTCCATATTCTACAGACATCAATCGCCCCCCTTTTATATATATATATTGAACACTGGATACGATAAAAGCCCACCGCTTACCAAAGAAGGGGATTCCAGTGGCGTTGGTACACGAACACACGCGTGCAGCCATCTCACTTCTACCGAGGAAGAGAGATGCTCGAAAATTCTATTCTTTGTGTGTTCGTGTTTTTTTCGGGTACCAACGCCACTGGAATCCCCTTCTTTGGTAAGTGATGGTTTTTTATCCTATCCAATGTTCAATATATCCGCTTTTAGTGCCTCTGTTTCCTAACAATATATATATATATATTTATTTATTTGCTTTCAGCTTGATGCCATGTTGAAATTGGTATTATTAGAGGCCAGAAAGGACTGGGTGCTAGGATGGAAAGGAATTTGGCCATGGTCTTCTGAAGGAACCGTTCCAATATTCACATACAGTAATCTTGAGAAAATATGGAAAAGAAACCTGGATGGCCTAGGGATTTGAATCAGCATCCTTTCGAATGAAAGACTAGAGCATTACTGTTCATCCACCATGCTCAATAAATTCAATTCCATTGTACCTCATGCAGTGTGCACGAAGTGACGCAATGGATTCTGCGCAGTACAAATCATTGTATGGCACAACTATGGAACAATCTTGAACCTCAATTTGTAAGGTATTTTCTCAAAACTTTTCAACATGCTACCATTAACTTTTCTTTAGGTCTTTAATTCGTAAGGTTTAATTACTATGGACATGACCATATATTAGTTTAGATCACTAAACTGCGCTTTCAAATTTTCTATGTACAAAAGGATTACAAAAACAGAACAGCAAGTAAAATAAAGCTGAACAGAAAGCACTAAAAAACGAAAAATTTCGAAGTCAAGTATATCACACATTAAGGAAAATTAGCCACTATAACCAATCCAATAAATTATTATCTGCAGAACAGCGATTTCTCAGTAGTTAATTCATTATATAATAACTAATATATTATTATATTCCCATGCTTAGAAGAAGGTATCCCCAATATAGCTTTGTAACAGGCTTCCCAAGAAGAATTTGAAATGCAGTATTTCAAATGCAAGAAGTGTATAAAAGAAAAAAACTAAAGATTCCAGAAGAATGAACAGCATATAAAAACTGTGGCTGTTATCTTAAAATCTGTCAAACTGGATAAGTGTAAAAAATTTCAAATGGAAATAAGTCAATTTTTTCAGACCTTTTATATATCAACAAATATCTCAAATCCATTGGCAGAAAGAATAAAATTGTGTCATTTTGTAATAAAAAATCAAAATCCCATTCTTCTCTCTTAAATATCAATAATATTGTTCTGAAGTTCCAAGTCTGATTTCTCCACAGCTTAGTCTAAATACAGAACTGGTGTGTGATTTCATTTTGGCCTGCCATCTTTGCATCAGAAAGAACAACCACAGTTGCACTTAAAATTCAAAATTAAAAAATATATATTTCATTAATACCTTCCTAAATGGTGGCCATTCTTCTTCATCATCGTCATCTTCAATCACACCATTGTTTGCTTCACCACCAATGTCGTCACTACAGAACAGCTGAGCAGAACCAAATTTATATAGAGGCTGGAGGGCAACATCTCCAGCATTCCAAAAGCGCACAGTCCCATCTTCATGACCAGTGAGTAACAGTTCGTGATTTCCAGTGCAATTTTGTTTTTTTTCTGAATCTATATTTGAAATAAGTTGTCCACCATTTATTGGCCATTCCTGAAACATAAAGGCAATTTTAGTTCAAGCTGAACACCAGTAAGTAGCAAATGCATAAAAAAACTGAATAATCACCATCATTCGAAGGCAAGGCTTCAATTATTGTTGTCTGTTCCTCCTCAAATTGGCAAATATGAGGGCAAATCAAAAATTATCCGGACTTTTGTAATAAACCACTTTCTCAGTCGTACTACTTTCCGCGAATATGTGTTTAAAATTGATACTATTGTGGCGATGAATGCTTCAATCAACCTTGATCACAACAATATTGAGTTGGTAGTGACAGTGTAAAAATGTACACTCTGTTAGCAGTTTGTAAGGAGGAGGAACAAAGGGCAGTGATACGATTTCTTTGGTCAGATGTAGGGATGTAATGGATTTCCACAAGTGAAGAACTTTTGCGTGAAAACCTACAGCCGCTTTTGCATCTGCAATTTTTAATGCAGATGTATAGCGGATGTTTTGTTTACATTGCAACATATATTATTCTTATCTATTTATATGAGATTCTGCCCATCATTGCTTAGCTAACAACAAAGTAGTTGCTTCCTTTCTTAACATCTCGCAATTAAAGTAACAATCAACTGAACGGTGTTATTACCTAAGTGACTAATTTACAAGTTTGAACTTAAATGTAAAGTAAGGTGGCCTATTCACGGTCCAACTTATGGGACATCTATGTAGAACAACATTAGGATGCACTCACCCATTCATGCTAGCAGAAGGTGTCCAACAAAATGTTCCAAGCAATCCTTTCCATTCATACTTACTCGACCATTGTTACAAAAAAGGCAACTCATTTTTGGACAGAATAACAACCTGTGCTGAAACGTGGGTTCATCACTATGAACCAATATGGAGTGGAAACACCCTGAATCACCAGAGTAGAGAAAATTCAAGACTGTGCCATCGGCGGAAAAGGTTATTTTCACTGTGTTCTGGGATGCAAAAGGGCCTAAACTGGAAGATTACATGGTGAAGGGAATAGCTATGAATGAAGAATATTACTGAGTATTGTCATCTCACAAATTTAAACCAGCAATTCGCAGCAAAACACAAGGGCTTTTGTCAAAGCAAGCGTTGCTCACACGGCTCGACTCACCCTTGAAACCATCAACAAATTGGGTTTTGAGATGCTGGAATATTCACCTTGCAGTCCATACCTTGCTCCGTTGGACTTTCATTTGCTTAGGCAACTGATAGACGCTTTGCAAGGTTATTGATTTTCCTCAGAACAAGAGGTGCAGGAAGTGGTGCATCAGTAGCTTTGCAACCAACTGAAAAACCATCTTTTTGGCAGGAATACACAAGCTTATGAAGCGCTAGACCAAGTTCATTACAAAGGAGGGAGACTACAGTGAAAAATAATGAATATGACAAACTGTATTTTTTATGTAAATAAATTATTTTACGAAAAGTCCGGATAATTTTTG
Source organism: Vandiemenella viatica (assembly GCA_031002005.1). Classification (NCBI taxonomy): domain Eukaryota; kingdom Metazoa; phylum Arthropoda; class Insecta; order Orthoptera; family Morabidae; genus Vandiemenella; species Vandiemenella viatica. The sequence goes on along the minus strand of JARYHS010008075.1, from coordinate 125,693,262 downwards.
ACTCGCCCTCAAATAACTGTCAGTTCCATCTTTTGGTGGATCTTCCTTGAGATCTCTTTTCCAGTGGTCTTAAGTTTAATTTTTTTTGAGAGATTCATTCATTGCCAATACTGCAAACATGCTGGTACCAACTGCTGCTATATTCCTTCATTTCATCAGTTAACTTGAATATCTGAATCATCATCAGCTTATGGGATCAGTCGTCATTACACTGTTCCATATTTAAGGTTTAGAAAGAGAACTGGACATTCCATCTTTCCTGTGGATATTCCACTGTCTCATTTCCCCTTGGTTTTAGACGAATGTAAAATTTTTGGCATTCTGCAATTATTCATTCTTTGGATGTGTTTAACCATTCTAGCTTGATAGTTACAGAATTTTGTTTAATAGGGGTTTAAGTCCCAACCTTTGTCCACTGTCATGATTGCATATCATGTGTTGCTTTGTCTGTATAAATCCTAAAAAATGATCTTAGAAACTTAATTCCACCATCTGAGTTTTTTTTTTTTTTTTTTTTTTTTTTTTTTTTTTTTTTTTTTTTTTTTTTTTTTTTTTTTTGGACAGAGTGTGGCAGGAAAACTTCCTCATTTTAAATGCGTGCCTAGAAGTGACAGTTATTCCAAGAAGTGTGGGGACACGTTAATTCAAAAGAGCGGGACCTAACATTTTCTGGCATGTAGGTTTAGTAGCGATCATGCAGTGGATGAGGGTGAAGCAAGCTGTGGCATACTTATTTACAAGTTACTCTATGTTATGCTAGCATACTTATATATATTATTGATTTGAAGTTTTGTTTTGTGCAGTTGGTTGCCAAGAGATATCGATGAGTCATGATCTTGAACTGTATTATCACAAATTTCATTTACGAATCATGCAGCCACAGAAGGATGTCTGGTATAGATGTTATTTGTGTAGTTTCGGCTGGTGTTGGCAGAAGATGTAAAATAATTAATGAACTAAATTAAAAAGTTATTACAAGGACATATAATTGTTTATGCATCTTTTCATAGTTAGATGTGATACATAAAATATTAAAAAGAAGGCGACCTTGTTTAGAAGAGAAGTTATTTTCTGCAAGTAATTATAAAACATTACATAAAGCAGAGGAACCAAGCAGAAATGATGCACAAAGGAAAATAACACATCACGTTCAACTTAGAGGTATAATTTTCAAGCAACTGTTGAATCATCGCTATGCCACGTGCAGTCACGAGTCACTTTAATATCACACCTGCGGGTAGTTTTCCATCAGTGACGTGCAGATAATAAAACATGAACGTTCAAAAACCATTAGGACACCCGAAAACATCAAGCAGGTTAGGTAGTCAATTATGCAATCTCCTAGGCGACCTGTGTGCAAACACGCAGCTGCTCTTTGGATGCCCAATCGTTCTGCGACATGAATTATTTTCTTTCATGAAAAAATGCATGTGAAGCCGTTCTTGACGATATGCCTCACGATGCCATTATGCTCCTCAGCAACGAGGGTAATTTTCATCTTTCTAGTTGCACGAATACATGTACATGTGATACTGGAGTGACACGAATCCCCGAAAACATCATGACCAGCCCAGGTTATAGACCATGCAACTGTTTGGTGTGCATTGTACAGAATAGACATCATTATGCCACGGTTTTTTGAAGGGAAATGGTCGGACAGAAACGTCAATTCTGTTCGTTATGTCTCAGCACGATGGCGCCACGGCACTCACAGTCAGAAAATCGGTGAATCTTTTGTAAGGACACTTCCCCAGATGCTTAATCTCATTGCGCAGCGATCATCAATACCTGGCACGTTAGCCCGAATTAGCCTAGTGTTATGCAGTGTCACTTTTTTTTGTGGTGCTGTCTGTAATCCCTAGTTTACACGGACTGTCCAAGGATCCTGGCTAAACTGGAGAACAGTATTCAAACTGCTATCGAAAACATACCCATCGGTGTGCTGGTAAGAGTGGAGAGAAGCTTCAAAAATCAACTATCTCAATACATTGAGCAGAACAGAGCCCACCTTGGTGATATGTTATTAAAACACATCAAATACCAACTCTGTGTAACGTGGGTAAAGGATCAAACGGATATCTCCTATACCGTTTGTGTTATTCAATTTTAAAATAAAGAAGTTTCTCTACCATACATGTACTCCATAAAGCGATATGGAGACCACGTTTGGAAAATTTTATAATGGACTCAACAATTGAAATTCCTGATAAAAGTTTTTTTTTTCCTGTCCAAGAAATTTACTGAAACTATTTAATTTTAAAAATTATATCCTTAATAATACCTATATATTCAAAATGCCCCCAATGTATGTAAACTCTGTTGCCTGCTCTAAATGTGTGTCTATTATTAAAATCCTGGAGTGTCATATTTTTCATAGCAATAGCTTGTATTTTAGTTTTTTTCTACTGAGATTTCTACGTTGTAACACTTCACTAAAGAGTGAAATTGATCCTTGTAAATCATTTTCTCTCTCAGTTAAAATTAATTATAATAGTTTCTCCATTGTTATCAGATCTACATTTGGGTCAGACTGCGTTATTACTGTGCTAATCTGTAAACCCTGTCCACTAGAGTGGTCACAATAAACTGAACTTCAATTTTTTTGCGGGGGACTACCCTAAAAGTTGCAAAATGGTTAAAAAATGGAATTAGAGAATTTTCAGCTCAACTGGATAACATTAACCTGTGCCCCCTCAAGACTGAAATCTTTAAAAGGGAGGGGGGGAAATTTGCTGCAATATTGCAGTCCTTCCTTCATAAAGTGAAAACTATTAGTCCAAAGAACCTGATATTTTTTCATTTCATAGAAAATGTTGTTGCCTTGAACTTTCATTTTTGTCAATTTTTTGCTAAAACCTAGATGTAATGACATTTAGCATTTTTCAAGTCAGGTCGTTACCCATATTCTAAAATTATTTTTTTTTATGAAAATACATAAAAACACTGCAATTATCTGCTTTCCAGATTTTGCTTGTTTATTCTTAATTTTCTACTTCAAGAATGGTTATTTGAAAGTTTTATCGAAAGTAAGTGAACAAAATTCAAATTGAAAATCAAAGAATTAGGGGAAAAAAAGGGCAAAGAAAGTACAGAAATGGGAAAAAATAACATTCAATTGTATTTTTATTATTAAAGTTGAATTATAAGAAATAAAAAATATAAAGATTACTATTATCTGCTTATGGCTTTACGCCTCGTCGATGTTTAGGTCATTAGAGGCAGGATGGAACAGGGGACATGGAACGGGAAGGAATTAGGCCATGCCCTTTTGAAGGAAGCATCCTGGTAATCACCAGGAGTGATTTGGGGAAACCATGGAAAACCAAAATCTGGATGCCCGGATGGAGATTCGAGCCAGCGCCCTCCTGAATGCGAGCCCAGGGCATTAACCGCTCACCCCCCACGCTCGGTAAAATATAAAGAAAAGAAATTATTATTATTTACAACTAGACAACCAGTGCGAAAATTTCGCTAATGAAATACGATGAATAGTGAGGTTGAATGCATGTAATATAATGAAACGTAGAACCGCTCTTTTGTAGCAAATATTTATTTGTTTAATGTGATAGGTATGCATCAAAACATATTAAGAAACAGTTAGGAAAATTTAAAACACACTGTATGTATGAAAAACTTCACTGAGCTAAACAGAATACAACCAACCTGATCAAAATGCACACACCATATCAACATCTCTGTGATATGTGTTGCTGTGCGAATAAAATGATTACACTGGAATTGTATAGCACAACGAAAATGTTTTGTAACAGAAAAAAAATATCCGAAAAGCTACATATTGTATAAAAATCAGTTTATTGACATCTCTGCAATATCTGCTGATGCAATCTAGGGACTTGGCTCCGAACTGTCTCAGATGCGCGACCATTTAAGCACCAAATTGCGAAAAATTCTTTCTTAATTTGCAATTTTACCTAATTGGAGACCTTAATCTTTAAAAAAATATGTCATTTATCGACATCTGTGAGATATCGAAAGAAATAAATGGCTCTTAATAAAAAAACAGACGTTATTTAAATAATATTGATACTTTTGCCCTTAAAGGGTCAAATTACAAGACACCTTGGTGTTTAAAATGATACCTCATTTGTTGATTTCGATTAGGCATCAAGCAAAGTAAAAAAAAAATATGGTGTAGCCTACAGAAGACATTACGAAGACCTCAGCCTTTAACATGATATCCCGTTTGTCAATTATGTTTAGTTATCAAAGGAGATGACTCGATACACAAAAAAATACATTTTAGAAATACTTATATTTTCGCCCTTTAAGGGTTAAATTCAGATAAAATCCGTTCTTAACATAATAATAATAAAAATTTTATTGTCATTAAACTGTCATAGCAATATACAACATCAAGAATACAAATATGAAAATACAAACAAGACAAAATTCATAATTAAAAACAATTTAAATTGCACACTCCACACACAATTAATGATATGACCACTGCGAAGACCTTAATCTTTCGAATAATACCTCATTTATCTATTTCGGTTATATATTAATGTTGATAAATGGCTAGTGACACAAAAATGGTTTGAAGAACCAGTGATACTTTTATGCTTTAAGGGGTGAATTACATAATATATAAATATGATAACATTGAACTCAGCGAACTTCTAGTCCACAAACACAGTCTTCCTCTTCCTAACAGTCAACCCCAAGGCTCTTTCCCATGTAATAGACCACACTGCAAGATGTGTGACATACACCATGCTTCCACCACTTTCATCAACCCGGTCACAGGGGAAAGCTTCCCTATCATAGGACACGCCACCTGTGAAACCACGCATGTAATATACCAGTTAACATGCAACCACTGCCTGGCTTCATATATAGGTTTGACCACCAATGCACTCTCCATAAGAATGAATGGCCACCGTCAGACGGTATTCACACAGAACCCAAAGCACCCAGTTGCTGCCCATGCCATAACCCACGACTTGAATAATTTCAACTCTTGTTACACAGTCCGTGCTATCAGAGTTCTCCCTAATAGCAGCAGTTTCTCTGAACTCAGAAGGTGGGAACTTGCCTACCAGTACAAACTTGGCACTAGGCAACCACCTGGTCTCAACCTAAGATAATACCCGGTCACCCTTTTTTTTTTTTTTTCTTCTCCCTCTCCTTTCCACTACCTATATTGAACCACCACTAACCTGAGGTGATGTTTAATTCATAATTATTATTATTATATATATTTTATTTGTATAATATTTTAATTTTTTCAATATATATTATATTTTGATCTTCCTACCAACCAGAAATTAGTTTGGATATTAATTTTTGCTCGGGTATGAGCTCTGATTCACTGCCCCTCTACTTTTCCAATGTTTGAATTTACCCCCACCATTTTGTCGACCGGCGGTCTTTCCGTGAGGCAGTCTCCGGGTGCACCCACCTCTCATAATGTTCTCTTGTTGAAGAAGGGTTTTTTCCCGAAAATTACTTTATTATTTGTGTTTGTGTCTTTTCTGTGTGTTCGCGCCCCACATCCATCATCTAAAGGTAAGTGGTGGCTCATTTCCCTATCCTAATTTGATATACTATATAAATATATATATATTAATATATAATATCACCAAAGCTGAGACAATACTCTCCATAATACTACTTCATTTATCGATTTCGTTAGATATCAAAGGAGGTAAATGGCTCGAGACACAAAAAAACGCATTTCAGAAATACTGACAATTTTGAACTTTAAGAGTCCAATTACGAAAAATGTCATTCTTAAAATACAATGTGACCACAGCTGAGACCTTAATATTTAATTTGATACCTCATTTATCTATATCGGTTAGATCTGAAGGGAGATAAATGGCTAGTGACACAAAAATTCGTTGTAGAACCATTTATACTTTTTCCCCTTTAAGGGTTCAATTCCAAAAAACTTCTTCCTTAAACTATGATGTCACCAAAGCTGATACATTACTCCTCATAATCTTACTTGATTTATCAATTTTGGTTAAATATCCTGGGAGAAAAATGGCTCGAGACACAAAAAAAAGCATTTCATAAAAATCTTTAATATGATCTATATCGGTTAGATATGAAATGGCTCGTGACACAAAAACGCATCGCAAAAGTATTGATAATTTTGCCCTGTAGGTGTCGAATTCAGAAACATTTCTGTCTTGGTATATGACGTCACTAAAGCGGATGTCTTAATCTATATAATGATACTTCATTAAATGATTTCAGATAGTTATACAGGGAGATAAATGAATTGTAACACAGAAAACAGCATTTTAGATATTTTGACTTTTTGCCCTTTAAGGGTCGAATTCCGAAAACTTCATTTCTTAAAATATGATGTGAACAAATTGGAGACCATATCCTTTAAAATGACACCTCAATTCATTGATTTCGGTTAAGTATGAAGGATGATACAGGTTTGTGACAAAAAATACCTTATAGAAATCTATACTAATATATACAGTCCAGTCACAATAATGTGACCACCTCTCAAAAACCAGAATAACCACCTTTGGCAGAGCGGACTGCTGCGAGGCGTGCAGGAAGAGAGTCAATTAGGTTTCTGAAGGTGTTCACTGGGATGTTGAGCCATGCCGACTCCAGTGCTGTTGCCAGCTGCTCTAGATTACGCGGTTGAGGATCCATGGTGCGAACAACCTGATCGAGGTGGTACCACATATTCTCGATTGGGTTTAAATCCGGTGAGTTTGCTGGCCAGGGGAGTAAGGTAAACTCATCCTGGTGCTCTTCGAACCACACGCATACACTGCGAGCTGTATGACACCTCGCATTGTCCTGCTGGTAGATGCCATCATTATGAGGAAAAGTTATTCACATGTAGAGGTGGATATGGTCGCAAGGACAAATACATACTTGTGCTGATCCATCGTGCCTTACACAATGATGAGTTCACCCAGTGAATGCCAGGAAAACATTCCCCAAACCATAATGCTCCCTCCTCCACCCTAGATCCTTGCAGAGTGTTTGCTTTCAGACGTTTCACGCCGTATGTGCCAATGTCCATCTATCCAATGGAGCATAAAACATGATTCATCAGAAAAAGCAACCTGTCGCCACTCTGTGGATGTCCAGTTGCGGTACTGGCATGCAAATTCCAGCCTTCGTTGCCGATGAACAGCAGTCAGCATAGGTGCATTAACCAGGCGTCTGCTGCGGAGGCCCATGCGAAGCACATTCGCTGAACCGTTGTTGAGGATACACTCTTGGTAGCCCCTTGGTTCATCTGTGCAGTTAGTTGCTCAACCGTTGCATGTTAATTTGACCGAACGCATCTCCGTAGCCTTCGTTCGCCTCTGTAATCTATAGCCCGTGGTGCACCACATGTTCCACGCCGCTGATTTTGAATAGTGCCATTTTGCCATGCACGGTATATTTCACCATGGCGGCACGTGAACAGTTCACAAAATTAGCCGTTTCCGAAATGCTTCCATCCTTGGGCCGAAAGCCAATAATAGCCTAAAATAGACAATATTATCATTATCCAAATTGGGCGATCCTACGATATCCGACCTACTGAAATTTGATAAATTTTATGACCGATCGGTATATATCTCGAGAAGACAAATCGAAAGTAAAGAATTTTTTTTTTTTTTGGTACATCATTCAGTTCACGAGATATTGTGTGCCACAATTGAGTTGGTTAGGTTGAAAAGTGGGATGGGAAAATTTCCCCAACGCCATATTTGGTGATGAATTATTCTGTAACTCTACGAGACAATTCGAAAATAAAGAATATCATTTTTTGATATTTCTCTTAGTTCTCGAGATATCGTATCTCAAAATTGAGATGATTAGGTTGACATGTTGCTTGGACCAGAAAACAAATTCGCACTATGAACTACACGGTGAACATGCACAATAGGTGTTTTGCAATCTTAAGAGCGGTGGCCGTAGGGTTGAAATACGGCCCGGACCAGAAGAAAAACGTCATCAAAAGAACACGAATTTTTAACATAAGATATCTCGATAATTAAGCGAGATATCAGAGTTTATGCTTTGCTTTTGATTTATCCCATTGAGATATATAGGAATCAACCATTAGATTTATCAAATTTCTGTGGCTCGGATATCATAGCAGTGTCCAAAAGTGTTGTTAGTGAAACATTTAATGTTTTTAGATGTATCTGAAATGTTTGATTTTGTAAGTGCCATAGGTTGAAAAATAAGCCTGACCCAGAATGTTCTTGCAAAAACATATGGCATGAGAAACTCAAATATTATTAATTAATAAGCTGCTTTAATGAATGCCATGTTAATGATGACGTGTATCGCGAAGTAAGCTACTCCCATAAACAAAACAGTTATGTGCTTGTCCAGAGTGTATTTCCAGATGGCTTTGGCGAAATTTGTTTATGGTACAGGCTACATTTCAATCGAACTACTACAGTTTTTAGATACGCCTAAGGAAAAGACTCGAAATGTGGGTTGTTGTATAGATGTTATTAAGAAAAAAATACATGTTATTAATCACAGCATATGATTGTATTCATATGGAATTATGAAATCTCATACAAACTAAATTCTGGTTGAAAATAATGGTGCAGGCTGCATTACAACGGAATTACTGCTTGCAAATAATACGTCTTGGAACTGACTACAGCAGTATTACAACGATGTTCTCTTCACGTTTTGCACTCTCCTTTTTCGGCAAAGTACCACAATTTAAATTAAAATTACCAATATATCAGAGCGACGCCCAGCTATTAGATGCCGCCGGCGCTGCAAAATTAATAAAATGTCTTGAAATGTTGGTTAAATCCATTATTTTAATGTTTCCTTGTCGTGTCTGCTATCCTTGGGTGTGGAAAGTTGCACTAAATTAATAAGTAGAAATTATTTGTCCGAGATGTAGTACAATGATTGCCATCTTAGAATCGATACAAGCGATCAGAGACAAACCATTGCTTCCATTGTAAACAAATGTCCAATTTCTGAGATGGATGTGACAGAACGAATTTCGCATAAACTTTTTCCTCTTGGTCCAGGCCGAATTTTAACGTATCCAAGACCTCTATGACAAAACAAGACTGTCCAGGTACCGATAATTTGTGTCAATTTTACAGTGCTGGTAATATTTCGCGGTTGCGCCTCAAATTTCGGAGTTTTTAATTTAATATGTGTCAATTTTTCTGAAAAATAAGAGTGCAAAAGAGGACATTTTGTGGAAGAAGTTGTTCCAAATTTCAAAAGGTTAGTACCAGTTTCAGAAAGAGGCAGACCACACGAATTTCTAAACACGCCAAGTTCCGTGCCTGCGAAGCAGCGGGTAAATGCTAGTAAATCTTTAAATCTGTAACTTTTGGCTGAACTGAACTTAGAAATTTCTCAAGTGTTTCAGTGACGAACTTTGAAATCGTTTGAACTCCAGTTGAATCGTAGTATGATTTTTACGAAAGGATGGGAATTTCATAAAATTATTTACATGGAATCACTATTGAATGTGAAGTTGTGTTGTAGAGATCTGCAGTCTTCAATTAAGGATTTTGAAAGTCTGATGCCATATTAAGACTTGTAATGTTGAAATTCCACAAACATAATTTGAGTGGCATTCATTTGTGACTTTTATTAAGATGTATAACCTTAAACCATTATCTGTTGCAGTGAAATAGTAAAGCAAATTGGGGACCATTTTACAAACTATGCATTAGCTTCAGATACTTATATTGCATCAATGGTTACAGTTTATGAATGATGCTGTTACCCCAACAGACATTATATAATTACATCCCCACAACATCGTCATCTTCCCCTCCCCCCTTTTTACTTCCAACCATTTTTGTCACTGCATTTATGTGTGTACAGCTCTCTTACCCTTAAACATTATTAAGTTGAACACCAAAATATTGTAAAGTGTGTTTCTGTTAAAATATTCATTGAAGGCCCCCCCCCCCCCCACAATCTGTGATGAATGATACATCAGCTGTTCTTCAGCAACTGTTGCAATAAGTGCTGCCTTTTATGTTAATTTAAAGTGTTGTAGATAGCTTTTATCTCTGAAGATTTACTGTCTACACAGAACAGCACTCAGTTGATCTTCAGCAATCATCGCAATAAAGTGCCGCCATTTCTGTTGATTTAATTTAAAGAGTTGTAAATAACTTTTGTTTTATTTATGTTATTTGAATAGTACCAGCATACTGTAATTGTGATCACCTTTAAAATTTATCTGTAGTGACGTCTGTAGATTTTATTTGATCTTTGATTTATTGTTCTGGTTAGCTAACACATTTTACTGGATACATCCTATTAATTACTCAGTACAGTATCCGCCGTCTGGTCTAAACTTATATTTATTTCCATAGTTAGGTTTTATTTAAGCCATGATTAGTGGTTGCTAGTAAGTAGTCAGCTTGATCTTTGCCCCTTGATGTTCATGTGAGAGAACAGTGTGCTATTTAGATCATCCGGAGAGTTCATTCTTTCTCATTTTTTATCTGGAATGTTTGTCTAGGGACAGCTGAGGCAGCTGATCTGCCCACTCAGCTTGCAACTTTGTTAACGAAAGTTACACAGTTGGAATCTGCCGGAAATGCTTGCAGTAGATGTGGTATGGATGACCCTGTTGAAGCTAGACCTCTTAAAAGTTCTGCCCTACAATCAATGTACCCGCAGTCCATGTTGGAATTTGGGCAGCATTCACCTGATGGTGACTGGCACGTGGTTTCTGGACTTAAACGCCGCATGCGTGGACAGTCGAACAAGGCTCAATACCAGGAATCTGTGCCACTGCCCGACTAGTTTGATGTATTGCCTGGGACTAATTCAGTTTCACAATCATTATTTAGTGAGCTGGCAGCCCCCAGATTGCTAGGCCTGAGCAGAAGGGGATTCTAGTGGTTGGGAGCTTCGATGTTAGGTGGTTTATAGAGGTTACCTAGAGAAATGCCAGATACGTTGGGGATGAAATCTAGTATCTGTTCACTGTATATTCCGGTAGGTCTGATCCAAGATGTGGAACAAGCCTTTCCCAGACCCCACTGAACAGACGGGAAGTTGCCAGCTATGGATTGTAGCTCATGTCAGAACCAATGATGTTTGCCACCTTGGGTCGGAGGATATCCTCTCTTCCTTCCAGCAGCTTACTGAAAGGGTGAACTCTGTGAGGCCAGTAGCTACAAGATTTCAGCTGAGTTATCTGTCCTCAGCATCATCTATAGAACTGACTGCAGACTTCCATTTTAGAGCAGAACTGAGGGTCTGAATCGTAAACTGCAGCATGTTTGGGATTATCTTGGATGCAGATTCGTTGATGTAGGGTTCCCTTGAATAAATCAGGTGTGCACTACACAAGTGAATGAGCTACACAGATGGCAGCGGCAGTGTAGAACGCATTGGGAGATTTTTTAGGCTGAGTGAGGAAGACAAACTGGAATTACAGTTACAGGCAGCCCAATTAAATTCAACAAATTAATATTAGCTTAAAAGAATCTCAACAATTAAAAGTTCTCATGATTAAGTTTAGAAGTGTTTGTAACAAGCAAACTGAACTGGAAATTGTTATTACTAGCAAAGAAGCAGAAATAGTATTAGGTACAGAAAGCTGGTTAAAACCAGATATAATTTCAGAAGAAATTTTTAACAAGAATGTTTTCCGTAAGGGTAGGTTACATTCCAATGGAGGTGGTGTATTTATAGCTTTTACTAAACACTTATCATGTAACGAAATAGACAGCAATATGGTCTGTACAATCTTATGGATTAATCTCAACATAGCTCGGACAAAACTTGTGATAGGCTCCTGTAATATTGCCAAGGCCTTAAGAAATAGTGAAAATAATATAGCTTGTCAATTCCAGATGATGCAATAATACTAGGAGGTGATGTCAACTTGCCGCATATCGACTGGACTAATTATATTCACGTTACTGGTAGTAGGGATACAACAGCTTGTGAAATAATTCTTGACCAGTTCTCAGATATTCAGCTTGAGCAGCTCGTCACTAAACCAACAGGGTAACACAGTGATAACAAAAATGTTTTAGATATTCTCATAACAAATAGGCCTGAATTATTCATGGACATTTCTATCACCTCAGGAATAAGTGATCATAAAGTGATAATTGCCAGAGTAAAATTAATAACCAAGTGCAAAAAGGAAAAAAAGAAAGGATTGTTTAGATTTGAAATGGCTTCAAAAAAGTGTTTTAAGGTGAGGGACAATTACCTTACCTTCAAAGTAGCAAGTGGGACCATTAAAGAGATGTGACATCAATTTAGACGGGGAAGGTATTGACATACATATACCAAAACAGACAATGAAGGACGGGAATGATCCCCTGTGGCGTACACGTGAAATTAAAAGGTTGCTTCCACAGTAAAGTAGGATAAACACATATTCAAGGAGGGCTAGGTACTGTAGTGATTTAGAAAAGTTAGAGGAAATAAGAGGACATCTAAAAAAACACAATTTGTTAGACCTTTAATGCCATCCAATGCAATTCACTATCAAAGAGCCTGACCAAACACCTAAAGAAATTTTAGTCCTATGTAAAAAAAAAAAAAAAAAAAAAAAAAAAAAAAAAAAAAAAAAAAAAAGTAAGATGTAACGACAACAATATGCCAGTACTAATACAAGATGGTTGTGAAATAGAGGACAACCGTGACCAGGCTACTGTATTTATAATCAAATTTAAAAATTCATTCTCAGACGAAAATATGGAAAACATACCAATTTTTCCACATCATGTGGATAGATTCGTTACAAACTGAAAGTATAGGAATTTTAAAGTAATTAAAGCTCCTGAACTAGGGGAAAGCGCCAGGTCCCAGTATGAGTATTGTCGGAGTATGCAGAGGAAATGGGGCCGTTTTTGTTTGATATATTCTGATAATCTTTAAAAGAGAAAAATATAAATTTCAAGTGGAAAATTGCCCAGGTAATTCCAATTTTCAAGAAAGGAGATTAGGGGGATCCTAGGAATTATTGACCCATATGTTTAACATGTTCTAGATGAAAACAAGTTACTTATAATGAACCAACAAGGATTGCAGAAGAACAGGTCATGTGAAACACAGATGGCCCTTTTTTCCTCATGACGTAATGAAAATTACTGATGCAAGTTCACAAGAGAAAGCAGTTTTCTAGGATTTTCAGAAAGTTATTTACTCCATGCCACACTACTAACTTTTAGTGAGAATTTATAACGTTTGGTATATTAGATCAGATTTATGAATGGAAATGAGATTTTTTAACAGGTCCATCACAGTATGTCACTGTTGATGGGGAAGCTGTCAGGTTCTTCGGTGGTTTAATTACAGTAGTAATTAATTAGATAGTCCACCATAAGACTCAGTTTAAGATTTTGTTTATTTTCGAAACAATGTCAGCGATATTGTTCACATGCAAAGACACAATATCCAGAGATACTACTGATGCAGTTCCAAAGTGAATCTGTATCAACCATGGAGGAAGGAATATATGGAGACGAGATAACGCTAAATCCATGAAACCTCGTGATAAAACTGCGCTTGCGCAGAGGACATTGTAGGAGTACCAAAACATTCGACTGTTTGCACTGTGTCAGCTGCTGAGAATATTTCATTTTCTAATATTCTAAAGTTTTCTATAATGCCTAGTTGTGATGCATATGGTTGCACAAACAGACGAGATAGGAAAAAACCTGGAATAGCGTTTCATAAGTAAGTCACATTGTAATTATTGTTGCTGAAGTATCTGACAGGAAACCGCAACATTAATGCCATTCGCTATAAATTTATTCATTGCTCTCAATAGGATCATATCATTCTCAAATTTTTGTTGGTGTTGTGTAGACAATTAGCATATGTTACTATTTTGCACCTGAAAAGCTAGACTTATTGTAGACAAATGTTGGAAATTTAATTTAAGCGGGACATGTTTACATCGCGACACAGTGAATATGGTATTCTGCATTCATTACTCATGTTTAAGTTTACACTGAAAGTGCGCGATGAAATTAATTGTGATAATTTGTGCTGTGCGAACTACTAAACGTGATGAAATAAACTTTGTTGTCGGAAATGTAGTTCGCGATGCATTTCTTGTGTTTAGATGTGTCTACATAGTTTGGTTTTGTAGTGGCATTATTAATGGAAATGTTGGCAGGTTGAAATGCGGTATATACCAGAAGAGAACAAACAATTTATTCATTACTAGCTGTTAGCTTCTGATTTTTGAATGTACTGATTTTTCTAGCAAAATTATATAGGCCACTAACAGTACAATAAGTAAGCTCAGAAACTATGAGGTTTTATGAAGTATTAATTTTTTTAAAGTTCTAAACATTGACTTATGCTATTTTTAAAATTTCAGATATGACTTGTTTCTGTTTGTAAAAATGTCTACAAGTATATTTCTAGATTTTGAAATCTTTCTTGTCAATTACTGAAATAGAATGTGAAAATATAACCTATTTGAACATTAACTAAAATTTAAGGACTGTAGAAATAAACAGTTTGTTATTCAAGTTAAAAAGAATTACCTGCTCATTAAGTTACGTCCGAATTCATCATCAAATATGGATATGGCGATAGTTTTTTTCTGGTCCAGGCTGCATTACAACCTGACCACGTCAATTTTAAGGTACAATATCTCGAGAACTAAGCGAGATATAAAAAATTTTTATTCTTTACTTTCAGTTTCTCTCATCGAGTTACATAAGAATTTGTCATCAAATTGCGGCGCCACGTTTATCGTTGAATCTCCTCATAACCTAACAACCACTTTTGAGACAGTATATCTCGCGAACTAATTTTATTCTTTATTTTCGATTTGTATCGTCGTGTTACATAAGAATTTATCACCAAATTTGACTTTGGGACACGTTTCTTCTGAATTTCAACCAGAAACTTCACTCTTTTGAGACAGTATATCTCGAGAACTAAGCACGATCTCAAAAAAAATTATTCTTCATTTTTGATGCGTCTCGTCGAGTTACATAATAATCCATCATCAAATTGTGGTGCCACGGTTGTCTTATGATTCCCTTGAGGTTTTTGTGCCTATTTTCCGTGTTTCTCCCGTCAAGCAATATGGCGGCCTCCCCAACCCACTTCTCTCCACCCGGTTTCACTCAAGTATCTGGCGAAGGTCCCTTGCGTCATCTCCATATATTCCTTCCTCCATGGTATCAACTAACTGCAAACTAACTCTGTCCTTCTGCTGATTTCTTTATATAGGCTCTATCGAAATTTCTGGAATTCTTCAAAAGCTTCCGCGAAATATTTCTCGAACATTAACAACTACTCAAACAATTAAACATATTAAAAATAATCAGAATTAATACATAATCACTTAACATCATTACAAAATTGTCAGAAATTGAAATTAAAAATACTTAAACACAAAAATATTTACAGAAATCATCTTAAACTGTAGAAAATGGTCCTGTAGACATCGTAACTTGCATGAATACTTGGAATTACACACATTTAAGCAATTCTCTTGCATTATTCTGTTCTTAAACATATTAAATGGCCTTTAAATAATTTCCTTTCATAAAACAAAGTCTATATACACTGATTTACAAGAAATTACAAAACAAAAATACCAGATCATATTCAGGCAAACTTTAGCTCACTACAAATACTTCATACAATACAATACTATTCAAAATTCAGGTATGAGGGCTGTTACAAAGCCTCTTCTAATTTAGATTTTACTGTGGGCATACCTCACAACAGTGTAAGAGGACCACTTCCTTTCTTAATTTTTATAAACTATCTCAGTGACAACGTTGATAGCAGGTTGCGATTGCTGATGATGCAGCTATCTATAGGGAAGTAAGGTACACTGACCATTGCATACAAATTTAGTGTGATCTGGATGTTATTTCAGAATGGTGCTATAAATAGCAACTTACACTAAACTGCAAAAAGTGCATAACTACCAAAAACAATCCGTTTGTTCAAGAGTACAAAGTAAACAGCTAAGTTGTTGACAAGGCTCATTCTGCAAAGTATTTGGGCATAATTGTACAAAGCAACATGAAATAGGACCCTCGCATAACTTCTGTTGTGGGTAAAGATAATTCTAAATTAAGATTCATAGGCCATATTTTGAAAAATTGTAATACTCATATAAAGGAAATGGCCTTTAAAACTCTCATGCATCCACATCTGGATTACTGTTGTGGAGTTAAGAATCCTTATTGTAAAGGATTAATTGGCGCATCAGAGAAAGTACAGAGGAGAGCCACTCGATTCATTACTGCAGGATATGGCCCTTACAAAAGTTGTAACGGGGCTGATAAATACTAAAACGCAATAACTTTATAAGATTCAATTACCATTTAATAAAATTAATTGAAAGATTAAAATTCCATATATAACATTTAATATATATGTGCTTTGGATTTTCGGTTACAACTCGTTGGTTATTATCAACGGACAGACAGATGAACTCGAACCTTCTAAAAGAAAACGTCGCTTCGGAAAATGAGATTACTAATTCACTAACCTGCAATTTTTGGAAATGAAGTTTAAGCTAGGGCTCATGTAGACTGTATGACGGGATGTTGGTTTAGAATAGTTATCGTTCTTATTAAAATGAATTTATGAAAAACTGAGCCTTCTTTCGTTGAAAATATATATATATGAATTATTTCTGGTACTAAAAGGAACTATTAAAGAAGAAGTTAACAGCGAAGCGCGTTTCATGGCGATCTTGACACCTGAATTGGTAATTTTGTTAACTTTTACGAACTTCGAAAAACAAGATAAATAAAACGCAACACACAACGATTTACAGTCGACAGTCGACTTGTATATCGATACGCACCGCAACAGACTTCGAGTGCATATCAACTGGACAGCTGTTTTGGTTTAACAACATTGGTGGCCGGCAAAGTTGTGTTTTGCTTTGCTGTGAAACATATCACGGAAAAAAAAGGAAACATAAAGGGAAGTACATTTTACATTCTTTTATTTGTTTAAATACAGTGAAGGATTTCATTTCGATAGTTAAATTTTCATGGATTTAAATACTTTCCGTTCTTTGGCTATTGTGAATTTTATGGACTTAACTGTGTTTGAGATACGAAGTTTGATTTTGTGCTGGTTTAAAAAAAAAAAAAAAAAAAAAAAAAAAAAAATATTTAAATTGATCTTACCATGGATAAGGACAATGAAAATATTTTTCATGTAATCTGTCAACATGATGTTGCAGAAAATTCTAATTTACCGGATATGGCCCCACCATCTGTATATACCATACTTGACTCTTATCCATCTGTAATTTTAGACAAAAGACCGGTATCTCAACCAGAGGATGAAAATAGGGTCCATTTTTCACAATTTGAGGATGATTATTCTCCTGCTGTAGGTACCCATCAGGAACCAGAAAATAAACAAACTCCATCAACCCCTTCTCAATTTACCCAGCCAGAACATAACAGTTCCCTACAAAGACTGACTGACTTAATTTTAGCAATGCAGTCTCGTTTCAATGATCATTTCAGAGAGACCAAGACTAAGCTTGATACCAGTGTAAATGACCTTAGAAGGGATTTTATGGACCATTCACGACAAATTGATTCAAAAATAGGGGAAATCCTTGACAAGATAGGAAATTATTACACACATTTTAGTGAACAAGTCACTACAGTTGAAACAACCTTGGAAAAACATATTACTGAATACCATGAAAGCCAAGAAAATGTTGAACATAAGATTCAGACTGTTAGTTATGAGATAAATCAACTTGGGGATACCTTTAAGAATGAATTTATTCAGCAAGGAAACAGAGTCAACAAAGTAGAATTAGAACAGCTTAAGGTTAAAGAGTGCATAGAATTATTACATGATACCTCCAACAAGTCACAAACAGATATAGGTTTGTTACATGAACAAAGTACAAATGCAATTCATTGTGAATCATTAGGTAATACAGTCGAAAGTAATGATAGTAGGCCTAATACTGTAAGGGAAAAATATGAGATGAGTGATGTTACAATTAATGATGAGGTAAATCATGTAAAGGATAGACAAATTGTCAAAGAAGGGTGTTATGTAAAAGAGGTGGAAGAGATTTTAATGAATGTAGATGGATTGGGTAGTTTGATGATTTTGAAGAATGTAAACTGTGACATTTTTTCTATTGTTGGGGAGAATTATGTTTGTGATTATGAATCAAAGCAGTTACCGAATAATGGTGTTGAACATTTTCAGAGTTCTTTACATATTTTTGAAGTTGGTTTGCCATGTTACTGTTCTGGCAAAGTAAGATTCACTGTAAACAGGAAGTTGTTTTGTATGAATAACTGGGAAAAAGTGAACTGGAAATATAGAAAAAAGGTTTTCCTTTTTTGTAGAGGGGTAAGCTATGCTGTGTACAAATTCAATCAGGGTATTGAACCTACAACTCAGAAAATGATGAATTAGTTTAAGGTGAATGAAAAGATTTAACACTAGTGCAGGGCACAGGTGTGTACATATAAACTCTGTCATATTGGAATTTATTATTATTGTTAAGTTATAGTTGGCATATTATTGTTATTCAGTGCCACAAAACACTTGTAAATAGTACTGATTGTTGTGGCTGCACACATTTCTTCAACTGTAATGATAGTAAAAGTTTATAATCATTAAGTGGAAGCTGTCATTTACCAATATTGACGATCTTGGTCAGATGTACAGTTTTCAGCTGTTACCACAGCATACCATTACATAAAAGTTTATGGTCTATTGGTACTTTCTTTTAGGAAAAATATATAGTTTGTAAGTTATACCGGAGCATTAGAATATAATGTAATTTACTGAAGAAATAAAAATGAAGTAGTGATGCTAGATTAGCAAGAAACAATGGTGTCCCAGTCGTATTAGCGAGGGTTGATTGTACTGGTCCAGGGTACCAAACATGTGATTTAAATAATGTTGCCGGTTATCCAACAGTAAAACTGTTCAAAAGGATCGGTCTTATGGAGAATATAATGTACCAAGGGTAGGTAATAGAATTTTTTTAACTATTTGAATGGTATGCTTGGTAAACAGGCGGAGGCTATGACAGCTAAAGAGGATATTAATGTAGAAATATTGACTATAGTGAATAAGGAAACGAAGAAAATAAACTTTTACTAGGCAATGAAAGTGAATGTTTTGAAGAAAAAGATGAATTAATGTGCAATAAAATGAAATAACTTTGTGAGCTCAAAGAGGCAAACTGATAATTCTTTCAAGGTGAAAAAACAAGAATTCCAAAAGAAAGTAGTGCTGAGCAAGAAAATTACCTGTGTCAATTGGTTTTATATTTTATAATTTTCTGGTCCAGGTACCTCATTTCATATGGACAAATACCTTAATTAGAAACTGATTTGTTGTTACTGCTATATGTTTGATGTTTTGAAAAATGAAAAAAAAGGGTTTATATTTTTGTTCTTCTACAAGATTCAATGCTGGCAGACTATGTATCTTGTTCCAGGAGTACCGCGCAGAGAAGAAGAAGAAGAAAAAAATAAATAAATAAACTTGATGACAACAGAGTTAGTACAAGTGGACATTTATGCTTGCTACAGGTGGAAAACCAGCAGAGCAGCCAGAAAACAAATTTCAACTTTCAATATTTGTTATTATTATTATCATTATTATTATTTGTATTTATGTAAAACTCACATTGTAAAACCAACACCTGAGGGAACTGTGATAATTAATTCCTATTTCAATTCTTTTCGAATTTCATAGAAATTAGCGGGGGGATGTAACGGGGCTGATAAATACTAAAACGCAATAACTTTATAAGATTTAATTACCATTTAATAAAATTAATTGAAAGATTAAAATTCCATATATAACATTTAATATATATGTGCTTTGGATTTTCGGTTACAACTCGTTGGTTATTATCAACGGACAGACAGATGAACTCGAACCTTCTAAAAGAAAACGTCGCTTCGGAAAATCTTATATCTTTAAACGAGCAATTCTTGTATATATATATATATATTTCGGATTTCGGAAACGGCTGTGACGATTTGGATGAAATTTGGTATTTAGATAATGTTTTGACTTTTAAGATTACCTGAATAGTTGTCTTCCCTACTAAAAAGCGAGTTTACAAAATATGAACAATTTTGTCACTCCGTATATCGAAAACGGCACTAGCGCCATCTCGTAGACAATTCAGGTACCAGAAAGCCTACAAATAGATTTTCTTTGATTCCAAAGAATAAGCAAACGAACAGTTCTTGTATACTGGCTGACCCGTGGAAATATTAGCACTGCAAGTTCAATTGTAAAACATTTAAAAAGAAAGATAATTAAAAATTTAGCAATGGTTTTATCAGAGGTGATAACTTTACAGAAACTTCTTTGAAATTAATATTACCGATACCAGTTATAAAGTAATCATCGTTTACTTTTTTACTATAAATAGTGGTTGTTAGTTAGCCATTAAATACTACCACCTTAATTATAAAACATCTTTCGATTTCTGTTCAATATACAAGATTTCGAGTAGAGTTTGATAATAAAGTGCATAATTAAATATTAATACATCTACAAATTCCTGAAAAGCCGCGTGCGAGTGCACATACGAAAAAACGGGTTCTGATAAATAGAATCTTGCCTTTTGAATCGTCTGACCTTGTGCTTTATTGTTTATAACGAAGGTTACTTCTTATGGGAATTGTTTTATTATCATTTTGAAATGCTGATCAGAAGATGTGAGATTACTGCGAGGTATGAGCATAGTTTTATCGGAGTGAATAAATATAGCACAGATGATGTTCTATTGACGTCACATCCTGACGATGAATTCTTATAGTACTGGATGAAACATATCGAAAATAAATAATAAATTTTCTTGGTTTTCGAGATATAGCATGTCAAAAATCAGTTATAGGTATAGTTCCGCTTTTGGCGACGTTTCTTTTGGTCCAGGCCGTATTTCAACCTAACAAAAACCACTAGGTACAAAATAAAACAATGAAAGTACATTTCCACCATATAGACATAGTGCTTTTGGTGGATTTTTTTCTGGTCCAGGACGGATCTAATCCTAACCTCTTCACTTTTGAGATATAATATCCCCAGAACTAAGTGAGATATCAGAAAAACAAATTCCTTATTTTCGATTTGTCTCGACGAGTTTCATACGAATTCATCAAACTTGGCTATGGCGAAATTTGTCTTCTGGTTCAGGTCGCATTTCAACCAACCACGTCAATTTTGAGATACGATATCTCGAGAACTAAGCGAAATATTTAAAAAAATATATTTTTTACCTTCATTTTTTCTCGTCGAGTTACATAAGAATCCATCATCAAGGGTTATTGTAGAATCCTTTGAATTACCACAAATCTCGCACCATTAATTAATACCAAACTGGCATTAAAATTTCTGTTTAACATATTAATAGAATTTTTTTTTTTTAAGCAATTTGTGAGGCCGTCTCGCAAATGGATCTAGCAATTTGGATGAAATTTCACATGTAGATAACGTTTTGATTTTCAAGTTTTTAACACGATTTAAAAAAAAAAAAAAAAAAAAAAAAAAAAAAAAAAAAAAAAAAAAGAGCAACTTTTGTATTTGGTTTCTCGAAAACGGCTCTAACCTCATTACGTAGAAGTTTCAGGTACCAGTAAGCCTACTGATGTTAGTTAAACTTCTCTTTGGTTAACTGTGCACCTCAAAACGCCTAGGAAGCCTTCAAGCCTTATACTTTAATCAAACTTTACTCGAAATCTTGGATACTGAACAGAAATCGAAAGATACCGAGCGAAGATCGGTCACCCAGGTACTGAGATTACTAATTCACTAACCTGCAATTTTTGGAAATGAAGTTTAAGCTAGGGCTCATGTAGACTGTATGACGGGATGTTGGTTTAGAATAGTTATCGTTCTTATTAAAATGAATTTATGAAAAAACTGAGCCTTCTTTCATTGAAAAATATATATATATGAATTATTTCTGGTACTAAAAGGAACTATTAAAGAAGAAGTTAACAGCGAAGCGCGTTTCAAAGTGTCAAGAATTGATACACAGCTTGCGCTGGGATTGTCTGGCAGATGATGTCGGTTTTGTATGAATTTGATGGCAAATATGCGAAATTCTTCTTTCATTTACGAGTGCAACTAAATACTTCATCCACCAACCTATTTAGGTCACAATGACAGCAAAGATAAGATTAGATAAATAAGTTGGCTTTCTTATTCTCATACGTATTTTTTCTTTCCTTGGGCTATTCAAGAGTGGAATGTTTTGTTGCACAGCACTCTTTGCCAACCACTTTATTTGTGAATTGTGGAATATTTACTTTCACTAACCTTCCTAATTTTCATTACCTATGAAATTTTTCATGTGTCACTATTTTTGTAAGATGCTGTTAAATTTCAATGGGCATGATACTTCTTTGGAAAAAGTATAACAGAGTTAAGTATATTTAAATAAGCAGCTATTGAATAAATGAAATTATAAAAAAATTGTTCAGATGTATATCCAAAATAATCCTAACAGATAAAATTCGTCAATTAATATGTTTATTTGATACATACTGTACTTATATACAGTAAACAATACGATAAGCAGTGTAATAAAATGCAGGCGGGGCCAGTTTAATAAAGAAGCAATGCAGCACATGCAAAATTAATTTATCTATATGCGGTATCTACGCATTATTAATTACTAATCTGTCATGTAATCTAATTTGACCATTACAGGTTACTTACTATTCATCCTAATTAAAACATCCATTAACATTCAATAGCCACTATTAATTATATACAAAACACATTTATTAAAAATTGAAAACCTCAAAAAATATTGAAGTATATGCTACGGTATATGTTAATGCATATCTAATAAATTTTTTGTTTAGGTAACAATGAAAGGAAAGAACTGCCGTGAGGCAATATTTATATGGAAAGGACAGATAAAATACACCCAACATTCACCAAAGTTGAAGGGAGGAGGGCAGCCGCAACAAAAGTAGCACACAAACACAAAAATCCAGTTAAAACCCTTTGTCAAGTTAACAGAAGTGAGTGACTGTATCGAACGCAAGGCTTGCGAAAGCTCTGCCACTTACTTCAGTTAACTTGACAAAGGGTTTTAACCGGAAATATTATATTTTTTGTATTTGTGTGTTGTTTTTGTTGCTGCTGCCCTCCTCCCTTTGACTTTGGTGAGTGTTGGGTGTATTTTATCTGTCCCTTCCATATACATTTTATTGTTTGTATTACCATCTTTCCTCAGCCACACAGAAATGCCTAGTATGCATAGAAGTTACAACCCAATAAAACATGAAAAAAGAGAAAATATTACAAACCCGATCAGAATACTGCTCAAGAGTCTGTTGCTTTCCCGCAGTTAAAATTGATTCCCAAAGCTCCTGAGGCACATTTGAAACATGTTGGGAGCATGTAACTGCACTTGCATGAAGAGAGACTAAGTAAGGCAGTGGCAACATTCGCCAGTCTTCAGACAGAAGATCAATTGCTACCAGCTCTTCTTCCAGTAAAACTATGAGTGCTTCTGGTTCATCAAATTCTGTTAAAACATAAAATAATTTTCAGGACATGTAGTTAAGAAAGTAATCGTGTATGATTTAAAATTATAGAACATGTGGCATTTGAGACTGGAAATTTCCACTGTTTTAGAAACTGTATTGTATTAACAGATGAAAAATGACAGGGAAGAATTGTAATTATAATTTTACTAGGCTGCTAAGTAAGATGAATATTGTTCAATGAAGTAATAAGATTCTACCCCAACTTTTGCAAAATAATTACTGCTAGATGGAAAAATAAGATTCCACAATAACTTTTATTTGATTTCTGAAATGAACTGTTGTTATAATTATCACAATATTTTTAAGTCATTACAGAAACAACTTAGAATGCTTTCCTTAATACCTTACTTATATATTACAGTAAGCAATTATTACTCAACCAATCAAATAACAGAGAATTAAGAAATGCTTTTTAACCAGCTGTTATTTGAATATTTGTTTAAGATGTCTAATAACATATGGACTGCTCTTTTAAATTGACTATTTGTATAATGACTGATTCTTTAAGCTTAGGCTGCACCAAAGAACTATGCTCCATTTTTGAGAAACTGGTCTAAAATCTTGATTATTGATAACAACAAAGCTATCATTTGAACTCCACAACTAAATAGTACAGGGCGTTTCATTTATGACGCGTCCGCATGCATGCCAAAAATTGCCCGAGCCAGCGCCCCCCGTGCTCAGGAATGCCTCATGCTTGCGCTAATTTCTTACCTTATAGTAAATGCTGGAAATGTTGTCCATCGGCTTCAATACACGTTTGACATCTTCTAAGGATGTTTTGGCTAACTGTCTGCAGTGTTTGTGAAGAAATATTATTAATTTTAGTTCTTATGTTTTCCCTCTCTTCTGTACGGGGATTTGAATCATAAACACTCTCTTTTAGGTAAGCCCACAAAAAGAAATCACGAGGTGTCATGTCTGGAGAATGCGGAGGCCACAATCCATGACTGATAATTTGATTCTCATTGTAAACACGCTTTAAAGCACGCATAGAATTTTCGGCTGTATGGGGAGTTGCACTGTCTTGTTGAAAATGACCGTAATTTCTTTCATCTTCTGTCATTTGTTAAAAAAAAGTATTTAAAATATTGTCCAAATAGCGAGAAGATGTAACTGTTTCAGTAAAAAACACTGGCCCAATAATTCGCCTCGCAGTAATTGCACACCAAACTCAAACTTTCACGTCGTGTGGATTTTCTGTATTCCAGTACCAACTGTTTTGATTATTTACGCGTCCACTTAAATAAAAATATGACTCATTGCTGAAAAATGATAATTGTGGATTCAGCCCACCATCGTGCACACTTTGCATAAACCAGTTTGCAAACCTCATTCATGCAGTGTAATCTGCTGGTTTTAATTCGGGCACAGCAGTTTTTTTTTTGATAAGGGCTAAATTAATAATATTTCTTCACAAACACTGCAGAGAGTTATCCAAAACATCCTTAGAAGATGTCAAGCGTGTATTGAAGCCGATGGCCAACATTTCCAATACGTACTATAAGGCAAGAAATCAGCGCAAGCGTGAGGCATTCCTGAGCACGGGCGATGCGCCTTGTGACTTACCGGCAAGCGAGGGGGAACTGGCTCGGGTGATTTTTGACGTGCGTGCAGACGCGTCATAAATGAAACGCCCTGTATCTTGCTGTGGTGGTTCCTGTGTTGCAATCCCTGTAAATATGTGTACTGAGAGAAGTTAATTCCAGCAACAGGCAATAAACAATATGAAATGTATACTATTGAACAGTGAAATATTCAGACAGTTTTCTTCTTTATTTCTCTGCTTCCCGGTGTTGTATTCAGTTGAAATATACACAGTTTTATTCCTTGAACCCAGGAATGTTCAATGTTCAAAACCACATGAAAATGAAGCAGTTTTTTTTTATCTTCATGGTGATCACTAACACTGATGACAGTAGAACATTACTTCTCATAATCGAAGTGTTTATGGCCAAGGATGTAAAGTGACCCAACTAGTGACTTCATATAGGTACAGATAATGTCAAGAAATGAAAAATATGATGGAAACAGTGAATGACCTCACAGGAATCATTAGTTTTTATGGCACATTAACACAGGCCAGGAGACAATAGGGACATGAAAAATTGTTGGCACATTTAAGAAACAAAGCCTATGATGAGATTAGAAAATTATGTAAAACTGAAACCTGAATGTCCGGAATTAGTCATCTTAGAAAATTTCAGGCACAAACATTATTATTCATCCACAATTTAGAGAGATTGAGAGACAATGAATAATGAGGAAAAATAACTGAGACACATTGTTTTCCTTGAAATTAAATAAGTAAACGCATGATGAAGTTACTCAATAGTAAAAACTAAAACTAAAAGTTTTAACTACTGGGTACAAAACACCACCAAAAAAATTTGTTAATGTCTTACCTCTTAATTTAGTTAAAATTATAATGGAGCACTCGCTCCAGTGGCAATTTTCCTACACACTCATCTTCTCCCTTTCCTGCAACCACCTATATTTGCCCTCTACAAATTTCATCTTTAAATTCTTTCATTCATCATTCCTCTTGGTAACTTATTCCAATCCCTGAGACCCTTCCCTAAAAACGTGAATTGTCATACACCCTTGAGCCTGAAACCAGCTTGTGGTCATAGTCATCTTTTCCCTTCCACGCACTACTTATCATTCTTACGCCAATATCTTTCAATGCCTCATCACCAAAATACATACACACTCCCAAGACCCTCTTCACCCTAATCACCCTCCTCCTGTCTTCCAATGAATCCCATTCCAGTTCTTCTATCATATCTGTTACCGATTGCATTCTACGGTAATTTCCAGAAACAAATCTGGCAGCCCTTTTTTGCACCCTCTCCAACTCCTGTATTTGTTACACAAAATGTGGGTTCCAAACTACACTACCATATTCAAGCAATGGTCTGGCTAAAGTTTTGTAATCCATTTCCTTTACTTCTCTCATACATCCCAAAAAAATTCTTCTATCCAGTAAATCACTTTCTCATCCACTCCAATACTTTTTATCTAATATATACCATTTTATGGCTCACTGTGTCAAAAGCCTTTGGAAGATCTAGTGATACATTATCAATTTGGCTTCCCTTGTCTATTTCATCTGAAATATCTTGCATATATCCCACTAATGAGATTTGCATGAATATCCTTGCCTAAAGCCATGTTGCCTACTTGGAAACCACTTACACTTCTTCCATATATTTCTGATATGGTTGTATATCGATTTATCCATTAGTTTACCTACCACTAATGCTAAACTCAATGCCTATAATTTTCGACCCTATTTCTCACCCCTCCTTTATGTACTGGCACTACTATTGTACTTTTCCAGTCCTCTGGTAAGCAGCAAGTATCCAGACTCAATTTAAATAATATTCAAGATAAGGTGTTTTGTGCTATTCCCATCATTAAACATACCTCCTAAAGCCTACGTCCTCAATTACCAGCTTTATATATTCTAATCTGTCTTCCTTTACAGTTCGTACATTATTCCGTTTCCTCCATTACCAAATTAACCAATCACATGTCTTAAAATATGAACCTCCATAATGCCTCCTCTTTCTGTAAGGCTCTTCTACAAACATCTTTCCTCACCCATTTCTGAAGCAGATTCATTTTGTACTTTGTATGTTCACTTAATTTTCTGCATCTTTCTATAGCACATTTCGAATGCTTCAATATTCCTTCTTTCTGGTATTCGTTAAGTTTTAAAAAGTTCTTTCGTAGTCCTAGATCAATGTTTGAAAGTAAAGATTTCTCTTTTTTCATGAGTTCTCTTTCTGGTAGCAATATTCTGGTTTTATTATTATTCCTGCTACGGGCATCAATTATAACTTTAATTCTTAGAAACAGAAGTCATTTCATAATGAAATTCTTCCCTTACATAAGATCTCCTAAGTTATGATCTTTTCCAGTACACTATTGTACAAATCATCTCCAACATACAGTTTCTCTAAGTATTCTTTCTGTCGGAAAGATCTATCTTCTGGGCTTAACACAGATTTCTCATAAGCAGCTGACATGTTTATACATCTTTTATTCATTTCTCCAAAATTTTGTTTGATCCTCTGTAGGGCCCTTCTACTTAACCTAGAACCATTTTCTATTCTTCACACTTTTCTTGCAGTTTCTCTCTCTCTCTCTCTTTTTTTTTTTTTTTTGGCATTTCCTAATTACTTGATTCCTAAATGTCGGTACTTCTCTCTCCCTGCGTTATTTTGAGACTTTTTGTGCTTCTCTTCTGATCTATTAACTCCAAAGGTTTTCTGGTGGCTTTTTTTCCCAAAAGTCTAACGTTTTCTTACCAGCTTTGATTAAATCTCTCTTCAGTGCATTCCATTCCACTCTCAGTTGAACTCCTTTCAGGGATATTTCTTTTACAAACATCTAGCATCTCTACAAATGTTTTACTCATGTTAGACTGTTTCAGATTGTTCGCTTCCAGTCTGTTTTGCTTGAATTACTTCCTTATTCTCTTGAATTTTAGGCATTCACTTGATAATTATTAGAGTATCGTCAAAGACAATGTCAGCTCCTGTGTGCTACAGTTTATAACTTTATTCCTGAATTTCTGTTCATGAGATAACCTAGCGATATCAACCTGTATCTCCTTTGTCGATTTCAGGTGTATATCCCATGTGCATGTTTATTAAGCAGTGTGTTCACCTTAATGAATTTATTTTTTACACATAATCCTCACAACCTGGTTTCTCACGCATTTATTTCACCTAGAGCAGTGGTTCCCAAATAGTTTTTCCCGAGTACCACTTCAAGAAAGAGCTGAACCTCGCGTACCCCCTTATAGCTACATTTGCCTCTGCGTTCATTCCAGTCTAGTGCTTCCCACAGCCACAGCATTACAGAAATGTAATTCAAACACACACCGTTTGACTGTCTTAAAATATATTTTGGCGGTAGTAATGTTTGCGTAATTGGTTTTTTTTTTTTTCAATTGTCTTATTGAATACTTTAGTCAAGAGAGAACCTCGCGTACCCCCGGGAGCAACCTCACGTACCTCTGAAGGTACGCGTACCACTAATTGGGAACCACTGACCTAGAGCAAAAATTTCTAAAATATTCCCTCCTTTTCCTTCTCCTACTACTGCATTCCAATCAGCCATAATTATTAGATTTTCTTACACCTTCAAATTTTGGATCATTTATTTGTTATAATCAACTTCCTGTGATGTTGAAATAAATTTGTACTAATGTGGTTGGATTAGGCTTACTTACAACCCTTCTCAGAATAATCCAGTCACTAAACTGTTCATAATAATCCACCCATTTACCTACTCTCCTGTTCATTACAATTCCCCACACCAGTTAATCCACTGATAACTTCTGTCCTAATTGTTCTGTATTTTCCAGATCAGAAATTCTGTAAGTCTTTCCACTTAATCTCACTAATCCCAATGGCATCCAACTTAAGTCATTCCATCTACATTTTTAAGTTTATTAATCTACCTGACCTATCAGATCACTAACTTTCTACACTCTGACTCGTAGAAAGATTCTATCAATTCTGATGACTCCTCCGAGCAGTCCCCACCCGGAGATACGATTGGGGGACTATTTTACCATCAGAATATTTTACCAAGGAAGAAGCAATAGGGCGCTAATGACCCCGCTGTCGACGCGCCCTAAAACAACAACAACAACAAGAAGCAATAATTATATAAGTAATTTGAGAGAATTACATGTCCACAGGATACCCTCTGGGTCTTTAGTACAGTGGCTTTCCAATGGCTTCTGCATCCCCATGCCGCTAATCATTTCTGATTCATCCACCTTTAGGGGCCATTTCGAACACAAAGGGCAAGAATGTGTTTTGGACCACTCAGTGCTCTTTCCCCCTCCTTTCAGGAGGGTGTTGACAAGAGGTGGGTTAATCATTACTAGTAATCACTCCGTAACCACCTCTTCTGGGGCACACCACATGGAGAGGCTGATATTTGGTTGAAAGAGGCTAACATGGTCTCTCCTTCACCTTTCCACATTACAGTTAAACACCTTTACACGTTACAGTTAAATACATCAATAAGTTTAGTTGCCTTTTGAACCTGCATTTCTTTGCCAAATTTCTATCATTTTCTCCCCACTGACATAACATTATTACAACCAGAAGTGTTTTTCTGAGTCACCCTCACTTCATGGTTATATCAGAAATAAACTTGATTTGAAAGTGGTTCAGTGTGAAAATTTGTGTCACAAATGCACACACAACAGCATTTACTGTTCCAGCATGTTCTGATGTGATGTGAAGTGTTGTGATGTTGTGAATAGGTTTCAAGAAATACTCTGACTGTGAAACAGTTAATGAGGTCATAAGAACTGTGGGCAACAACAGGGTGGTCAAGATTTTGACAGTAAACTGTTTGTCTGTGACCATTAATGCTGACGGATAACTGATTTGTGGTGAGGTCAATGTAAGAACTTTAGCAATGGAGGCAGGTGAGGTGATTTTTGAATTGTGATGAGCTATAGTTGACATGACCTGTGAGGGGTAGGTTTTGCAAATCTTTTTACACTTACAATTCGTTTGTAGACATCATTGTTAGTAGTGCACTAGCACAAACCTGACTACAACACTAAAATACACAAACCCTAACATGAATAAAACTTACACCTTGTAAGAGTGACTGTACATGGAACAGTCACAGCACATACAAAACAAGAGCAAACTAAACGTCTGGCTAAATGTATAAAATGTTAAAAACACACATACATGGGAAAAATAAAACAATCAATACCTCAAATTAGCCAAACTGAGATCGGACAAAAATTATAGAAATAAATAAAATAATCTTGGAACAATATCAGATCTTATTCAGAGAAATAAGACTTTATCTATGTTGAAATAATCAAACATTCCCAGATCTATCCTCATCTATATTAGAATAACATACACAAGAAGTAAAAGTATGATATACCGTAAGATGCATTCCACAAGTATCAAACTCAGATGTGTACTCTCTCTGTGGAAGATGTCAACATCACTCTATTTCTAGGGAAGTGAGGAGAACCTCATCAGCTGGCTGAACCAGCTGAGGTTGTTATGCTTTACCTGCAACCATTGTATCATACCGTATACCTTACTCCTTATCAAAGACTACCTCAAAACCAGTCAAAAATGATGGGTTGAATGGAGTGTTCTGGCAAGTCATTTATTCACAATTGCTTAATTGTTATAAAATAACGTTCAATGCAATTTTTCATGCCTTTTGATGCCCTTCAGTTTCTATCCTAGACCAGGTTGCATTTCAAACTAACCAGAAACTCTGCTAATATTGCCGATAGAAAATCAAATTTTCTAACAAATTTGAATTAATACAATCACTGTATCATGATATACTCAACCTAAAATCTCTACATTTCTTACATTTTTCTATTTTGTTATTCAAATCCATATTACCACATTTAAATGGCTGAAACAGTTAAACATGGCTGTAATATGGCGTTAGTGAAAGCGAAGGAAATTAGAAATAAATCTTAAAAACTTTTGTCATGCTGCGGAATATTAGTATTAATCCTTGTCAAATCAATGAGAACTACTTTCATTGAAATTAAGCTCAGGAAAACAAATTATTTCTTAAAAAACGTACATTATATACGCTCTCTCCTTTATCGGTAGAGGCTAATTGTCATTCCTGATCCAAGTTAAATTTCACTCTAATAAAAACTTTCGCTAAAGCATTTATCTTACTTATCTAAAGGTTAAGAATTTATCAAAAACATCTGCTTCAAACAAATATAAATAGACAAAAGCCATAATAATAACAATATGTTAATTTAAATGCAATACATGCCTTTCTTCCATTGTTTTGGCAATTCATTAGTTTGATGATGCTAAACTAAATAGATATGGTACTACACAACACTCATAACTATATGTAGTCACTGGTCATTGTTAGTTGGGTAGCAAAGGCACAAAGCACCACATCATAGCATGACAGACGTGGCTACATTGTGTCTTATTAGTATAAATACCAAACTGACTTTGGAAATGGGCAGGAAGTTATTTCCCTCCTTTCTTTATCTTAATTTTTTTGTTGTATACATTTCTTCGTTTCTCCTAATTCCTATACAACTGGAAACACTACAGAATTTAACTTATTGCCCGCCCTGATCAGTGCAGTATTTTAGCATTTCTGTTACTCTGCTATCTATGATGAGTAATCATTTTATTACTCTGCCTGCATTTTGGCTCCGTCCGCGTTTATGAATACAACATCCCAATATAAGAGACTGGCTCTGTGGAATGTGGTAAGTTGTCAATTTACAGATAAACAATTGCCTAACAAAAGATGTATATACTCCAGAAGATGTACAGTCACAGCATACATAATACATTAATTACATTACTTACATTTACAAAAAATACTGGCAATTATTTTGTAGATAGCTTAGCAATAAATTCTTCGACAGAGTAGAAGGAGTTGTCAATTAAAAATTCTCTCAATTTTTTCCTGAATTTAATCTTATCATCTGCTAGACATTTAAGATGTGTTGCGAGCTTATTGAAGATATGCATCCCCAAATCTCGGAACCTTTTTTGAACAAATGACAATGACTTACAATCCTTGTGAAGATCATTTTTACCTGTAGTGCCAAAAATGTGTATTTTACTTTTCTTTTTAAACAGAGTATAATTTTTGACTACCAATGTTAAAATTCATAACTTTTTGAACAGCTTTCTGCATGAAGATCCACTGTTGACCCCCACACATAATTCTTATTACTTCCTTTTTAGTTTTGAACACTTCATCTCTGAGTAGAATCGACCCAGAATATTACTATTCCATATGACATTAAGCAGTGAAAATAAGCAAAATCAACTGGTTTCCTCATACAGAGATCACCTATCGCTGAAATTATATGAATTGCAAATGTGGCTGCACCCATTGCTTCAATCAATCAGAGACATGTACCTTACAATTTAAATTATGATCAATATGCAAACCCAGAAATTTAACACACTCTACCTATTGAATGGACAGGCCTGCAAATTTTATGTTTATGTCTGGTGTTATTCTGTGTGATGTACTGAATTGCATATACTGAGTGTTATCAAAGTTTAAAGACAAGCCATTAGCTATAAACCATTTATGTTTAAGGTAAAAAACAATTTGAAATATGTTCTGTAGATAAATCTGGAGTATTTTTAATTCCTGTGATTGTGTCATCACCAAATTGTACAAATTTTAAGTTTTTAGATGTAATGCAGGCTAGATCATTTACATACATTAAAAACAAAAATAGCCCCACATTTGCTAAATTCACAATCAGAAAACAGTGGACCACAGACTTAAAATGTTCCAGTTTTCTATTCGGAAGGTAAGAACTAAGTCATTTATTAAAATCTATACCAAACACTTTAATTTCTGTAACAGAATTTCATTATCAACACAGTCAAATGCCTTACACAAGTCACAGAAAATCCTAAAGGAATTACTTATTATTTATTATTTCTAGAGTATTGTTCTGTTGAATGGCTCTTTTGAAAACCAAATTGTGATTTAGTTAGAATAATTATTATTATTTTTAAGGTGTGGTAAACTCTATTTTACATTGCTTTTTCAAAAATCTATGAAGCTTGTGAATGATATTTCAGTACTTCAGGTGAGAAAATAGTTCACCAAGATCGAAGTTTTTCACAGCGTTGTATATAAATAAACTCTTCTCCGGCTTCTAGCCATGTAGAAAAAGTCACACTTGTGGGACGTTTTGAAGACGTCTATCTTAGCCCTAATTTTCAACCATAGATGTCACTGAATAAATGTTTGTTTACACATTGTCGTGGAAAGGGTGGAAGACAAAAGTCAAACCAATGTGACGGCATCATCCACTCTTCTGCTCATTAGTGAGGCAAAATTGTTTCAGCATTTTGATAGCCAGGTACCAGGCTGCACTTAGTTGGTAACCAGTATCCCTGTTAACTAAAGAATCAGTTGTTCTCATTTCTACAGCTTCTGTAATAATGCTGTCTCAAAAATCTCTGACCTGGGATAAAATCTTAGTTTTTTCAAAATCAAATGTATGACCTTGGACACTGTGTTTGGCCACAGCTGATTTCACTTCTTGCCCCAGATGGACATTTCTGTGTGTTTGACACATTGCTCCACAATACACTGCTGCGTTTGTCCAATATAACTACAGCCACATTCACATGTTATATAATAGACACCAGGGGTTCAAAAACCTAGGCCATATTTAATGCTGCCTACCAAGTTTTTAATTTTTGAGGGTGTTCTGAAAATTGTCTTGACTCCGTGTTGAGTTATCAATCTACCTTTTTTGGAACTTAGGGCACCTACAAATGGCAGAAAGGCCTTTGGTATCAATATGATCATTCCGTTGATATTCCCTCTTTTTAAACGTGCAACTAATCTGCCCCTGATTGTAACCACTATTTAAAAATGTTCTTCGGAGGCTATCTATGTCACAAATCTTTCGAGCTCTTTCTACCAAGGTGGTTAAAACAGTGTTGCATTGTGCCAGATGGTGAAAGCTGTTGGTGTTTAAATATGTCAGTATGGGTAGGCTTCTGATAAATAATGTGTCCAAATGAACAGTCTGCAAGTTTTATAACAAACACATCTAAAAAAGGCATCCAACCAACCTCCTCCAATTCCATGGTGAACAGAATATTTTCATGGATAGAAATCAAATGTGTCAGGAATTGGTCAAGGATGTTTCTACCATGTGGCCAAATCACAAATGTATCATCAACATACCGGCTACATGCAAGTAGGAAGACACCGACTGTCGGTGTGTTGCTGTCACAGTGTCAACATCAACCTTTTCGCCTGATGAAGACAACAGAGACTGTTGTCGAAATGTCGCACATGGAAAAACTGATCCAGAGGAACACCCGAGAAGAATTTTTGTTAATTCCCCCCCCCCCCCCTGGTAATTTCTCTTTTAGTACCTGCCATAAAGTTCTAATATGAGTAAGTGTCATATGAAAAGTATCAACAAAAAAAGTACTCGATACCAAAAAGTTTCAATACTTTTTCCGTATCCTTAGATATACCCAGAAAAAAAGATAACAAACTGAAACAGATCAGACCAAATTTATTCCATTGACATACACAATTGGTAAGAAGTGTGCTCACCATGAGCACCTCTACATTCACCGATCCTTGCTGTCATTGAATGAATATATGTTCAGATGTCTTCTTGGGTAAGGTATGTCTTGTAATGGGTTGGTATAATGCTAATTGCAACCCATATATATATATATAAAAATAAGATAGGATAGGGAAAATAAACAGTTACCCGTCACTTACCACAGATGAAGGCAGGAGGGCGAGACACGTAAAAACACAAAAACAAAAGAATTACACAATATTTCGACTTAAGTCTTATTCATGTAGGAGGCGAGACATATGGCAGGGGGAAAGATGTGGTCACATGTTTCATGTGGCGGGCTCGGATGTGACCACATCTTTCCCCCTGCCATATGTCTCGCCTCCTACATGAATAAGATTAATGTCGAAATATTGTGTAATTCTTTTGTTTTTGTGTTTTTACGTGTCTCGCCCTCCTGCCTTCATCTGTGGTAAGTGACGGGTAACTGTTTATTTTCCCTATCCTATCTTATTTTCAGTGCCTCGCGGCAGTTTCTTTGTTTCCTTTATCCAATATATATATATATATATATATATATATTTGCTTATGGTTTTTCTAGTTCATTGGAGGCAGGAAAGAACTTGGGGAGGGGGGGGGGGGGGCAAGGAACAGGAAGGAATACACCCTTTTGAAAGAAGCATGTTACATAATTAACCTCTTTGTCTCTGTACGACATGTTTGCAATCCTCGCTGAATGCTTACATGTCATTTCGATGCAGAATACAGTTTTTCTAGCAGAAAGATTCCTGAAAAAGAGCCACAATAAAAATTGGCAGAATATGTATTTTTTGCTTAATAACTTGGGTGGAACTATTCGTATTTTGAACAACTTTACTCAATTAGTATATATTTGGTAACCATAATTTGCAAATATTCATTAATATCATCCAAGGAACGTGTGTACAAATTTTGGCTGCTGTTTAGATGACAGCCAGTAGAATAAACTGTTCTTTTGTGCCAAAAATATGGATAACATTTTATTTAGGCATTATTATTAAAGAAAAACTGTATGGAAAGCTGAAAAAAGAAGGACAAGAAAAGTGATACAATGCAATTCAATGGGTTCAGCAGCCGACATTATCGTGTACGTTCTTCCGGAAGCGGTAAATATACTGATTTTCAAGGAGCTGTATTAGCAGAGGTTAAGCTGAACTGTTGCATGAACTACAATGATGTCTAACATTCCATGGTGCATAATGGATTTTGAGAGAAAAAGGTGGCTACTCTGAACTCTGACTACAATGATGTCAGAATCGGCTCAAGATGTCTATTGCCACTAAGTCAATAATATGCATAACTGTATCTATCTGCACGCATTACACCTTTGTTAACAATGTCCCGGCTTTCGTGTACACTTTTCCTTGAAGAGTAAAAGCATAGGCAGCTCAGACACATACTACTGAAGTAATTTTTTCCCTAGTTTATTGCTTTATACTTTGTCAGTGTCTTCAGAGCAGGAAAAGGGGTTGGCGCGAAGAATGGGAATTCGGCCTTGGGATTATGAAGAAACCATCGTGGCATTGTTGTGGAGTTTCTTCAGGATATCATGGAAAACTAGACTCTCGATGGCCAGTCAAGGATTCAAGCCATTCTATGATAAATGGTGGACGGGGTACTGTTTCCAAATACCAACATCCAGACGACCCAGCTGATTTGATTGCTTTGCAGCCTGGACCAGAATGAAAAGTCACCCTCTTTGTTTCAGTATAAGGAATGAGGAATTTAGTTTAAATCAGTAATTTAATATCACTTGATTTTTGGGGCGACAACGTACTGGTGGTTAGGTTGGGATCCAGCCTGAACGAGAATGAATAATGCTGAGTGTTTCGAAGAATATATATGTAATCAAATTAATGAAAACTTGACTGTTGCATTACATTCATTGTAACAGCATAGGAATATATCCATATAGTATCACAAAAATTCACCAGTGATTTTACATTCGTTTCTGCGGATACTATGGTCAGCATCAAAGATGTTTTTAGAAATTGCCACTGACTGTACTGTCAATGTTATCACATATGGTAAATTTTATGTGGCATTATGTCTAAGCTAAGTTTCTTTTTGTTTTGATATGCACTTTTTCTTGAAAGGTATGTCCCCAAGAAAGTGTGCACCAAATTTGTGACCAATTGGACAATTTATTCTCAGTACACCCTTATTGTACAGTTTTTTATAATTTATCATGCAGCTTCAATTTCTTATATTTCATATATTATACTACGTTAAATTATGAGTCAACCAAAAAAAAAAAAACTTTTAAACAGCAGCACAAAAGCCTAATCTAAAATAACAACTAGAAAGGAAAGTTTTTAGATGAAATTTACTTTTTTTGGCTTAATATTTGGTACTGGGATATATATATATATATAAGTAAAGCAATTCTACTCGTACGTGAGACCACGCACACAAAGCAATGTGTAAATATTAGTTGTTATATAAATTAGTGATGATAAATTACAAATTGCTGAAAAAATAAACAAAACTTTCTACGATCCATGGTAACATATGGCATAAAGCTACTGCTATGGACTGGTCATGTGTGTGTATATTCTGACATCACACACAAATTACAGAACAAATTTTGATAGGGTTTTTTTCTGTTTCAAGGCTATAGTTCTAACTAAAAATCTGAGATATGTCACTTAGCGATGGAGAAGAAAATTGAAATTTGTTCTGAATTTAAAAAAATACCTATTGTCTGATATAATTTGAGAACTACTGAAGCAATATTCATGGGATTTTCACAGTTTGAAATCTAAATTCTGACTTATGATAGGAAGTATGGATTACCAAAGCAATGTCACCTGGTATCAGAACTGATCTATGCAGATGAAGTCATGCACAAACTCTAGCGATAAATAAATAAAACTAATGAACACATTTTGTGTGCGACGATTTTCAGGTGATTAAACGGTAGGGGGTTTTCTGGTGCCTGGTCTAGTAGCACAAATTTCATTGGGGCTAGGAAAGCTCTCTCCGATAATGAAAACATCATGATTCTCTAAGATGACCACGGTTTGACCACTATGTTCATAGATGGTAGCGACTAAGAGGTTTAAGTTCTTAAACAGTTATCCAACACTTCCACACACTGATCTCACATAAAAGGAACCATTAACTCCACATGCATAGTAATCAGCTCATTTTCCAATCTCCAATTTTCTATGCATGGCCTCTTGATTCACTTCTTTACTTGAATGAGTCCACTAATCCCTTCCATGTACCTCTCGCTCAAAATCCATAAGGCGGAAAATTCTTGATGCCTTCATGGATTAACGCCTTTTCAATTTGTCCATATCATGCCGTTCTACATAACACATACAATAATCAGCCAGAACATTATGAACACCTACCTAATAGCTAGTATATCCGCCTTTGGCATGGAAGCAATGAGGCCTTGGTTAGTTGCTGGTGGGAGTTGGTAACACATGTCACCTAATTCCTGTAAATTCTGGGGAGGGGGGGGGGGGAGATGAGCTCTGATGCCACATTCAATCACATCCCAGGTCAGGTTCAGATCTGGAGAGTTGGGAGGCCAGCACATCAATTGCAACTCAGCTACTTTCTTCCTCGAACCACTCCATCATACTATTGCCCTTGTGGTGCATTATCTTGTTGTAAAATGTCACTGCCATTGAGAAAGATGGCCGTCATGAAGGGGTGTACGTGGTCTGCAACCAGTGTACGCAGCTTATAGGATTATTTTCTTTTTTATATATTTTTTTTACACCTCATTGAGGTTATTAGAGGCAGGATGGGACTGGGGACAAGGAACGGGAAGCAATTCGAACATAGCCCTTTTGAAGAAAGCATCCCGTCATTCGCATGGAGTAATTTGGGGAAACCATGTTAAACCTAAATCTGGATGCCCAGAAGGAGATTTGAACCGCCGTCCTACCGAATGCAAGACCAGACACTTAACTACTCACCCACCACGCTCAGTATGGTGCCTTGTATGTCGATATGAAGGTTCTCCAGAACATAATTGAGCCCCCGCCAGGTTTTCTCAATCCTGCAGTACTTGTATAAGACACAGTGCCCCCGGAAAACGACAGATTGGCACTCTCCCATCGGCATGATGAAGAAGATATCGAGATTCATCAGACCATGTAATGATCTGGCACTATGCCAACGTCCAGTGACGATGCTCACTTGCGCATTTCAATCGTAGTTGCTGATGTGGTGTTAACATTTTCACACACATGGATCATCGGCTGTGGAGACACGTCATTAGGAGTGTTTGGTTCACTATGTGTTTAGGCACATTTGTACTCTGCTCACCATTAAAAGTATGATGTTACGTTCGCCACAGTTCACCGCCTGTCCTGTTTTACCAGTCTGCTCAGCCTATGACGTCCAACATCTTTAATGCGGTGTGGCCGCCCAAGCTTTCAATGTTAGGATGTGGTTTCACATTGGTTTCGCCATTTAGTGATGACACGCACCGCAGCATTCATCAAACACCTGACAAGTTGAGCAGTTTCTGAATTGCTCATGCTGTACCTCCAGGCCATCACAATCTGCCCTCGGTCAAACTCAGATAGATCGCTCACCTTCCTCGTTCTAAAACAGCTGCTGCTGCTACATGCATAGTGACTAGTCATTCCTCGTCTGGTGACGCTGCTATTGCCTCGACGGGTTTATATCGATAGTAGGTAGGAAGTCATAATGTTCTGGCTAATCAGTGTACTTCCCACTTCCTGGACAAAATGTTGACAGTCCCCACATCCTTATATTCAGGTTCTTTACTAGCTATCTCTCACTCTATGCACATCCCCCACTGACATGGCCTCATGGCATTCATCAAACACCTGACAAGTTGAGCAGTTTCTGAATTGCTCATGCTGTACCTCCAGGCCATCACAATCTGCCCTCGGTCAAACTCAGATAGATCGCTCACCTTCCTCGTTCTAAAACAGCTGCTGCTGCTACATGCATAGTGACTAGTCAATCCTCGTCTGGTGACGCTGCTATTGCCTCGACGGGTTTATATCGATAGTAGGTAGGAAGTCATAATGTTCTGGCTAATCAGTGTACTTCCCACTTCCTGGACAAAATGTTGACAGTCCCCACATCCTTATATTCAGGTTCTTTACTAGCTATCTCTCACTCTATGCACATCCCCCACTGACATGGCCTCATTGCCCTTGGAGACCACTTAAATACATGCCCTTCACTCTCCCCAGCACTGCCTTCTTAATGTATCAGGCCCACTTTATTCCATTTAAAAATTTCTACATCTTTCAGTTCTACATCTACCACGAGGCACTATCATGGGCACACACATGGGTGTCTCCTATGCCAACCTTTAATTGGGCAGATTGGAAGAGGAAAAAGAAGTACTTTATAACCAACCATTTGGTTCAGATATACACTTGACATGTTTATGATCTAGACCTATGGTGAAAATCTCTTCCAAATACTCCCTGAACTCTCTTAGTAACTTTGACTATATAAAAGTCACAGTCCTATTTCCAAACATAATTTTCCTTAATGTAGGTATATCACTGCATAACAGCCATTCACATACATATATGTCAGCATCAATTAATCTACTCTGCTGGCAACCACATCACACAGTATGATGTATCTGCCGCCTGGGTATATATAAGTAGACACAACTGCAATGACCAGAAACCATCTCTCTATTCTCAACAGCATCATACAGGCCCTGATATTAGTCTGAAAACAAATATCCTGTACCAAAACCCATCAAAAACATCAACCATTCAAAACCCAACACAGTAACACCGTCTTTGTCACTAAGTTATCTCTTGGCCTAGATTCCAAATCACTTGTTGTTTCAAATTTTCCCCAAAAATTAGTTTTATTCTTTTATATCTGCAACATCCCACAACACTTTATCACAACCATTGCGAGGCTTGCCTGCAATCAATACATAAAGACTAACCAACTTAACAATATTTCTGCATGAGACCTTATTCAAGTATACCAACGAATATTGGTGAGTTGGTATTACTTTCGTCATGTCTCCTATTTCTTTACCTGCATTAATTTCTCTTAATAGTTTTTCGTTACCATCCCCATTGATATTATTTTCATAGTTCATGACTTCTCCACACCATTCTTCAACAAACAAATTGTCTTTTACTGGGCAGGATTTACCACTGGTGTTTGCAGACGATGTAGCAGTATGGGATGAAACAGAAGAAGGAATACAATATAAACTGAAGATGTGGAATGATAAGTTTGAAGAACATGGAATGAAATTGAATAAAAGAAAAACTGTAGCACTAAAAATAAGCCGAAAGAATACAGACTGTCATATAAAATTACAAGACCACGAAGTTGAAGTTGTTGACCAATTCAGCTACCTGGGGAGCATAATTGCCAATAATGGTAGAAGTTAGTTAGAAATAATGAATAGAGTAACCAAAGGAGCCAACTTCTACAGTACCGTGCGAGGGTTACTAAGGGACATGAAGGTTCCCAGAAGAACGAAAATTGTCTTGTACAAATCATATCTCATTCCTATTCTCACATATGCCTTGGAAACATGCACACTAACATCAATGGACCTTAGCAAGATCCAAGCATGTGAAATGAAGTTTCTTAGAACGGCCCTCCAGAAAACTAGACTGCATAAAGAATGATGAAATTAGATCAAACCTAGAGCTAAGGGAATCCATGGAAGAGACTTAGGTCATCAAGACTAAAGTGGTTTGGGCATGTGAAGAGAATGACTAGTACAAGACTGCCAAAAACTTATTTGGAAAACAGGATAGTGGGCAAAAGACCAGTGGGAAGACCAAGAAGAAGATGGACAGACCAACTGAAGGAGGACGTAGAGAGAAGAGGCTGGAATTGGGAGTACATCACAGACAGAGAAACTTTTCCGGACAGGAAAAGGTGGAAAACAATCGTCTACAACAACCAAGGCTCGTAAACCACACCCAGGAAACTGAAGATGGTCCCCAACGATAATGATGATGATGACCAGTGGTGGACTTTGTTTAATTTTATTTCTCACATAACCAAGGTATCAACTGTTTAGGTGCATTTTTGTTTGTTGTCCCAGTAACTAATGAATCTACTTTCTTACAAGAGAATCAAACTGAACAATCTTTAGCCAACACAAATCTTTCAAATAATATCTGATCAGTTTGACATCAGTAGTAAGTTAATTAATGGAGAGAGTGATATGCAACAACATCAGAAATACATGCGAGGAGCATAAGTGGTTTCCAAGTAGGCAACATGGCTTTAGGCAAGGATATTCATGCGAATCTCAGTTGGTGGGATATATGCAAGATATTTCAGATGAAATGGACAATTATCATCATCATTCTCCAGCTCCAGTCTCCCGGGTGCTGGTCACGAGCTCTCTCCACTTCTTCCTGCCCATGAGTAGTCGTTGTTCATGAACAGTCTTCCAATCAAGTCCTAAATCTTCTATATCCTTCTTGATTTGGTCTATCCATTCTTTTTGTACCTTCCCACACATCTTTTACCTTGGATGTTCATATTAAAGTACGCCTTTGCTCTTTTTTCTTCCTCCATCTTTTGGACATGTTCATACCACCTCAGGAGAGAACGCTGTAAGGATTTTGCCACACTGATGTTTATACCGGCCTCTGCATGATTGATTTCATTTCTCACTTTGTCCTTTTGTGTTATCTTAAGCACGGTATGCAAAAACTTCATTTCAGAGGCTTGAAGTCTACCACTGTCTCTTCTGGACAGGGTACATGTTTCCAGTGCATAAGTCAGTATGGGGATGTAATATGTTTTGAATAGTTTTCACTTTCTGGGAACTTTGTTGTCCTACAACAGAGTTCTCACCTGGTTATAGCAGACTGCTGCATTATTATTTTTGCTTTTAATTTAACATTTACTGGTGTTATTTTTACTTAGAGTACTGCCAAGGTATTTGAACTGGTCAACATTTTGTAGTTGTTGGTTGTTTAGGTAAATCTTCACACTGGAAGTCCCGGTTGCCATGACCACTGTCTTACTCTGGCTGATTTTCAGTCGATACTCCTCAAGCAACTAGTTCCAAGCCTCCAGCTACTCTTGCACCTCTTCTG
This sequence comes from Vandiemenella viatica, assembly GCA_031002005.1. Taxonomy (NCBI): domain Eukaryota; kingdom Metazoa; phylum Arthropoda; class Insecta; order Orthoptera; family Morabidae; genus Vandiemenella; species Vandiemenella viatica. Next base: position 125,650,567 of record JARYHS010008075.1, on the reverse strand, counting down.
CACTTTCACCCCAAATCATTACATCATCTGCAAAGACTAGGCCTTTTGTTTCTTTCCCACACACTTCTTTGAAATTTTTCAAGATGTCATCCATCACATCAATGACGACTAGGGTGACAGAGCACTGCCCTGTTGTACTCCTCTTCTTGTATCAAACCACTTGCTTTCTCCGTTATCTATTTGCACACAGCCTTTTATGTTTTCATACAGCATTTTGATCTTGCTGATTAAGGATCCTGGCACCTTCCTTCGTTCTAGGCAATCCCAATTTTTTTCTTTTGATATGCTATCACAAACCTTTTCTACATCAAGAAAGACCATGATGATTTCCTTACCCCTTTCTGGATGTTTTTCAATGAGCATTATTACTGCAAATATCAAGTCTGAAACCATGTTGCTCATCTTCTAATAAGATTTACAGATATCTTCGTAACCTTTTCTCAATCACTTTCCCCAAGATCTTCAATTCCTGGGAAAGAAGTGTGATTCGACGATAATTACCACATTTTTTTTTCTGTTTCCCTTTTAAATATAAATATCATTACACCCTGAGACCAGTCTTCTGGGATCTTATTGTCCTTTCAAAAGGCATTTAACACCTTATACAACCACTGGATCTCATTCAACTCCCTTACTTTTATCATGTCTGAGTTAACCTTGTCGTAACCACTTGATTTACGTTTCTTCATGGATTGCAATGCAGCTTCCACTTCAAGTTATAGGGAATTCTGCATGCTGCGCGGTTTCTGTCTTAGTATGCTCTTTTAAATCCCTGGAATATGTATTCACTGCATCACCATTTAACAGTTAATCAAAACACTGTCCCATTTCTTCCTTGATCTTTCCTATATTCCTTATCACTTTTCCCTTGTTATCCTTTAATGCTTTCAAAGATTCTTGTCCTCTCCTATTTTTAACTGTTTTGTATAACAGCATTTTATTTCCTTTAGCATCTTCTTCAAGTTTCAGGGGAAATTCCTCTCACTTCTTGTTTTTCTCATTCTCAATTATTCATTTAACCATAAGTTTTTGTTTTCTATATAACTGAGCCAGTGATTTAATCTTTTCCTCATCTCTCTGGGTATCAACCTTCTGCTTTTCTAAGTCTAATAATCTCTTTGCTTTATTCCTCAGTTGAATAGCTGTCTTGACTTCATTATTCCACCACGCAGTTTCCTTACTCCGAACCTTATTACCTGTCATGCCACTTACTTCCTTTGACTCTTGAACAAGAGTGTTCTTGAATTCCTCTCACTCTTCCTGCCCACACCTGGTCTCATTTTTGGGAACTTTTCCCCAGATTTTTCTTTGATACTCTCCTGCTTTGAGTTTTCTCCAGTTCCCATACCTTAATTTTAGATTTTTTCTCAGCCTTTGAATTGCACAATTTAATTTCTGTTACCACAGATACAACTAATCTATTGTGACTGCCTAAACTCTCACTAGGAATGACTTTGACATCCGTAACTCGCCTTCCTGTCTCCTCCGTTGTTATAACCAGTTCGATAATCGTTTTGTACTTTCCATCCCAACCGTATATGGTTACTTGTGGCTGTCCCTCTTGTTAACCAGGTGTTCTGTATTTGTAGGTTAATTTGACAGCATAGATCAACCAGATCTTATCCCTCTGCATTTCTGTTACCATATCCAAATGGTCTTATCACCTTTTCCACACCAATCCTATTTCACCCTACCTGGGCATTCAAGTCCCCTATTGTTAAGATGTTCTCCTTATGCAGCTGGTTTTCAAGCTGTTCCAAAAATCTCTGCTTTCCTCAGACGAACATTCTGATTCAGGTGCATATACCTGCAGAAGTGTTACTACTGTACCTTTTCAAGGTATCTCTATTTTGATGATTCTGTCATTAATATAAGTAACATCTGTAATATCTTCTACTTTCTCACTCAATATAATACCAACACCATTTTGCGATTCTTTCCATTTTTCACTCGAGTACAGAGTGTATCCAGGCCTCAAAATTTTTTCCCTGTTCTTTTCCACTTCGTTTCACTTAAATCCATCACACCCAGTTGTCTCCTTTTCATTAGGTCAACCAGCTCTTTACACTTCCCAATTAATGACATTACATTTACTAACCTATTCTAATTTTTGGCAGTTTTTTCTTCTTCTAATTTTAGGCTTTCCCACATCCTTCCATTGCCTATCATTGGGTTGGGTACTGTCATTTTTGTCAGTGGCAAGATATGTGGGCTGTCTCGTCCGGTGAACTAAATTCATTCCGTGGCTTGTTTTAACATGAAAGCAAGTTGTTGATCACTCCCCTACTGGCTTGGTAGGCCTAACGTATCAGAGGATTTTTGGTCAGGGTTTACTCCGTTAGCCTTTTGTAGTCCCCTACCAAATCTGCAAGGTAGCAGTTTGTACTCATATTTTACCCCCAAATACTGAGTTGCCACTTCTGCCATCTCCCCCGTGCCAAAGTACATTCCATGCCATTGAGATCTTCAGTTAATCTATAAATTTATGTGTCATTTCCTACACAAAGGCTTCATCTAGCCTCCAAAGGAAGGACTCCTCTGCCCATAGCCGTTGGTCCACCTTTGGTTGTCAGGATTGGTACCGGCCGCCTGACACTTGGCCAGACAGTCATAGGTAGTACCGTTTACTGTCACATATGTTAGTAGGGTGAGCCTGACCTGACTTCAGATGAAATGGACACGGGAGGCCAAATTGATAGTGTAGCACTAGATGTTTCAAAGGCTTTTGACAGATTGAGCCACAAAATGGTAGTAAATAAGGTAAAAACTATTAGTGGATGAGAAAGTGATTTACTGGGTAGATGAATTTTTGAAAGGTAGAAAAAACAAAAAGTTAGGGTACAGAACGCAGTAGCAAAAGAAGTGAAAGTAAAAATGGTAGTGCCACAGGATAGCCTACTGGGAAAAGTGCTATTCATTATTCTAATTAATAACTGTATTGACAGTTGACTATCAGAAGTTAGAATGTTTGCAGATGACATAATGCTATATAAAAGGATCAAAATGGTAGAGGACTGCAAACGGTTGCAGAGTGATCTGGACAGGATATCTAGTTGGGTTGGTAAACATGGGATGAAGATAAATGCAAAGAAGAGTCAGCTTCTTAGATACACAAATAAAGAACTAAAGGTTGAATATGATTATAAGGTGGGGAAAGAATTGCTTGTTGAAGACTTAAAAAGTAAATATCTTGGCATTATATTTGATAACAAGCTTAACTGGGCTGGACTCAATGGACAGGTAGTAGGAAAGGATTTCAAAATTCTTGTTGGAGAGAGTGATGAGGGGATGTACGAGAGAAGTAAAGGAATTAGGTTGGGCCAGACCATTGCTTGAATATGGAGTATGGGACCCACATTTTGTGTATCAAATACAAAAGTTGGAGAGGGTGACAAAAGGGCTGCTAGATTTGTTTCAGGATATTAATGCAGAATGCAATCAGTAACAGATGTGATAAAAGAGCTGGAAGACAGGAGGAGGATCATGGGAGTGTACAAGTCGTATATTGGTGTTGAGGTATGGAAAGATATTGGTGTAAGAATTGAAAGTAGTGCATTGAAGGGAAAAGATGACCATGACCACAAGCTGGCACTTGATTTCAGGCACATGTGTGTAAGAAGATTGGGATTGGAATAAGTTACTCAGAGAAATGAATAATTCGCCAAAAACGTTGAAAGAATTAAAAGCTAATATAAATTTGCAGAGGGCAAATGTAGGAGGGTGCAGGAAAGGGGGCGTGTAGGGAAATTGCCACCGGAGCGTGCGCTCCATCACAGCTTTAAAGAGAAAAAGAAAATTAAATAATTTTTTATCACCGTTATGACTATACATAATCTACCCGAGGGTGGGAATGAAACAAATTTTTGTTTCTTACAGAGATTTTTGGCATGAATGAAAAGCGCTGATCAATTATCTGCAATGTCTCTTAACATTTATTAAAGTCTCTTTGTATGTTGTTATCGAGAAAGGACTTAGAAATATTTCACGAATTCCAACCAATGTTGTAGATAGCTGCAACACCACATGAAATATACACAGTGAAAATTTACAAGTTTCTTGATGAAACATGACCTTGTCACAATCTACGTAAATCTCTTTACTACTACATGAAATATGCATTTACCTTTATCTTCCTCATCAACAGCAATTGTAAAGAAGTCTATGACTTTCGATGTGAAGTCAAATACTACATGCTTTTCACCATGTTGCACAGTAATAGTGTGTCGATCACTATAACTAGCTCGAGGCATACCACCAGAAAAAATAACGAAATCATCACTGAAACATCAAAAAGAAACATCTAATATTTTATAAATAAAAAATAAATTGCAATGTGACAGTTTCAAACAAAAAATTGTTGACCATAAACTTAACAAATAAAAATTTGAGTGAACTGAAATGTGTGCTTAATCTTTTAAAAATTAACCTCTTAAAATTACAGTGAACTAGCACAAAAAATTGTTTAAAGATGAAAACTGAAAAATGCATTATTTCATAACCTAGTAAGCTGCAGTAAGGCAATTAAACATGCAAAACATTTAAACACCAAATAAACAAACAAAAATAACCGATACCAATCGTCTATTAGCAAAGGGTTGTTTATTCAGCCTCTTGTAAACACGCACATATCTGGATGTGCTAATAGTTTAATGTGCATTTTCAAGGGAGATACTTGTGCAATAAAGCAATAGCATGCTCTGCTTAAGCCCATATCTCATACGCATCAGCACAAGGGAAAAAATGTAGTGAGTCAGTATTTCCACACATCTATCAGATCATTTGAAATGGATGCGCAATATCTTTTCATTTGTCAGAACTGTCTCATTGACAACTTTGTATGACCTAGGTTTTATATCTGAGGGGACTATATAGTTAAAGTTTTCTCTCTTTAGTGTATATAAATTTTGTTAATACTGTATCTTTTCCAATTGTAACATGGCTCAATAAACTTTCAAGAACATTAATTAGTAATCAGAAATAATTTTTAATATTTCTTCAGATTAAGAGAGGAATCCTTAACTTTATAAATAAAGCAACAGCAGTACATAAGTTCAAACAAATAACTGAACACACTTGATAGCAAAATACCGAAATTCTTTATTTATGAGCAAACTTGATTAAACAGTAATCAAAAGCTTTTATTCATGGAATTGAATTTTCTACCTGGTTTTAAAAAACAATAAATAACCAATCCTGAAATTCTGTTTCCCATTTTCAGGTTTAACTCTGAGATTTTAGGAACTTTTGTCAAACATAAATTATAATAGGATAAAGGAAACAAAGAAACTGCCACGAGGCACTGAAAATAAGATAGGATAGGGAAAATAAACAGTTACCCGTCACTTACCACAGATGAAGGCAGGAGGGCGAAACACGTAACAACACAAAAACAAAAGAATTACACAATATTTCGACTTTTTAGTCTTACTCATGTTGGAGGCGAGACATATGGCAGGGGGAAAGATGTGGTCACATCCGAGCCCGCCACATGAATGAAGCACAGGCGGAAAACGCGTGGTAGTGGAAGAATTGCTGGGAGGGGGGAATGGCTTGACCAGCGATAAAAGTGAAACAAATAAATATAATGTCTGTGTAGCTTAGTTCAAAAAGTTATAATTGAAAATAAAGGGAGATAGAAGAATTTAAATATATATATATAAAAAAAAAATAAATAAATAAAGAAGGAAAAAAAAATAATATATAAAATAAAAAAATAAAAAAATAATAATAATATAAATAACCGACTGTAAAATGAAATGAGAGATGGCAAGTGACAGGTTTAACGTAGGTTTAGGCCAGCGGTGTGTCTGGTGTCAAGGATATGTTGATAGGCTAGTTCCCATCTGCGGAGTTCTGAAGGGGTGGTGGTATTTGGAAAAACTCTAATAGCTCTGACTGTGAAACAGGTGTTGAGGTTGTTTGAATTATGGAAGTTCGCATGAATTGCCACGGGATGGTCTGGGTTGGAAGTATAAACTGTTTGCCTGTGGCCATTCATTCTGTAGGAAAGTTGTTGAGTGGTGAGACCAATGTAAGAGGCAGTGCAGTGGATGCAGGTGAGTTGGTAAATAAGGTGAGTGGTAGCACATGTGGCATGTCCAATTATTGGGAAAGATTCGCCTGTGACAGGATTAGAGTAAGTAGTGGTGGCAGGGTGCATGCTGCAAGTTTTACAGCGGGGTCTGTACACGGGAAAGATCCCTGTGGAGGTCCAAGGGAGTCGGCAGGTAAATACTTGTGGACCAAGATGTTGTACAGATTGGGCGGTCTGCTGAAGCAAGTGCGGGGAGCAGTGGGTAGGATTTTGGGAAGGAGGAGACGCATTTCAGGGAAGGAACGTAAGAAATCATGCCCACGGCGGAGTATCTGGTTGACAGATTCCAGGCCAGGAAAGAACTGGGTGACAAGTGTTGGACCACGGTCAGCTTTAGGAGGTGCAGAACGAGGATTGTGGGTGATGGCACGGGAAATTTGTTTTTCCACCAGATCATGGGGGTATTGGCGGGAAACAAGGGCTTGGGATAGTTTTTGGGAGTAACTGGAGATTGATTCATGATCAGAACAGATGCGTCTGCCACGGATTGCAAGGCTGTTTGGGAGGGAACGTTTAATGTGGAAGGGGTGACAACTGTCAAAGTGTAGGTATTGTTGTAAATTGGTCAGTTTAATGTGTACTGAGGTATGGAGGGTCCCCTGTCGTAGGGTGATATCTACGTCAAGGAAGGTGATACAGGTGTGGGAATATGACCATGTGAAATTGATGGAGTGATTATCATTTAGTGAGTTGAGGAAGTCTAGGAGGTGGTCCTCCCCGTGGGTTCAGATCATAAATATATCATCTATGTATCTGAACCACACGAGGGGACTGAGGGGGGAATTCTTCAGAAAATTATTTTCCCTATCCTATCTTATAAATTATAATAGAAAATATAACACAATGAATTTCAAATAAAAAACATTTAATGAGAATAACATACCACCATTTACATTTTGACATAAATAAACAGGACAAATGAATTAAGTGTCTGCAACCAGTGGACTGTTCAGTTATTTGCGTTTTGAATTCTAGGGTGGTTGATCAGCTGCTAACCATCAATACATTTAAAAAGATTAATACTTTTAACTTATAGCAAGTTTCATCATTTCCTTTATTTATTTATTCACTGAATTGCTTATTTTATGAATTTACAGGTCTATTATATAAGTTGCCACCTGACCTCTAGAGTCAGAAATAATTATACTTATCGAAAGAAAAGATGAAAATTCAGTTATGAAAGGAAAGTAGACCCAGTTGAACAAATCTTTCTATTAATTAAGAATCAAATTCAAACCAACACATGTTATACATTTCTGAGTAGCTAAACGATTAATGATGAAGCAACGAACATGATCTGAACTTCTTCACTGAAAACCACAAGATCATACACCGACAATTTGGTCTATTTTATTTACACTATCCAGAATTGTTCTTTTTTATCTACATCTATAATGAACTTGCTTTATAGTGGTTAATAGTCAATGCATTGTCAAGTCATGTGATCTCAAGAATACGCAGTGAACGTACCACTAGAACACAAAGACCTTTTATGAAACATTCGTAATTGAATTTTACTCTTCTAATTTTCGACATCAAAACTAAATAATTCCCATAACCTGCATGTATATCGAGTCATTTGATCCTATTTGGTGTGAAATTCAACCATTCTTTCAGATATTTTTTAAGAGTTAAGTCATGTAAGCAGTAAATGTAATGCTGAAGCTAGATAATAATGGCTCTCCAGAACGAACACACTACCTTATGAATGACCAAAAAAAGGGGCAAAGGTAGTTTGACAATTATTTGGAGTAGAATTAATATGTAAACTATTATCAGGTAGTAAAAAATGAATTAAACGTTGCTGGGAAAAAGGTATTCTGTCATTTCTCATCCTTACGTCATGGATATTAACAGCAAATAACAAAGCTATTTTCTTAGTAAAAAATCAGCATTTGTCCCTCCAGTATTTTTGCCACAATTCCAAAAGGGGTAATCATAATTTTGTTGCATGGTGTTAAATAACAGTAAGAGATAAAATGAAATTTTTGCTGATAGTTCAAAATATGTATAACATAAATTTAGGCAATAATACGTTTTAAATTATTTCAACAGATGCTAGACCATTTGCAAGAAAAAAATTACTTACTTCCTTCCATGTCTCCAAATAAACTTTGTTACAGCTTTGCAGGGAAATGGCCCATAAAGAGTGACAGGGTCTTCGGACTTATCTCCTAATGTAATATCCCATAATGCGTAGCTTCCATCATTATGTGAAGATGCAAACCGCATTCCTGAGCTATGCCAGCACAAACTCTCCAGCTGCTGGTTACTGACAAATGTCTGTTAACATTACACAACAATTTAATCAATTTATAGTGCACTAATGAAGATGCAAAACTAAGAAAGAAGTAAAGATAAGTGAAGTGAACCACAGATGAAGTTAGCAGGACTGCTCAAATGCACATGTGTAAATCAGCAGAAAATGTTCACTATAACAAGAAGTGCAGCTTGTAAACAACTAGTGAAATAATGTTCAACTGGAACTTCAATGAACAGTGCTGGAAAAGTGTATGAAGTGCTGTTCCAGACTGGCATGTACTGATTACCGCTATATTTCCATTGAATATGCCCTACAACCCAAGGGCGAAACGTGTCTGGAGAATAAAATAAAATAAAATTCACGAAAACAGTTGTTTGTAGACAGCGTTATATATAAAATTATTGTTAAAGATATAGATTGGTAGTTCCATCTCTTCGATCTCCTTCCTTGAAACTGGGATTACCTGTATGATTTCCCAGTTGTTGTAACTTTTTTCCCCCTAAAGATTTACAAGGCAGAAATGGTTAGATTTCCATCATGTAATAAGAAAATACTCTTACTGTGATTCCAAATGGATCCAATTATTTCTCCCTCTTCAGGAGCCATGATTGCTTTAAAAAACTGCAGAATTTATTTCTAACAAATCGTCTTTAATACTGTCCACTTTTCTTCAGCAAATTAATTTTTAAGTTTGGAGTTAAGAAACATTAGCCTTATCACAGGTTTTATTAACCTCCTACACATCTAGAAGTGAAAATATCTTTATCTGCACAGTAGCAGAACAGAAAAATATCTAATAAAATCTGAGAGTTCAAATTATAGTATTTTTCTGTTAAGCTTGTACAACAAGTGTTAAATATTAACATAATTAATTCATTTAATTTTTTCTTATAGCAATTAATTTATGATATTACATAATTTAATATCTGTATTAGCTGTAGTTATTGTTTCTGTAAAATTGATTTTAAAAGTGCTGATTGACAGTTTGTGGCACATTCAACCAAAAACCCTGTTAATTTTTCGCTTTTCTTACTGACTATTACTTTCAGCTTACCACTTCTTGTTTACTTTGGTAAGCCCTGTGCATGTGGACGCTTGCTCCCACTTTCCATGTGCATAGACTCAATAGCCCACCCCTGCTGTGTATCACTGCAAAATGTTACCAAGAGGAGTTCACAAGCATTTCATGTGGAACATATTAATACACAATCCATTGACGCACATTTTATTGGATTTCAATATATTTTTGAAAACTCCAGATTCGATGTAATTCTTGTCTCAGAGCCATGGTTAAAACCATCGATTAGCGACAATTTCATAGCTAGCTAAATGGTTACAGTCTGTACAGATATGATAGGCTAATGAGAAGGGGAAGTGGAGTAACTGTTTACATCAGATCAAGCACAAAAGTTACAAAAATGATTTCATCTGATAATACCAGGGAGAATTAATTATACAAAATAAAACATGTTTAATTACTGTGATATATAGACCCTCAAATGCTGGGATTTTAGATTGATTTATGCAGCTCTATCCTCACTTGTACCAGAATATGAACAAGTAATTTTAATGGGCCATCTTAACACCAACTTACTGAATAATCAACCCCCCACCATAAATTGAAAGCAAACCATTGAAGCTTGTGATTTAAATATCCTCCCATTAAATACCACCACCATGTCAGAAACAGTCAAACATTAATTGATCAATCTAGCAAAAAGATAAAATTTTAAACTACAGTCAGTTATCCATCCCAGGTATATCAGGACATGACATCATACACACTTCATACCATCTAGAAACCCTGAGGCACCAACCAAGAACAATAACATACAGAATTTTTAGAAAACATAACTACGTGGTGTTACTGACTGACGTGACCAATGCACCTGGGAGCTAAATTCACACACTGACTTCTATTGGTCACATCCAACCCGCCACATGAATGGGATGTGACCACATCTTTCCCCCTGCTATATGTCTCGCCTCACACATGACTAAGACTAAAGTCAAATTATTGTGCAATTCGTTTGTTTTTGTGTTTTTACGTGTCTCGCCCTACTGCCTTCATCTGTGGTAAGTGACGGGTAACTGTTTATTTTCCCTATCCCATCTTATTTTCAGTGCCTCACGGCAGTTTCTTTGTTTCCTTTATCCAAAAGTTCAATATTAAAATAAATTATCAAAAAAATTCCAAATTTTGGGTTGTTGCAATTAAAATTCCCTGATAATTTTTGAAATTACTTGTATTCCCTGATAGTTCCATGATATTTCAAGGTTGCTTTAAATTCCCTGATAATTCCAGATTTTCCAGGTTTTCCAGGTCTGTGGCCACCCTGAACTCCTTCAGCTTTGTGGAAGAACCTTTGTGCCTTTGGAATTGGAGATTCATATACTACTAGACAGGCTTAACAACCACTACTCAACTTGGACAGTCAAAATTGAAACCGTATTAAAAACACAAGAAATAATTCACCAAAATTCGCTAGTAAAACACACCCGACCATTTTATTTACTGCATACGACAACAAAGCAGGTGAGGAAAGCTATTACACAGATAAAATCTAACACAAAAGGGATAGATGACATTGATATTAGAATGTTTAATAATATAATGGATGTAATTAACCCATTAATAACATATATCTTTAATTTTTCTATATTTACTGGAACATATCAAAAACTTTTGAAGACGGCCTTAATTAATCCATTACCAAAGTAAACTGCTCCTTTCGAACTATCAGATTATCAATCAAAAAGTTTATTAAAAACCATTTAAAAGGTTCTCAAACAAGTAACTCATGACCAAACAGCTAAGCACCTAAATGCGCACAACAAACTGGGTAATTTTCAGTCCAGTGTTTGGAAAAACGGCAGTACGGCAACTGTACTCATATAGTTAACAGACGACATAAGACTTGCCATGGACAGACGAAAAATAACGATAGTGATACTTCTTGATATCAGCAAGGCATTTGACACTGTTGACCCTGACATTCTCCTGTACAAACTGAGAGGATTAAACTTTTCCAATGGCACTGTTGATTGGTTTGAATCATATCTGAGGGACTGTCAGCATTGTGCCATGGATGTCAATGGAAACAGATCGCCACGGGAGATTGCAAACAGTGGTGTCCCCCAGGGCTCAGTCCTGAGGTCACTTCTTTTTTCTATATATACAAACGATGTGGCTAGTGTCTTACATTATTGTCATTACCATTTGTATGCTGACGACCCACAAATATATGTTAGTGCATCACCAAATGATGCACCACTATTATAGAGAAAAAAAAAAAATGCTGACCTTAAGAATCTTTCTGATTGAGTAAAAAGGCCTGGAATAAAAATAAATCCTTCTAAATCTCAGGCTGTTGTTATTGCTAGTCAAAAACTGATAGGAATCTCCCAAAACTAAAGCTTCAGGGAACAGAGTTAAACTACTGTGATTTTGTAAAAGATCTGGGAGTCCTAGTAGATAGTAATTTAAACTGGTCTAAGACTACTGTCTCAGTATGTCTCAAAGCCTTCTCTTCGTGCTCTGTATAAATGTAAGAAATTATTCCTCTCTCATTTGTAGAAACCAATTGGTGCATACCCTTGTGCTTTCCCATCTCAATTACTGTGACGTTGTTAAGCAAAATTTGAGTTCAGCAGTCATAATGAAACTTACACTGACACACTTTGTAATTCAAGTTTGCAGGACATTAGTTATTTTCGTTTTTTGTTATGGACTCCTGTGTGAGGTTCATCTGTGACCTGTGACTATATGACTATGCCACACCTTCATATGATCGGTTACAGTGGTTGCGCATCTGTGATCGATGACGATTCCACACTCTAGGACTCCTTCACCGCCTCGTACATTTGAAAAGTCTCGCCTACCTTTCTTCCAACATCTCATACTTCGGACTTTTTCAAAATATTAACACCAAATCCCTGAACTCAAACATTTTAACCATCCACTCCCAAAGTTCGAAAACCCTAACGAATTCCTGCTTCATTTCGGTGGCTAGATTGTGGAATGATCTTCTCCTAAAAATTATAACTAGCAAAAAAATTGGAGAAAGCATTACTTATGCGAGCCCTAGCTGAACAACCTTGTCTACCATGCATAAGTTATTTTTAGATTTCAATTATACTGATTTATACTGTGTCCACCTGTTTATTCTGCCTTCCCAATTATTAGTTTCTGTCTTGTTTTTTCGGCCAACTAGTATTTAGTTTGTACATTTTACTTCTTCAACCTTCACCAGCATTAGTTTATGCCATATTATTCACTAGTTAATGATGAATATCATTAAGATTTTAGTTAATGTTTTACTCATCGTCTTAATTAAAGCCAAATGTGAAATAAATGTTGTATACTGTTAGTTTGCATAAGATGTAAATTAGTTGTTATAAACACTTGGTATGATGAACTAGAGAAATTGACAACCCTAATCATGCCAGGCTAAATAAATAAATGAATCATGTATTATAGCTGTGGTCAGACAAACTGGCAGCCGGCTGAGAGCACACTGTTGCCACACTTGGGAACGTTCTCACGTAGCACTATGTCTCTCTCTAAACCTTGAAAATGGCAACACTGAGCATCCTGTATTGCCTACTACAAGTGACAATGGTTCACTACCCAATCACAAACTCTCCACCTCCCTTTCAACAAAGAACAAAGTGCGATCCTGTGAACGGGCATTACAAGGTGTGTCAGTGTGAGAATAAGCATGCTCCAGAGAAGGTTTTCTAGTTGTTATTGGATTGCTATTTTTACATGCTATATGAAATAATTTGTTTTAGTTATTTATTAATTATAATAATTAATTGTAATAATTTTCTGAAACATAATTACATGCAGCAATTAACAATTAGGGTAATTTAGTAAGAGTAGCATGCTTCTAAAAATGGGCACTCAGGAAAAAAGAGAGACTTATTCCCCCTACTCCAGGCTACAATGAGATGCATGTCATCAACAGCAGAACCACGAACAAGAGAACAGAGTTTGCCAGCAGGGTAAATCTATCATTCACAATGTATGTAAAAATATCATATTTCTTGATGGAAGTGATGCTGAAGTTTTGTCATCAACATATGCAATGGTAAACTTGCAAAAATGACAAGTGATGAAATCAAAAACTAGTTTTACTACCATAAAAACAACCATAGTTTGGAGAATGTACAGACTACTTGCGCTGCAGCTTGTGGTGCTGTGTTGATACTGTACAGCACATGTCATGATGGGAAACCACCTACATTTGTTTCTCCTAGGAAAAATGTGAAACAACATAGTTATCTAATGGAACTTAACGATTTTAGCAGAGACACTATTTGGGCACTAAACGAATTTTACAACAATGATGAGTACCCTCCATTAAAAAAGTACGGAAAAAATTAGCTGCGAAGATAAATTTTATAGGCTTCTAGCTTTGTGCCTCATTGGTGTCGAGGTCATTAGAGGGGGTAAACGACTAGTGGCAAGCATGGAAAGGAATTTGGCCAAGGCTCTTTCAAGGAACCATCCCAGCATGTGCCATGGAGAACCAAATCTGGATAGCCAGACAGGGATTCGAATCTGTGTCCTCATGGCCACATCATTATTGCTCACCCAACACACTTGGTAATATATACATATCGGATCGTGAGTAGGGAGCTACTCTACTAGATGGCGCCACAGACCCAGCGAGCAGGATGCCAGCGCCACAGTGAAGAGAGAGTGACCTACCAGGAGCTACTTAACGGCAATGTACAAGCAACCACATGCCGGTAGAGGAAGCTGACTTTGGACAAGTGCAACAGTAGCCGCATAGTACCATTCTGAATGTCATTGACTGCCTGCTACCACAATTCATGTATTGGGGAAAACAGCTTCACAGATTGACAACAGGCCACCGAGCATGGTGGTGTAACGGCTAGCGTTCTGGCCTCGCATTCGGGAGGACGGAGGTTCGAATCCCCGTCCAGGCATCCAAATTTGGGTTTTCCATGGTTTCCCAAATCACTCCAGGCAAATGCCGGGATGCTTCCTTCAAAAGGCCATGGCCGAATTCCTTTCCATTCCTTGCCCCCCCCCCCCAATCCTTTCCCGTCTCTAAAGACCTCGGTGTTAGAGAGACATTAAGCAGATAAAAAAAAAGGACAACAGGCCGAGAACTCTCCGACCCGCGTAGAGCAGTAGACCCAGGGCCAACGGACAGCCAAGCAGCTTGCTACCATTGCGGACGCAGAGTACATTGGGCAGCGCAGTGGCCACAAGAGCGGTCACTTGATGGAGAGCCAGCCTGAGGCAGCGGAACCACTACCCCATCACTGCCTACAAACGGGTCAAGTGGTGCACCAGGAGCTCGGAATGTTGAGCAACAACGGTGAGTCGCTTCCATTTTACTTTGGCCTTGGTTTCGAACGATCCCCCGTCAAAGAGTAGCGTCATCAAATTGTCAGGAAAACTGATACACGTGGCCGAAGTGTCGCTAGGCTTGGACGCTACTTGCGCTAACTGCCAGATCTCAAGCGAGGCAAAGATGTTATGATTGTAGACATTTTTTTCCACGTGATTTCTAACCACAAGCTAATAAACAAAATACTACCATGGCAAGAAATCTTGTAACAAGGAATCGATGCTAAGTCAACTAGTCACATTTAGCAGATGCTGAAAGCGCTTGGATGCAGCAAATTTGCGGTAATCTGACCAGCCTAATCGCCACCAAAATAATCAGATTTCCCACTCCAATATCGCCCGTCCTCGCTTAATTGCTAGCGTTCTAGACATACTCCATATGTAACGGATGACACGTCAACATATGCGTATCATGCAAGCGACTCGTAGACCCGTGTCGCATAATACAGTGTTGGCCTCATAAAATGACACTAAGCAACAAAATAAAAATAAAAAATAGACTGCTAGGCAGAAATTATAGGAACTATTAAACACAAGCATAATAACAGCATAATCTTCGCCATTCGCTAGGTCCATATTACCCGTCCAAAACCATCTGTTCCGATCGCATGTAATTAGACAATAGGCAGTTCAATGACAATACCATCACAGATTAATTCCTATTGCTTTCTAATTGAAGACCATATAGCAGATGGTTAACTTCTTTTTTTTGTTAGGATACTCCACGCGGCTACCATCAAATACCTGCAACCGAATACTCAGCTTAAAAAAAAATTATCTCCGACGGCAGGCCCAGTTATTCAAAGAACAGTTGTAAAATCTTTAGGCCCAGTAGTGTGTACACCTTAGCAATAGCACATATCGACTACTTTTTCATCCACCACTAGCAGGATTTGACAGTTTAAAACACGGGCTGAAAATTGAAACTGCAGCGAGTTTCTTTAATACAGCAAGATACACGTTTCTTAAAAGCCAAATCAAATACTTAGGATTTCTCATAACAGATGGAAATGTTTGACCCAACCTAAACAGGATACCCGTGTGCATGTATCAACTTCCTTCTCCCCTCTATGGATCATCATGCAAGTGAGACAGTTTATAGGGCTTTAAATTTCGACAATTCATACTCCAGTTTACCAAGTTATGGACACACTCTTCAAACTCGCAGGAGGAAACACCAATACGCTTGACTAGCAAAAGGACGAGGAAATCCGCAAACAGGGCAAACGTACTTGCAGGCCTTTGATTTGCACTTTACCAAGAAGGAAAACGGATGGCACATGTTGACTTCCAACCCCGGAACAGCCACGCCGCTATTAAAAACTGCTGCTACTAGCAACGTAAAACCATCTTTGTTAGACCTTTGGCTACCCACAGAGTATAACACCCGAAAGTCTAAAAGTTCAGAGCCGATATGCGTCCGAAAATCTCAGCAGCAAGCACGATCAAAAAGAGTATTTCCACAACAATGCAAAATTCATATTACTCAACCGCTCAAAAAATCACAAACAAGTAATTCAGAAACCTAACAGCAAGGGGTCATCGCCTTCCCTTCCACCCAGCAGTAGAAAGTTTCCTCACCTTTCATCTCTGCACTCCAGAATCTCCGGCACAAAGGTAAAATTCAGCAATATAATGCATGCATTACTTGTCGTTGAGTCTTCAGCATCTAGATTCATTTCTTAGCAGTAGCAGTTCATGTAGAACTAAAACATCTCGTCATCAATAGCGCCTAGAGCGAAACTTAGCAAGAAACTAACATGAGTAAAGTACTTTTTTCAAAAAATTTACCCATGCTTCAATCAAAATCCCTCAAAAAGGAAAACAAACTTTTCAGTCCATGTTGGACGTTGCCGTCAAAGTACCACAATTTCCAAGGACTTCGCTACCAGGAATGAAATCTTAAAACTTTAAAATCTACAGGAACCTCTCCAATTATTTTAAAAGTTACCAGGACTTCGCCACGAAGAGTAAATGTTATACCATGTATTGGACCTCACCATGAAGAGTAAATGTTATACCTTATATAGGAACTCGCCACAAACCGTAAATGTTATATCTTGTATAGGACCTCGCCTTAAAGAGAGAAAAATCATTAGAAAAATTCTAGGAGCAAGACTCACTAAAGATGGTTACAAACTACAATCAATCAAAACAACAGAAAAATTTTCAAATATTGAAATTGACATCAAGAGATTACCAGAAAGTCGACTGACAAAAAAAGATAATAGATTATGTAAGTTCACTTAAAAATCCAACAACTTGGCTGAACGAAATTCGGAAGGATCTTAAAAGTGCAATCATAGGAGCAACAGATAGCTTAGAAAGAGACACCTTCAGACACAAAGTAGACAAATGGGATGTTATAAATGAGCAACTAGAACAAAAATAATACAGACCAAAGTGGTCAGAAGAACACAAACAAGCTTTCTCGAAAAGAATGAAAGCTTACTGGAACAATAAGAAGAAGTCGAAGAAAACTTGATTGAGTCATTTGCTTACAGTCTTCCATTTATTGGGCGAATTCGGCAATAATAATAATAGTAATAATAATAATGACCGGGTATTATCTCAAGTTGAGACCAGGTGGTTGCCTTGTGCCAAGTTTGTACTGGTAAGAAAGTTCCCACCTTCTGAGTTCAGAGAAACTGCTGCTATTACGGAGAACTCTGATAGCACGGACTGTTCTTCCTAAAATCCTCCCTGTCCCTATCAGAGTTCTCCTTAATAGCAGCAGTTTCTCTGAACTCAGAGGGTGGGAACTTGCCTACCAGAACAAACTTGGCACAAGGCAACCACCTGGTCTCAACTTGAGATAATACCCGGTCATTATTGTTATTATTATAAATGTTTAACTTTCTTAATCCTCCCTTTCCCACTACCTATATTGAACCACCACTAACCTAAGGTGATGGTTACTTCATAAAACTTATTATTTAATTATATATATATTTTTTAAATTTGTATAATATTTTATATAATAATTATTATTTTTCTTTTCAAATTTAGTTTAAATTATATTTTGCTCTTCCCACCGACTAGAGATTAGTTTGGATATTTATCTATGCTCCGGTATTAGCTCTACTTTTCCGATGTTTGAATTTACCCCCACCATTTTCCTGACCGGCGATCGTTCTGTGAGGCAGTCTCCCGCTGCGACCACCTCTCATAATGTTCTTCCGTTGACGAAAGGTTTATCTCAAAAATTACTTTATTATTTGTGTTTGTCTTTTCTGTGTGTTCGCGCCCTACATCCATCATCTAAAGGTAAGTGGTGGCTCATTTCCCTATCCTAATTTGAAACAATATAAAATTATATTTTAAAATAGCCATATGTAAATTAAGGTTTATGACGGCACAAATAAAACCTTGAAACTTTCACTATTAATGATAGAGTAATCAAAAATGAACTTTATTTGTTGAATAATAATTTTTAATCAAATAAAAATATGTAAATATAGCTATTAGATATGTTGCACTCCACTCAGAGCACATACTTAAAAAGCATACAATTACATAGTAATGAAATAATAACTATTGCAACTTCTCCAGATGATTATGTAAAACTCTAACTTGTTAACTCACTTCAAAAAAGATATTTCTGACCATTGACAGAATTATTACCTACTAGAACGAATTAGATATTGTCCAAACATGCTAAGATCATACATAAGTAACGGTAATCTTTGCTTAACCACAATTATATCTCACCCTTCACATTTCCCACCATTCATATCTGATTATGAATTATCCAAAGAATAGTTTTTGTCCAACTAACAGACACACTAAAAATTAGGAATATCTTTCCATGAGGATCTAGTAGAACAGAAAGTCTCCCAACAATTACTTCAATACAAACACGAATGTTATGTTTAAAACAAATGTTAATGTACCCCTTTGAAAAATCAGTCTTTATCCACAGTTCTTCACTGATTGTCTCAGGAAATTAAACAACATTTTGAGTTCAATCGGCCAGAACAACTTTTCTGATACCACTACTGACGCAAAAATTAATCCCCGTCCTCTCCTACTTATTGCCAATCTCTCTTTCACTTTTCTCCTTGGCAAAGCTTCTTTGCCTCACTGTCAGTAAGGTGAACATTTAACTTTAATTAATCACCTGGATGTTAGAAATCTATGCATCATTTACGTAAATTTACCAGAGTATGACTACCCAATTAACCCAGCGCTAATGTTAGCGAATAGAAGAACATACAAGACATAGCACAAAAAATTGAAAAGTTCCTAAATTCCTAAAATTTGACAATGAGATGTCACTCCTTGCTAAACATCTGTTTTGTTCCCATGTAGTTAGCATCTCTCAACAATCTAAGCATCATTTCTAGTCTATCCATTATTTACTTGCTGTTTGTTACCAGTCTACAAAATGAGTAATATTTGCAATGGAAGATGGAAACTATATAGGCACAAAGCTAAAATTTGTTCCAAACCAAAATTTTAGAATATCCAAATTTCCATTTCTGTATAATTACTCTGTTAATCATATATCAATTAAAAATTACAATGTAATTGGATAAAGGAAACAAAGAAAATGCCGCGAGGCACTGAAAATAAGATAGGATAGGGAAAATAAACAGTTACCCGTCACTTACCACAGATGAAGGCAGGAGGGCGAGACACGTAAAAACACAAAAACGAATTGCACAATATTTCGACTTTAGTCTTAGTCATGTGGAGCGAGACATATGGCAGGGGGAAAGATGTGGTGTTTTTACGTGTCTCGCCCTCCTGCCTTCATCTGTGGTAAGTGATAGATAACTGTTTATTTTCCCTATCCTATTTTAAATTACAATGTAAAACATATTAGAAGCATGTGTGTGTTAGAGAAGTGTTTTATTTAATACAAATCTGTAAAATGTAACTTTAGGGCAGGAAGTATACTTGTTTACATTTTTAGGCTTGGCACAATTTTAAACTGATAACAGCACCAATAAATTTAATTATAAATTTTTGTTTTTTAAAAAGATTTCTTTTTAACATTGCTGTATTATTGTGCAGTAGCGTATGCAGTTGTTAAGCATTAATTTTATAAAAATTTAAGAAATCCTAGAGTGATTTATTCAAGCCTTTGTTGAGATAGCGTGACTAGTATAGACTCAAAGTCTGTTAATTTAGGTTTGTTCAACATTATATTTGTGATAGTAATTTTGTGACTGTAAAGCAGAAAGTTTTTCATTTCTGTATTAGTTTTAGATGCGGTATTCAATAATATAAAAAAAATGTATTGTCTAATTTAGGCCTAACTACTTTCAATAGTTCATTGGAGTTCCATACGGAAACTTACACTAATCCTTTGGTTTTGCATATGGTGTAAGCCTTGATGTCAAGATCATTAGAGGTGGGAAAGGACTGGGGGGCAATAATTGGAAGGAGTTCGGTCATGGCATTTTTTGTAGGCATTACCCTGGCATATGCCTAGAGTGATTTGGAGAAAATATGGAAGACTCAAATCTGGATGGCTAGATAGTGATTTGAACCCAAATTCTCCAAAATTCAAGTCCAGGGCATTACCAATCACCCACCATGCTTTTATTTGTTATTACAGTTTTTATTTTAGTTGTGTAAAGAAAGTAATAGAGAAACTGACATGAAAATGCCAAAATAAATAAATAAAAATAATTTTAAAGAATGGGACATTTTGCTTAGTGACAGTTAATAATTTAAAAATGATAACTGCCAACGCAGTTGATTTTCAGTTCAGTTTTCATTTGCTAAATATGTTTTGATTTTTTCTTCGAAACAAACCACAAATGGTAAAATTAAAAATTATTGCACATAATTCGACCTAGATTATCTTATTTTAATGGGATTAACTTAATCAAAAGCTTACAGTACTGTCAAAACAATATTTCTGTTGATTACCTGCTCAACTGCAGGAGTTTTCCTGTTCCACAAAACCATAAGGCCTCTGTTATAACCAATTAAAATTTTGTCAGGACTGCCAGGTTGCTCAGCTATAGCCTCAACAGCTCCTGGATTTAATTTGTAGCCTTCTGGAACACTGGTAGCAGAAGATAAATTCACTATTAACACACATAATTTCTGAAAATCGCTATTGCATGGGAAGGAAACAATATTGCTTTGACCATATACAAAACAAAAGTTGTCCTAAATGAAAATACTTTTCTTTAACTGCAAATGAAGCAAAAAAAATCCTGAAAGTTCAAACAGAGATCATGCAAAGACCTAGTGAACACGTAGTACACCCACGTGCATAAGTCAGGGCCAAATGGATAGGACTGACTAATTCTGCCAAGGGTTGAGCATTAAAGTTGACCTGGATTCAACATACAAATTCAATCATAGGATTGTTGTAGGTTAATAACTTGAGCTTGCAATGTATACTTACAAGGTTTAACTTATGATATTTACACAATGGCATACAATGACACTGATTAAACAGTAAAATGCAAAATAACTGACACATGTAATAAAACAGCTGACTGATTATAACCAACTCTGTCAAGTGTTGAGCGAGCTTGCATTTCATTAATGAACAAAGTAGTGTTGCCCCTCTAGAGCCACGTGTTGCTCCCCCATAGCCACCCCTATTTCCCCGGTAAAGCCCACCTTGTTACCGGCTTCTACTGCTGGCTGCCACCAATGAGCACCAGCCACGCGGCTACAGGCAATGGGGTTACCACTGCTAGTCATACCCAGCATTGTAAACCCCAATCTCCCACCTTCATTCCAGTCATGAGGGAACAGTTTTTGCCAGTTGATTCGGTCACCCTGACTCACTTTTGATCAGCCAAGGTGCAGCTTAGACAGCCTGTCAGCATTCTACATCCCAAGGCAAAGTCCCTCAAGTGTTTTTTAACAATGCAAGCTTGCCATCCTCATTTAACACCTTGCAACTACTTACTTCATAGCAAAATAACTCTGGGGTTACGATAAACACTAAAATTAAAGTAAGAATTCAATTTAGAGAAGAAACATAAACTGCATCAATTTTGCGATTTCCACATTCAATCGTTGGCAATTACTCTAGTCATAAAAAAGCCTTAATAATTACCAGATCACTTACTCCAGCAAATTTCCAGTTCAATTTTACAATCTTACTATCTTCCACCATCAAAACATTAAGAAGCAACAGTTTCAATAAGTGACCTGTGATGGAATATGATTCTAAAGTGATGGTTTAATCTGAGCTTTTAATAAAACACATACACATATAAATTATTAATTTGTTTCATTCTATGAGTGGCCGTGTTGACCACAAGTGTTGCGTGAGCTCAGCCACTTATTTCTTTTAACTTGACAATGGGTTAACCCCGAAATATTGTATTTTCTGTGTTTGTGTACGATTTCGTGTTGATGCAGCCTCCGTCCATTCTACTGTGGTGAGCGTTGGGTATTTTATCAATCCTTTCCATATAAATATTGCCTCGTGGCACATCTTTATTTCCATTGTTATCATTACTAACAGAAAGATAAAAATATTAGTAGGTAGATTCTAGATGGTTGGCAAGTGAGAGAGAGTGATATTAAATTTTTCTTTGCCTACGGTGTAGAGAACCTAAAATTAATTTTCCTTTTACAGAAAGAGTAAATTTGCTAAGCTGCATATTGTCTGATTTTCAGTTTCACGACTTACCAACAGGTTAGAGTTATGGCCGTTCCAAAATATAGAAGGGAATAATTTGCTTTTCTAGGAGACAATGGTGGAACCCGAAGTTTAATTTCAGTAAGAAAATGTGATGATCTATAAAATTTTCTGTTGAGAGGAACAACTTCGTGCAACATTCATCAGACATTTAAATGACATTAATTCAAATTAGTATATCAGTTTTATGAGTTAATATTGTTAATGGTATAACAAATCTGAATCATGTAAGTACATAAATAATTTGTAGTATTGCAAAAAAGCAATTGGTTGACAAGGTGAACCAGTCATTTAAATTTGCAAGACATGGGGAAAGGAAATAGAATAATAAAATACTTTGTGTGAATACACAGATAGCAGTGACTTAGAATCAGAAACATTCAATGAAAATGTGGTTTAAAATAAAGAGTAGGATTGACACTAACAGAAATATATTACATAACTAGTACAAATATCTAAACATTTGCAGCTAAAGAACTAAATTAAAACTCGAGATGCCCCGTTCGGTAATGCTTAATATCGATCGGCAACAGTAAATGCAGCGAGGCGCTCAAATGTTAAATATTACCATAATTCATATTAATTTCCATAAATAAACGATTTGATTATAAATTAGATTTGTCTATATGGTTAGAGTGGTTCACGGCCGATAAGGTTATCATGAGGAATATTTAATTGTTACGTATGAGAAAGGTTAATGGTTGCATTTCCAAAGACAGACAGGGGAGTAAAGAAGTACATCAAGTAGTGTGTATGGTTTGTATCAAAGTATAGAGTGATCAAGTGTTTCCTAATGTCACAGTCATTAATTTTTTGGATGGTGGAGATGCCCTAGTACAATGCAGTCTGGCTTGAAACAACAGGTAAGGTGTTCTCGGTAATAACATTGTAAATTTGTCTGATTTCAAACCAGCTTATTGTGAAATGACTTCTTCCTTAATAAGCCACAAGTGTTTTGCCATCATAAATTCCTGACTGGAGTTTATCATAACATGGCCTGCAACCACGAACACCATATGTCACTGGCACGGATAAATGGGCAGCTGGAAAGAACCGTTTGTCCATAATAAACTGTTTGATAAGGAGAAACTGTGGACGATTGATAAACCATCAACTGCAGCTCTATGGAGGCGATAAAGCGTTGCAGATGGTGGTATTCGAGTAGTCCAATAGGAATGGTTTCACACGTTTTCTAATAAATTTTTAATGTTTGTTGTATGTACTGCCCTATCATGGAAGAGAGGCAGACAAGGTCCACCCAAGGCAAATAGACTTGGAGAGGAGAGAAGACAGAAGGTGGGCTGGACTCAGCACTGCAGGAAGGGAAGAGGTGGGTGAGACAGGGTGCAGCAAGGAACACAGCCAGCTGGGGCGAGAGGCAATACAAAGTGAATAGCTGCGACATACGACGGGCGGCTGGCCATCCTCCCCTGAGACTGACTCATCTGATTTCCACACCTTACAAGGCCTGACACAAAGCAACACGCATCATCAGCCAACTCAGCTCTCTTCATCTTGGCACACGTTATGCAGCATCAGCCCAACTCAACTCTACGGTAACTTCCCCGTAATCAATCACCATACAGTGACCAGCAAGATCTCACTTAAAGAACTCAAACTGTAAATTCAACTGTTTATGGGAAGACTACCACCGATCCTTGCAGTTAATTGTTTCAATTGCTGATAAATAAAATAATGCTTTCCTTTCCATAAAGTAAATAAAGTCAATGTATGTTTTCCATTGTCATTGATGTTTGACTTGTGATATCATAGTTCCTTTGATTAATGTGAATGACCAGTTTGGTTGAGAACCACACCATCAATCAATTATTTATTTATTAATTAATCAACCTGAAGTCCCAGGGAATACCAGATGGGACACAACAAACGATACCATCTTTTTAAATTAGCACATCAAAAATAAGGTAACTGCAATTAATAATGCTAGAGATGATAGAGGATGCCAATTGTTTTTACCCTCATCGAGCATCAGGACTACAATTTCCCACCACCCATAATCATGTCTTCAACATACAAGTTATAAATGGCTTAAAACAAAACCTTGCTACTGTTTTATAAATACAATGGCCAAAACTACAGAGAATGGAAAGGGAAAGCCAAATGAATCCGCCTTAACAATTCCACTAATTGCAACCCACCAACTAACCATCTCACCTTTTCAGCCAAATGATTGCCAAATGGCTGGTTATCAGCAATGCAACGAACCTAGTGTTTACATAAGTATCTTTACAATTCAACATTAGTCCTTAAAGCCAAGAGGTTCCCCCTCCCCCCCCCATTATTTACTTAATAGTGTAACAGTATAAATGGAATTCAAGCTCAAATCCTCAAAAATGGAAGTTCAACACTGTAAATGCCAATTCTATAGACATTCTCCTTTCATAAACAATACTAAACTCCTAAGACTAAATACACAATAAAATTGTTGAGCTAATATTTGATTTACCAAATCATTTAACAATTATTCTATTTACACTTTTCTCTTAAAATCTCCTATTTCACATTTTATTAATGTGGCTGTAATTCCAAGTCTGTTAACAGACCAATTTCTTTCCTTATCATCCAGTTAGATTTTCAAAGCGGAAAGTGGTGAAATGATACTATATAAAAGAATACTTTTCATCTTGGGGAAAAAAAACCTTTTCTCTGGATTTTGTGGTTAAATATAATGCTTACTACTAAATTCCACCAGCTTCCACGAAACTGTGCACATGAAAACAAGACGCAAATTGCTGGCTATGTGTCAGCCTATCTTACAAACACACAAAACCAAAAGAGTTATTGGACTATTCTAAATCTGTTGTTCCTAAAATACGCAAAAGAAATTAATAACAACTGTCCAGCAACACGAGATTGTTGCAATATGAATTTGTATAGTGGAAGAAACAACTATTTCCTGGAGATCAAACTAAGGATAGCACAGTATTAGTATAATTCACAAGAGTAGGGATTGCAATCTGGGATCTCACGTTATTTGGCAGTCTGGTGGATCCCGCACAAATTTAATCAGATCCACAATCTGTACAAATGGGCGAAATCGTGTTTCATTCTGTGTGATCTACACCACTAGCTGGTCAGATTCAGTTACCGGTGGTATTGCTCCATTTACCTGCACCCTTCAAGTTGACATTTGACTAGCAGCTCCAAATGTGTATTTTTTGTCATCTTTCATGATTTGTAAGTAAACAGATTCACAATTACATTTCTATGAGAACTTCTGCTTGTTTTTGTTGTATGCATTACTATAATTTAAGTTGCCCTACTGCATAATTTATTTATTTATTTAGCTTATGGCCATTGCACAAAAATAATACAATTTAACATTAAATTACAATTAAAATTCAAAATTAACATGGTGTAGCCAATCTAAAGCTTCATTTGAAATGTTAATAAAATCTATCGGTGATCCCCTGAATGCTCGAAATGGACAGTCAAATGTCACATGACGGATGGTTTGTTTCTCCTCACCACAGTCGCATCTCGGTGAATCTCTCATTCCCCATGTATACAAAGATGAAGCAGATCTTCCATGACCAGTCCTAACTCTGTTAAGAGCTACCCAGGTCCTGCGAGGAAGGTCGAGTCCCTTTAGTGCCTGTTGACTGTCGAACAGGGAGTGCCATTCTGGTCGGGCTGAGGCTATCCACTCCAATTTCCAAGCTTCTCTCCCATTAAAATTATCAGATATAATCTGTTTTACAGTTTTTACACTTGGATTTCTCGATTTAAGTCTCACAAACATATTATCCATGTCGCCATGGATGGGCAGATCCAAGTTATCACAGATCTTATTATACTGGGCAATTAGGATTTTGTGTCGTCTTATCGTAGGCGGTTCGATGTTGCAGAAAACAGGTAGCCAGTACAGTGGAGTGGTCTTAATACATCCGCTAATTATCCGCATTGTCTGGTTTAAAACTGTGTCGATCTTTTTAACGTGGGCGCTATTTATCCAGACAGATGAGCAGTACTCAGCTGCAGAATATACAAGGCTCAGTGCTGATGTGCGGAGTGTAGAGGCGGATGCTCCCCAGGAGGTGCCAGTTAACTTCTGCAGAATATTATTCCTGGTTCTTAGTTTTGCTGCAAGGTTGTTTAGATGTTTATTGTACGATAAGGTGCGATCCATTACGACTCCCAAATACTTGGGGAAGGGGTTGTGTCGGATGGGAGTGCCATCAAGAAGAACGTCAAGTGAGAGATTCGCCACCCGATTGTTAAGATGGAAGACACTAGTTTCCGTCTTGCTGGAACTGGGTACGAGACCCATTTCCGAAAATAGTTGCTCAGGGTTTTGAGGTCTGCTGTTAAACTATTTTCAATTTGCTGAACGTTATCAGATTGTTATACTACTGCCAGATCGTCGGCATAAGAGAACTGTCTGGATTCTGTTTGAGGAATGTCAGAAATATAAACATTAAAAAGAAGTGGGGCAAGAACTGAGCCTTGAGGCAGACCATTATTCACTCTTCTTACTTTGCTTATCTTACTGTCTGAGACAACCTGGAATGTTCGGTTAGCTCGCATGGTATTGATCAGACAAATGATTTTTTTACACTTCAAAATGTTCAGCAGTTTATATACCAGGCCCTCTCGCCACACTGTATCATAGGCTGCGGTAAGGTCAACAAATACAGCACCAGTCTTCAATCGTCTCTCGAATCCTGCTTCTATGTGAGTTGCCAATGCCAGGACCTGATCCTCGCAGTTTCTTGCAGGTCTAAAACCTGCCTGTTCAACTGGGAGGTTTGCGAAAATAATTGGACTGATTCAATTGTAGATAATCCTTTCAAATAACTTGTAAGTAGTACTTAGCAGTGAAATAGGTCTAAAATTCTCTGGAACTTCAGGGCTTTTTCCAGGCTTCAGAATGGCTATGATCTTTGCCCGTTTAAATTCTGCAGGAATGACACTTGTCTGTAGTATGTTAGTGAAGAAGCGGGCCAACAATTTTTTGGTATGTTTTCCACAGTGTGTAAGGAACTCTGGGTGAACTTCGTCAAAACCTGGAGCCTTCCCATTCTTCATTTGTTTGATGGCCCTTGCCACCTCTATATCGGTGACAGGGGATGAGAGGTTTGTAGGGGCAGAGTACAATCGTTTTAGATGGAACAATAGTTTTTTCACTTTCCGAGTATGATCTTTATCGGTGCTCACTCTAGACATGTTGGCAAGTCGACTTGCTATTTGGTCTGGAGTGACCTGATGCTTTGCTTGAGGGTTATGTGGGGTTCCACCTAGCTTTTTAAGGAGGCTCCATGCTTTCCGGCTGGACTTCTTGAAATTCAAGGTTTGCACCGTATCATTCCATTTGCGTTTTCGGGCATTGTCCAGGCTCTGCAGCAGTTCGTCGGCTGCTTCTGTACGTCCGTTTTGTTGGAAATCATCATATAGCATTTCGCATGTTTCGTTCCAACACGGGATATATTCTTTTCTAAAGCCTCTAGGAATAGACTTTTTAGCTGTCACTATGGTTACTCTGACAAACCTATTATAATTTTTTACTAATGGAGGTATCCATCTTAGGTTTTTATCCAGGTTACCGGCAAATTCTTCCCACTTTGCTTTCCCAAAGTTCCATCTAGGTAAAGGAGAGGATCTAATTATGGGAATTGTTAGGCCAACTTCTAGCAAGACTGGTCAGTGTTGACTATGTGAAACGTAAATATAAAACTACAAAAGGAAGATTAAAACTATTGACAGCTATTGCAAAAAGGAAAAATCTTTGGAATAAATGTTTTTCAGAATGCTTTGCAAAAATGTTTTTACCATAAATTGTTTCTGTACTTCATCAGATTTGAGGTCTGTTTATTAAAAGTGAATTTCAACTTTCTAATTTTGCTGATACTATAAAATGTATGGCCACAATTTTTTGAATACCATAAAAACTGAAACGCCATTATTGGAACATTTATATTCACTGTAAAGAAACACATTTTAATTTTGGCTTGCTTAGAAATACACAATCCATGCAGTTTACTCAAAGAACGGCTAACAAGCTTTGGTTTCGATCTCTAAGTTGGAGTTATTGGTTGAAGATCTGATGGATGTTGACATATTTTACAAAAAACTGAATTGGTTCCCAGATACAATGATCTCAAGAAAGTGTGTGAAGTTGTTAAGCTTTTCAAAAAGTATTTTATTTATGATCATAAACCAACAACCATGGAGGCAGAAATGGCAATCTTGGCCACTGGATATAAAAGTAATTCTTTGCAAATAAAGTGATAGTTCAATTGCTTAGTAGATGGATAGATCATTTTTCAAACTAATGTCATGTACTGTGAGGCATGTGATGTGACCTGAATACTTACTGTATTTGTTTATTTACTTAATAACTAGAATTAAAACAAAAGCACAAAGTAGATATATAGTAGCCTAAATTTTTTTTTAAATGTTATTTTGCTAACTAAAATGTTGTTTACTGTTGATTTATATTTTTAACATTAAAGTTGATTTGTTAATTAAATAAATAAATGTTTATTATTTAATTTCATAACACTTTAAAAGCTACACTGGATCCTGCAGGATTGCAATCCTTACACAAGAGCTTACGTATTAACATAGTGTTTAAATGCTAATAGTTTCCATAGCAAATGGAAGGAAAAACTCATGATTTACCAATGTCACAGGGAGGTCCTTAAAAAGGAAAGTGGCCAATACTGAGAATTTGAATACAGCAGCAATCACTTAGAAGGAAGAATATGTGCTGTGTGCACATGTCTGTGACCAATTACATAACGTGTTATTCCAAAGAAGATTTCTGGCTAAACAGTAACATGTACTTACTAGATGTAGAGTGACAATGAAATCTGTAACTCAAATGTACACACTCCTCTAGTACATAAATCCAAAATTTACTAAGTGATGAGCTTACCTTCTCCAAACTTGTTGCATTTAAAACTTTAGCAAAAATATCTAAATTCAGAAAGATTCAAGAAAAAATCAACTGCACACCAAGATTTAAATACACATCAAATCAAATCAATACAAAAGTCGATAACAGGCAGTCACGATGTTAAAAACATACATACATGGAAATAAACAATGAAGGAAAGGGAAATTAACCCACCACATTCCAAACTTGATGGATGAGATGAGAGAAAACGCTTAGGTGGATAAATTTTTTTTTTTTTTAACTGCTTTACGTCTCTCAACAGCGAGGTCTTTAGAGACGGGAAAGGATGGGGAGCAAGGATGGGGGGAAAGAAATGGGAAGGAATTTGGCCATGGCCTTTTGAAGGAAGCATCCCGGCATTTGCCTGGAGTTATTTGGGAAACCATGGAAAACCTAAATCTGGATGCCCGGACGGGGATTCGAACCGCCCTCCTCCCGAATTAGAGGCGAGAACGCTAACTGTTACACCGCCACGCTCGGTTAAGGCGGATGAAGAAATACACAATATTTCGGCAACTACCTTCTTCAGTAGTAGATAAATGGGCCATTAGACTCTGTACGTGTGCACTGAAGAAGGCAGTTGCTGAAATATTGTGTATTTGTTTGTCCGCCTACGTGTTTTCTCTCCTCGCAGCTTTGGTATGTGGTGAGTTAATTTCCCTTTCCTTCATTATTTATATCGCCTATATGCCGCTTCCATTTTCCTTAGTTTCATACATAGAAATGAAATATTTTTCTTAAAGGAGATCAAAAGGCATATATAAAAATGTGATGAGATCATTAGGTTGAAGAGAAACCACACAAATAGCAGAACCAATATTCACAAATGAGCCTGTTACACAATCTAGGGAAGTATCGAAATAAAAAGCTAAGAGAATAACAAATGGCCAGTAAACACTGCAGCGATCTGATAAAAATTCAAGTTTGTGTGTGTGTGCGTGTGTGTGTGTGTGTGTGTGTGCGCGTGCCTGACGTTTTGACTATGACAGCTCTGTTGGGAAGGTTTTGGAGAAGTTGAAGGTTTGGGATTTCTCAGGTGTGTTGAGCAAAATGAACTGTGGTTAGAAGCCTTGTAAGGGACCGTGGAGGCCAAGGAAAGCACCCATTTCCTTACTGAATGGGAATGTAATGACCTGTGGAATAAAACTGGCATCTGAAAGCTGTTTTAGTGTTTCAGACTCCTAATCAACACAGTCCATGACCACAGTGATTAAGCTCCTGTTACCTATGTGGATGCTAATATTCTTGTATCTACGCAGTTCTCATGTCTTGCATTTTCATAGAGCTATTGATACGCTTACCACAGTTGGCAGTAACACGGGGTCTACAAATCAAGTGATGTAGACACACACAAAACATTGGCAAATTTGGGCAAATACCCTTATCAGCAGAATAAATGTATGTAGAGGGATGGAATGCACACCCACCCTATTCACACCATATTCTTCAGGTGATGAAGGGTACATGCCCATTAATTACAGTGACTGTATATGTTTGCATGTTGAAACTGCCCTACTGTCAATCTCAACTTTTATATGAATTAGTAGCAGTTACCCGCAACTTCGTCCGAGTGGAAGAGTGATGTAATATAAGATTTTCATGAGAGGTCTTGACACTCAGTGGTTAGGGTGTCCAACTGGTGATGGAAAAGTTCCCAGCTTGAATTCCAGTCTCAGCGAGGATTTTCATAGGTTCTTAGCTTGATCTTCACCTCTGGCACAGGCTGTTGTGTGATGTGAAGTACACCAGAATGCTCACGTGATTCTAATTCCACGTTGTACTTTAGATCCCCTATGCCTGGTAGGATTACTGCGATCTATTAACTCGTCGATGTGTTGTAACATCTCTCATGTTGTCCTCGTGGCACACAGGTCGGGGTGGATCACTACCACGCAGGTTACTTCGGGCAGGGCCGGCTCTAGGATTTTGGGGCCCAGGGTAACCAGTTGGGGGCCCTTGGCAAATTCATCAGTTAGGGCCCTCCCTCAGACCAAATGGGCAACTTTTTTTTTTAGCTCTATAACTTGTCGAGCGGCGGCCCCTACAGCCGGTGATCGGGCCCTCCATCAGCCGGGCGAACCTGGGTACATTTGACCTGCTTACCTCTCCCCCTTAATGCCGGCCCTATCTTCGGGCATATTCTCCAAAGCCGCTTTGAAATCCCTAACCGTGGCATTGTTGTTGTGTAATATCCATTGTATTTTTTGTATGGTCTCTCACTCAGTCCCTTCAATAATTCTATAACATCTTTAAGTTTCTGCTTCTTCATCGCCCATGAAATATATCTGTAAAAACTGTGGTTTCGTATTCGACGAAGGAAGCATAGATCCAATTCGGTCATTTACTTGCCCCTGGATAGTAAATGTCGGTGAAAATCCCTGCTTTGCAACAATTCTATCGGTTCCAAAAGACGTCATATGGATGTTGTTGTTTTTGTGGCTTTAAGGCACGTCGACAACGAGGTCATTAGCGCCCTAACAATGGCTGTGGTTAAAATTCATAATAAAAGTACTGTCTGCATGGTCGACTGTAAAGGGGTCGACCATACAGACAGCACATAAAATAAATCACAAAAATAAGATGTAGCCGTAAAGGGGCCACCTGGAATTAAGACCGTTGTACACCTGGGTGGTTGTAGAGGAGCCAAACAGGTTCGCAGAAGACTTAAAAACACTGCATATCTCGCTGGCTGTAAAAAGGCCAACGCGAAATGAATTAAAACAAAATAAAAATTAGAACAAAGCACATGGATGGTTGGCTGTAAAGGGGCCTCCCATCAATTCTAAAACTAGGCTGACCTGCCTAAAATTTTACATATCAGGCCGGCAGATACACAGAACTTTAAAACCTTGGCCACATTGCTGGTCTCATTATTTAAAATCGGGGGCAGATCGTTGCCCAGGCCAACGTCTGCCCTCAAGTCTATAAAAGATACACAATCTATTAAAATGTGGCGCACCGTCAAAGGTATGCCACAAGCATCACATTCGGGTGGGTCCTCCCGGCGGAAGAGAAAGCTGTGAGTCAGAGCACAGTGCCCTATACGGAGGCGAGTGAGGAGAACCTCATCCCTCCTCGCCCACTGGAAGGAGCTGCTCCATGGCTGAACGGTCGGTTTGACCTGCCGGAGCTTATTATGCTCGACTTCCAGCCACTGCCTCTGCCAAATATCAAAAATAAATCTCTTTGCCGCCGAGGCAAGGTCTGACTTTGCGACCGGAGCAAAGTCGATTTGGACCTTGTTGCAGGATAACTTGGCAGCTTCATCAGCTGCCTCGTTCCCCCTGATTCCCACATGGCCCGGTACCCAACAGAATAAAACCTCCTTCCTAGGTGATTGGAGGGAAAGGAGGGCATCCTGGACTAAACTGTCTGTTGGGTACATGTTTCCTAAAGCCTGAATGTAGCTGAGGGAATCACAGCATATGATGTATTTCATATAACGACTTACCTTCATATGCTGCAGCGACTTTAGTATGGCGTAGCATTCGGCAGTGTACACGCTGCACCTGCTATCCAGCTTGTATTTGTAAGTCGCTCGAGGGAACACTACAGAACAGCCTACACCGTTGGCCTGCTTAGACCCATCCGTATATACCGGGGTATAATTGTGATGCAGGTTTAAAATATCATTAAAAACTCTGGTAAAAACCCTGTCAACGGTAGACAGCTTGTTGAACTTTGAAATTTCTAAAATCGTTCTGGGCCAAGCCAGGGAGGAGACCTACTCCAAACCTGGTGATAAAATGAGGGCAATACAAACCCAGACTCTTCTAAAATAGCCCTCGTATGGTAGCTAAATGGTTTAGTTGCTCTTAGACGATTAGTATATAGTCGCTCGAAGTTTGACAGAATGACCACAGCCAGGTGTTGTGGTAATTTGAATATAGTGTCGCACCATGAGGAGGTGCCTGCGGATCGGAAGCGGCGGCTCACCAGACTCAGCACAGATCGTGGGAATTGGGCTGGTGCGGTAGGCACCCGTGGCGAGCCGAATTCCTGCATGGTCGACACTATCTAAAATGCGTAGATAGCTGCCCCATGCCGAACCGTATACTATGCAACCGTACTCCAAACGCGACAGTAACAAGGCTCTATAAAATTGCAGCAGACAGGAGCGATCAGCACCCCATGACCTGCCGCATAAACATTTTAAAACGTTTAGAGCTTTTAGTGCTCTGGCTTTCACATCATTAAGATGTGGAAGCCAAGTTAACTTACTGTCTAAAATGCGGCACAGAAAATGAACAGAATCAGTAAAACTTAAAATGATGTTCCTCAAAGTAAGATGAGGCTCAGCTAAAAAGGCTTCTGCTACGGGTAAAAAGTACACACCGAGTTTTCTCAACTGGGAATCGAAAACCGGTGTGCACTGACCACTCATCCAGGCCGTTCAGTGCGAGTTGCAGCTGCCGCTCAGCGCTTCTCAGGATGGAGAATGCACAAAAGATTAAAAAATCATCCACGTATAAGGAGTACCATATGGGACTCCTTATAACAATGGAGATACTGTTGATAGCGATAGCAAAAAGGGTAACGCTTAAAACTGACCCGAGGGACACCATTTTCCTGAATAAAAAGATCAGACACTTAACTACCGACTCGGTACCGGAAGCAACGACCAGATAAAAATGATTTTAAAATACGGGGCAGGTTTCCCCTAAAACCCCAGTCATGTAATTGTTTTAAAATAATATGCCACCAGGTAGTATCATACGCCTTTTTAATATCGAAAAAAAATCCCCACTAGATGTTGGCTGCGGATGAACGCATCCTGTATCGCCGCTTCCAGCAGGATCAGGTTGTCCAAGGTGGAACAGAACTTCCTGAATCCACACTGAAAACAGCTCAGAAGGTTTTGGGATTCCAGACACCAGAAGAGGCGGCGATTTACCATCCTCTCCAGTGTCTTCCACATGCAGCTTGTCAGGGCAATACTACGATAACTACCTGGCAACAACTTATCCTTTCCAGGCTTTAAAATAGGAATTAATGTTGCTTCTTTCCATGAGTCGGGGAAGTGTCCTCCGGTCCATATTTCGTTAAAAATATCCAGAAGATACTCTTTAGCATCGTTACTAAAATGCCTCAGCATCTGGTACTGGATCAGATCAGGCCCTGGAGCAGTGTCATTTGCACTGTTTAACGCTGACTCCAGTTCCCAAAATGTAAATGGCTGGTTGTAGGCCTCTGTATTCGGTGAATCGAAGCACAGCACTCGCCTCTCAACAGCAACTCTTCATCGCTGGAACCGAGGGTCAAAGTTTGCAGACGAAGTGACAGCGGCGAAGTTTTCCGCCATCAGCTGCGCTATGCTTCGTTCGTCGGTAAGGATACGTC
The DNA here is from genome assembly GCA_031002005.1 of Vandiemenella viatica. Taxonomy (NCBI): domain Eukaryota; kingdom Metazoa; phylum Arthropoda; class Insecta; order Orthoptera; family Morabidae; genus Vandiemenella; species Vandiemenella viatica. The sequence continues at coordinate 125,615,936 of JARYHS010008075.1, read as the reverse complement.
CGTGATCCAGTAATCCAGATACTGGTTGGCGGGAGTACCTACCAGATATACGGCGGATGGACTCCCATACTTTTGACAAAGGAGTGGAACGATTGATAGTGCTCACAAAGTTCTGCCATGACCTTTTCTTACTGTCCTTAATAACTCGACGCTACTTAGCTCTGGCAATACGGAACGCTGCTAGGTTGTCAGATGTTGGGCACAACCTAAAAAGACGTCTAAAATGTGTCTCCTGTAAGCAGAGACACAGTGGTTAGACCGTGCTAAGAGTTGGACTTCCTCTTTGTGCGCCTGAAAGCTGTTGATGTTCCATTGAAATATGGGAGCCATCCTACCTATTTAAAACCACCCGCCCCGGTTCGGGTGGGTCCTCCGATAGTGACTGCTGAGGAATGGGACCAGGTTCGTCCATCAGCATAACATCGTCTTCAGTGTCCGAAGCTGATTTTGGTTGTGAGGCCTCAGAGTCTTGTGGAATTTTCTTCCGCCGAGGATTGTTCCCCTTCTTCTTCTTCCCAGAGGGGGATCTGGGAGGAGAAGTCGGAGGGGATTTCACAAACATAGTGGGGTCCGCGTGCTTAAATTTCGGACCCCTAACCTTCTGTACTGTTTGCCATCCGCTACTGGCAGATGGCGTTGCAGTTACTGCCTCCCTTGCAGATGCTGTTTCTGCTACAGGGGCCGCTTCTGCTGTTGCAGAGGGACCCATAGCGGTAGCGGATGGCTGTGTCTTTGCTGGTGGACTTGCTGAACCTGCTGTCAATGTGGTCGAGTTTGTTGGAGTGATGCTACTGACGTCCGCGGTCCTAGGTGATATGACCTTGATGGGTGTGGCACCACATCTGCATTGACATGAGCACATTGGACTTGTGCCCATGTCCACAACGGACGCCTGGGTAGCAATACTTTCTTTCCTGACGGGAGCTGATAACGTCTTCGCGAAGCTGGTAGCAAAGACTGGTGGAGCCAGAGCCATATATCGCTTCTTGGCTTGGCCATACGATATGCGCTCTTTAATTTTCAACTCCTGTATCTTTTTTTCTTCCAGATACAATCGACATTCCCTGCTCCAGGCTGGATGTGCCCCGGAGCAGTTGACACACACCTGTGGGAGGATGCAACTACTGCCTGGCTCATGTGCAGCCTTTCCGCATTTCCCACAGGTGGGGTTGCCTTTGCAGGTCGCCGTCGTATGACCGAACTGCTGGCACTTAAAGCAGCACATTGGGTCCGGTACATACGGGAGAATATTTAAGTTCAAATATCCTGCCTTGATGTTTTTGGGCAACGTCGGAGTGTCGAACGTCAGGACGAAGGTGGCTGTCTTCTCAAGACTGCCGTTAACCCTTCGTTTAATCTGACGAACCTCGACCACATGTTCAGTTGACCACTCCTTAAGGAGTTCCTAGGTCTCTAAATCCATAAGGTCCCTGCAGGTGATGACACCTATACTAGAATTTAGAGTTTTATGGAGTTCGCATTTCACTGCGAACTCCCTGAGCTTCTCGCACTTAAGGAGTTGGACAGCCTACCTGTGGGTGGATGTTTCCACAAGTAGTGTCCCATTCCTCAGCTTTTTGACCGATTTGAGGGTACCCGCAATTCCCTCTAAACCCTTGTGTACATATAATATAATTGTTTAAAAAACATAAAAACCGACTTCAAAAAAGGGCACTAAAAATTTTAAAATAACTTTGTACCTTGCTTAGAAGAAAGTAAATTTAAATTGACAATATTTTACATTACTGTTATTGAAATTTTTACATTAATTAGTTATTTTTGGAGTCGGTGCCAGCTGTCAAATCGCGCAGATCGAATTACTGAACTTTATTTGGTGTTCCAGGCGAACCGAGAGTACGAACAAAAATTCCAAATATTTACAGCATGTCGTGTGGAAGATAGTTTTATTGCGGGAGACAGCTTAGAGAAACAAATTAACAATATGTTATCTGTGGATCGGCCTCGTTGGTTATCCAGGCATATCTCTGGCGCTACAGTGTCAGTTGGTAGGCAGTAAACACTTTATAGTTAGTATAATATCTGTATATCATCTATATGTTTCAGTTTTGTTGAAAAATGTTTCTAGAATTAATTGTAGGTAAGTACTAACATGATTTTTTATGTATTAATGTTATTTATTATTGTTTTTTTTTTCTTGGCACCGACTCCAAAAATAACTAATTAATGTAAAAATTTCAATAACAGTAATGTAAAATATTGTCAATTTAAATTTACTTTCTTCTAAGCAAGGTACAAAGTTATTTTAAAATTTTTAGTGCCCTTTTTTGAAGGCGGTTTTTATGTTTTTTAAACAATTATTTTATTTTAAAATTTTTAGTGGTATTATGGTTAATTTGTATTTAAATATGCCGCAGCAGTTCTCATTTTGCGAACTTCCTGGTAGCTCAGTGGTTAAAGCGAATGCTTTAAAAAAAAATCTGTAGTTACAGCAACTTTCAGAATGGGGTGAATTGGATGTTGTGTTAAGGAATGTCAGTTTACATTTTGATCCAGGCTGTGTTTTGATCTAATCATAACATCTGTTTAAGCTGCTGCTCGATAATCGAAACATGTAACATCTGGACATTAATACATACCACATACACAAATCTGTCTCTGGAATATATCTGTTCGTTCCGGCATCACACAGAAAATATAGATATTTAATTGATTTTCACAACGTAAAATCTCGGGGTCCAAGTTAAAATCTGAAGTACATGTTGAGACATTAGGACACATACATTTTATATATATTCTGCTATGACTTAAAAATAGCTTAATTGATTTCGACGGTACTTAAAACTGTGGATTTTGTAAAGAACATTGGAAATTATAAACAATGGGGGTAAAGGAGAAGAGGGATTGGGCTTTTGTATACCAAATGTAGACTGTCTTTTCTGATTGATTTAAAGTATACATTTGTAAATTTTTATTGATATCATATAAAAATGTTTGGTTTGTATAAAAAAATAATTAAGGGGTGTGGAGGTGAAGAGTAGTTTGGTTTTTGTTAAGGTAGTGTGGACAGTATATTTCTCTTTGTTTTAAAGTATAAATGTGCAAAGTTCCATCGAAACTAGATAAAAACTGTAGCTTTGTGTAAAGAACATTTATAAAAATTAAATGGGGTAAGGGAGTGAGCGGTGGCGTTTTGTAAACAGAATGTTTCTCTTTGTTCTTAAGTATACATTTGCAGTGTTCCATCGAAATCTGATGAAAACGGTAGGTATCTATAAAGAACATTGGAAAACAGGAGGGTTGGGGGTAGAAGGGAAGAGGGGTTGGGCTTCTGCAACCTAATTTAAAAACAATTGTTATGTATGTTTTTAAAGTATACGTGTGCAAATTTTCTTCAGAATCAGATAGAAACTGTGCTTTGTTTAGATTAAAGGGGTGGAAAGGGGGAGAGGGGTTTGGCTTCTCTAAACCAAATGCAGACAGTATTTTTCTGTTTGTTTTGAAGTATACATGTGCATACTTCCTTCAAAATCAGATAGAAACGGTAACTTTATATAATGAACATTGACAGTAATTAAAGGGGTAGAAAGGGGAATAGGATTTGTGTTTTTGTCAAAGTAATGTGAGTAGTATGTTTCTTTTTCGATTTGCTTTAAAGTATACACATGCGAAGTCCCACCGAAATCGGATTAAAATGTTGGTTTGTACAAACATTAAGGGATGTAAAAGGGGAGCTAGGGTAGTTTTTTTTATTTTTTGGTCAGAAATCTTCTCCATAAAAAAAAAAAAAAAAAAAAAAAAAAAATACATATATGTGCCAACTTTCATACAGATCGGTCAAATGGTGTCAACTGTAGCTTTTCAAAAAGAAAATTGACAAAAGTCAAGGGGTGGAAACGGGGAAAAGGGTTCAGTTTTTACAAACCGAAAGCTGACATTATTTTTGTCTTTGTTTTACAGTAAAAGTTTGCTAAGTTCTATCTAAACTGGATAAAAATTTTGGGTTTGTATAAAAATTAAACGGTTTAATGGGGAGTGGGGGTGGTTTTTGGATTTTTTGGTCCGAAACCATCCTCGTGAGGAAATACATATAAGAGCCAACTTTCATGGTAATAGGTCAAACGGTGGCGACTGTAGCTTTTTATGAAAAAGAAACATTGACAAAAATTAAGGGGTTGATAGCAGGGAGAGGGTTGAGCTTTGGCAGACCAAATGTTGACAAGATTTTTCGGTTTGTTTGAAAGTATGCATTGGCAAAGTTCAATCAAAATTGGATATGAAATATAGGTTTCTATAAAATTAAGGGGTGTAAAGGGGGAGATGGGGTGGCTTTTTTATTTTTTGGTCAGAAACCTAGTCCATGAAATATTACATGTATATGAAAACTTTAATGGAGATCAGTTAAATGATGTCGACTACAGTTTTGTATAAATAACATTGGCAAAAATAAAGAGGTGGATAGGGTGAGATGGGTTAAGTTTTTTCAAACCAAATGTTGACAGCATTTTTCTCTTTATTTTTGACTATACATGTCCAAAGTTCCATTGAAATCGGATAAAAAATGTGGGTTTGTATAAAAATTAAGGGGTGTAAAGGGAGAAAGGGGTGTTTTTTTTATTTTTTTTTGTCAGAAACCTTTTCCATGAAAAATTACATGCATATGCCAACTTTAATGGAGATCAGTTAAATGGTGTCGACCTAAACCTTGTATAAAGAAAACTGGCAAAAATTAAGGGGTGGATAGGGGGAGAGGGGTTCGGTTTTTTCAAACCAAAAGTTGAAAGTATTTTTCGGTTTATTTTTTACCATACATTTTCAAAGTTCCATTGAATTCGGATAAAAAGTGTGGGTTTGTATAAAAGTTAAGTGGTGCAAAGGGGTAGAAGGGGTGGTTTCTCAATGAAATTCATATGGGACCACTTTGGAGGTATACTATATCCACTATAAAAATTTCATTTAAATCGGTTCAAAGTTGACGACGATATCGCTGAACATACATCAAAAAAAAAAAAAAATTCAGACGAATTGAGAACCTCCTCCTTTTTTGAAGTCGGTTAAAAATGGAGAGACCTTCTCAAAAGATCCCTCCACCCTTGTCATAACGAAGGCGTTATTTTGATTTTGTTCTGGAGGAGGGCTATCAACCCTCGCCCGCTTGTTTGAACTGGGTGTATTTTTATTTGCCTGTGACACACCCGGGCCGCAGGGGTCTTTGGTTTTTTTGTGAGAAGGAATTTTGGTCCCATGAGTAAAAACCATTTTAGAAAAGAAGTGCTTATACTACAGGGGTGCGCAGGTGCCCCTGAGGTTGCATGTTAACGAGTGATTTCCCTCAACACCCATTCACCTCTTCGGCACGTGGCTGACCTTGAGGTTGAGGTTTTTTTTATAGAGGTTTGTACCGTCCTCGCGATCCGGGCGATTAAGACAAGATCCCCGTTCTCCTAGGCACACGACGTTCCACCGCCATGCCCTACGGTGGTCGTTAAAGCATGGTAGGAGTTTACGGTGTGGGAAACCTGCGGCGCTCACAAGTTTCCAGCTCGGGCACCGCGGGTTCGCCAAACCCGTACCTGGCACTTGCGTACCAGGCCCCTGCGGGGATGTCATATGGAAGCAGGAATTATACTTTCTCATACGATTCAAAAATCGCCACAATTAATCTGTGTTGTTAGAAAACAGCTGTTACAATGGTTCCATACCTGGCATGCTGATGTCGCCTAGCTAGCGATTGTTCCAAAGTTCCAGCAACTCGTGGTGATGCCAAATATATGGCGTCCGGTCATCGCCAAATTTTGGTTTGCTCCGGTGTTTCAGTATCACTTGATGGATGGCTTGTTCATCTTGCCAACCTCACATTTGTTCGGGTGTTTCAGCAACTTGCTGCAATGCCAAATATATGGCATGCTGTTGTCTCCACCTTTTGTTTACTTCGGTGTTTCAGCAGCTCTTGAGTTCGATTGCCGTTTGGCTTGTTCTTTGCACTGAACTCACGTTTTTCCTGGTGTCTCAGCAGATCGTCCTGACACCATGTGTTCAGTTTGCTGTCGTCACCCAACTTGCGACTGCTCCGGCATTTCAACAGCCGCAGAAGCCCCAAGACGTGCCAACTGCTCAATCCTTTGTAACTCTGCTGGAGGATTTGTCTCCTGGGTTTTTGTTATTTTCATAGCCCCAGTTTCCAAACAGTTCTTTGAAAGATTTTCCTTTCGTTTACCCGGCATCTCTTAAAATTACTAATTCCAAGTCTCACAAATAAAAATGAACATAGATTTTACTAATGGAAACTCAAAAATTAGTAATAAATTGATGGAATTGACTAAATATCCAAAAAAAAATGCTAACATTCAAAAAGCAAATAAATACCTAAATGGCCCATGTGCAATCATTTCCCCTAAAAAATTTGCAAAACTTAAAACTAATAATTTTATTTGGATTGGATATCTGACAATTACTGATCTTTTTATTTATTTATTAAAAAGGAGAATTTATTTTGCTCAATGAATATGGATATTGTTTTGAGGATATACTGATTCAATCAATTAATTCTGCTTTAAAATAGAAATGTTCATATTATAGTAGTAATTGATTCTTTTATTCATAATGATCTGTTAATGTTGGTTGCTCTATCTGTGGAAACAGCTGAGTACCTTTAGACCAGTTTACTATAGTTCGTTTGTTTCGAACCATTAATTCTGTGCTAAAATATGCTCCCATGTTAAAGTAGTAACTGATTGTTTCTTCATAATTGGTTTGTCACTCTGCAAACAGAATTGAATGACTACTGGCGAATTACCACTCCTCTTGGCTGCACTTCACTATCTGAATAAAACATAGATAAATTTCAAAAATTTACTTTGGGGTACGCTGCGTGGTTCTGATAAATCTTTTAAGCTTACTATAGATATTTTGGTACAATATCGGTACAAAGCAATACCTGATGTCACTAAAATGGCGTTCATGAAAGAAGCTTAAATAAGTAATAATGTTTCAGTTCTTATTTTGGCCCAGGCTGAATTTTAAAATTACTGCTAGAAAATCAAAGCTTCTATAACTCGTGCATTAATACATTCACTATTGCACGTTAGTGACGTTATGAATGGCAAAATAAACTTGACTCATTTCAGATCGAGATAGTAAATAAACCCGAATAATGATGCTGGCAATGTGGCGCTCGTGAAAGTGCAGTAAATTAAATACTGAATACATCTGAAACTACATTCAGCCGCATCAACTATGTCGTCAGCATGATGACAGTTATTGGAGTAACGTAATTAAAAAATTTATACTAAAATGATTGTAACTTACAGTGTTCAATGGTAAGTCCATAATTCTCTACAAATCCAAGACAACTTTCGTTAATATTGCTGGTCAAGTTTACATCGCAATAAAGTGACAGTTACTGCTCATCATTTAGTAACGTGTATGATGAAATTAATTTATGCTACACTAATTAAGAATATTGATATAGACAATTCTGTTACTACTCAAAATGTAGTTCCAATGCATTTAATGGGTTTAGGTGTGTCCGTATCGTTTGATTTTGTAGCGGTAATATATGCGGATATAGTGGTTTGGTTGAAATGCTACCTGGACCAGAATGTTTTGTTACAGTATAAGGCAGATGGAATTTTGTTATTATTAATAATCAATAAGCAGCTTTCATAAGCTCTGTGTAAATGAGGTCTATTGTGTTGTAAACGACTTCCAGTGTTGCTTCATGAAACAGTAAGTTTCTACGTTAGCCCATTGAATACATTTGTTTTAAGTGAAGGATTCAATAGATATTTGCAGAATATTGAACAGTAAGTAAAAAGCACTGTTTCGTGAATCATAGTCTCTTCTATTTGTACAAAAGTTTTGAACAAAAAATAAAAAGGGTTAGTTAAGTTTTAAATTTTGGCAAAAATAATTTGTAATACAGATACTGTATAGTAACAAAAAAGAAACAGGAAATAAATTAAACCGAGATAGAATGGAATCCTTTACATTTTTATAAATACAACATTTCGGGCATGACCATTTTGCACTTTTAGTGAACTGACTTTCACGCTGGTATACTCATAGCATTTTACGTTTGTGGGATAAATTCTATCCTGTCACTTCGCACACAATTAACTGATTTCATGCGAAATTTCATTTAAATATGTTGAGTTATTAAGGCGTGATTGATTCCAGAAGTACATCCAAACACATATCCAAACTTTCTCATTTATATAGATATAGATAAATTCAGCACCTTTTGTTTCACTAAGTCTACTCAAAAAATTTTGAACCAAAATTTATTTCTATCACACCAACAATGCTATGCCGCTGAAATTTTGAAGCATTCTAGCTTTAATCTTCCATCTTAGTTGTTGGAAGTTGCTAGTTCCCCCACAAGGCGGGATGGTAGCCAGCATTATTGGAGATGGTGACTGTCAGAGATGCATCTTACAAGCAGCGTCCCGTGAACGAGTTTCTTGTTGCAAAGGGAGAAAGTGGCTGGAAAATTCATCAGCTAGTGCATAATGTGCAACGGAACTGTTGCTGTTGGCCGAACCACCGTTAGTCGATGGTCACAATGAGTAAAGTCTGGGGGTGCAGTGGCCGATTTCGTTGACTTGCCACAAAGCGGTAGCCCCACCACAGCTGTGACTACAGTGCGGGTGCAGCACACTGACAATCTGATTCAGCAGAATTGATGCATTACTGTTAAACAGTTGAGTGGAGAAATGTCCATCAGTGTGAGTAATAGACACCATATCTTCCACAAACTGAGGTACTCCAAAGTGTGTGCAAAATAGATCCCGAAAGAGATCACATTTGACCAAAAAGAAGCAAGGAAAAATGTTTCATCAGAACTGTGGGTTCACCAATACGAGCTCAAAACAAAGTGAGTCACTGGAATGGCACCATACTCAAGTCACCAAGAAAGCAAAAGGTCAAATCAGTTCCAACAGGAGGAAAAACCACGATCGCTGTGTTTTGGGATATGCAAGGCGTCATTTTGTTGGATGTGATGCATCGAGGATATACAATTAACTGAGACACCTACACTGCAATAACTAAAGAAGCATTTCAAACGTATTCAGCCTGAAAAGAATTGGTGTGACACCATGACAATGTAAGACCCCATACAAGTCTGCGAATACTTAGCGTCAAAGTCTTGCCACACCCAACCTATAGCCCAATAGCAAAGACTTCCACATGTTTGGCCCCTTGAAAAATGATTTTCGTGGGATACACTTTGAATCTGACCATGATTTTCTTCGCACTGTGGAGAAGTGGTTTCGTAACCAGAAACCGGCATAGAGATGAGAGGGTTTACACGCTCTTCCGGAACACTGGCATAAAATCCAAGGCGACTTCTTTGAAAAATAGTCAGTATATCTGAACAATCTAGCAATAAGCTCCCCGAGTTGCAAAGTTGTATCTTCCATACTTTTAGGGAAATAAATTTTGGTGGAATTCTTTTCAAATGACCTTAATGTCTGAATGTATGTATTGAAGTCAACCATGAAAACAGAAATTATTTGAGGAAATATGTAAAATAAATAGGGCAAGCAATGTAAACACATCACTTACAGAAGTTGAAAACAGGAGGGATGCAATGGACCAAGAAAACCCAGACACAATTCAAATTTTTCAGTAGAGCCTCTTGTGTCAGACTGATGAGCATTTAATGGGTCAGTGAGTATGCAAACATTGAAGAATGGCAGAAAATAGCCCTGGAGATCGTGTAGGAGAGGAGCAGAAAGAAAGTAATAGTATCATTTGAAATAATGAATTCGTAAAATGTAAATAGATAATAACAAAAAGAAATAATATAGTAAAAGGATTTTTTTAAATTATTATTAAAAAACTAATGCATTTACTAATTAATGGTAAAAAAATCACTAGAGGCTGAGGCCAAATACAAATCTGGTGTGGAGGATAAATTGACAAACTAGATTCGATTATGAAGTTCAGAAGTTGTGGTAGTTTCTGAAAAACTTTGACAGTTCTAACCATGAGTCAGTTTTTGGAAGTTGCAGGAATTAGTATGGACAGCTACTAGATCGTTGTATGTAATTATTATAAATGGACTTTTGGTCATTCATCCTGATTAAAGGAATGCTAGTGATGAGGCCTATATACTGGTGCAAAGATTGGCAACAGGGGCTAAACACAAAAAAAAAAAAAAAAAAAAAATTGACACCATTCAACTACAAATATGTAATTAATGACATAGTTCTTAGTACAGTAGATTTCACAAAATACCTGTGTTTGTGAAAGAAAACTATATATTCTATTTCCTATGTTATAATTTATTAAACATTAGGATACGATAAAAAGCACCGCTTACCATAGAAGAGGTACACGAAAAAACGTGGCAATTCAGCAATAGATAAGACAAGGCTATAAAAAGCCGACCAGCACAAGCAGTCGGGGACAGTTTTCAAAAAGTTTTTCAAGCAGGCCGTCGAGGCGAAAAGAGCTCCGTGATGGGCTGCGAATTGTGAGGCTGGGGATTTTTTTAGTAGTGGTGAAACAGGGAACTTAGAAAATTTCAAGTTGTTATAAATCTACATTAACGATCAGGACAGTGGACTCTGATGTTATTCCGGGATGCCACAGGATGATCTTTCAAATTTGGGTTGGGGGGGTATTTTCTGAAAGATTGCCGTCAGTGTGTGTGAATGACGTCAACCTGCAATCTATTTCAAGGAGATGATAGTAGCAATCCCTTATCTTTTTGGAACCAGCACTTATATAGAATTCAAGGATATAAACTTTGTCTAAGCAAGAACTGTTTTAATTCTTAAACCTTTATCTCTTGGGGTAATTACGAGGGATTGGCGGCTGTATAAAGAACCTATGCAAGCATCCTTTAAAGGTACCAACCAACACGATCAAGTTCGGTAGTAATGTTTGAATCCCCATCAAACATGTTTATATGACAAGTGCAACCGCACTTAGAACATTGTTCACCTGTATGACACCCATCAAAAAGGGTTAGCGGAGGCACTGGAAAAGATCCAAAAAAGAACCACTCAATTCACGACAGTTGTATGGAACTGGAGTGAAAAATTAAGTGTGATGTTGAAGGAATTGAGTCACAAATGTCTGAAACAGCATAACTATTGTTCTCATCAGAAGCTAATGGAGAATTTCATAACAGATCTATTTCAAGATGACAGCAAACACATTTCACTACCAGCAGCATTTATACACTGACGGAATATACACAGACAGGAATGGTGGAAATTTAGGAAACTTTGTAAATATATCCAGGGTCATACCCAGAAGAAATGATAACAAATTGAAATAGATCAGGCTAAGTTTAGTATCTTTAGATACAGTTGTCAGTAAGAAGTGCATCCACGTTGAGCACTTATACATTTGTGGATCCTTGACGGCATTTCATCAATAAGTGTTCAGATGTCTTCTTGGGGTATATCTCTCTACACCGGCATGTCTTTCACAGTTTGTGGTGGGTGATCATGTGATTTAATGTGTCTACTTCTGACATTCCCTATATGTTTTATTGGGGACAAATTTGGGAAATGTATGGTCCAAATTGTGATCAGGACCTCTTGCAACAGTATGAGGCCACAGTATGAAGGTGGGTATTATCCTGTTGGAATATGCAATTTTGATGGTGGACGTGAAGAGTATGACGGTAGGGAGCAGCACCCCGTTCACATAGTGGATTGCTTTCATTGTGTCTTCAACAACAACCAAACCAGTCATGCTGTCGAAACTGCCCCAAAACCATGACACCAATGGCTGGACCTGTCTGATGCTCTGAAATCACAACAGGGTTAAGCCATTTCTCCATTATGCCTGCATACATTTTGCCACAGACAGAATCGAGACTCGTCTCTAGTCACAAATGTATGGCATTCATGTGTCTATTTGCGTTTTACATTACACCAGGTAAGAAGATGCTGGCAATGAAATCAGGTTAATGGAACACATTGCATAGGGATCAGAGAGAGTAACCCAACTTTAAGTAATTGGTTTACAATCATCTGGGGGGGGGGGGGGGGGTTTCTCTCTGTAACCACTGCTTGGATCTGGCCCGCAATAACCCGTCTGCCAGCCACACAATTTGGCGGTCTTCAAGTGCTGTTATCCTTCTGGGAGGATCTGTGCCTGCTCAAGAGTAATAGAGCCTTCTTTCAGTCACTGTGTAACAAGGCTGTATTGCAGCAAGGCCAATCTTTTGGGAGATTTCACGATATGATGCACTCATTTCAAACATACCAATTCTCCGACCTATCTCACAGTTAGAAATTTGGGTGTAGAGGGTCGTCATTCTTCCCTTTCCATACTTGGTCAACAAGAACTTGTGAACAAAAAAGTGTCATGCACCACACTGTTCATCACTAATACACTAAAAAAACATAGCAATTTTGCATAGTAAATAGTAAATAGCCCCATAGCTCTCATACTATTACATGTAAACTTTCAATTTTTAGTCGTTTAATACTCTTCACCACAAGTCCGTCTAGGTATTGCATTTTTAGTTTCCGTCAGTGTATCTAGGAATGACTGAAAAAATAAGATAAGAGAAATCAAGGACTAAACCAAGTATTTTCTATCCCATTTTTATCCCTGGACAATTAGGGAATAATTTATCAAGTGAGAAAACTTGGATTTCAATAGGGGTAGATCCCGAGAAACTGCTCCAGCCATCCTGATTTGAGTTTTTAATGTTTTTCCGAGATCACTTCAGACGAATGGTGGATATACCATGGGTTTTCCTGTCATGTCCTCTATAAACATCCCCATGCTACAATTTTACATTGCATTGCATTACACCTTCCGGAACACACTTTTTAGTGAATCGCTGAATAATTGTAACAAACAAAATATGTGAGATAATGAAAAATGTTTCCTGAGAGGCAGTGCAAAGATTCCAGTTAACCATTAATTTCAATCCTTCAAACTGATTATCTTGGTTGTGAGATACCACTCACCAGACATTGAAATATAATATATATATTTATATATTAATTAAAAAGGCTTCACAGTAAAGTAACATATTTAGAACAGAATGGGGTAATTTTAAGTATTTTTGTTATATTTTAATTCTAGAGGTTGCTATTAAAGGAGACTGTTGGACAAGAAGGCAGCAAGAGAAGTGATTGTAATGGTGGCGATTGAAGAATTGTAATGACGGGGGATGAGAGTAGTGGAATTTTTGTGTAGCACCACATTATTTTTATATTTGACTTAATGTGTGTGAAACCAGTGTATTAACTGACCAGTGTGTAAATAAATTTCAGTCATTGTCATATTGCTTGGTTGTAATTGGATCGGACAAAGCCATATACCTTGAATTATTAGTCAAAGTTATACTCTTTCATCTTGAAGCCAGGCAGTATCACAACCGTGTGAGATCACATTATTGGGGTCACATGTTGACCTCAGCGGGCTACCATTTCTTAATTAATTAAAGAGAATCTCATATGGTGTTGGAAAGAAATAAACATTGATTAAAAGTGAATTTGAATATTTTTCTTAGGAATGTATAGTGTTTTGATCAATGTAAATTGTTTGAATGAATTATAATTTGATTAAAAAACATCAGAAATTTTCATTGAAACACTAAATAAGAATGATATGTAAACTATAATATTTTGAATGGTATTATGAACATTTAGAAATGTTTAATTTCATTAGTTTAATATTCAAATGCTTGTAACTATTTTCTAATATTACATAGAAATGTTTCTTCATGATTATAAATCATGCTGAATTGTGTTTTTGTATTATTCCTATTGCTGGAGCGATTGTCAGCATTCCAGACAGTACTGCTGCCCTCTTTAATATGAACAAGAATATTCTGCAATGAATATTTAAGCTCTATAAATTCCAAGAGCATAAGGTGGCTCAGAATGGTGCTAAAATGACACTATTTCAGTTTAACAGTAACATACTTAAAATCTTAGGAAGAAGTCTGATGCCGTTTTCACACTTTTTATGAGTATTTCAGTAGAATAAAAAGTCATATAAATAGTGCAGCGAAGGTGGTGTTATTCCAGTAATTACCTATCATTGAGAAGGTAGAGAAGTATCATCCTTTTGGTGATAGCTAAAATCGTCTGGCGACCTTACAAAACCTGTAAATCTACAGACTGAATAATTAATTAGCAGCAATCTTCTAACAATGAAGTTCCAATTTGTTTATAAGTAAGATTGAACCGATCTTATGCACACTGGAGGCATACAGGAGGTTTTGCAGAGTAGAGTTTTACATGCAAAAGGATTGCTGAGATGTTTTCCTGGATTCTGGAGATAAATAGGTATTTATTCACCAGGATGTTTTAAATGCTGGGCGATTTGCTGAAACTATTACTATTATTCCCCGATTCACTAAAAGTATGTGGCGGAGGGTGCGTTGCACCTATCCGAAAGGGTAAAAAGTTGGAAGGGATATGGCATGAGGTGCCCATGGGCTATTGTGAGGAACCATCCCAGCATTCGCATGGAGTGATCTGGGAAAACCATGGAAAATCCAGATCAGGATGGCCAGAGAGCTTTATCGAAAGCTACTCCTGTCGGATTTTAAGTTTACTTACCCGGTAAATCCTTTCTATTCCATCCCCTAATCGCTCGTGGAAAAAATCAATACAGAAAAGAATCTGGCCCTGATTTCTCTTATCTTATTTTCACGGTCATTCCGAGATACAAATGTTGCTGGTAGCAATATTTGTTTGTTGTCATCCCGAAATATGTCAGTAGTGAATTTTTCAATTAGCTTCTGTCGATAGCAACGCCTTCAGTGTTCCAGGTCTTCCCAACCAAACTCCTTCAACATCACACTTACGCTTTCCCTCCAACTACATATACCTGTCACGAATAAGGTGGCCCTTCTCTAATGCATCCATTTACCCCTTTTGATGGGGCCCCATTCAGAACAACAAATATTCTAAGTGAGGATGCACTAGTGATTTATATGCAACTTCTCGAGTGCATTGTTTTAAATTATGACCTAGAAATCAGAGCATACGATTCGCTTTCCCAATTACATTCTCAATATGCTCATTCCACGACAAATTATTATGAATTGTTACACCTAGGTATTTAACGGAATCTACCGTTCTAAGGACAGTACCATTAATTGTATATTCAGAGCTAAGTGGTGTCACCTTTTTACTTATACGCATGACTTGGCACTTTTTAATGTTTAACTCCAACTGCCAATCTTTACAACACACAATTATTTTCGTAATATCGTCTTGTATCAAAGTGCAGTCTACCTGGGTTTTGATTTCACGATAAATAATAGCATCATTGGCAAATAATCTTTCCATCCCCCTTATTATGTCACACAAATCATTAATGTATATGAGAAGCAACAGAGGCCCTATCACACTTCCCTGGGGAACCCCGGACCTCACCTCGGTAAGTGATGAACTCTCACCGTCGAGAACTACACATTGTGTTCTCCCCTTCAGAAAGTCTGCAACCCAGTCAAATATTTGTCTAGATATGCTGTAACCACGTAGTTCCCTAATCTAGTTTGAGGCACAGTATCGAAAGCTTTTTTAAAAACTAATAAAACTATATCAACCTGGGATTGCCCATCTATAATATGGCACAAGTCGTGAATTAAAAGTGCAAGTTGTGTTTCGCAGCATCGGCCTTTTCTAAATCCATGTTGATTTGGATTTAAAAGCTCACATTTATCCAAAAACCGCATGATATTTGAATAGATGATGTGTTCTAAAATCCTACAAAATATTGATGTTAACGAGATCGCCTATAATTTTGAGGATCATTAACATTTCCATTTTTAAATACTGGACTTACAATGGCAGTCTTCCATTTGGCTGGTATTTTTCATTGATCCAAGGAGGCGGAATATAATTTCATCAAATACAGTGCAATTTCCTTTGTGTACCTGGAGTAGAATCTTGTAGGAATACCGTCTGGTCTGGGAGCCTTATTGGTTTTTAGATTCATAAGCAGTTTAGTTATTCCCTTGACATCCAGAACGAGATCATTAATAATTTTGTTTGTACGATTGGCAAATGTCGGAATCTCCTCTGAGTTTTCTGTCGTGAAAGCTTTTTTAAACATACTATTCAAGATTTCTGCTTTCTCTACGCTAGTTTTGGATAATTCCTTAATCAGTGACGGCATAACCTTACGAGAGCCTCATAATAATTTGATATACAACCAGAACATTTTTGGATCAGTGATCAGATCTTCGGATAAATTCCTGGCTTGGAATTCTTTAAATGCATCACGCATTGCCTAACACACTTCCGCTCGTAACTGGACTAATTTAGCACGATTGGATAAGTCCCCCGATTTCTTTACTATGGCACGTAAACACCTTTGCTTCCTGAGCAATTGCTTCACTTCCCTATTGAATCATGGAAGGTTCTTACTAAACTTAATAACCTTCTTAGGAACAAATTGATTTAAACCATTCCATATTATTTCTTTTAAATTAAACCAAAGTTCCTCAACATTTGTATTTAGCGTGTACGTTTCACAATTTTTCACCAAGTGATCAACCATGCCCACATTGTTTGCCTTATCGAAGCAATATACAAGTTTGTCTTTGTCATGCTTCAAATTCATACTAGATTTTAAAGTTACCACAGCCGCCTTGTGATCACTTATACCGTCTTCTACACAAACTGTATCTACAATATCAGGATTGCTTATAAGAAAAAGATCCAAAATGGACAAGGAATCTTTGTCGCAACACGTTGGCTCTTCAACCATCTGTTCAAGAGATCTTTCTGCAAATAATTCTAGGAACGTTTCGGTTATTAACCTATCTCTTCCACCCAACCTGAAAGTGCATGTGACCCAATTAACTGACGGTAGGTTAAAATCACCACCCTTGATCAATATATGTTCCTGAAATGTTTTATAAATTTTATTAAGTGACTCTCTGAAGTATTCTGCATTAGCCAAATCAGAATCCGGAGGTCGATAAAATTACCCAATAATGAACTTTAAGTTTTTACCAATCCTTACTTTGACCCAAAACAACTCGCAAAAATTTTCAGTTTCGGTTACGACAGAGCAATTAACGGTTTTTTTAACTGCCACGAACACATCCCCACCCTTTGAAACAGCTCTGTCTTTCCGAAAAACATTGAAATGAGGGCCTATTACTTCGCTAGATTCTACCTCTGGCGTCAACCAGCTCTCGGTTCTTAGTATTATATCGACATCATAAGTCGCAACTGCGGCATGGAAATCGGCTACTTTCCCTCTAATACCCCAACAATTTATGACCATTACCCTTAGCTGCTTTGTATTATTTGTGGAGTCTAAATTCGCATTCTGACGGGAAAAAGGTGAAGTATTTGGGGCCGGGCCACAACATTCAATTTATTAGCATCATCACTACCCGAACCAAGATCTAAGTTATCGGCACATCCTCTTCGATGAACTGAAGGATCCTCGGGCCTCACGGTGTTCCTAAAAAATAATTCACATCAAGACGGTTCCATATTTTAACAGCCACCTAGTCGCCATTGTCGGTGTGTACATGATGAGTTGGAGAAAATGATGCACTTCTCAGCTACTTATTCTCTTCAGAAATGGAAGAAGAACGGGGGGGGGGGGGGGTGGGGTGTTCAGTTAGTTTTGGCAGTACAGGATGGAAGCAGTAAATGAGTGGCAAATTGTGGCATGAGAGATTTTTGTTTTTATGCTAACTGGGAATGAGTAGGGATGAGGAGGGGGGAGGGAGAAATCAGTAGGAAATGCTTGTAGAGGAATTCCCAATAACAGTGTGTCTACCCCAGCAACTGTAAAAGTGGAGGTGCTGTAGCAAATCTGTAAGCTTAATTTAGAAGGAAGTGTCTAAGGAATCTTTTATCAGTAAAATGTTGACATTAAGGAAGACGATATGATACATTAGTCAGAGTAGGGATGCATGGTTTACTTCAGGTGATTGAGGAAATCAAGATGGTATTTTTTACTGTGGACCTGACAAAAAAAATACCATTTGTGTATTTTAAAACCACACAGCTGGCTTCAGAGGAATTCAGTTTAGAAATGGTCATTTTAGTTGGCTCAAGAAAAGTTTGGAATAGGAATGGACTATGCAGAAACCCATTTAGTTCAGGATATCTGGTGGTAAATTAAAATGAGAGGTGTACTCTCACCCAGCCCTGTGGAAAATGAATAAATGGGTAGCAAAAACTGTATTTTTCCTTCTGGTAAACATTTTACTTCATTGTCCCCCCCCCCCCCACTTCCCCAACAAAATTATATGTTGACCACCCTGACCTAGGGAGCAGAGAGATTGTTTTTACACAAATAATTAAATACAACTCCACCTTACATGTTAGCCTAGAAAGCATAATGCAAAATTATTAAAATCAGATAGAGGTACCTACAATACCTGCCTTTTTAGTTCATAAATCACCTACGTTCATATGTTATCATTATTTAGGGTCATGTTAGGACACTTTTTCCCAGATTAGCTTCTAATAATTAATGGTTTACACAAAAAATTACACTTGGAATAACTTTTATATCACTTAGAATTTTCTACAACCTCATTATAGTGTCATCAAAATTTGCACAGGGTAAGTTAACAAGTAAATAAATCCTTCAATACTCATAGACAGTGAATAAACACTGTATAAACATCAAAGCCTAACCATGTTAGAAGGTCCATTTAGTTGTTAGATGGCTTACAACTAATACCAAGTCATTATGGACATCTTATTCAACAAAGAGAATGTATCAGAAGATGTCCATTCAATAGGATCTGTTGAGTAACTGTTCAAGTTATCCTACTTGCCCTAAAGTAAAACCAAAAACAGAATCATAGCAGATTATAGACAGTTACAAGGCCAGGGAAAAAGCATTTTTTTTAATGATACAGTGACATTTGTGCTCAAGCAAGAGAAACCTTCATTGACCTTTTATTTCATGAATTAAATACAGATGCTTAAGTTTAAATTTCATGTGGAATAATTTGTTAAAATGAATGGAGATTAGTCTATGGCAGTTCTTTTGCTGCTAACTATAGTAATAAGTAGGGTTCGGATCTTTAGCAAAAGTCATATTTTTTCCCCGCCTTATTTTTAAGCTGAAATGCTGAATTAAATGCTGATTCACTGTTTCTGATTGTATTTAAATGTATTTTATATAGCATAAAATAATTGTTTAAAAAAACATAAAAACCGCCTTCAAAAAAAAAAAAGCACTAAAAATTTTAAAATAACTTTATACCTTGCTTAGGAAAAAGAAAATCTAAATGGACAATATTTTACATTACTGTCATTGAAATTTTTACTTTAATTAGTTATTTTTGGAGTCGGTGCCAGCTGTCACATTGCAAAGATCGAATTACTGAACTACTTTTGGCGTTAGAGGCGAAACAGGGAATACGAACAAAAATTCCGAATGTTTTACAGCATGTTGTGAGGCAAATAGTGTTATTGTGGGAGACAGCTTAGGGAAACAAATTAACAGTATTTTAATCTGTGGCTCGGCCTTATTGGTCATCCAGGCATATCTCTGGCGCTACAGTGTCAGTTGGTAGGTTGCATCATGCAGTAAACGATTTACAATTAGTATAATATCGGGGTATCATCAGTATGTTTCAGTTTTGTTGAAACATGTTTCTAGCATTAATTGTAGGTAAGCAGTAACATGTTTTTTATGTATTGTTGTTATTCCTTATTGTTTTTATCTTTTTGTTTTTCTTACTTTCGCTAATAACTAATTAAAGTAAAAATTTCAATGACTGTAGTAAAATAAAACCTTGTCCATTTAGATTTTCTTTTTCCTAAGCAAGGTATAAAGTTATTTTAAAATTTTTAGTGCTTTTTTTTTTTGAAGGCGGTTTTTATGTTTTTTAAACAATTATTTTATTTTTAAATTTTTAGTGGTATTATAGTTTGTTTTGTATTTTAAATATGCCGCAGCAGTTCCCATTTTGCGAACTTCCTGGTATCTCAAAGATTAAAGTACTTGCTTTCAAAGAAGAATTCTGTCTTCATATATCACAACAACTACCAGAACGGGGTGAATTGGGTGTTTTGTTAAGGAATGTCAATTTACATTTCGGTCCAGGCTATGTTTCGATCTTATCATAACATCTGTTCAAGCTGCTGGTTGATAACCGAAACATGGGCATTAATAGATACCACATACAGAAATCTGTCTCTGGAATATATCTGAAAATATAGATTTTTTAATTATTTTTCACAATGTGAAAGCTTGGGATCCAAGTTGAAATCTGAAGTACATGTTGAGACATTATGAAACATTTATTTTATAAATATTATGCCATGACTTAAAAGTAGCTTAATTGATTTTGACTGGATTTAAAACTGTGGATTTTTGTAAAGAAAATTGGAAATTAAAAGGGGTGAGGGTAAAGGGGAAGAGGGATTGGGCTTTTCTATACCAAATGTAGACTGCCTTTTCTGATTGATTTAAAGTATACGTGTGTAAATTTCTATTGATATCAGATAAAACTGTAGCTTTGTGTAAAGAACATATGCAAAAATTAAATGGGGTAAGGAAGTGAGTGGTAGGGTTTTGTAAACAGAATGTAGGCACTATGTTTCTCTTTGTTTTTAAGTATACATGTGCAGTGTTCCATGGAAATCGATAAAACTGTGTGTATCTACAGGGTGTGGTAGATAAGTAATGAGACTGGCTGCCGCGCGGCGCTCCCAGTCGCTCGCAGGGCGGTCTCCACCTGTACGTCACATGGTGGGGGATCTGAGCTAACAATAGAACTAGTTCGCAGTCGCGTTGGAGCTCTGGTGCAGTGAGGGTCGAGCTTCGCGTATTATGTTGTTTGTGTGCCCGTGACACTTGTGAAAACGCTGAAGATGGATCGCTCGATAGAACAGCGGTATGCAATCAAATTTTGCTTTCGCTTGGGCAAAACTGCTTCAGAAACTTTTGCTATGATTACGGAGGCCTACAAAGAAGTCTCCCTATCAAGAGCTCAAGTGTTCCGGTGGTTTAATGAATTTAAAAACGGGAGGAAATCCGTTGAAGACATGGAACGATCTGGACGCCCTTCAATGAGTCGTGTGGATGAAACGGTGGCCAAAGTGAAAGAACTCCTGGACTCCGACCGTCGTTTAAGTCTCAAAATGATCGCTGATGAGGTCTCTGTGAATAAATTTACGGTTCACCAAATTGTTACGCAAGATTTGATGATGAGGAAAGTTTGCGCAAAATTGGTTCCCCGAGGGCTCACCGCCGAACAAAAGCAACGACGAGTGGACGTTTGCCGTGAGATGTTGAATGAATTGGAAAATAATCCAGACTTTTTAGACAACGTAGTAACAGGCGATGAATCATGGACATTCCAGTACGACCCGGAGACGAAAGCCCAGAGCTCAGAGTGGCACACACCGGCATCCCCACGGCCGAAGAAAGCAAGAATGTCAAAGTCCCGCATCAAGACAATGCTGATTGTGAATTAACCCCCGCTTGTCGAAAAACACAAAGAGTTTGTCCCTCAGGGGAAGACTGTCAATGCCAAATTCTACAAAGAAGTCCTTCAGCGATTGCACAGAGCCGTCAAACGGAAGCGACAGGACCTTGCTCAACGCTGGCGTCTCCACCACGACAACGCTCCGGCGCACACAGCGTTCCTCGTGACCTCCTACTTGACCCGAATTGGAGTTGAAGTTCTGCCACAGCCACCATACAGCCCTGACTTGAGTCCTCCTGATTTCTTCCTATTTCCGAAGGTCAAAAGATGCCTGAAGGGTCATCGTTTCGACGATATTCCGAACATCCAACGTGCTGTCACGAAGGCACTAACTGGGATAACTCAAACGGACTACAGTGGGGCCTATGAAGCTTGGAAAACGCTCTGGCAACGTTGTGTCGACGTACAAAGCGAGTACTTTGAAGAATATTAGCATTTTGTACAAATAGGATCAATAAATTTGTTTTTCTAGACTGAGTTTCATTACTTATCTACCACACCCTGTATAAAGAACATTGGAAATTAGGAGGAGTGGGGGTAGAAGGAAAGAGGGGTTGGGCTTCTGCAACCTAATTTATACACAATTGTTCTGTATGTTTTAAAGTATAGGTGTGCAAATTTCCTTCAGAATCGGATAGAAACTGTAAATTAAATAATGGAAAGGAAGGAGCGGAGTTTGGACTCTCGAAACCAAATGTAGACAGTATTTCTCTGTTTGTTTTGCAGTATACATGTGCATACTTCCTTCAAAATCAGAAAGAAATGGTAGCTTTGTATAAAGAACGTTGACAGTAATCAAAGGGTAGAAAGAAGGATAGGCTTTGCGTTTTTGTGAAAGTAATGTGGACAGTATTTTACTTTTTCTATTTGTTTTGAAGTATACGCAAGCGAAGTTCCACAGAATCGAATTAAAATGTGGGTTTTGTACAAATATTAAGGGAAGGGGAGCTAGGATAGATTTTTTGGTCAGAAATCTTATCCATAAAAAAATTACATATATATGTGCCAACTTTCATAATGATCGGTCAGATGGTGTCGACTGTAGCTTTCTAAACAGAAATTGACAAAAATCAAGGGTGTGGAAACGGGGAGAGGGGTTCAGTTTTTGTAAACCAAGAGTTGACATTATTTTTCTCTTTGTTTTATAGTAAAAATTTGCTAAGTTCTGTCTAAACCGGATAAAAACTGTGGTTGTGTATAAAAATTAAGCGGTTTAATGGGGAGAGGGGGTGGTTTTTAGATCTTTTGGTCAGACACCTTCTTCGTGAAAAAATACATATAAGCACCAACTTTCATGTTAATCAGTCAAACGATCGCGACTGTAGCTTTTTATAAAGAAAATTGACAAAAGTTAATGGGGTTGAAGGAGGGAAAGGGGTTGAGCATTGGCAAACCAAATGTTTACACGATTTTTCTCTTTGTTTTAAAGTATACATGGACAAAGTTTAATAAAAATCAGATAAGAAATGTAGATTTCTATAAAATTAAGGGGTGTAAAAAGAGACATGGGGTAGTTTATTTATTTATTTAATTTTCTTTTTTTTGTTCAGAAACCTTCTCCATGAAAAATTAGATATGCCAACCTTAATGGAGACCAGTTAAATGGTGTCGACTGTAGCTTTGTATAAAGAACATTGGTAAAAATTTAGGGGGTGGATAGGGGGAGAGGGCTTCAGTTTTTTCAAACAAAAAGTTGACAGTATTTTTCTCTTTATTTTTGACTATACATGTCCAAAGTTTCATCGAAATCGGATAAAAAATTTGGGTTTGTGTAAAAATTAAGGGTGTAAAGGGGAGAGGGGTGGGTTTTTATTTATTTATTTTTTGGTCAGATTCTCCATGAAAAATTACATGTATATTGCAAATTTGATGATAATCAGTCAAACGGTGTGGAGTGTAGCTTTTTATGAAGAACATTGAGAATAATTAAAGGGGTGGAAGGAGGGAGGGTGTTGAGCTTAGGCAGACCAAATGAAGACGGGATTTTTCTTTTTGTTTTAAAGTATACATGGGCAAAGTTCAATAAAAATCAGATAAGAAATGTAGTTTTCTATAAAATTAAGGGGTGTAATGGGGAGAGGGGTGGTTTTTTATTTTTTTGGTCAGAAACCTTCTCCATGAAAAATTACATGTAATTGCCAACTTTAATGGAGATCAGTTAAATGGTGGCGACTGTAGCTTTTAATGAAGAAAAATTGCCAAAATTAAGGGGGGGATAGGGGGAGAGGGGTTCGGTTTTTTAAACCAAAAGTTGACAGTATTTTTCTCTTTATTTTTGGCTATATATGTCCAAAGTTTCTTCGAGATCGAACAAAAAATGTGTATTTGTATAAAAATTAAGTGGTGGAAGGGGCTAGAAGGGGTGGTTTCTCAATGAAATTTATATGGGACCACTTTGGACATACACCCTATCCACTAAAATTTTTTTATTTAAATCGGTTCAAAATTGGCGAAGATATCGCTGAACATACATACAAAAAAAAAAAAAAAAATACAGACGAATTGAGAACCTCCTCCTTTTTTGGAAGTCGGTTAATAAAATAAATGCATATTCAGACCATTTTCCTAGTTTTGTTAATATTTCTATAATATTTATGGTCATATGGTCATATTTTGAGGAAAAATATGGCAGTTTTTTCAATAGTACCAGAGGAATTCACTAGATATAGATGAGAAAAACTGTACTTGTGCTATGCAGGTGGGGGAAAAAACTAATTTTCACTGTGGTCAGAATTCACCAGTCAAGAATTAAAATTATATATTACTGTCACTCTCTAAACATAATGTTCAACCCGCCTTTTAATCTCGACAATGCAGCAGAAGCATGCCCGTGTTGATCCGCATCAATCAATATCTCAATGAAATATCCTCAGTCACCATTAAATCTGCAGTGGATCAGTGAGTAGACCTACCGCCATGCCGAAAATAACATTTCCTGAAAGTGTGAAGTTACGTAAGGGAATTTAGATAGTAGTATTTTAGTACAGATGAAAGAGTTCTATTCTGTAAATTATCTGAAATTAAAGTGACTTCAAAAAAAACCATTTAAAATTAATTTCCCAATGGTGCAGAGAGTGCACGGGAGCAAATTATGGTATCTATATGAAAGCAACACAACTGGATAATATAAATGTAAAATTGAGCATGTTTTGATGTATAGTAAATTTAAATGGATGGTCATATTTTGCCATTTTTAGGTCATATTTATCCATTTTTAAGGTAATATTTGCCTGCATCTTTCCCTATTTTTTGCTCATAAAGATCCGAACTTAGTAATAAGTCATGCAGATTGGAACAGCAGATATTTGAAGGGATCTCTGTTCATTACAATATTGCGGAATTTGAGTGCAGCAGTGTGAGCAAGTATGTAGTATATTTGCTTGTCCATGTGTAATTCTAGTGTCGTGGATTTTCATCGGTTTTCAGAAGTGAGATATTTCAAGTGAGTTTGGAACTGCAGTTGTGCAGAATAGTGTCGATTGAGTTTTATGGCAATTTATGAGTACTGTGTTGGACTGAGCTAAAGTGAATCTTTGGTGTCAGTGAATTCCTTATTTGAGCAATTATTTTCATTTTCACTTAATAAGAATTTCTAATTTTCAGAAGAGAAGTGAGTTTACTAGCGACTGGAAAGGATGTGGGGGGGGGGGGGGGGGGGGCGGATAGGGGCATTTGGTTACAATTTGTGAGAAATAAAAACAACCAAAGCCAGTGCTGTCTTCACGTATATTCTAAACTGGTGAGCTAAACCAATCTGGCAGCAAGACGCTTTAAAAAAATTAAGACTGTGAACAAATAATTAATACATAATCGCTTATCATAACCATTAGTTAATAACCTCATTACATGCAACAGTCAACAGGACTGTTATGTTAATTAAAAAACAACTCAAAACAGCTCCTATTTCAAACTGTACCAGTCATATCAGCGTTTAACGTGTAACAGGAGTATGGGAAGAATTCCCTGTAATTATACAAAGGTCGCAGAAAATCTACTGAGTAAACTAAGAACGACAGAATACAGTTTAAAAGAAATTGTGTAGAATAAATCAACTGTGCATATATATTTGTAACTAAACTGATTTAGGAGAGAAGATATAATAATCAATACCAATAGGTCACTTTGGTAACTTTGTCTGTAGCTTTGAGACATCACGCGCTATCAAGAGCCTGAGATGTTTCCACTCTCTGTTCATATATGTTGCTATTATAGCAAGCTAGGAATTTGGGATAGCTATTTATGTTTCTGTAAGGGTTCAGTATGTTTTAAATTTGAACCAACCGTAAAGAAAACTAAAATCCCCAAATTAATTATCCATTTGTTTTCTTTTTGATTAGTTTATATTTGATTGATATATGAGGAAATTTGTATGCCATTGCTACAAAATCAAGGGTGTGAGTGTTTTTTTTAATAAAAGTTCCATTTAATTAACAACTGGAAAAAATAAATTGCCAGAACACTGCATTTAATCAGACATTTTTGAGGGGCTTAGAAGCTAGTAGTAGTAGTAACATGACTTACTTTTGTGTCACAATATCCTGGTAGATGATTGTATCTGACATCTGGAAAGTTTTTAAGTTAAGCAGATATATGTTTCCTCCTTCTGTGCCCAAAAGCAAATGTTCACCAGCAGATTCAAGTGCCACAGCTGAAATTTTCTTCAATCTGTACAGAACAGAAAAAAGTTTATTATTTTATTGTCTCCAGCACTAGTTATAGCTGCATTCTTCACTTTAAAGAGTACATAATTAAGGAATGCTGCCAAAATATTATGCTATTACTAATTTTCTGATGGTAAAAACATGGGTATCACAATTTGGATAGCTGTTTGGGAAGAGGAGGAGGGGGGGGAGAATAACTGACGTGGGAATGTTTTGTTTTCTGTAGAATTGCTTTACTTCGCTAGCTGGTGCCCACGACTTCAATCGTATTTGTAAAGAATTCTGATTGACAGCTACTGACATGTAACCATCACAGCGCACGATGGGAGGCTCGAGGTTACTACCACAAACAAACATCAGTAGGCTGTGCAGGGTATTTGTGGCTGCAAAGTGATATATCTTTGGGCGAAATATAAAATCACCCTCCATCGACCAATTTCAACCATCATATCTCCCACACCCCCATAGCTGCCAACATGACACCACCATGGTGCATGTTGGGAGACTTGAGGTTATTGCCACACACAATCACCAGTGGAGTGCGCCAGGTAGTTTTGGCTGTGTAGTGAAATATAGTGACAAAAGTCTATTTTTATATCAAGTCCACCACTTTCAACCACCATATCTGCCACACTGCCACAGCTACCGACATACAGTCACTATAGCGCATGGTGAAAGACTCCAGGATACTAACACACACAAATGCCTTTGGTCTGCTCTGGGTAGTTCTGGCTGCAAGTTGAAATATGGGACACGTCTTTGGTAGAAATAGGAAAATGCCCTACGTTGACCACTTTCAACCACCATATCTCCCACACAGTCATAGCTACCATGGTGTACGATGGGAGACTCAAGGCCACTACCACACACAAACACCAGTGGTCTGTAATATGCAGCTGAGGCAGCAAAGTGTAAT
Organism: Vandiemenella viatica; assembly: GCA_031002005.1. Lineage (NCBI taxonomy): Eukaryota > Metazoa > Arthropoda > Insecta > Orthoptera > Morabidae > Vandiemenella > Vandiemenella viatica. The sequence goes on along the minus strand of JARYHS010008075.1, from coordinate 125,588,977 downwards.
ATACGGACATACGTCTTTGGTCGAAATACAAAAATGTCCCTGATCGACCAATTCCAACCATCATATCTCACACACCCCCGCAGCTACCAAAATCCAGCCAATGTTGTGAATGATCAGCGACTCTATACTACTATAACACACAAACACCAATGATCTATGCTAGATAGTTTTTGGATGAAAAGTGAAATATAGAGATACATGTGTCTTTGGTCAAAATATGAAAGTTCCCCAGGTCAACCACTATCAACCACCATATCTCCCAAACCCCCATAGCTACCGACATCTAACCATTATAATGCATGATGGCAGTGACGATGCTACTACCACACACTAACACTAGAGGCCTGTGCTATATAGTTATGGCAGCAATGTTAAATTTATGGACACATATGTCTTTGTTCAAAATGAAATAATATATTGATTGACTACTTTCAACCACCATATCTCCCACACCAGACAGTTACTGAAATTCGGACAATATTGTGCACGATCAGTGAATGTATGCTACCACCACACACACAAACACCAATGATCTGCGCTAGATAGTTTTGGATTATAAGTGAAACATAGGGTTGAAATATGAAAGTGCCCCCAGGTCAACCACTTTTCAACCACCATATCTCCTACTCCCCCATAGCTACCGACATCTAATCACCATAGTACACAATGAGAGACTCTAAGCTACTATCACACACAATCACCAATGTGCTATGTATTTGTGGCAGGAAAGAGAAGTATATGTCTATGGCTGAAATATGAAAAATGCCCTCCATCAACCACCTTTAACCATCATATCTCCCACACACACCCCCATCACTATCGGCATTCGGCCAACATTGTGCACAATAAGAAACTCCGTGCTACTACCACATAAAAACCCCAGTGATCTGTGCTAAGTAGTGGTGGCTGCAAAGTGAAATATAGGGACACACATGTGTATATATTATTATTATCTGCAATTGGACCCTGTCAGATCACGCAAAGCCTAGTCGATTCAGTTTTCTGTATGGAACAGCTTTCATTTTTTACCCGTGGATTCTCTTCCTTTCTTCAGTCCACTTCATCCCCAATCTCTTAATGACTTCATTCTCTGGCGGTACTTCAGATTTGTTAATTTTTTTCTTTGTATGTTTGTCAGTCTATGATTTCTCACGAGTTTAATGGGCTTTTTCCAGGTCTTTTTTTGATCTGCTGGACGCAGGGCATAGTTTTTAGCTGTTCTATGAATATCACAATTTTATGAATGAGACTTGTTGCTGGAAGTCTGGGGATATGTCCATAAAATCTTAATATTCGTTTCCTGATGTCTGCTGCGAGGTTTGGCAGTGTTTCTATTGCTTTTCGAGATTTACATCTATATCTGCCATCTGTTTTTTCTGGGCCAAGGATCTTCCTTATAATTTTGCGTTCTTCCTTCAAAATGCTTTCTAGGTCACCTTTCTTGTGTAGTGTTAAAGTTTCGCTGGTGTTCAGGGTTTCAGGTTTTGATAACTGTGTTGTAATGCCTAACTTTTGTATATATGGACAAACATTTTTTATTATATTTGTTGTAGGTTCTACCGTAGGCTCTCCTAAGTTTTGCATGTGAACTTTCTGTGCTATTTTCTCTCCTCGTGTGGGTTTGATGATTTCTCCCAGATACTTGAAATACGGGACTCTCTCAATTTGTCCGTATTTTGTGACCAGATTTTGAGTGTGGAGTTTTGAGCAGATGAACTTGGTTTTTTGGAAGAATGTTTGTAATTCTACTCTTTCAGTGCATTCTTTGAGAGTTTCTATCTGTTTAATTGCTGTGATCTCATCATCTGCTAGTATGGCTAAATCATCTGCGAAGGCTAGACAGGGAATTTTAATACCAATCTTGCGCCGTCCGAGTTGTATAGGTTTCCAATAGTTCAGCTGTTTAAGTTCTTTCTCCCATTCTCGGATGAATTTATCCAGAACAAGGTTGAAGAGTATCGGGGACAAACCATCCTCCTGTCGAACGCCGGTATTGATCTGAAACAGTTCAGATATCTCTCTGATGAATTTCACTTTGGAGGTTGTGCCAGTAAGTGTTTGTTTAGTGAGGTTTAGGGTTTTTGGATAGAGCCCTTGCTCTTCGAGGATGTTGAAGAGAGATTGCCGATCGATTGAATCATATTCCTCTACAAAGGATCAAATGATTGTGTATGTATATAAATATATCTTGAACTAGGGCAGTTTCTCCCACACCAGCCAATGGTCTACCAATCAAAATTAGAGCCTCCACTGATTTCCTCAAAACCATCCATTGCCCAGCTCCTCAACATATCTCAAACTCCCCATTTAAAACCTGCACCTCCCTCTCTGCACTCAAGCCCTACTCCCAAAACTAAACTGTCTGTTATAAACCTATCCTCATCACCATTATCTGAATCCCAACTCTCCAAAGGACTCCACCTTCTCACCCACCCTCACATTTGTCCATGCCAAACTAGTCCGTGACTCTCTATCGTTCTGCCGTATACTACGCTGGTGGTATCACTTTGCCACATATAGCAGTGAACAGGGGTATCAGGACAATCTAGAACCAAGTCTGGAGAAATTCAAACCATCATCCACACTTGACCCTCCACCTCTTCCCCAGAACCATCCCCTCTAAATATTTGAGGATTTCCTTTCCAACAGTTTGGCTTCTCCCACTTTCCTTAAATCTTTAGCAAACACCAGTAACCTTAGCCCAGCTGAAACCCGTACCAGAAAACAACTCTCCAGCAATTCAGATCTCATTATCCTTCCAGCTGACAAGGGCTTAACCACTGTAGTCATGAACAGAAATGACTATGTGGCTGAAGCTCTTCTTCGTCAGCTATCAGATACCAACACTTACTGCCGCCTATTGGAAAATCCAACTCCTGCTGTCAGCAAAAAAAATACAAGAATATGTACAGTTTAGTGGACCTCTCCAAGGTCTCACCCCACAATCCATTTCGCTTCTTAATCTCAAAAATCCATGTACACATACCCTTTACCTCTTGCCCAAAATCCATAAACCTAGCAATCCAGGATGCTCTATCGTTGCAGCCTACGGATCGCCAACTGAGCGCATCTCTGCCCTTGCTGACCAGTACCTACAGCCCATAGTTAGTCAGCTCCCTTCTCATATAAAGGACACCCTACACTTTCTCTTCCGGCTTTCTACCATACCACCCCTCTCCCTTCCAACTCAATACTGGTTACCATTGACGTCACATCTTTGTACACAAACAATCCACACTGGCATGGCCTCAGGGCCATGAACATTTTCTAGACCAGCGCCCTCCCAACAGCCTCCCTATGACATCCTTCATCATCATCAAATTAGCCCACCTTATCCTTAATAACAATTACTTCTCCTTCGAAGGCACATCTATCACCAAACCTGCAGAACTGCCATGGGCACCTTCATGGCCCCCCTCTGATAGGCCGTCTGGTACAGACATATCTGGAGGAAGTCCTTCTCAAACCATAATTGGGCTTCGTTTCATTGATGACATATTTATGATTTGGATGCATGGAGAAAAATGAACTACTAAATTTCCTGAACCATCTCAATAACTTTAGCATGCTGAAATGCACTTGGTCCTACTCTCACACACAGGCCACATTCTTGTATGCGTATTTGTCCCTATCCAATGGCTATCTCAACTCTTCAGTCTACATCAAACCAACCAACCTTCAACAGGATCTCCATTTCTACAGTTGCCACCCACACCAATCCAAACGTTCTCTCCCCTACAATCTTGGCATTCGCGGTAGTCACATATGCTCCAACCAAAAGTGTCTCATGGATTATTCAAACAATATTTCAGAAGCATTGATATCTCGCAACTTCTCTCCAGCTTGGTGAACAAACAGCATTCACGTGCAACATTACAACTGACTCAGGCCCATCAATCATCCCAAACCCACAAAAACCAACCAAATTCAGTCTTGGTCACACAATACTACCCAGGCCTCGAATACATTAACAGAATCCTCTGGCAGGGCTATGATTTCTTGCAAACCTACCCTGAAATGAGATCCATTCTTCCTCAAATTCTCCCTGCCCCTCCTAGAACTTCTTTCAGCAGACCTCCTAACCTCAGTGAACTTCTAGTTCACAAACACAGTCTTCCTCGTCCTAACAGTCAGCCCCAAGGTTTCTTTCTCATCCAATAGAGCCCGCTGCATGATGTGCGGCATACATCATGAGTCCACCACTTTCATCAACCCTGTCATAGGGGAAAGCTTCCCTACCATAGGACACGCCACCTGTGAAACCACCCATGTAATTTACCAGTTAACATGCAACCACTGTCTGCCTTCATATATAGGTTTGACCACAAATCCACTCTCCATAGGAATGAATGGCCACCGACTGACGGTGTTCACACAGAACCCAAAGCACCAAGTTGCTTTTTTTCTTAACTGCTTTACGCCTCTCAACAGCGAGGTCTTTAGAGACGGGAAAGGATGGGGGCAAGGAATGGGAAGGAAATCGGCCATGGCCTTTTTAAAGAAGCATCCCGGCATTTGCCTGGAGTACCCAGTTGCTGCCCATGCAAATAACTCACAACTTGAATAATTTCAACTCTTGTTTCACAGTCCATGCTATCTGAGTTCTCCCTAATAGCAACTCAGAAGGTTGCAACTTGCCTACCAGTACAAACTTGGTACAAGGCAACCACCTGGTCTCAACTTGAGATAATACCCGGTCATTATTATTATTATTACATATGTTTAAGCTTTTTTAATCCTCTCTTTCTCACTACCTATATTGAACCACCACTAACCTAAGGTGATGTTTAATTCATAAAAATTATTATTTTATTATTGTTTTAATTTGTGTTTGTATAATATTTTATATCATTTTTTCATTTTAGTTTTAATTATATTTTTCTCTTCCCACCGTCCAGAGATTAGTTTGGATATATAGGGTTCGATTTGCCCAGCCAATGAATGGTCCGAACTGTCAAGTGTTTCGTTGGCCTGGTGGGGCACAGCGTGGTCTGGTGGGACGTGACACGAGACATGCTCTGTCCACACCAGTGGCATCTCTTGTCAATAACTCTATTGGCCCTTAACATCTCAGAGGAATGGGCGGACCTGGCCGAGTTTAGTCTCAAATCAACGTTCTTCCAGTAAGATGGGAAATTTTAAGCCCAAGTGGAAGGAGCGGCCATGGGCTCACCGCTTTCGCTGATAGCGGTGAACATCTTAATGGAGGCGCTGGAGACAGAAATGTTGGATAACGCGCCCCTCAAACTGCGTCTGTGGTTATGCTACATTTGTTGTGTGGCCCCATGGACAAAGTGCCCAAGATTATTTAAATAAAGCACATCCTAAAATTAAATTCACCATGGAAATGGAGGAGCGAGGACAGCTGCCATTCCTAGATGTGCTAGTAACCAAACATGATGAAGGGAACCTTGGACACTCAGTTTATCAGAAGCCAACACTCACAAACAGATATCTACATGCCACATCGCACCACCATCCAGCGACAAAAAGAGGCGTCCTCATGACATTGTGTACAAGAGCGACGAAAGTGTGTGACGCAAATAGTTTGACAACGGAGTTGGAGGCACTGCAACACACATTCAAGTCTAACGGCTACCACAATCATTGTATTAGACGGGCACTGCATGCAGCCACGACAGAAAAAGACGCCGATTCAACATCTAATCAAGCCACCTCTCAGGAACGCCAAGTAGTGGTTTTACCCTACATAAGTGGCGTTACTGACAGAATCGGGAAGCTGTTTAAAAAAGTTGACATAAAACTGTCTACAAAGTGCACAGCAAGGTCAGTAACCAGTTCGTCAAGGTTAAGGGCAGGCTGCCTCCACTACAGGTTGCCAGGGTCTATGAGATTCCATGCACCTGTGGTCGGGTGTACATAGGAGAGCGGAGCACACTATAAGGGACAGGCTGCGCGAGCACATTCGCAACTATAAATCTAGTAACACTGATAAACTCACCATTGCACGGCATGCAGCCGAAATTAATCACACCATAGACTTCAAAAACCCCACCCTCATAGTGCACGAGGATAAATGGTTGCCAAGGAGGGTAAAGGAGGCGTTAGAAATTGCTAAACACCCAAACAATATTAATGAAGACAATGGGCTTAAATTACACGACTCCTGGCTCTCACTAGCGCGGACAGAGCATTTCACATGTCACCTCCCACCAGACTGCGCCATGCCCCACCAGACCAACAAAACACGTGACAGCTCGGACCTTTGATTGGCCGGGCAAATCGAACCCTCTAGACAGCCGCGGGCCTCAGCTATAAAACAAGATCACTCACTGATCGAAGACACAGTTCTGCCCTGGAAGACGACCCCAGAACGAGGGTCGAAACATCGGCTACAAAAAACATGACGCAGCGCCACCCGGACAGCCAAGAATCAAGAAGGTTCTTGCTGTTCGTCAAACACAAAGTGTAAATTACAATAGATTTTGAAACAGTGGTATAGTTACCTCCAAAAAAGGGTAACATTAGTTATTCTTAAGTTATGTGGAACCACAAATACAATTCTGGTCACAAAAAAGTGCAAATGGAGCTATTCCTGACCACCATGTAAATGTCTCAACCATAAGTCGTAAGTAGAATGTAGTTTATTATTAGTTAGTTATGTATATTAATATTGTAATTTTGATAACACCAACATGTATGTACATTCACAGTCCTGACGATGCCCCATTCCACAAGGGCGAAACGCGTCTGATCATATGTAAATAAAATCAGTTGCTAATTAGACGGTGTTTTCATTTACGATTGTGTAACAAGCAACTGCAGAGGATGGCCAATTTACCATATATTATTAAACACATTTCTCTTGATATCAAAACAAGATTCATACTTCAAATTAATAGATGGTGTAGAAGAAAGTAAATTTGAGACAACTGGAAAATTACTGTAACACCTGTTTTAAAAAAGGAAAATAGTAAAACGTGAGATTTAGGGGCATTTCATTGCCAAGTGTGCATACCACAATTTTAAAATAGGAAAGAAAATTTCTTATTAGAAGAGAAAATTGGATTTTTGGAGCAGATCATGTAGTGATAACAATTTCACTGTATACCAAATTATAAAGAAGTATAAGGAGCTTAATAATATACAGCAAAAATTAATTTCAAATTAGAAAACTGAAATGAACCACCATTTATTCTAGATGATGGTTGTGTGGCATGAACATGTTAAAAAAGGACAAGAACACAAATGACATCGTAATTTTTGGGTCTTAGACCTTTGTCAACCACAGAATATTGTGTAACATGGGTGGTATAGGAGACTGCCTCACAGAACTCTGTCTCCTACAACATCCACCCTTGTGTTCTCTCGTTGATATAGGGTTAAAATTAAAAAATTACTTAGCCTTTTGTGTTCTTGTCTTTTTTGTGTATTCACGCCAAAGAACCATCATCTAGGGTAAGTGGTAGCTTAGTTCCCTAAACAACGAAATAAAAGGCAATAAAGAATTAAAATAGGGAAATGAGCCTCCACTTATCTCTAGATGATGGATGTGTGGCGTGAACACACAGAATAGACCATATGATATAGAAATTTTTGGGTCTAGCCTTTTATCAAAAGGAATACATTATGAAGGGTGGGTGTTGTAGGAGACCTGTAACGATTTAATGTGTTTGCCCACCACATCACATGTGTTGGCGAGCAAGCGGGCGATGATTTTGGTGGGGTAGGTAATAATGGGTTTGATTGCTTCTAGATTGCAGGTTCAATTTCTACTAAATCACTTCAGATTTATTCACCAAACTCATAAGTACATACCCACCATCACTAAAAAATCTACTTATACATTTTGACCGCGGATAAAGACATACGGCACATCAGCTCTTCAAATTGCAGGCTGTGACCACGCTTTCGTTTGCTTAGTCTATACACTGTGTCACAACTCCTATCAGCTTGTTAATTGTCACGAAGCACTTTCATTCAGCGACTTTCTAATCACATTAAGTTACTGTTCCGTCTGCTCAAACAATAATTCAGGGTACGCAACCCACTTAACACAAGAGTGCGCAGTCAACTTGCGCCCGGCTTCTTCGGCGGCCCATTGCAGACTAACTCAACCTTTTCATCTGCTCTACCGTAGTGCAGGGTGCAGCAACATAATACCGGGCACACAGCCAAACTTAATCCAAGGCTCAGCAGCGAACTATGCCACAAATTTAAAAAAAAAAAAAAAACACTAGCTGGAACGCTGAGAATGTTGCTGCTCAAAACTGTTGGACGGAATTATTTCAAAACTTCCATGCTAACATGCTCGTCATTACAAACTTTGTATTACTATTAAGTATGTTAAGTGTCTGTCTGGTAAATAAAATATGGACAAGTGACAAAACACAGTTAAGTGTCGCAGTATTAGAAGTCATTTTGATTACCAAGACTAACATCAAGAAATGAGCTGGATTGCTTATTGAAAACTAGACCTGATATAGTGAAACTAATTTGTTCTGCCCAATAAATGAAATACAACTGGTTAGTTAGTAGTTATCTTGGTTGTCCGGGTTGAACCGTGTCAATTTATCGAAACCTAACGTTTCGGCCATCATTTTGTTAGTTGTTAGATGTCAGAAACTAAGGCTAAGGTACTCAGCTGACATGTAATAAATACTTTCTGCTTATTATTAAAAATTTTGAATAAAATTCCTTAATGCCCTTCTCTGACGAAAATAATTTCTCAGGCATCTAGCTCTGACAAAAAAGATAAATGGTCATGTTAGTCATAACATATGGCAACTAAAACCAGCATAAACGATGTACTTTGATGGGTAACTATAAAGGAGACACTCGTCTATCTTAAAAGTTAGCTGATTTGACCTAAATGTTTTGGACAAGACTGGACAACACAGAGAAGTTTAAACATTAGCATTGTTGTATCTTTCATTGTTTAAAATAAGAGATAGATTGTTGGGTAGGCTGACATCCAATATTAAAACTAAAAATAATCTGTTAAAATGTGACATAGAAGTAAACGTTTGCCACAAGCATCACATTATGGCGGGTCCTCCAGACAAAGAAGAAATCTGTGCGTCAAAGGACAGTGATTTATGCAGAGATGAATGAGGAAACCTTAACTTGCCCATTGCTCCAGGTCTATACCCACCAGAGCTTTTTATACAAGTTTATTTGCCAAATTTATTCCACGTTGATGCCGAGGAAATGTCAGATTTTGGGACAAGAACAAAGTTAATCATGACCTTATTACAGGCTAACTTTGCAGATTCATCTGCTGACTTGTTCCCCAATTCCCATATAGCCAAGCACCCAGCAGGGGGAGGGGGGAGGGAGTGGGAGACCTCCTTTCCAGAAGATTGGACACACTATAGGACATCTTTCATGTATTGAATTAGTCAATCTGCTTTGCCTGTAAGCAGCCAAAGGAATCACAACATATGATGTTCTTCTTGCTGAGACTTGCTTTCATTGATGAAATGATTCAATAAAGCGTAGAACTCGCCAATATATGAGGGCGGTCTGATAAGTACTTAGCCTATAAAAGAAAAACGAAAATTTTGTTGACCCAGCGATTCTCCAACTTCTGAAAAATACATTTTCTGCAGATCTGCAAAGAAGGCCTCCATGGCGGCGATAACCTCCTCATTCGACTCAAATTTCTGCACAGTGAGTGTCTTCAAGTTTGGAAACAAATAGAAGTCGCACGGGGCCAAATCTGGAGAATATGGTGGATGGGGCAGCAGTTCGTAGCCCAATTCGACCAATTTTGCCGTGGCAACGGCGGAAGTGTGAGCCGGTGTGTTGTCATGGTAAAAGAGCACTTTTTTCTTCACCAAATGGGGCCATTTTTTCTGCAATTCGGCGTCGAATCGGCCCAATAATTCGGCATAGAAAGCCCTGTGATCGTTTTGCCCTTCTCCAGGTAGTCGGTGTAGATCACAACTTGTGAATTCCAGAAAACGGTGGCCATCACCTTTCCGGCCGATGAAACAGTCTTCGCTTTTTTCGAAGCACGTTCGCCGGGTAAAGTCCACTGTTTTGACTGTTCCTTGGTCTCTGGTGTGTACCAGTGGATCCATGTTTCGTTGACGGTCACATAACGACGCAGAAACTCCTTCGGATTGAGCTTAAACAGCTTCAAACACTGCTGAAAAGTGGTTGTTGCCTGGAGAGAGCAAACCTGGCACCCATCACGCCGACAGCTTCCTCATGCCCAAAACTTCATGCAAGATATGACCCATGCGGTCTTTTGAGATTCCTACTGTCCCAGCAATCTCATGAACCTTCAATCGGCGGTCGGCCAATACGAGATAGTGAGTTTTTGTCACGTTATCCTCCATGGTAACCGTTTTCGGGGTACCTGGGCGTGGCTCATCAAAAACCGACATGCGACCACGTTGAAACTCATTAAACCAATTTTTGACAGTCGCCATCGAAGGAAAAGAATCACCGTTCACAGCAGCCAAGCGCTCTTTGATTTCGCTGTGCGATTTTCCTTCCAAAAACAAGAATCGAATCACCGACCGATATTGCTCTTTTTCCATTTTTCTAAAATCCGCAGACACAACCACTTTCACACGTGACCAAAACAAAACTGAGTCAAATTTGGCTGAAATTTTAACAATAGCTGTCTAAGATAATGTATTACACGATAATAAATTTCTCTAGCGAGAGTTTTGCCATCGGGAAGAGAGGCTAAGTACTTATCGGACCTACCTCGTAAAGGCTATACCTTCTATTCAACTTGTATCTGTAAGTAATTCAAGGGAACTCTGCAGAGCACGCTACTTACTTCGTCAGCCTGCTTAGACCTATTGGTATAAACCGGGTTAAAAGTATGATGCCAATTCAAAACATAATTAAAACATTAATAAAAGAATTGTTAGCAGTAAACAGCTTGTTGTACCATGAAAGCTCTAAAAAAATTCTAGGCCTCTTAATAGCCAGATAGGAGATTATTCGCACTTTGGTGATAAAGCAAGTAATAATTCATAACGATATTCTTCTTAAATGGTTTTTGTATGGTAACTGAAGGTTTTTGTAGTTTTATGACAGTTTATGTAGTTGCAATTCATTCCTGTGTCCTAAGTGGGTCTGCTAAGTATTTACACTATGTGTGTGAAGACTCTGATACAGTTGGATGACAAATGATGGATCACCAGTCTCAGCACAAATGCTGGTGCAATACACACAGGTACCAATCATAAGCCTAGCATGTTGGACACTGTCCAACATCCACAAATAACGGAGCCATGTCAAACTACATACAACAAAACCAATTACATTAAGTTTCTCAATCAACGGTATCTAGGTAAAATAATGTATGTGGGCCATAATCACTTCTAGTTCTTTCTCAAAAAGATCCCGACAGTTGTATTATCTCTAGCCATGAGTCAGAAAGTGGAAATTACTTGTCAAGCTTTCATGTCTATTGGTTACCGGAAAAACTGACATTGTATTAAGTATACACTATTGTTAATTCGCTTAAAAAAAAAAAATAATTAAAGACATGCACTACTTTAGCAGCATAGATCTGTTGGACAATTATTATACATTTATTTCTTCTGTCCGTGTGTATGTCACTGAACTCCCCCCAAACAGCTACCCTGATTTTTATGAAATTTTGTGTGTGAAATTAAGTTGATTCGAGAATGGTTTACATTCACAATTTGATTGCAAAAGACCACCCTCTCCCCTTTTACTCACTCCTCTCCTAATTTCCAATGATCATGATCATTATAAAAACCCACAGTTTTAGCTGATTTCGATAAAACTTTGCATACATACACTTTAAAACGGAGAAAAATACTGTCTACAATTGGTTTAGAAAAACCAACCCTTCTCCCATGTTTCACCTCTTATTTTTTGTCAATGTACTATACATAAAGTTACAGTTGACACCATTTAACCAATCACTATGAAAGTTGGCTCATATATGTATTTTTTCATGGAGAATGTTTCGGACCACACAAAAATCCAAAAACCACCCTGTTGCCCCCATTACACCTCTTGATTTCTATACAAATCCACAGTTTTTATCTGATTTCAACAGAAATTTCATAATTTAAAATAAAGAGAAAAATACTGTCAACTTTTTGTTTGCCAAACCAAACCCCTCTCCTCATTTACACCCCCCTAATTTTTGTCAATATTCATCACACAAAGCTACAGTCGATACCTTTTGACCGATTACTATGAAAGTTGAAAAATATATGTATTTTTTCATGGAGAAGGTTTCTGAACAAACAATTTTAAAAATCCTACTTTCTCCCTCTATACACCCCTTCATTTCTATGCAAACTCATAGTCTTTATCCAATTTCAATGGAATTTTGCACATATATGCTTTAAAACAAAGAGAAAAATAGTCCACAATAATTTTACAAAAACCCAATCTCTCTCCCCCTTTACATCCGTTAATTACTGTCAATGTTCTTTATACTAAGCTACAGTTTCTATCCAATTTTAAAGGAATTTTTCATACGTATATTTTAAAACAGGCAAAAAAATACTGTCTACATTAGGTTTACAAAAACCCAACCACTTTACCCCTTTAAATTTCCAGTGTTCTTTATAGAAACCTACTGTTTTAAATCCCATCAAAATAAATCCAATTTTTTTTTAAGTTACATCAGAATATTTATAAAATAAATGTGTCCTAATATCTTAACATGTACAACAGATTTTAGGTTGGACCTCAAGCTTAAACGTTGTGAAAACCCATCGAAAATCCTTATTTTTTGAATGATGCTGGAACAAATGGATGTGTTCCAGATACAGATTTATGTATGTGGTATGCATTAATGCTCAGATAGTAGATGTTTTGACTATCGAGCTGCAACTTTAACAGATGATATGGTTAGCTTGAAATGCAGTCTGGACCAAAATGTAAACTGGTATTCTGTATAACAGCATCCAATTCATCCCGTTCTGGGTACTGTTCGGGAATATCAATGTTTAGTTTACTTCTGGAAATGGATGGTGCCAAATTAATTAAACTTGGTATGAATGATTTACATCGGAAATATAAAAATAGTGTGGGATAATAAATCAATCCTGATTAGACCGGGCAACACCGGGTTCTCTGCTAGTAGTATATAAATTCTTTAGTTGTCAGTAGTATATAGATCAGACTCTTGATTGCAGAATGTGCCAAGTTTGACTAGGCATCAAATATGGTGGAAAAGCTTACATAGGATAAATTCCACCGCCATTGGGAAACATGGTCATTATGAAAAGGTGTACGTGGTCTACAACCAGTGTACGATACTTGTTGGTTGTCATGGTGCCTTGTACGAGTTCCCCTAGAAAACAACAGATCGCACCCTCCCATCAGCATGATGAAGGTATCGGGATTCATTAGACAATGCAACACTCTGCCACTGAGCCAACAACCAGTGACAATGGTCACATACCCATTTCAGTCGTAGTTGCCAATGTTGTGGTGTTAACAATGGCACATGCATGTGTCGTCAGTTGCAGAGGCCCATGGTTAGGAGTGTTCAGTGCACTATGTGTTAAGACACACTTGTACTTTACCCAGCATTAAAGTCTGATATTAGTTCCACCTCAGTTTGCCACCTATACTGTTTTACCACTCTGCCCAGCCAACTTCTACAATGAGGGGTGGCTGCCCAAACCCTCAACGTTTGGACGTGGTTTCACCACTTGTGGAAGACACTCATCACAACACTCCTCAAACACCTGACAGGTTGTGCAGTTTCCGAAATCCTCATGCTGAGCCTCTGGACCATGACAATCTGCCCTCCGTCAAACTCAGATAGATCATGCGCTTTCACTATTCTAATAACGGATAACTTGCTCACTGATACTACATGCACCATGCGTATGTCAACTAGCAGTCATTCCTCGTCAGGTGAAGCTGCTATAGCCTGGACTTGTTCATATCAATAGTAGGTAGGTAGTCATAATGTTCTGGCTGATCAGTATGTGTAGCCTCCTGAAGTTTACAGGAAAACTATACTGATATTATTGGACCTCACGATTTTCTCAAAATAAATGAATGAGAGATTTTGACAAATCTGAAACTTCGGCTATTACTGCTTTTTGACCATAAAAATCGCATGTACATTTTAATGGAGAAATTCATGAATGAAACAGTAAATATTTTTGTTTTGATGGTTTACTGTCCGAACTTAGGTTGTTGGCAGATAACATAATGCTATGTAAATGGTATTAGCCTGAATAGTTACAGGGTGATCTGAACACGATAGGTAGCTAGATAGGTCAACATAGGATGAAGATAAATGCAAAGAAGAGTCAGCTTATTACATACACAAATAAAAAACTAAAGGTTGATTATGATTATAAGCTGGGGAAAGAATTGCTTGTTGAAGATTGAAATGTAAATATTGTGGCATTACATTTGATAACAAGCTTAACTGGACAGGACAAATTGGTCAGGTAGTAGGAAAAGGTTTCAAAATTCTGCACTTGTTGGAAAGTGTGAGTAAAGGAATTGGGTTACAAAACTTTAGTCATACCATTGCTTGAAAATGGTAGCACAGTATGGGATCCACATTTTGTGTATCAAATATAGGAGTTGGAGAGGGTGCAAAAAAAGGGCTGCTAGATATGTTTCACTAAATTACCAAAGAATGCAATCAGTAAAAGATATGATAAAGGAGCTGGAATAGGATTCACTGGAAGACAGGAAGGGAAGAGTGTCATGGGAGTGTACACGACATATTTGGGTGACAAGATGTGGAAAGATATTGGCAAAAGAATTAGCAGTAGTGCATGGAGAGGAAAAGATGACCTTGGCCACAAGCTGGCACTCGATTTCAGGCACAAGGGTGTGGGAAGATTTTCTTTAGCAAGTAGGGGGGGGGGAGTGTCAGGGTTTGAAATAATTTAACAAGAGAAATGATGAATAATTTACCAAAAACACTGAAAAACTTTAAAGCTGCACAATTTGTAGAGGGTGAAGGAAAGGAGAAAGAGGGCGTCCATAAACTACGTGGCTCCGTCTAGGGGGGGGAGGGGTTCACTGGAAAACTACGCTGAGCTATGTGGGGGGTGGGCGGGGGGGGAGTTTCCAAGCCAAGCCATGTAGCTTCTTATTAATTTTATTTGTCGCAATTAAAATAAAGTACAAAAAAACACAACAGCATGTGAATATTTATTTCTGTTATTAAACTGTCTCCGTATGTCAAGACAAGAGTCTGACAAGAGGAAGCAATATAAAAGATCTTCTGGAATCAATGGGGGGAAAAAAGCTACATGCTATGTGGAGGGGGAGGGGGACTAGAGGCAAAAGCCACGTTGGGCTGCGTGGAGGGGAGAGGGGGGTCACAGGAGGCCAAAATGGAGCTATGTGGTTTATGGATGCTTCCAAGATGGAAATCGCCACCAGAGTGTGCACTCTGTGGCAATTAAATTAAATAAAAAATAACTTTTTATTTATTTTTTAATAAAAAATGTTTCCATTTTTTAAAATATTGAAATCAATTTAATACAAAATTTGTATATAGAGCCCTAAGTGCACAAGAATAACTTGCACCTGATAATGCTAGGTTACTCTCAACTTCAAGTGAAAAAAAATATGTAAATTGTTCTCTTATAAGAGAAGTTCTGTAGCACGTTTCGGATTTTAAATGTGAATATTTCCACAACTGTTAAGCGGAGGATCATCAAGGGGATATTCATATGGATTGTTAGTCGCATGAATTGGTGAACAACACGTGTTCGCAGTTTAGGCATACTTTCAAGCCAAGTGTTTGTGCATGATTGCACACCAAAACGTTTGTTCACATTTCAACATCCATCAATTAAATGGGTATAGAAGTAATCCACGACTGAAGAAAACATTGAACATGTTGAAAACAGTGGATGAGAAAATACATGCCAGTCCGTACACAGGAGAAAATAATTTTTAGGGCTGCCAAAAACAATATACAATGCACCGAATATTAAGCACGGGTATAAAAAAACCACCATTTTAAGATTCAATTGATGCAGGCTTTTAAACCAAGTAATTGCAGATTCTACAGATTTCTGTGAAAACATGTTCAGCCGATTTTGAAATGTGAACTAAATTTGGTTCGGCAACGAAGCACACTTCCATTAAAATTGATGTGTCAACAAGAAAAACAGCTGCTACTGAGCACCGAAAGGGCAAAACCAGAGACCGAAACATCAACAAGCCCTGCATAGCCCAAAAGTAACTGTTTGGGTAGCCCTGTCCACCAATTGAATAACTGGACCATTTTTCCTCCAAAATTTCCCAGGGGATGACAATAATTGTTGATGGTGATTCTTACCGTGCCTAGACTTAGCAACCATCAGTCATACAGTTCACATACACATGGTTTCAGCAAGATGGCACTACACCTTATACAACAGGAGCCAACATGAAAATTTTATGTGAACAAACTCCCTGGAAATTGATAAGCCGATTTGGCGACATTGTATGGTCAATCAGATCGCTGGATCTCACCCCCATGAACTTTAATCCGTGGGAGTACCTTAAGGGAAGAGTATATGGTAGCAACCCAACAAATATATCAGAATTAAGAGAAAATATCGAGAGAGAAGTGAATGCTATCCCACACTACTGAAACATGTTGCTAAGAATATTATTGATAGATTCGTCGAGTGTATCCGCCAAGAGTAAAAACATTTAGATGGAGTATTTTTTTAAATATTAAATCCTCTTGTACCTTGATTGATTTTATAACTATAAATAATTATTTTTAACTTAAAACTTCAATTTATTTCATTTAAAATCTGAAATCCGCCACAGGCCACCTTGTGCACATTTCTTTGGTTCAGCAATCAAAGCTCAAAGTACCAATCATTACCTTAAGAGATTAGTCTCTAATTAAAAGTCTACATGAATGAAGTTGCATGCAGTCAGTATACTAATATCTTCACAAAATTAAAGCTCTGATTCACAAGGAAAGAGGGGAGACACACACACATACCAATTATTCAGATTAATTTAGGTTAGTGCAGTAATCATCATCCAGAATTTTTTTTGTGTTATCACTAGACACCGGATTAATATGCATTTGCATATTAAGCGCATTTTCACTGGTTATTGCATATTGCATATTTTACCTAAAACCCAGTGCTGATGCATATTTTCGCTATATTTACAATACTTTCTGGTAATGAACCTAATTAATAAATAAAATCTTACGTTGTAGCCGGCTAAACCTACTAGCAGTACGGCTCTTAGTCTACGATGACTCGCTGAACTATGCCCCTCGTTTGGGAATGTAAGTAAATTGATTTCATCAACAAAGAAAGCACATTCTCATAATAATGCCCATAAAAAATTGACAAATGTGCCTTTACCTCCGGAACCAGAGGTAACTCGATGGGTGACATGAGTTGAATCTGTACCGTTTTACTGTTAACATTTTGAGACCATTAAAGGTGTAGTAAACAACTTTGATAGTGGAGAGGCTATGACAGTTTGTCAGTACAAGGAAGCATTTAACAGTTTTAGTATTAAAACCATAGCTGTGATTAGCATTTGTTTTTTCCACATACCTGCGAGTATTAAAAAGCTTGAAACTCAAGGTTTGACGTTGACTGAATCTAATCAGTTAATGAATAAAATCCACACTGCCAGAGGTATTCCTGTGTGATCTTAAAGTGAAGTTTAAAAATATTTTGAGCAATAATCCAGGTTTTGAACATTTGTGTTAAATTGATAGCTCTAGTATGGGATGGGCGAACTATTTGCAGAAACAATGACTGCTAACACAGCACTCAATTTCAAATACTGCCCTGTTACACCAGTGAACGTGAGAGATCGAAGAAACATTCTTGCTATAAAATATCTGGAACAGTACTTGATGTTAAATAATTTTTAATCACTGAATTTATTATTTTTATATCCTCTAATGTTGCATATTTTTTCACATTTCATGCACATTTTTCATGCATATTTCTAGCTTTTGTGATGCATATAATCCGGTCTCTAGTTATTACATAAGAGATCCTTGACCATGCAAAATGACATGATACAATCATACAACTTCTAAGATTTTAGTGTTCATGAATGCTACTGTAATGCTGGAATTTGTGTTTTAAAACCATTGTGCTTACACAGTCAATCAAGAACCATTATTAACCAAATCACCCTTAGTTCAGAATCAACTGACACCTAAGTTCCATAATTTGAAGATGTGTCTGTACACCTGTTACTTAAATATTATGATAAAAATCATTCATAATTAGTTATCCATGAAACATCACAATGAAGTTCACAGAAAAAAAAAATTGATCAAAACTGGTACTGCTATGTTGCTGGCCGAAATCAATAAAATTTATTACTTTCATGAATAATGTAAAAATAAGAACGGAGACTTTCCCGGAGTATGCTTGAAATGAAGTCTTCACAGGTATACCGCCGGATAGTGTTTTGAAAACACAATATTTCGACGACGGAGCTAGTCGTCGAAATATTGTGTTTTCGAAACACTATCCAGCGGTACACCCGTGAAGACTTCATTTCAATGTAAAAATAGTTTACCATACAACATATGGGGTGATTCCTGATAGTAAGCTGCTTGTAGAAACCAATTACACTGTGGATTAATTAATCTTCTCTTTCCATTCTAAATATTATCCATTGTGCATCATTGGTTAAAGTGAGAATCAACAGGTGCCCAGTTTAAGTAAATTTATTGGCTCTTACCTTTGTCAAATGTTTGCTTTGTTTACATGAATAATGTTAAATGTATAATAATTTAGAATCTATGTAATCTGATAAGATTGGGGATTAGGTTAAGCCACAACAGAGGTACAGAAAGCACCAAATCATCAGATCACATGACACATTTAAAACCAAAAACATTAACACCATCCCCACTCCGGATTAGTTCATAAGCATAAAAGTACTAAGAGACTTGGCTGGTCACCATGTATACAGCCAGCATTATAAACTAAATAAGGAAAAACTTTTCTAAGACAGTATGAAATACTGCTACGTCATAAGCTGCATCCACTTACTTTCCTTCAAGTGCTTGAGCTTTTACTTCCTCCAAAGATCCTTCGTTAATCTCCCACATATGTAGGGAATTGTCATCACACAACGACACAATGCGTCCCTGGAAAAGTAAAGGATAAAATGATATCCTGTAAGTATGTATTAACTGAAATCAATACTTTAGTCCTCTTTACATACCTCATTTGGTATAAAGACAAGTCTGGTTACAGCAGATTCATGATTTGTATGCTGACCATAGAATTCAACTCCAGGTTTTCCAAATCTTTGAGATGTTAAGGATATTTCAAACAAATGTAAAAAAACTTTCTTCCCAACTGAGTGTTAAAAAAGCAATGGGTGCTCATGTAACAGATTTATATTAGTGTTTTTTCAGATTTGGCTAAAAAAAGGGGGGGGGACAAAAATCATAAACTCTCAGCTTCCAATGTAGATAGATAGATATGTTCACTTTGATCCCATGTGAGAATAATCTCGGGGATGTGGAACAAACAGAAAATACACTTATTAGTAATGTCAATATTACTATATAATTGATAATATTATTATATATTGACAACAAGTTAGTTACGACCCATTAGTATAACCAATAATATTTCCTGTAATCTACAAATACAATCCCGAGTTAATTAATACTTATTATGTGGAACAGTGTATACACTTGTTACCAGCATCTAACAACCAGTTATTTTCTTACCAACCAGTTACCACAACTCATAAGCAGTCAAGTACTTAAAAACCTGTTAGTATCATAATTTTTCACAGCAGTTATTGAGTGTATGCTATTCCATGTTAGTTACTATATATGAGTGAAATTTTGTAAACAGTGTAATTACTTCATTTGTCAAAAGTTTCAACAGAAAGAAAAACCATATATCATTTTAGTAATTGTGGACAACTTTGTCACCTTCTCCTTCCATACACCATTTATACTATTTTATCAGTCATTCTTAGTTACCAAATTCCAAGAAGAAAATTCTTTGATGGAGTAAAATGGATTCTGAAGCAGAAACTCTTTCAGTTTGGACTTAAAGTAGTTGGGTTTTTGTAGATAACATTTAATTTCTGTTGGTAAGACATTGAATAAGGAAGCTCCAGTGAATGTTAACCCTTTCCGTACAATTGACAGTGATTTGTAATCCTTGTGAATATTATATTTATTCCTAGTATTATGGCTATGTATGTCAGCATTAAGATTGAAGTTTTCAGGATTTTCCACTACAAATGATAGTACGGAGTATACATACTGTGCTGGCATTGTTAGTACACCCAGGTTTTTAAATAGATTTCTGCACGATGTCTGTGGGCTTGTTTCACAAATAGTTCTTATAGCACGTTTTTGCAATTTAAATACCCTTTGTGCTTGTGACGAGTTTCCCCAGAATGAGATGCCATAAGTGAGCAGGGAATGAAAATATGCTACATATACTAACTTTCTGGTTTCTATATTAGCTATTCTAGATATTGCCTTAAGTGAAAATGTTGCAGAATTCAGTTTTTTAAGAAGTTGTTGAATATGCTGTTTCCAGTTCAATTTGTTATCTATACATACACCCAGGAATTTTGTGAAATTACTTTCATTGATTGCTTTTGGATGCATGTTCCAGTTACAACTGACTCCTTATACACAAAAGAAAAGTTTCATACTATCTTATGCATGGAACAGAATGCCAGCTTGAGGTAATGGTCACCTTTTCCCTTCCATTCAATACTCCTAATTCTTTGACCAATTTCTTTCCAAGCCTCTTAACCAAAATGTGCCTTGTAAACTTCCAGAACTCTTTTCACCTTACTCCTGTCTTCCAATGACTCCCAATCCAGTACTTATATCACTTCAGTCACTGATTGGGAACAGCACCAATTTCCACGAACAGATTTATCTTCCTTCCACTCTATACCCTCCAACTCCACTATTTTATATAAAAAATATGGGCAAATACACATACCTAAATATCTATCTGCAATAAAAGTACTGCTCTGAATAATTACTTGATCACTTAATGATATCAAGGGGTATAATTAATAATAATTTACAGAATTTTGTTCAGTTCTTCTTTAATAACTTCTTATTCATAGCAACAACACATACACAAATTACAGAGTTTATGAATTTTTTTTTTTTTTTTTTTTTTTTTTTTTTTTTTTTTTTTTTTAACAGTTTAACGTCCCTTTTTAACAACGTGGTCTTTAGAGACGGGAAAGGATGGGGGCAAGGAATGGGAAGGAATTCGGCCATGGCCTTTTGAAGGAAGCATCCCGGCATTCACCTGGAGTGATTTGGGGAAACCATGGAAAACCCAAATCTGGATGCCCGGACGGGGATTCGAACCGCCGTCCTCCCGAATGCGAGGCTAGAACGCTATCCGTTACACCACCACGCTCGGTAGTTTATGAAAAACTACTGACAAGCTCATGTAATACTACGCAGCAAAAGTTAACTCAATCAAACCATTCAACATTCAGACTAACTTGTTCGTTTACTGTCACTTGTTATTACTGAATCCAGGAGAACTGCAGACCACTTAGATCTTTACATTCATACAAGAACTTGCAGGGCAAAGCAACAATGCTCCGAATTTTGTGTGACGCATTAAAAATACTGTAATCAGAAGGCACAATGGAAAATTTGTTAAATAATAATAATAATAAATGCATGGCTGCTAAATTAATATTGAAGTTGTCATAAAAAATGCTTATAATTTCAAAAATAAATCAACAAAAATTCTATTTAAGTGGGAGGAAGTTATGAGTCATATTACAACGTCTTCATTAGAGACAGTAATGCACAAAGTTGAAATAATTACTCCCTTTTTTATTAACTATGAATATCTACAGGATAAAACTGATTAAAAATGCATTTCTGTAAGAATTTTACTAGGTACATTACTTCTGTACATTTTCATTGATGACAAAAGATATGAGATTTAAAGAAGCTCCAGAACTAATAAAAACAAATAGCTTTGTTTAAACCAGTAACTGTGAAGATTAATGACGTGATGAAGTCTGTTAACGAGAAAGTCTCCTGTATATTGCATGATTCCATGGAAGGAAAACAGGGATAGTGGGGAGCAGCAGAGGTATATTTCACAGCATTAACTAATGAAAATATTGTGTTCACATTAAGCCAAGCTATTTCA
Organism: Vandiemenella viatica; assembly: GCA_031002005.1. NCBI lineage: Eukaryota > Metazoa > Arthropoda > Insecta > Orthoptera > Morabidae > Vandiemenella > Vandiemenella viatica. Next base: position 125,566,892 of record JARYHS010008075.1, on the reverse strand, counting down.
TATCCACGACTGCCACCTATGTTGGCAGGACATGAAAAATGTTTGGTGTTTCATGGTAGGAAACATCCATCCATGACAGTGAAAGATTTTAAGATGGACAAGTTCATGAACCACTGTACCAATTTCTGATTCAGCAAACCTTCTGAAGGAATTTAAATAATCTCTCCTGGTAATGTCCACTTTGCTTCATATATATATAAGAAAATTTTTTAGCTAGAAGAAAGGATCAGACAGAAGTAGAAAATGAACAGCACCCTTCAGGCTTATCTGATACAGAGAAGAAGAAAAAAAAAGGAAAAAAAGATGAGTAGTTTGGAGTAGGCAACAGATCATAGAACAAGTACCAGAATTGAGGTATCACACATTTCAGAAACTGTTGGGAGAAAAGGGTCAGCTAAAATATTACCAATAGTTAGAAGGGGACTCGTGCAGATGTAAGAGTAGGTTAGGTGCAGCAGATTTTTTTAAATGTTCGTAATAGTTCAAATAAGATTTTTAATTTATGAACAATTGTAAAAGTTGCCCGGAAAATTGGAAAATTCGGAGGAAACAAAATCTTTTTTCTGTGTACCGATTTGGCAAATTTTGTTTAAAATGTTCGTAATAGTCCAAATAAGGTTTTAGTTTAAAAAAATTGGAAAACTTCCCCGGAAAATTGGAGAAAACTGAAATTCTTTTTATCTGTGCACCAATTCGGGCAATTTCTTTAAATGTTTGTAATAGTCCGAATAAGGTTTTTAAACAAAGAAAAATTGGAAAAGTTGCCTGCAAAATTCTGGAAAAACTAACTCGCTTTGGGCTTTGTCTGTCCGGGTGAAGGTAGAGACTTGATATTTTGACCATAGCTCAGAACTGGATGACAATGCATGAAAATGTGAAAAAATGGGAAAAGTTGTCCGGAAAAAACTGAAAGTACTCTTTTCTATGGACCTATTAGGCTAACTGTTTTTAAATGTTCATTATAGTCGTAATATGGTTTTTAGTTAATGAAAAATTGTAAAAGTTGCCCGAAAAATTAGAAAATTCTTAGAAAACTGAAATTCTTTTTTCTGTGTACCAATTTGGCTATTTTTTTTTAAATGTTCTTAATAATCTGAATAAGGTTTTTAAAGAAAAAAAAATTGCAAAAGTTGCCTGGAAAATTAGGGAAAAACTAACTCGCTTTGGGCCTTCTGTCCAGAAAGGAACAGTCATCGCGTTGCTGCAGCGTCACACAGGGAGTATATAGAGCAGTTAGCTGTTTTATTTTGATTTCTATATCTATGCAGTTTTAAAATTAAAGAAAACCCACTGAATAATGATGCAGTAGCAGGAACAGTCATTCTAGTATCCCAGCCCGACGCGTTCACATGCATGCCAGAGGAGATGTATTTGGACAGCTGATAGGTGGCACTGGCAACAGGCGGAACTAGCGCCACTATACTTCAGAGGGGTCCGCAACCGGCAAATCACAAGCAGCGGGGCTGGTATAAGTACGGCCATGTTGCACTGCCTAAGCCAGTACAGTGTTCACTGCCGCTATGTTTGTTGTTGTCTCACCATAAATCTCATCGTGGATTTCCATTGTGTGTGTCTTGGTTCTCCATTCGGTTTTCTCTTTGGACTCAGTGCTTCTCATGGACTCTAATCGTGCATGTCTCGGTTCTCAGATCGGTTTGCTCTTTTGCACACAGTGCGTCTACTTGTGGACCCTCATCGTGGGTGTATTGGTTCTTCGCTTGGCTACCTGTGATCGTCTCTATCCATGAATTGGCCCGTCTCATCTCCGGCCGACCTCCGGTATGCCAGTGTTGACCTCTGCGGCCGGCATGCGGATACAGTAAATTGGCGACGAGGGAAAAGGTAACCAGCAGTTATCATGGACGTGGTGACTCGCCTTCAGGAGCCACAACAGCAGCAGACAGTGGTCCTACAGCAAACGCTCCAGTTAATAGTCAATAAACTGTTAGCACAGGATGCTAAATCAGTTGAGGCCTCGGAAAAGTCGCACATTCGGCCACCAGCATTTCCATCATTTAATGATGCCAAGGAAGATACATATTAGCATCGTCTTAAACAGCATTTCACAGTTTTCCTGGTTACGGACAATGCCTTACAGCCCTCACCGTTTCTGTCATGGACATCATTCTTCGAAAATTGGCCCCATTATCGGATCCACTCGCCCTCACATTCAAAGAAATGTGCACACTTTTAACAATTTACTACTCTCAAAGATACCACACATGGAGTTCCATCAGTATCATACCAGTCGTGGCTGACGGATATTCAAGGCCTCAGCCACAAATGCGACTTCACTTGCACAAACTCAGAGTGCAAAGCCTCGTATGCGAACTCCCTGATTCACGATGTCATCGTACAGCTAGCTCCAGACCCAGAGGTAACACACAGCGGCACTGAAACTGCATAATCCATCACTGAGGACATTCCAGAGCCCCTGCCTTCTTGCCCACAGTGCTTTACATCGCATTCTCGGGTGGATTGTCCCGACTGCTGGGCACATTGCACATGCTGTGGTAACGAGGGGCACTTGCGATCAGTCTTGCCAAAACCTGGCTTTCGTCTGAGTCTGGTAGCCTGCATGCATCATGACACGGGCAATAAACCACAGACCATAGCTCCTATGGTGACTTTTTCGCACAGAAACTGTTCTTACTCTCAGAACTGCTAACCAGGATATCTGTTTTCAGGTGGACATGAGAGCAAGTCTCGATAATAAATCAGCCACCTATGCCCAATTAGGCTCCCCACCATTGTCCCCACCTTCACGGCATTTAGTAATCTTAGCGAAGATTAGGTCCATTCCCCTTCGAGATCAGTTCACCATCACAACCGTCTACAAATAATTACCTTTTTTGTTGTGGAGCAGCCCTCAGCTACTAATATTTTTGGTTAGACTCATTTACCACATTGCAGATTCTTAATCTCTGACGAAGTCCGGGTCATATGGTACTCGGTTCCATTCCATGACATCGATGCCATCTGTACTCAGTTTGCACCCATCTTTATGTCAAACTTAGTGTGTGGCCTCAGACTTCCGAGGCTCACTTTCACTCTCCGGCCAGGTGTAGTACTCGCTTCTGCCATGCTGACCCATTCCAGTCCTCCTACGTCCAGCAGTAAAACAGGAGCTTGACCGATTTCAGAAGATTGAGTAATTGAACCTATCAAGTCCATGCATGGACTATACCACTCGTCATCATTCGGAAACCCATGCCACCTTCCGGTTATGTGAGGATTTTAAGGCCACAAATTAACGGCTAGGTCTCAAATCGAAACGTATCCATTCCACGACAAGAAGATCTCCTCACTAAGCTTGGCGGGCGGTGATACTTCTCAAAGATTGACCTTAGCAAGAAGCATATTTGCAACTCCAATAGGTGGAGTAATCCCAAAACATAGTTGTAGTCAACACACACCCCATTTGGCATCGCTTCCGCGCCAGCAATCTTCCAAAGGTAGTTGGAACAGCTGCTGAGGCATATCCCTGCATGCACAAATTATTTGAATGATATCATTGTCACAGGAGCCACTTGCCAGGAGCATCTACAAAACCTTCGCACCATATTTACAGCCTTACAGGATGCAGGGTTGCGGTGTCGTCTCGAGAAGTGTAGGTTTTTTCAGAGGAAGTGGAGTATCTCAGCCACTGGCTCAACAAAGATGGACCAACAGATCGCAACGTGGCCACCATAGACTCCCTACCCCGCCCAAAGAACCTGCCAAAACTGCAAGCTTTCCTCAGAAAAAATTAACTACTATTCAAAGTTCTTGCAAAAAGCAGCACACATTTTGCAACCCTGCAATCATCTCCGAAAGAAGGGCGTCCCCTACAACTGGACCCCGGTTTGCCAACGAGCCTTCGCTAGTGAGTGATGCTTCGAATATTAATATAGAACAAGGACTTGTAAATTGTGCAATGGGCATTATAACTAAAATTGCTTGGCTGTTATTTCACCGTGATCAGATCTACGATACTGACATTCTGTCTGTTCATATCGACTTTGGCAAAGATGGAAACCATTTAATCAGGCCCAAATCAATACAGTTTTCGGCCCTTCGAAACTATGGAACAACTGGGTGAGTAGAACTACCACTAATACTATGCTGGGCCTGTACAGTCCATATAATGCAAGGATGTACCTAATCTAGATAGAAAATATATGTTAACCAATGACATAGGCTATCGCTCAATATGTGTTGTTTCGTTCAAATTGCGTGATGGGCAGGCAGACAGATAAAAAGTTTGAATTTAAGGTTTTGGTACATCTATACACTGAAATTATTCTTTTTGTAATTTCATGTACAGACACAATTTTCCTATAACGTACTCTAATATTATAAATGTGAAAGTAACTGTCTGTCTCTCTGTCTGTTACAATTAAATGACAACAGTTAACCCGATCTTGATGATATTTGACAAGGAAATACTAAGTATCACTAGAATGATACTTTTTTTGGGATATGAGTATATTCCTTGCAATATGTCTCACCTCCAAAATGAGTTATGTTATTTACTAAAATATTGTAGTTTATTCGTATTTGAGTCGTCCTGGCCTTCCTGCCTTCATCCGTAGTAATTACGCAAATACAATTTTAGGAACTATAGACCCAATGACTTGTAAATCCATTAAAATGAAATTTGTAAAACAATTAAGGAATTTTAAATCCACAATGTAAAGAATTCATTTTAAGGATCATATATTTCTTATGGTAATGTTTATACATAATTGTAATTATAATCAGATTGCATAGCCATTATAATGATAATTGCAATATAATTGAATTACATTTATAATGTCATAGAAACAAAGCAAAGAAATGACTGCGCACAGTGTAACACTGCAAGAAACCTGTGCAACACATTTTACTATAGCAGACACTTAGTGTTCACAATTCAAACCATGTAACTTCATCATACTAGTACAGTAGAAAAAGAATACTTTTGGAAGCTTCTATCTACCGAATTTTGTGTTGCGTATTAAGACAGAATATACTACTCAAAGGACAAAAATAGCTACCTAATAATAGGTGAATCCCCTCACCCAAATTACTGCAGACATTCTCATCTCAAGCTGCCTTAAACCAAGGATTTCCCTAGATCTTATCATGTTTGCTTTCTTCAACTTTTGCCCAAACCAACTGAAAGCATAGCTACTTCATTCTACTGGGTGGTAGTTCAATGCAAGAGTCAGAAAACCATGGTCCACAGGCTAAATCCACACTTTCCCGTTTTCAATCTAGCCCATAGGTTAATACTGGAAATAAGTTAAAAATGACATTTAACCAAAAAAAAACTGATCTAATCCAATTCTATAATATCTTTCCACAGATAAATAAGAACAATTAAAATCATATGCACCGGATTTATATCTGTGTTTGGGAGTAGGCACATACTTCTGTGGAAAGACATCTCCAAATGAAGTATATACAATCCCAATGGAGGATTATCAATTGGTGAGTGTTTATAAGCAACGTTGATTATAGGAATTACTACTTGGAAATCAAGTATGATGAAATATTGTCTTAGAATAAATAATTTTTATTGTTTAAATTAGTACAAATTGAGAATATCTATTAAACAAATATATCTGTTTGAACTTGCAACCTAGTCTGCCAAATCTGATTTTTTCTTAAAACCATTTGCTGACCACTGCTCTTACTGGTTACCCTTCCTTACTACTAGTGCAATTCCGTATGTAGTCAATTCATTTCTTTGAAAGATATTCTAAATTTTTTATATATGAACAGGACTTTCGATGATAGTGCTAAGACCCATTAGCTCACACCTAATCTGACTAATTCAACTCAGTAATACCTCACTTACTTATATTTTCTATGATCTTCTCAATATATTATAAAGAAGCAACCTCCTTTGTTTCAAATGTGTGCCACCTAATTTTGCCTGCAGTGGAAGTTACATTACTGTTCTTAAAATCTGAATATGAAAATTTATTATCAATATCTGTATGGGCTAACAGAGGGTGGCTTCATTTGAGTAACAATCCATCCTTCCTGGACAGTTGCACAAAGGAAGGAAAAGTTTTTACAGCATCAGTATGGTACCCTTATTTCCCTGATATTATCTATCCTAATAATGCAACACAAATATTTTGATGTAAGAAGTATTCTGCTGTAATCATAACTGATATTAATTTATACAATAAATAAGAGCAGAAATAACAACCACCTCTTATTTCAGCCAGAAATACATTTCATATCTGTGATACTCCTTCACAAGTACAGGAAATGGTCTAAAGTGTGCTGCCCTTCACTAAAACTGTATAATGTAGCAAGGATCTAGGACACATAAAAGCAAGATCAGTATGGTATATTCAGAAATAGAAGAAGGGGGGAAAAAAACACTTAAATAAGTAAAGCTCGAGTAGTTGATGAAGTACAAGAAGAAAATGATCTAATACCACACTGTTAAAAGTTATAAACCTCTCACAGGTTTCAAAAGAATGTTATGTTTCAAAATACAGGGTGGCCACCATGAATATGACAGATTTCATTTGGCTGCCAAAAATCAAGGTATGGAATTAATTTGGTAACATGCATTGCAATATGTAGAGAAACTGTGGAGTTCTGTTGACTATTTTTGAAAACCGGCGCAAGAGGTTGTAGGTGGTGCTGCAGTAACTTAACTGAAAATGGGGTCACCGCAAGAAAGAGCACAAGTTTTTTGGTGGTACGCAGAAACAAATTCAGTGATTCAAGTGCAACACAACTTTTGATACCTGTTCAAGAAGGACCCACCATCACGAAATACCATTAAGAAATGGAACAGCGCTTTTCGGCAACGGGAAGAAATTGCATGGTGGCGGTAATGAGCGCGTATCAGAGGAGCATGTAGCAGCAGTGAGACAGTCGTTTGAACAAAGTCCATGCAAGTCCATTCGACAAGTGGCATGAGAACTGCAGATGCACTGTACATAAGGTACTGCATCACTCTCTTCGGTTTCATGCATACAAATTGCAGTTGCTTCATAAAGCGAAAACAGATGACGGTGATACGAGGCAGGCATTTGCTATCGACATGTTACATCACATTGATAAAGACCCAACATTTTTAACTCTCATTACTTTCTCTGATGATGCCACATTTTATTCATCGGGAAAAGTCACATACAATGCACGTATTTGGGGATCACAAAACCCACACTGCATTGTGAAACACATTCATGACAGCCCAAAATTAAATGTGTGGTGCGGATTGATGCACAATTCGATCATTGATCCCTTTTTCTTTGTAGAATAAACAGTTACGGGCAGTAGGTACCTCGACATGTTGGTACAATTTCTTGTGCCTCACTTAATGCATTTGCAGCTGAACGTCATCTTTCAACATGACATCACCCATCCGTGTTGGAGCCTAATCGTTCGAGAATTTCTCGACACCCAACTTCCCGGTCGCTGGATTGGGCGTGGTGGACCGACAAGTTGGCCGCCTTGATCACCGTATATTACCCCTCTAGACTTCTTGTGGGGATATGTGAAGAAAAAAGTGTATACAGGATGCAAAATTTGTGATCTTCAAGAGCTTCATGGCCGCATACAAGATGCTGTCACTTCTGTTACGCCCAAGATGCTACAGAAAACCTGGCAGGAACTTGAATTCAGGTTAGATGTCTTTCGTACAACTAGAGGATTTCATGCAGAGGTGTACTTATTTTTTTAAATAAACTTGGGGAGTTACTCTTGACCTTACATGCATTATTTCTTTTTACCATAAGCAGAATGAAATATACAGCAATTTCAAATGTGTTAGATTCATGGTGGACACCATGTATTTTACAACCACTTTGTCAAGTATTTTCAAATCATAAATATAATAAATAAAAGTCAATAAGATAAAGAAAAACACAGAAAAAGTTAAGAACACAAGAAATCCATGACAGTTAGAACAGGGAACAAATGAATTTGAAAGATAATAGTAGATTTTACCAATCACATAACAGCATGATCATAGAAAAACAATCATATCTCCCTAAAAATAACAAAAAATATAACAATAGTTAAACAGAATGGGAAAAATCAGAGAACACACTGATAGTACACCGTGATAAAGATTTAATGATGAAAAGTACGATAATAAAAGGCTTACTCAATAAAATAGTACACTAAACATGAAAACATAATTTTGGGATTGTAGGACAAGGACTATCATGGTTTTGGAAGAATTAAAAGTATGCACAAGTCATAAGAAAATATTAAATCAAGGAATCTCAGGAGCAAAATTTAATTGAGAAAAAATTTGACTAACTAAGGAGAAATATTGGAGAAGAGAGGGTTCATAATAACTCATATGAAAGTTAAAGATTTGAGGAAAATAAAGTTTTAGAAAGTGTTTGAACTTGTAAGGTCATTTACAGGAGAATTAAGAGTTTATTTTAAAAATTCACAAGGAAATAAAATGTTCAAAAAAATTATTTCTATATTGTGTAAAAATTTGAAAGAGATCGGACAAAGTTGAGAATTTTGGTATTGATTTTCAGATCTCCGTGGCAATACACACTACAATATAGTGAAGCATAATAAGAATTATACTGAAAAGTTTAGTATAACAAAATGATTAGAATAATTTATAAATAAATGTACAAAATTTGGAAGTAACAGATGGGAACTGAGATAGAAAACTACTATTCAGGAATAACATATGCTGGATATGCCTACAATAAGGAGACTATTTCAGAAAGAACTCTAACATTCTACTGGAAGTAGTACTTGACTATATAAAAGAACCACTGATCAGATGAGCATCGACTAGTGTTACGGCGAAATTTGAGGCAGTATGTTCATGAAGCTCACAGGCCAAGTTCTCATTTTTTTGAAATGTTATGTATCAGGATATCATGTTAACTGTGAAGGAGAGTGGAAGATTAGTCTCTTTCATGGATTAATATACAATGATTAGGCAGTTACCATGACAGACTTTAATAAGACGAAGTGGCATTTGATGACTTTTTAAGTGAAATTTTGCTGGTACTCAGGAAGTAAAATTACAACTGATGGATGAAGCAGAAATGATGATAAAGGCAGAATAGCACTAACAAAAAGAGCTTCATGAAAAAGAGAAGTCCTTAAGTTTCAAATATTGATTTAAATAATAAAGGAAAGAGAAATTAACCCACCACATGGACAGCTGTGATGAGAGGGAACACTTATGTTGACAAACGAATACACAATATTTCGGCATCTGGTTTCTTCAGTGCTAGATAAACGGGCCATTAGACACTGTACATGTGTACACAACGAACGTCACCCAATGACTAACTGGGTGGTGGGGGAAGGGTGGGGGGACGGCTAAGGAGTAGACTATGGATATATCGGAAATTGTTGGGATAATAAAACGCAGGCAATGGAAAAATGAATATATGTAGCAAGGACATGGTATTGACGCAAAAATTTATATGTACTAAAAAAAAAAAAAAAAGTGATGGGTTAAGTGGTTGGATTTTAACAGTGTTTAAGACCAGGAGGGTGTCTGGTATCCAGGATATTCTGGTATGCTAGTTCCCATCTCTGGAGTTCTGCTGCAGTGGTGCTGTCAGGGAAAAATCTGACTGCTCTCACAGTGAAACAGTCGTTGAGATTGTTGGAATCATGGCTATTGGCATGTTCTGGTACTGGAAGGTACAAGTTACGGGTGTGGACTCTTTGTGGCCATTCATTGTAACTGAGAGTTGCTGTATGGTGAGGCCTATGTAAGAACTAGTGCAATGGCAGCAAGTTAGTTGTTATATAAGGTGAGTTGTTGAACAGGTGGCATGTCCAATGATGGGGAAAGTTTCCCCTGTGGTGGGTTTGGAATATTTAGTGGTAGGTTGAAGCGTGCTGCAGGTTTTACAGTGGGGTCTATTGCAAGGATAAGATCCATATGATGCTCTTGGCGAGTCTGGCAAAGGGTATTTGTGGACAAAGATGTTCTTAAGATTGGGTGGTCTGCTAAAACATGCACAGAGGACACTGGGTAGAATTTTGGGTAGGAGAGTACGCATTTCAGGAAATGAGCGAAGGAAGTCATACCCCTGGCAGAAGATATGGCTGATGGACTCGAGAACTGGGTGACAAAGGCAGGGCTATGGTTAGTTTTTGTAGGAGACAAGTGAGAGTGATTAATACATGGAGTAAGTCATTGGGTGACGTTCGTTGTGTACACACGTACGGAGCATGATGGCCCATTTATCTAGCACTGAAGAAAGCAGATGCCGAAATATTGTGTATTTGTTTGTAAACATAAGTGTTCCCTCTCATCGCAGCCGTCCACTTTGATATGTGGTGGGTTAATTTCCCTTTCCTTTTATTATTATATCGCCTAGAAGTCGCTTTCATTTTCCTTAGTTTCAAATATTGATTTAATGCTTGGAAAGAACTTTTTAAAACTCTATGTGTGGAGCACATCAGTTTATAGTAGTGAAGCATGGACTTCAGGAATGCCAGTAAAAAGAAAAATTGAAGTATTTGAAATGTGGAGCTATAGAAGGATGCTGAAGATTAAGTGGATACATAAAGTACAAAATGAGTGTGTTATGGAAAAGAAGGATGAGAAAAGAATCTAGTGGAAGAGTCTTACAGAAAGAAGAGACAGGATGATGGGTCACATTTTAAGACATGCAGCATTGGTTAATTAGTTAGTGGTGGAACAGCCAAAGGGAAGAATTGTAGAGGTAGACAAAGATTGTAATGTATGAAGCAGATAGTAAAAGGTTGTAAAGAGTATGGTGAGATGAAGAGGTTAGGCAAGGTAAGAAGGGATGGAGGATTGCATCAAACCAGTCAAGAGACTGATGACAGTAAAAAAAATTTGGAAGTAATTTGAACCTTCATAATTTTGGGGCTGCACAACTAACATTTGCTGGTTGAACTAAAGTACTATCGATACAGATGGAACTGGCAATCACTTTTCTTTGGAGAGAAGCTGATATTAAATTGTAACTGATACCAGGAAAAAAAGAAGAATACATAGATTTCAGAGAGCTTCCATCTTTTATATTAACCATCAAAGATGTTCTAAGAAAAGTGATGACTAGTATTGTGACATTTGAATAACTTAGTAAAACTAAAATAATTATAAAAGGTTACAGCATTAGGACAATAATTGCACATCTCAGTCAACAGTTAGCATCAGATCTGCACAACCTGCCAAGTTCCCCCCCCCCTCCCCCAACAGTAAATTTTACAATTACAACTGTCTTAATATCCTGCAATACATGCTATTGTATACTGCATTTACACACTGCTCCTCAACAGCAAACTTTACTTTTAGAACATTCTTAATATACTGCAATACATGATATCATGTATCCTACATTTACATGCTTTTTCTCCTTGTGTACCTTGTCTGTTGGAGTTCTTTAACATTAAATACATCTATCTATGTCTTTAAACGAGTAATTCTTGTATATATATATATATATTTCGGATCTCGGGAACGGCTGTGACGATTTGGATGAAATTTGGTATTTAGATAACCTTTTTACTTTTAAGATTACCTAAATGGTTGTCTTCCCTACAAAAAAGCGAGTTTACAAAATACGAACAATT